>JAHSPW020000013.1:21759270-22386912 GCA_019985065.2 Arctostaphylos glauca
TCTGCATACCACTTCCCGTAGGAAGCATCGGTTTCCTTCGGTTGAGGTGTTTGACCCACAATATACTCAATTTTTTCATGTTCGGCAATCTGCATCTCCAAGATTTGAGACCATACATCATAGTTGGATTCGGTAAGGATGATGGATGGTTTGAAACCAGAGGTTTCGGATTGAATATGAACGATTTGGGACGATTCAGATTCTTTGGTGGTCATGGTTGTGAGGATACAGTGGTAAGGGTAATACGGATTAATTTGGTGGAGTTTGTAGGATACGGTGGTTTTGTAGTGTGGAAGCATCCATTCAAAACCAATTGGCAATGAATGAAGTGGCCTCTCATGTATATAAGGTTACCCATATTTTAATATCTTAGCGATGTGGGATTGATTCCTTCACACGCCCCCTCACGTGCAGCCCGTATTTAGGTCTGTCACGTGCGCCTCTTTTTGGGTCGTCTTCGTGCAGCCTTTCTACTTGGGTCTGTCATCGTGGGCTTTGTTCGGCCGTTGGGCCTTTTGGGCTCTGATACCATGTGGAAGCATCCAATTCAAAACCAATTGGCAATGAATGGAGTGGCCTCTCATGTATATAAGGTTACCCATATTTTAATATCTTAGCGATGTGAGATTGATTCCTTCACATGTAGAATGCTTTCGGTGGAGTTTGAGATTGGTTATGGCAGTGGGTTCATCAATGGGTTGGGAGATGGTTGGCTTTGGATTTTCTGTGTGGCTCTGATACCAAGTTGAAAATCAGAGAAGAATATTTTCATTCATAATAAATCTGTAATCTGTACATGTACATATTTATAGAGATAGAGATAGAGATAGAGATTAGGATACATAATCCTAATCCTAAACTAACTAGGATACATATCCTGAACTAACTAGGATACATAAGAATCAATTCCTAGAATCTCTCCTAGATTCTCGAGAATCATCCTAAACAGAATAATATCGCAACAATCACGTGATTCATATGATTTTGTAACAGAATGGAAGGGTGTGAGAAAAAGAAAGAGAAGAGCGAGAGAAAGGAAAAAGGAGAGAAAATGGGCAGCCCCTGCGCAGGTTGCCGAACACTGGTTATGGAGGTAAGATTAAGAGACAATGACATTATGTAGAGTCATCGTGTTAAAAGCTCTTGGGTTGGGTTTTTATATCACATTAATCGTCTATTTTTAAGACAATGGAATCTATCTCTTGTAGATGTAGGTATCGGATTTGAGCGGAACCAAGTAAAAAAAATGGTGTTTTCATTTTTCTTTTATACTTTTTTTTTTTCAATCTTTATCGGCTGTTACGCTTATGTTTTGCGGGTGGAACTTTTGGTTTATTGGAGGAGATAAATCCCAACACAAACTTATTTGTTAGCATGACTATTTGATGCAGTTTAATTTTGATTTTGTTGGAGTTCTGATTTTGCTAGCAAAGGGGAGATGCTCTAATAAAATGAGAGAAAAGCTCTTGTAATGTTTTTCGTTCGATTTGGTCTCTGTGTTTGTGATAGACTGTACAAACCCAGAAAGGGGGAAGATCATAAGCCGGTACCTACCGTTGCACAAGGCCGCCCTTATCGGTGACTGGGACAGTGCCGCCAAATTTCTAGAGCGGGAACCGGATGGAGTTAGGGATGGCATCACGTGGTGTTCCGAAACGGCTCTCATCGTGGCCGTCAGATCGGCAAAGCGAAATCACTTCGTGAAGAAGCTGTTGGAGAGGATGTCACCAGAGGATATAGGGCGGGTCGATCTATCGGGCGCCACTGCCCTTCGTGCGGCGGTGGACGGCGGCAATATTGAGGCGGCGAAGTATCTGGTGGAGAAGAAACCCGAGTTGCCCAACATTGGGGACAAGGACCAAACACTTCCTGTGCACGCGGCGGCTGCGCTTGGGAATAGGGAGATGGTTGATTATCTGTTGGAAGTTACTAAAGAGGACGTCGACCCCAAACCGTTTGAGGATGAAACGGGTCTGAAGCTCATGCATGCTCTGGCTTGTAGTGGACTTTATGGTGAGTGTATACTACTTTTAAGTTTATTGTGTTTTTCCTTGTTTGAATTGTTTACTGTTTAGGGGTATCCCCATGGAATCCAGGGATAATTCACGGTCAAACCCATCTCTCTCCTAATACAAAAATAGTACCGTAATACCCATTTCTCTCGCGCACTCTCTTTCACAGAATACCCCTCTTTCTCTTTCTCTTTCTCTCTTGCAAATCCAATCTATACAAACTCCCCTAATCTCTTCTAACCACCATCATCACTGCAAATTGTCAATGACCCAAAACCTACCATCACCATTTTTGTTCCTAAACTAAAAAACTACTGCCTTAAATTAGCTTACTCCCTCTTTCTCTATGTAAATGTCATGAATTCAAAATCCGAGCAACAAAAATGGACATATACTCCCTTACATTCACACACCGTTGCTCCCTTCCCAAGCTCATTTTTTGGCATTTCATAATCCAGATGTGTTCAATTCTGGATGCCAGTTTTGGGTCCGGCAGAAGATGGAGCCTCCTTGTTGTCTATCCACGAAAAAATATACCCATGGCTGATGATGTATTGAGTTTGCAATAGATAGAGAGAGAAACAGAGAGGTATTCTGTGAAAGAGCGCGAGAGATATGTATTTTGATACTGATTTTGTATTATGAGAGAGCTAGGTTCGAGCGTGAATTAATTTTTTTTGAACTAACCCCTTGAAATGATATTGTTTTGCGCCTTATTAGATTCTGTGTTTTTTGTACAAAAAACGTCGTTTTGGTGCCATACACTCTATATTGTGGGCACTACAGCCCCCGGATCCTAATGGGAGCTTAGTGTCACGGACTGTCAACTTTCAATGATTTGCCTAAGTGCCACATGATGCGCAATTATTGACATTCTTGGGCTGTGACATTAGGCCTTGTTTGTTAAGTCTCCTCGCCTTTCGGATTGACTTTGTAGTTCAGTGAGCCCCTTAAATGAGTGTTTGTTTTGCACAATTAACGTGTTTGTTTTGCACAATTAACTTGAGATTATGAAGCCTAAGGGATACATAGTGAGATCACGAAGGAGGATTATAAAACCCAAGGGAGAGGTGGTATTCATAATCTAATCCCATCACATTTCATGCGAAATGACCAAGTTGCCCAGGATTATTCTTATTTATTACTACCCTTTCGAGATGGGATTGTGGTTGCATATGGTTTGGAATGTTCTAACACCAGGACAATTTATATACCTATATATATATATATATATATATATTTTTTTTTTTTTTCCAACACTAAGGCAATTTGCTCTTTGTTTTTTTAATGCCTTCTCATTTTACTATACAATTTTGGTTGAAAGAATACTAATTTTCTAAGTTTTATAAATTTTGTTGTTTCATGATTTTTTTTGAAGTAAAAGAGAAAATAAATTTGTAGACCATAACCATTAAGTTATAAAAAAATTAGAGTAAAAATCCATCTATGTAAGTGATCAATCAAAAAATACAATAAAAATATGAAGCGTAAAATTGAAAATTATAATTTTTAGTCTCATCCTTTCACTTACAAACAAACACTTGCTATTGACCTTGTCTACCTGCAAGGCGGTAGAAGAACTAGGTCTGTTGTAGACCACACATGAAGGTTGTAAGAGTAATTTTGTCGTCAACCTCGTCTACCTGCAAGGCTTTGTCAGTAAAGCGAGGTCATGTCACATAGATTTCTCCCTCTGGTGCTTGATGTTTAGTAGGTAGGTGACCGGTCGGCGAGGACGTTGACAATAGCTTTATGAGATGCTCAAAGATATCAATTGCCCTGACTTAAAATTTTCCAAACTAGACTAGGACTCAGCATTTCAGGGTAGTAGGGAAGGCTCAACACATGATTTCATTGGGGATAGCGTGTAGGGTCATGAATTCCTTGTAGGTCTCCAACTTGTCCAAAGGGTCTCCCGATTTTCCCGAGCGATCAAAGAGGTTCATCGCTGATGTTTTGGATTCTAGGGGAAGCAGCTTGGCCATTACCGCTTCAATGAGTGGCAGGTTGGTCTTGGGCATCTGTCTATCGCTGACCTCTAGTCATTTCTCCTTTATTTGCCTCATGATCCCTTCAAGTTTTTTGGAGTTATTTGTTCTCCGCCCCCTACATTGTAGAGTCTTCAGTGGGAGTTGCCCTTTCTAATCTCCAACGGACCTCATTTCCTCTTTCGACGGTGTGACTGTTCACCTCTTCATCTGCCTAGTCACCGAACCCCTGACCCTCAAGCACCTCCCGAGGCTCCACCATCGATGGGTCAACAATGGGGGAGGGGCCTGGCACATACTTGTTGCGCAAGGGTTTCGTTTTGCTCAACTAGCGTTGCTACTAACTAGGTGAGATTTTGCACTTGTACTTTAAAAGACTCGGTTCTGAAAGGCAACACTTTTGTGTCGTCCTCGTGGAGCAGATCTGGTGTTAATCATCATTGCTTTGTATTTGTTGTTTTTTATTTTTCATGGTTGAGGGTAACAAAAAGAAGAAATTATTATAATTCTATCTGATCCCAGCGTTAACAAACATGATATTAATAATTATCATTCAATTCCATGCAAAGTAAACATCGACAATGAACTAACAACCACACTAAATACCACCCGAATTTCATCTCATTATAAATTTCATCAAATTAGACAGGTTATCAAACGAGTCCTTGGCATTGTACGTTAAAGACCCTCCAACTTTGTTGACTTTTCCCCTCTCTCTCGCGTCTCTCGTCTCTCTCTCACTCTCCCCCCGTAACTGCTCCCCTGTTGTCTAAAACCCTCAACCATCTCTCTCTCTCTCTCTCTCTATTGTCAACTGTAGAATAAGATATGTTAACCTTTTCTGATCAGCGAAAAAGATCTCTTTATTTGTTGTTAATGAGAGTGTATATTAAATGTACAGACATCGCTTTAGCATTGATTCAACGTTACCCAAAGTTAGCATCAATAGGAGCCTCTCCTCTTGTGGTAATGGCTCGAAAGCCTTCTTCATTTCGAAGTGGAGCCCGCTTCAACTTCTGGCAGCGCTTAATTTATTCTGGTAAGTAAACTATCTCTTTCTTTTTGGAAACGACGAAATCTATATCTAGACATAAACAGTGCCGGTCTCAATATTTATGTTGTCTAAGTCTGAACTCAGCTTGGTCTATTTTTTGTTGCCCCGCGCCAGGGTTGCCCAAGCCCGGAGGCTTGCAAGGCTTACCCCTGGCCGGCCCTATATATATATACAATAAACATATGGAATTATATAACCTCATTAATTTCCAAATTAGTAACGTTCTGTTGTGTCATTTTAGGTATTCCCTCGAAATTGGAAGACATAGCGAACCACCATAAAGGAAAGGACATTGAGAATCCTATCAAGGAGGACGAAGTTTCTGCTTTAGCTTATTGTAAGACCTGAAGCTCTAATCTCATTCAACCCATTCACAATACACACACTGACACACAATTGCATAAACTATACAATTTTACAAGGAGATCATTAAAAGGTAGGAGAAAACGGAGAGGAGGGCATCACAACAAAGTCAGCACCTGCAAACCTAACCTCCCAAAGGGCTAGAATAGGGGTGAAAATGAAAACCAGGGAGCCGGATTGGAAAATCGGACCAGATTGTCGGTTTTAAGGATTGCAAAATTCGGCCCGATCCGATTTTGGTTTGGAATTTTTAAAAAATCGATTTTCCAATCATTTTTTAAAAAACGGTCCGGACCGGACTGGTGAGGATATTATGTTATTTTGCCAAAATTTTCCGGTCCGGTTTTGTATGTTCTTTTTGGATACCTCTTGATAAAGGATTTGTGGAGTTAAAAGAAAAGGAATGCAAAGAAAATACACTCTGAATAAGTCAAGGGAAATGCCTTATATTTTTATTTTTTCTTTACACACCATTAAATTTTTTATAGTTGGAACTTCGGAATTTGTTTAAGACTAAACAATTGGATTTTTTTAATTTTGTTAATTTTCAAGGAGTTGGCCAGAAATGTCGTCCAAAAAGCCGAAAAGTCCAAACTAGACCGAAACTAGATAGGTGCAACTGGTACGGTTTCGGTTTACAAATCTTTTAAACCAAAAAAATTGGTTCGGTTCTATGAATCCTATCAAATCGGAGAGAACTAGACCGATGACACCCCTAAGTAGAACCACCCACCAAGAAAACCAAAAAACTAAAGTAAAAACAATACAATAAACTAGTGATTTTCATGGTCGATATCATATTGATAGTTCTGTTATGCAGTGCGGCAAAAGTTGCAAGCAACGTTTTGGGATGTCGCAGAAAAACTTGGTAGGGATTCACTATACATTGATATGTTATGTATTCACATACAGCCTATGCAAGCAGCTATTGTTCATTCATTTTTAAACTGCAGTGCCACCGATTAAGTCCATTCGGAAAACAAAATTGATTCACCACCAAGCACTGAGGCTGGTTAAATGCATATGCGAGGAGGTAGTGAAATCTGACTTCTCCAAAGCGACAGAAATCTTCATAGCGGCGTTGACGAACGCGACGTGCATGGGGATTCACGAGATCGTGGAGGCGATTCTGGATTCGTTCCCGAGTGGGATTTACCTTAGGAGCGAGAAGAACGAGACCATATTCCAAATCGCGATTGTATACCGTCGGGAGAAAGTTTTCAACCTCATTTATCAACTGGAGAAGAACCGGCACACGTTTGTGTCGTCGACCGACGTGTCCACAAACAACGCGCTGCACTCCGCTGGGAACCTAGCGCCTCAGCAGCAACTCAGGCTCCGAGAAAGTGCTGCTGGTGCGGCTCTACAGATGCAGCGTGAGTTACAGTGGTTTAAGGTAATGCTACTATCATTTCAAACCCATTAGTATTTTCCTAAAAAAAAAAATTACGAAACATTTCTCACCTACAGCTACAAGTCCCGTGTATAGCATGAGTTGTTTTTGAAGTGTACCCAGACAACCTGTAGTCATGTACCCAAAAGGCCAAAAAAAACATAATTTTTTTGGAAAAAGGTGACTAAGACAAAAAAAATTACAAAATCCCTCGAAACCTTGTGATCTTCAAAATTCATTTCCAAAAAAAACAAAACCGTAACTAACAATCCCTTTGGCTACCAAGATGAGAAAAGAAAAGAAAGTATAGTTTCCCTTGATGATGAGAAAAGAAAAGAAATAAATATGGTTTCTCACCATATTATTTGGATAGCCAAAATGAGAGAGTGTGGTTTTCTCTCATTTTCTTATCTATCTTGTTTGGCTAACATAAATAAGAGAAAAGAAAGGAAAGCGACATATTTATTTTACCAAAATACTCTTTGCAGTCGTTGCCACAAGAAAAAAAGAAAAAGAAAAGATAAAGTTGATAACATGAGAAATTGAACTCTTCCAAATTTCTTCTTTAAATTGATCTCATAAAATTGATGAGAATCAAAATGAAAATTTTGAGGAGTTCTCTATTCTCACGCTTTCTTACCTTCTCTCACCATTTGTCACCTCCTTGTCAATCCAAACACAGAAGAGTATACATTCTCTGATCAATTCCATTTCTTTCCTCTTGAAATCCATTAATCCAAAGGGGCTGTAGGCACTTTGGTCCTCGGAACTCCAAAGATGATACTTTATCATTCCTCAATCCAATGCTCCGTCATCCATTTCAATGCAGGAAGTAGAAAAATTTGTACTGCCTCAAAACAGAGAAAGCATGAACGCAGAGGGAAAAACCCCTGCACATGTATTCACCGAGACACACAAGGACCTGGTCAAGGAAGGAGAGCAGTGGATGAAAGGCACTGCCAATTCGTGCACTATCGTAGCAGCGCTCATTGTCACCATAGTGTTTGCGGCTGCCATCACCGTGCCAGGCGGGACCAACGGTGATAGTGGCCTTCCAATCTTTTTCAAAACCCATGCCTTCATCCTATTCGGAGTATCTGATGCTCTCGCTCTGTTCTCCTCCACCGCATCCTTGTTGATGTTCTTGTCTGTCCTAACCTCGCGTTACGGGGAACAAGATTTTCTCTATTCCTTACCAAGGAGATTGATTATTGGCTTGGTAACACTATTCCTCTCAATAATATCGATGATGATTGCATTTGGTGCCACACTCTATATCGTGTTTGGGGACAAACAAGCTTGGATTATTATTCCTGTGGCTGCATTATCCTGTTTGCCCATCACCCTGTTTGCTTTGCTCCAATTTCCCTTACTCCTTGAAATGATCCAATCCACTTACTACCCCGGCATATTCAAGAAGCAAAGTGATCGTATGCTGTTCTAAAGACAAGACAATATGAGGTGAAAGTTTTTACTTTGGGACTTTGCTTTAATCTATTGACATGTATTAATGATTTGGACATAGCATGTTTTTCTTTTCTATATGTATATCTATTTGGACTACACTTTTCTCCATTACTATGTGTTTTTTCGGTTTTGTTCAATATTTGTTGGCAAATAAGCTGCCAATTTGGATAAACGCCTTCAAGTGTGTTTATATCATTCCTAAACTTTTAGAGCATCATATTTTTCATTCCTATTGAGATGATTGCAATCAAATTAATACATAACATTTGATTCAAAATGGACGGTTCTATCAAAATGAAGGGCAAAATTGATTTTTTACCGAGTTGTTTGTGGTAGAAAAAACGTATATCTTTTTGAGAAAAATAGAAAAATAGAAAAAATAGAGAAAGAAGAAGTAAAGGAAAAAAAGAAAAGAAATAAAGATAATTCTGGAGAAAAAAAAAGGGTCTGCTTTAAGATTATGTATTGGACTGGATCAACTCTGATAAAAATCAAATTACAAATTGCTCATTACTCCGTGGAAGAAATTGGGTTGGAGCTGATTCGTTCTATCAAAAGAAATGCAATTACTTGAAGCTTGGTTTTTCTGTTCTCAGGTTTTGTTTTAGTCTTTGTTACCTTAGGACTTTCTCAAGGCTGATGCGTGCATTTACTATGGGAGATCTTGGAATATTGCGCAATGGTCTAAACTGTCACAAAAGGTCCTAAAAAGCAATGCTATAGACTTGAGAAGGGTTGGGAAAGCATCGGTTAAACCATCATCATTGTAGGGTTATAGCGACACTTTTTACAAGTGTTGGTACAAGTCTTCTTTTCCTGTGTTTTCTTCGATACTATGTGTTTTGTTGGACTAGATCGTTTAGTTCAATATTTGTTGGTAAATAAGTGGCCGATTTGGATAAAAGCCTTCAAAGTGTGTTTATATCGTTTCTAAACTTTTAGAGCATCATATTTTTCATACCTATTGAGATGATTGCAATCAAGTTTAATACATAACATTTGATTTCAAAGCGAACGGTTCTATTAAAATGAAGGACAAAATTGACTTGAACAGTAGGGGGAAAAATTGCAGTCAAGTTTAATACTATGTGTTTTAATCTCAATTATTGATTTCAACGGCTGAGATGTTGTGTTGAAAATTGTATTTTTTTTTGGTGTCTCAAGAATCATCCTGTATGTGTGTGTGTGTGTACCATTACAATGAATTAATTGAAGAGTAGGGGGAAAAAAAAAAGGAGACGACGGAATCATAACAAAATTGGCGCCCAAAGACCTAAGCTCCCAAAGTGGTACAACATTACTTGTGATTTTGAAGATACTTTTATCGAATTCCTTTTGGTAGTTCTGTTATGCAGTGATGCAAAAGTTGCAGGTGACGTTTTGGGATGTTGCCGAAAAAGTTGGTAGGGATTCACTTTACATTGATATCTATGTATTCACATACCGCATATGCAAAATCAGGCGAGCAAATCTACAAATTTTTGTGCACAGATGTGTCTGGATTAAGACTGAAATTATTGGATTCATATGTTCGATTATTTTGAAGAACTCAACGGCCTTGTTTGATTCGCGGATTAGACACGCATGATTGGACTATTCATGCTTAATCTTGCAAAATCTCATATTTGGTTTCTCAAAACTGAATTAATCTAAATAATTCTGGAAATATTATAATACATGTATATGGGGAACTATTTTATCCTAAGGGGGCACAGGAGGCCTCATTTGATCCTGTTAGTATCAACCATTGTTCTACCGCCTCCGATCACCACCACGCCACCACTGCCACCACCACTTCCAATCACCATCGCCACCACCTCTGACCACCACCACTACAACCACCGTGCCACCGCCACTGCTGCCACTGCCACCACCTCCGATCACCACCACTGCCACCATCACTTCAGACCACCACCGCCACCACCTCTGACCACCACCAATACAACCATCGTGCCACTGCCATTGCTGCCATCGTCACCACCACACCACCACCGTCACCGCCACCACCTCCGACCACCACCATGCCATTGCTGCTGCTACCACCCGCCATTCAAGTGAGATATTCTGAAAATAATTCAGTCCAAGTCAAACATAGAATTAGGTTTGACTGATACTAAAACAGTATCAAGACAAATAATTGCAGGACAATTAGTCATTAATCCCACTAATTTTAACCCGCGAATTAAATGAGGCATATGTGCATCCGACAGTTCCGAACATAATTGTGTCTAGATCAAAGTAATTAATCCCATACCGTACCGCCCGGTACCGTTGGACGTCCGTATCGTTCCGGCGAGAATACCAGCGGTTCCGGCCGGTACCGGTTGGTTCCAGCCGAATACCGGATCTCGGCCGGTACCGGTTTTAATTTTTTTTTTACTTTTTATGTATTTTTTAATTACATTTACATACCTTTGTTTTTTTGTCATTTTCCTTGTAAATACTCCTACTTAAAGTATGAAAATTTATAATGCAAAAAGAAAAGGTTAACATTATTTTTTATGAAAATTAAAAGGAAAAATTATCAATTATCATTTTTTTAATTTGAAGTTAACATTCATTTTTATGAATGTTAACATTCTTTTTTTTAAACTTAACATTGCTTTTTTAATTTAAAATAAAAAATAAATGTTAACCTTTATTTATAATTTTATACATACATGAAAATAAATATTTTTTTTCCACTTTCAATACTTTATGAATGTTAATTTTTCTTTTCAATTTCTCTAGACAAGAAAATGAATGTTAATTTTTCTTTTTTCGCTTTTCATACCTTAATGTTAAAATGAATATTAATTTTTCTTTCTAATCAAGCGTATGCTAACTAATTTTATAAATTTTTTGTATTAAATGATATTGAAATATCATAGGTTTATTATTATCCTTTGAAAATATTATGTTTTGTGAGTTATTTTTAAGTTGTGGGGTTTACTTTATATGTCAAATGTAATTTTTTGTAAAGAATATTAGTTAAAAAAATTATATTATTTTTTAGCGATAAATTCGAAACGGTACCCCGGTACCTACCGGTGTACCGGTAACAAAACCGGTAGGTATCCTTGCGGGTACGAGATTGATAACTTTGGTCTAGATATGCAAAACGATTGTGTTCCTAGACTTTTTCAGGCAGCTATATATTGTTCATTCATTTTCAATTGCAATTTCACCGATTAAGTCTATTCGGGAAACAAAACTGATTCACCTCCAAGCACTAAGGCTTGTTCAGCACTTATGCGCGGAGGTAGCAAAATCCGACTACTCGAAAGCAGAAAAAATCTTCACAGCATCGTTGTCGTACGCGACGTGCCTGGGGATTCACGAGATCGTGGAGGAGATTCTGAAGTGCTTCCCAAACAGTATTACCCTCAAGAACGAGAAGGCACAGACCATATTCCACATCGTAATCGTGTACTGTAGGGAGAATGTTTTCAACCTTATTTATCAACTGGAGGATTACCGGGGCACGATTCTATCGCTTCCCGATGTGTCCATAAATAACGCACTGCACTTGGTTGGGAACCTGGCACCTCAACAGCAACTCTCAGTCCGAGCAAGTGCTGCTGGTGCCGCTCTACAGATGCAGCGTGAGTTACAGTGGTTTAAGGTAAACAATACCATAATCTAAAGGAAAATTCTACACATATGATTATACTATCAGTTAGAGAAGAAAAAAAAATTTATTATGATACGCGGGATATATCTCCTATTGAAATAGGTTTAGATTTTAATTGGGGTCAAAAGAGAGCCAATATAAATTCCTTTAGTCTCAAAGCGATAATGCAAATTCTTTTTTAAACAAAGTGTTTTAGAATTTTTTTTAAATATATTTTGATGTAAAAAAGTTAAGAATTGAAGTTGTATTTGCAATAGTACCACTACACGAGAGAATAGATCATGCAATATTGTTAGATTGCTTTGTTATACTTTTCGTTTTTAATTTTATAAAAATGCTAAAAAAGCTCTATCTTGACAGTTCACGAAACATACTGTTGGTTTCAATATATATTAATTATAAACATGCTAATTTTTATTTATCTCTTTTTCTTTTTCTTTTTCTTTTTCTTTAAATTGCAATTTTGTTTAAAGATAACATAAGAAATATCCTAAAGCCTAAAAAATGAAACTAAAAACATTAAAGAAAATGTATTGCAAGGTTTCAAAAAAAGTTATACAGTTACCCAAGTAATATGTGTTTTTACTTGATTAAACTAAAGTAAAATACTAAAATCAACACCTTAAAAATGTATAATGTTTATTGTTTCTCCCATGGATAATATTGTCGGAAAAAAAATATAGAAGTTTAGAAGACTTGAAGTTACCTTCTCTTTTTTTTTTGGGAGTTTGTTTAAATTAATTTCGAAAAACACAACCATAAATAGGGAATTTGGTCCTTGAACTACATAGATGATGGATTCTCATTACCTAATCCAATGCTGGCTCCTGGCCTCCATTCACTTCACTGCAGCAAGTAGAAAAAAATTTACTGCCTCGGGACAGAGAAATGATGAATGCAAAGGGGAAACCCCCGCACATGTATTCACCGAGACACACATGGACCTGGTTAAGGAAGGAGAGAAGTGGATGAAAGACACAGCTAATTCGTGCACGATTGTGGCGGCGCTCATTGTCACCATAGTTTTTGCAGCCGCCATTACTGTGCCTGGTGGGACCAACGACAACAGCGGGCTTCTGGTCTTCTTTAAAACCCGAGCCTTCATTCTATTTGGCGTATCTGACGCTCTCGCTCTGTTCTCCTCCACTGCATCCCTGTTGATGTTCTTGTCCATCCTAACCTCGCGTTACAGGGAACAAGATTTTCTCTATTCCTCCCCAAGGAGGTTGATTATTGGTCTGGTAACACTATTCATCTCCATAATATCGATGATGATTGCATTTGGAGCCACACTCTATATTGTGTTCGGGGATAAAAAGGCTTGGATTAGTATTCCTGTGGCTGCATTATCCTGTGTGCCCATCACCCTGTTTGCTTTGCTGCAATTTCCTTTACTCCTTGATATGATCCAATCCACTTACTACCCAGGCATATTCAGGAAGCAAAGTGATCGCATCCTATACTAAAGACCAGAAATAATGGGGTGAAAATTTTCGACTTTGGGAATTTTCCTTTAATCTATTGGCCTGTATTAATGATTTGGACATATCATTTTTTTTCTTTTCTGGCTAAGTGCATATCTGTTTGGACTGCGTTTTCTTCGGTACTATGTGTTTTGTTGGACTAGATCGTTTAGTTCAACATTTGTTGGTAAATAAGTGGCCGATTTGTATAAACGCCTTCAAATTATGTTTATATCGTTTCTAAACTTTTAGAGCATCATATTTTTCATACCTACTGAGATGATTGCGATCAAGTTTAATACATACCATTTGATTTCAAAGCGAGCGGTTCTATTAAAATGAAGAACAAGATTGACTTTTTTACTAAGTAGGTTGTGTAAGAAAAATCTTATATCAGAGAAAGAAAAAAAAACTCCGATCTGTGTTAAGATTATGTATTGAACTTGATTGCAACTATTTCATACTTTATGGATGAAATAGGATGTTATAAAAGTTTAAGAATGATACAAACACATTTTTAATAGTTTAAGAAATAAAAGTGAAAATCACACATTAATTTGATTAAAACTGTTTATTTGTTTGACCCTTCGGAAGTTGTGGTGAATACAACTAATTTTGTTTTGTATAATGAGAAAGGTATCTGTTCTTTTAACTTCACTCGATAGAGAAATGTGAAAAATATAAGCCATACTTTTTTAGTCTTGAAAAATCATGAATTCTGGCCTTTAGCTGGTTCTCATATTATATTGCTCAATTGTTCTTGTATATTTTCCACCGGCAACTCCAAAGACCTCTTTCGCTTTTTATGCTTACCATTGTAGGCCACTCTCCGTCTCCGTTCAGGGTGATTTTCTGGCAAGTAGCATCTATGATTGATATATGTTGTTTTACTTTTCAATCATTCAAAGTGTGGTTCATCGTCGCAAGTACAAGAAGAATAATGACCATTTGCTCTCCACCCAGATATATCACCATATTCCAGTCAATTATGTATTGTCCACGATAAAGCTGCACGCATTTGAAAACACACACAACTGAAGGCATCGTAAGTTAATGCACTAATTTGCCAAAACTCCTTCAATCCATTCGCCAAAGATCTTATATAAATATCGATATCAATCCTAGGTTGCTTATGCCCTAGACTAAGTTATGTTAGCATGAAATACGAATCTTTTACAACCAACCATGGTGGCAGGTTGTAGGGTACAAGAATGACAAGCCACATACTGTAGGAATTGCTCATGTTCCCGAAAGAGTTGAATTCATCAACTGCTAACCCCAGTCTCACATTTTGAGGCTCGAGAGCAAACTCAGGATGTTTAACATCAAAGTCCTTCCACTCGTCACTATGGGCAGGATGCCTCGATTCCTCATCTCTAGGATTTTCCACGTGCCATCTCATGGTCTCGGCACTCGTCCTTTACATGAACAATCTTTTTAATCTTGGTGTCAAAGAGAAGTAACACAAAATCACATAAGGAGTCTTCTTTTCCTTACCAGAATTGATCTTGTACGTTGACACATTGCACTTTGGACACCTATCCAATGTTGCGTTCTCCTTCCAAAAGAGTGCACAATCATTTTTTTTTTTGATCAGTAAAGCAAAATATTATAAATGACATAGAAGATTACAGTGAGGAAAAGGTAAAAAAACCCCAGTTGGCAAGATGTCAGAACCGGTTTACATCTAGATCTTCAAAAAAGAAAATCATAAACATCTTAGCGCAAAGCAATCCATTTGAGAGACCTGACAGCCCCAATATTGAACCCAAAATCATGAATTGCCACTCCTGGATATGTGAATTTACTCTTCAACCAACATGCGGCCCTAGCAATGGATTGATCCGCTACCTCCTTATGCCGAAAAGGTGTCTCGCAGAACACAAGTTGATTCCTGGCCAACCAAATCGACCAGCATGTAGAGTATAACACTGTTTCCCATATCTTTCTTTCAAAATTGCGATAGGTAGAATTTAACCACAATTCGATCAAAGTTTTGACGTTCATCGGAGCGACCCACGTACCACCCCACCACTGGAAAATAGTCGTCCATACCCTCCATGACACTGAGCAGTTGACTAGGATATGATCTGGTGTTTCAATCATTTATGCATGCATTGATGAGCTCGTATGACAAGTCCAAGTCAGACAATGTCTTTCTTGCCTCGTATGTGGACTTGGGAACTAAATTGCCTTCAGGTAAAAGTTTACTCTGGAACATCAAGAACATATCAAACAATTTATTGCTCCAGTGGTTCGTTACCTTCATATTGAGTACCTCAATAACAAACTTCAACTGAGTATAGTCTTTACTATTTGGGTACAACTTGCGCAGAGAATCATTCAATAGTTTCCCCCATTTGGGTCACATCTATTGACTCTGTTCTTATTCGGTCTTCAACCAAGGCATCAAATATCACAAAGATTATGATTTTGTTTGTCTCCCATTTTGTTATTTGATACATACATGGGTTCTTCATGCTCATGCCAAATGATGTAACTTTCTATAATCCTATCTTAAATTAAAGCAAATGAATTTTCTTATCTTTTGGACTAATTCGGTGCTAAAAGTTTACACACATTAGGCACGGGCACAGGATATTACCTTTGTCCATCTACAACAGCTCTTGCAAATTGCATAAGCAAACTTACACCATCGTAATAGGGCCGACAATTCTCCTATCAGTTGTCACTTTTCATCCAATTTTTGTCCATGTCCATTGTGGTGGTGCTCACTACTCATAGTCTGGTCACAAGCGCAAGTGACATTGAAGTCAGCAAAAAAACAAAGATGACTCATCTTTATTATTTTTGGATTGTAAAAGATAGCAACGGATGGACTTAAATTTTATCAAAAATCTATCAAATATTTATGGGAAAAAAATCTTATATTATAACTTTGACAGCCGAAACGGTTCGTTGATGTACTTGCTCTAAAAGATTATAACTAAATGATTAACTAATTCAACTGGTGAATTTCTGATGACGAGACTTATGATTAGAATGCCCGATTCTCAACACAAGCAACTCGAACACGACCTAAAACTTAGTTAAGAGCACCTCAATTTCCAAACATAAAATTCTTTCAAATACTTGCTAACAGCATCATAGTTCCCTATTATTTGACCATTTTCAAAATTCGTGACATTGTTTAGTAGGGGACCACTGGCCACTAAATATTTGAAAAATATCTAGATGGAGTTGAAATACAAATATTTATTCTAATATAGAAAACACTATTGCATTTGGTGTGAATTAAAAAGACAAACAATGTAATGTTCACGTAACAAACATATATGCAACCTAGCAGAATAAGGAGTCTGTAACCTGGTGTCCTGCTCCAAAGAATCTTTCAACTTTAGGACAGCGCTTGCAACCAGGTGCTCCAAATACAACAATCGAAAAAAGAAACTTGACAGCTAGTGGAAGATTTATCTCGTAGGAGCATGCGCAAAAAGAAATTAAAGTATCCAATCAAATCGACTTTGTCCATCGATCCCTTACGACTCAAGGTATGTGGGAGTTGTTTCTTGCTCATTATTTGATATTGTTCATTTCTAATCAAAATTCAAATTAACAAGGTCAACAAGTAATTTTTTTCCTCACATTCATATGTTATCCTTATTTAATCTACTTGATTAATTACTCATTCAATTATGGTAATTAAATATAATCTGGAGGACGGGCACTTTTAAATTTTTTAAAGTTTATTAAGTTCCCGTTAAATTATTTAAATTAATTATTTATCTTTTCAAAAGAATATATTTTTGTCCAATTTGTGCACGATGGACTTTAAAAATTGAGACTTATTTTGATGGATTTATGGTATAAGAAATTCTTCACTACAGATTGGTAGCAGGAAAACCCTATTATGAATTGACTCAAAGGAGTTCTAAACTATTCCTAACCTAATGCAATATGAGACAGGAAATCATGAATGTTGTTTTTTCTTATTTGAATTGAAAACTATTTGACCAAATTGGCTTCTAGTGCTCCACCAAAACCTTATAACTGACTAATAAATGCTGATAGTAAAAGCATTAACCTTTTTTGTATCCCCATTTGAGTTTCATGCTTACTTTACCTAATTCATGAACAAGACCCTTATTCTAGATGTTAACCAATCATTGCCTAGTGCCTAGCAACCATGGTTTCTATCACTACAACAACAACGAAAATAATAATTTTGGGGACACACAAAAATGGCACTGAAGATGTGACTTTTGTCGCCTATTATCTTTGGTGACATAGAATGACAATGTCATGGCATGTGTGCCAATAAAGATTAACGGTGACAATATCATGACATTGTCATGGACAACAATATGATAGATCTCGGACCTATTTAGAATAATTTATATTTCTTAATTTATAATCATTTATATACAATATGAATCTTGTTTGATAAATTTAATTAGATATTATTTTTATAATCATAAAAATATTATAAATATACTTTTTAAGGGGTCTGAATTATTGTTGAAATTGAATAAATAAATCAGGATGGAGAGAATGATTGTATATTAAATGTACAAACATTACTTTAGCATTGCTTCAACGCGACCCAAAGTTAGCATCAATAGTGTAAATACATGCAATTATATAACGTCACAAATTTCCAATTAGTAATGTTCCGTGGTGTCATGTTAGGTATTCCTTTGAAATTGGAAGATATCGCAAACCTCCATAAAGGGAAGTATGTTGAGAATCCTACCGCGGAGGAGAAAGTGTCACGACCCATCTCAAAAATACATGGTCGCGACCGGCCGATGGGGTTTAATCCATCAAGGCCTCAATTTATAAAACTGGTTTAGGGATTTCCATAATATCAGAGTGCGATAAAAAAAATGCGGAATAACATTAAAAATACTCCCGAAGTGCTAGTGATAAATTAACTATTACATTATCCATAGTAGAATCCTTGGCTCGGCCACAGGCGGCTCGGCCAGGTATCAAAAAGTACAAAAACATAAGTCTGAATACAAAGTACATTACTAACAACATGAAAATCTAATAACTTGGCGAAGATACACAAAATCACGTAGCGTCCTCGACTTCAAAAGCACCTGTAGTTGTAATCAACAACAACTCTTAAGCACTAGGCTAGTGTGAATTTCGTTATAACAATGCTTATCGAATTTCAGGCAGAAAATGACTTTTCTCGTATACGTGCAATTTAAAATAATTTATAGTTCACAATTATGCCAAGTGATCCATCACATTTATAAAGAATCGTAATTCTTTTTCTGAAGTCTAACTTCTCATTTCAGGTTCCAAGTGAATTTTCACTTCTAGGAACTATATCCATTTAGAATAATATTCAGTTGTTTTGTTCAACGGTCACCGAATATAGGGAGCTACCCTATCAGATATAAAATCGGCATGACGTCATCCGGCGGATCTATCGGTCGTCGATCCTTTCACCTTATTTCATTCACCTCGCCATATTTCTTATCCCCTGGCGGTCGGGGTACCGTATGAACATTTAATCGATAATTTCCTCGATAATCTATAAAAGTAAATCCGAATAGCATGGAAATATTATTTATCAACCACATTTCTACCAAACATGTCAAATTCACAAACTTCTCAATTATGCCAATTTTCATAATTTCGATAAATATCTCAATATTCCTTTAATTGATTTCAATACGAATAACATGGATACTAAATACATGAATTTTTGTCAAAAAGATAAATATGTACATTTTTTTCCTAAAATCGGTAAACAAGGCATAACAAAACTCACCTCGATAGTCGTTCGCCCGAAAACTCTCGTATTGCCCTACGCGTCACCGACTCCGGGATCTAGCATAAGGGTCATAGGATTTAGCATGATCGTAATCTAATTAATTAATTTATTTATTTTTTTATAAAAAACATTGCATATTCCGATGGTTTATTAGACTCGTGTCAAAAACGGCGTTCGATGTGTCCAAGGGTCACGTGGTTTAATTTTTTTCTAAGTGTTCGGCTAAGGTACTGTTTTTATGGGTTAAGTGACGAGTTTCGGTCAACCACTTAGTCTCGGGTTGGGTCTAAAAATATATTTGGTTCAAACGAAAGTTACCGGTAAAAACAATATTTTTCGTCTCGAAACTCAAATAATGCTCGTACGAGATCAACCCGAACCAATTCTACTAAGTTGTGTCAAACTAACCCGAACAAGGACTGCCCGAGTAGGGGCTGCCCGAACCATGGGCTGCCCGAATAGGGGCTGCCCGGACTGCCCAAAACTGGACAGTGTAAACTGTCCAGAAGCTGAGTTTCAACAGCTGAAAATCAGCTGTGTATGACAGCGAGTTTTTCTCATTCCCGAGCCTTCCGAGCCCCGGGTCCAACACGTATGCGTGCTAAAATGTGTCGTCTACAACCCCCAATAAGTATTTTTCGTAGAAAAGTTGTAAAATAAAAACTCCGAGTGATTTAGCAAGGTATGTTACCGGTAAAATCTGGCAGTGTACATTTTGTCGTTCGGATGGCCAAAACTCCGTTTTTTTCAACATAATCACCCCGGGTTTGAACATGCACAAGTAGTATGGTGTCTTAGCTACAACTTTTATCAAAAATCTTGACTCGAAACGAAACGAGAAGGACGAAAAGCACTGTCCAAAACTGGGCAGTACAATCTGCCAGAATTTGCACCTAACAGCTGTTGTGTTCGACAGCCCGCTACTCCCATTCCCGAGCTCTCCGAGCCTCGGGTCCAACATGCATGCGTGCTAAAATGTGTCAACTACAACCCCTAATAAGTATTTTTCATAGAAAAGTTGTAAAATAAAAACTCCGAGTGATTTAGCAAGACTTACTACCGGTAAAAACTGGGCAGTGTATTTTTTTTCCGTTCAAACAGCAAAAACTTCGTATTTTTCAACATAACGACCCCGGTTTTGAACATGCATGAGTAGTATGGTGTCTTAGCTACAAATATCATCAAAAATCTCGACCCGAAACGTAACGAGAAAAAAACGAAACGCATTTAAACACAAGGTGCGTAAAGTAGAGGAATGAAAATCGGTACCTCCGGTCGCGTTTTGCTCCGGATTCGAGCGTCCCGAGCACGTTCCGAGACTGACCCGAGTCTAACCCGAGCCTTCTCTAACTCTCTCTTGCTAGTTTGGCTCCTCTCCTTCTCTTTTTCTCTCTCTAAAAATGCTAGGAACCTCAAATATGCAAAGTGTGAGTGTGCTAGTGAGGTGTGTGTATTTATAGACCAAGAGGATGGCATGTGCTAAGTGTATATGTGTGTATTCTGCCGTGTAAATCAGGGGAAAAAGGAAGGGATCAGATTTTGCTTCTAAGGTCTCCCAATTGCATGTGTTTCCATTGGCCTTGACAAATTATTTTTGTGTTTTTAATTTCTTTTTTTTTTAATGCATGCATGATTAAAATCTTAGTGTATGTTATAAGTAAGATCAAGGAAAAAATATATTCATGATGGCCTACAATTCCTAGCCATGAGAAAATAGGTTGGGCCTACCCGATCTCATCTCGACTGTTCGGTACAAAATCTGATCAATTTCGATCGCGGACAAACCTCGTAAAATTAATGTATATAAATTTATATATCTACACAATCGAAAATATTGTAAATTCGGTAATTTCGAATGATCAGACATAATTTCTGTGTCTCTCGTCGGTTAAATTAATAACATCATCACACTACCGATATTTTCGTTAAAATTTGAATTTAGGCCTAAGAATCATTTTTTTTTAAAATTCCATCAAATTAATAATTTATAAACTTAAAATTTTAAATTTTCAAAATAATTTAATTGATTAAAAGGATCGGGGTTTCACATTCTCCCCACCTTGGGAAGTTTGGTCCCCAAACTGTCGTTGCTCTCAGGTCTGAATGGTAGGTCTAATTACTCTAAAGACTAAAATTCAAATATAATATCATAAGGAATGTCATTAAACCTGAGTCGAAGAGGTGCGGGTACTTCCGTCTCATATCGCTTTCCAACTCCCACGTGGCTTCTGCTGTGGTTTGATTCTCCCACCAGACTTTGACCAGCGGCACCCTTTTGTTCCTTAGTTCCTTGACTCGAGTATCTAGAAGTCGTACGGGTTGTTCTTCATAGCGCATATTTTCCTTAAGTTGAATTGGCGGTCGCTCTAAAATATGAGTCGGGTCGGATATGTATCTTCTCAGCATCGAAACATGAAAGACGTCGTGTACATTACTCAATTCCGAGGTCAACGCGAGTCGATAGGCTACTGGTCCTACCTTTTCGATGATCTCGAATGGCCCAATATACCGTGGATTCAGCTTCCCTCGCTTCCCAAATCTGACAATTCCCTTCATCGGAGAGACTTTGAGGAAGACCCAGTCTCCTTCTTGAAATTCTAACTCTCGGCGGTTAGCATCTGCAAAACTCTTTTGTCGATCTTGAGCAGCCTTTAGTCGATCTTGAATTAGACTAATCTTTTCAGTCGTCTCTTGCACTATCTCTGGTCCTGTCAGCTCCGCTTTTCCAACTTCTGTCCAGCATGATGGGGATCTGCACTTCCTGCCGTATAATGCTTCAAATGGTGCCATGCCAATGCTGGCCTGGTAACTATTGTTGTAGGTGAATTCTGCTAGAGATAGGTGCTCTTCCCAGTTGCCTTGGAATTCCATGGCACAAGCTCTGAGTAAATCTTCCAATGTCTGAATTGTTCGTTCGGACTGCCCATCGGTTTGTGGATGAAAGGCTGTGCTAAGGTTTAACCTTGTGCCCATCGCTTTCTGTAAAGATTGCCAAAAACGAGAGATGAATCTTGGATCTCTGTCTGAAGTGATCGTCACTGGCGTCCCATGCAGTCGAATGATTTCCCGAATGTACGTGCTAGCCATCTGGTCCATTGAATAGGTGTTCTTAATCGGAATAAAGTGCGCGGATTTTGTTAAGCGGTCGACTATTACCCATATTGAGTTGTTCCCCTTGGCTGTCCGTGGAAAACCAATCACGTAGTCCATAGCTATGTCTTCCCATTTCCACTTTGGTATAGGTAGTGGGTGAAGTAGTCCTGCTGGCTTCTGGCGTACGGCTTTGATCTTTTGACATTGCAAGCATCTCTCCATGTATTTCATGATGTCGCGTTTCATTCCCATCCACCAGTATGACCGCTTCATGTCTTGGTACATCTTCATTATTCCTGGGTGTACTGAAAACTTCATCCGATGCCCCTCGTCCATAATTCGCCTCTTGATTTCTGGCTCGTTGGGTATACAAATGCGATTTCGAAAACATAATCGACCCTCGATCATGGTGAAGTCAGAGTTTGGATTGGTGGCCATCTGATCGTGGATCTTCTTGAGCTTCGGGTCCTCCATTTGTTTGAGCTTAATCTCTTCCAAAATTGCTGGTTCGGCTGCGATTGCTGCACAGAATCCCTCGATCACTCCTATTGACTCCTTCTTATAAGTGAATAGTCGATTCAGTATCCCTTGTGCCTTTCTGCTCAAGGCATCTGCGACAACATTAGCCTTCCCTGGGTGATATTGGATGTTGATATCATAGTCCTTCATCAGCTCAAGCCATCGTCCCTGCCGTAAGTTCAACTCCTTCTGCGTGAAAATATACTTCAGGCTCTTATGATCAGTGAAAACGTCGCAAGTGACTCCATAAAGGTAGTGGCGCCAGATTTTTAGGGCAAAAATCACTGCTGCCAATTCTAAGTCGTGCGTTGGGTAGTTTTTCTCGTGAGTCTTCAGCTGGCGGGAAGCATATGCGATAACCTTGCCATGTTGCATAAGGACACACCCAAGTCCTTGATAAGATGCATCGCTGTAGATCGCGAAACCTTCAGTGCCTTCTGGTAGCGTGAGAATTGGTGCTGACGTAAGCCTCTTCTTAAGTTCTTGGAAGCATTCCTCTCGTTTGTCGGTCCAGACAAATGGTTCCCCCTTGCGAGTCAATTCGGTCATAGGCATAGCGATCCTTGAGAAATCTTGGACGAACCTTCGATAGTACCCTGCGAGTCCCAAGAAACTTCGAACTTCTGTGACGGTCGTAGGCCTTGGCCAATCTACAATCGCTTTGATTTTCTGAGCATCTACTGAAATCCCGTTGCCATTGATAATGTGTTCTAAAAAGTTCACACTTCTTAGCCAAAACTCATACTTCTTGAGCTTGGCATACAACTTCTCCTCCCTCAGTTTCTGTAGTATGGTTTGCAGGTGTTTAGCGTGCTGCTCTTCATTCTTGGAATAAATGAGAATGTCATCAATAAAAACGATAACGAAATCATCAAGGTACTGCTTGAATACTCGATTCATCATGTCCATGAAGGCTGCCGGTGCGTTGGTCACTCCGAATGGCATTACTAAGAACTCGTAATGCCCGAAGCGAGTTCGAAAGGCTAACTTTTCTACATCTTCAGTCTTGACTCTAAGCTGGTGATATCCTGATCATAAGTCAATCTTTGAAAACACCGTGGCTCCTTGCAGCTGGTCGAAAAGATCGTCAATTCTCGGAAGTGGATAACGGTTTTTGATGGTGACCCTGTTCAGCTCTCGGTAATCAATGCAAAGACGCATCGTTCCATCCTTCTTTTTAACGAACAAAACCGGCGCTCCCCAAGGCGATGAACTGGGTCGAATAAAGCCTTTGTCGAGTAAATCATCCAGTTGTATCTTTAACTCTTTTAGTTCAGCTGGGGCCATTCTATATGGCGCTTTGGATATCGGCTGTGTTCTGGGAACGATATCAACAGTGAAACTTATTACCCGTTCAGTCGGTATCCCGGGCAATTCATCAGGAAAAACATCAGGAAAATCAGATACAATAGGAATGTTGGCAACCGAAGTGCCCTCCGACGAAGTCGGCAAAATACTACATAGGTATCCTCGACAACCCTTCTGCAAAAGTCGTCGGGCTCGAGTCATAGACACAAAACACAGGGGTGTAATCACTCTCTCACCCGAAAATCTAATCTCCTCTCCATCGAATTTTTTAAATACAACACGTTTATTAGCACAGTCAATCGTTGCCCCAAATTTGGATAACCAATCCATGCCAAAAATGATATCGAAATGCTTCATATCCAACGGAATCAGATCCGTGATCATGCACAGGCCGTCAATGTAAACAGTACAGTCTCTATACTTAGTAGAGCAAACCGTACCCTTACTCATAGGTTGAGAAATCAGTAAGTCATAACCCAAAGGTTCGGCCTCCCTATTCATCTTAATGGCAAAACACTTGGACACAAATGTATGCGAAGAACCAGAGTCAAAAAGTGCATATGCTGGTAGAGAATCGATCATAATGTTACCTGCGACCACGTTTTCATTGTTGGCTTGGTCCCCTGGAACGATGGCGAAAGCTCGACCGTGTCGCTGCCCGTTGTTGTTGCGATTCCCTTGATTGATGTTGTTGTTCCTATTTTCCCCAGGTCTAGCTACCTGTCTGTCATTATTTCTCTGCACTTGGCCACCTTGACCTCCGATTGGAACAGTGTTAGCCCCTGTCCTGACATTTGGGCAATTCTTTCGAATGTGTCCAACTTTTCCGCATCCAAAACATTTCCCGGCCTCTACCTTCCTCCAGCATTCTCCTCCGTGAAGTTTTCCGCAGGTGTTACATGGTGGCCTTTGTCCTCGATTTTCATTGTTTCTGTTGTTCTGTCTCTTCTGGTTGCGATTTCCCGATCCTCCAACTCCAGAGTTCTTCCGCTTTCGATTCTCGTGGTATTTCCTGAACTCGTCAGCATCTTGTTCAACCAAAATCGCTCGATCCAACACCTCGGCATATGTGGGCAGTTGTAGAGGTCGCACCACCTTCTTGATGTCGTGTCTCAGCCCTTCTTCGAATCTTCGAGCCTTCATGTCCTCTGTTCCCACCAGATGTGGGGCGTACTCTGCAAGATTGGTGAATTCTGCTTCATAGTCCGCAACGGTCATAGGTCCTCTTTGCCGAAGTTGTTCGAATTCTGCACACTTAGCGTGCTGCATCGCTCTGGGCATATACTTCTCTTTGAAAATCTCCACGAATCTGGTCCAAACCATCCTTGGCTCCCCAACTCTCTTCAGGTTCCACCATCGATTAGCTTCTCCTGTCAGTAGGTACGCTCCAATTTCCACCTTTTGCACTTATGTGCACCCAATTAGTCGAAAGTTCTTCTCTAATTTAGCTAGCCATTCATTTGCTCGTACAGCATCCATGCCTCCATTATATGTTGGTGGTTTCAATTTTAGAAATTCGCGACTGAGTGCGAGATCTACCGTAGGGACATCGATAGGTGGGTCTTGCTGGTTGTTATTTTCTGCTCCTGTTGGTACTTGTGGACTGGGGTGTGGCACTGACTGCTGTTGAGGTGCGGCTTGTTGTGCTTGACGTTCAAACGCCTGTTGCTGGGCTTGCATAGCCCCTATGAGTGTCTGCATCATGGCCCTCATTTCTGCCATTTCGTTGCCTCCATTCCCGCTTTCACTCCCGCTGGCATTTCCATTCGTCCGAGTCCTCACCATCTGAAGTAAAGATGCAAAGCAAATAGAGGGCAAAAGGATCACTTCACTCCTTTCATCCGACAGTACACAAGATATAGTCTTGTTAGTACTGGCCTACGCGCGATCGTTACTTATTTATACAAGTTACGTAGGTAATAACACATAGCCAAGTAACTATTACATCCAAGTGTGTGATCATCGTGTCTCAAATCTCATAGCACCGGGGTTTTATTTTAAAATCCGAAAACCATGCTCTGATACCACCCCTTGTCACGACCCATCTCAAAAATACATGGTCGCGACCGGCCGATGGGGTTTAATCCATCAAGGCCTCAATTTATAAAACTGGTTTAGGGATTTCCATAATATCAGAGTGCGATAAAAAAAATGCGGAATAACATTAAAAATACTCCCGAAGTGCTAGTGATAAATTAACTATTACATTATCCATAGTAGAATCCTTGGCTCGGCCACAGGCGGCTCGGCCAGGTATCAAAAAGTACAAAAACATAAGTCTGAATACAAAGTACATTACTAACAACATGAAAATCTAATAACTTGGCGAAGATACACAAAATCACGTAGCGTCCTCGACTTCAAAAGCACCTGTAGTTGTAATCAACAACAACTCTTAAGCACTAGGCTAGTGTGAATTTCGTTATAACAATGCTTATCGAATTTCAGGCAGAAAATGACTTTTCTCGTATACGTGCAATTTAAAATAATTTATAGTTCACAATTATGCCAAGTGATCCATCACATTTATAAAGAATCGTAATTCTTTTTCTGAAGTCTAACTTCTCATTTCAGGTTCCAAGTGAATTTTCACTTCTAGGAACTATATCCATTTAGAATAATATTCAGTTGTTTTGTTCAACGGTCACCGAATATAGGGAGCTACCCTATCAGATATAAAATCGGCATGACGTCATCCGGCGGATCTATCGGTCGTCGATCCTTTCACCTTATTTCATTCACCTCGCCATATTTCTTATCCCCTGGCGGTCGGGGTACCGTATGAACATTTAATCGATAATTTCCTCGATAATCTATAAAAGTAAATCCGAATAGCATGGAAATATTATTTATCAACCACATTTCTACCAAACATGTCAAATTCACAAACTTCTCAATTATGCCAATTTTCATAATTTCGATAAATATCTCAATATTCCTTTAATTGATTTCAATACGAATAACATGGATACTAAATACATGAATTTTTGTCAAAAAGATAAATATGTACATTTTTTTCCTAAAATCGGTAAATAAGGCATAACAAAACTCACCTCGATAGTCGTTCGCCCGAAAACTCTCGTATTGCCCTACGCGTCACCGACTCCGGGATCTAGCATAAGGGTCATAGGATTTAGCATGATCGTAATCTAATTAATTAATTAATTTATTTTTTTATAAAAAACATTGCATATTCCGATGGTTTATTAGACTCGTGTCAAAAACGGCGTTCGATGTGTCCAAGGGTCACGTGGTTTAATTTTTTTCTAAGTGTTCGGCTAAGGTACTGTTTTTATGGGTTAAGTGACGAGTTTCGGTCAACCACTTAGTCTCGGGTTGGGTCTAAAAATATTTTGGTTCAAACGAAAGTTACCGGTAAAAACAATATTTTTCGTCTCGAAACTCAAATAATGCTCGTACGAGATCAACCCGAACCAATTCTACTAAGTTGTGTCAAACTAACCCGAACAAGGACTGCCCGAGCAGGGGCTGCCCGAACCATGGGCTGCCCGAATAGGGGCTGCCCGGACTGCCCAAAACTGGACAGTGTAAACTGTCCAGAAGCTGAGTTTCAACAGCTGAAAATCAGCTGTGTTTGACAGCGAGTTTCTCTCATTCCCGAGCCTTCCGAGCCCCGGGTCCAACACGTATGCGTGCTAAAATGTGTCGTCTACAACCCCCAATAAGTATTTTTCGTAGAAAAGTTGTAAAATAAAAACTCCGAGTGATTTAGCAAGGTATGTTACCGGTAAAATCTGGCAGTGTACATTTTGTCGTTCGGATGGCCAAAACTCTGTTTTTTTCAACATAATCACCCCGGGTTTGAACATGCACAAGTAGTATGGTGTCTTAGCTACAACTTTTATCAAAAATCTTGACTCGAAACGAAACGAGAAGGACGAAAAGCACTGTCCAAAACTGGGCAGTACAATCTGCCAGAATTTGCACCTAACAGCTGTTGTGTTCGACAGCCCGCTACTCCCATTCCCGAGCTCTCCGAGCCTCGGGTCCAACATGCATGCGTGCTAAAATGTGTCAACTACAACCCCTAATAAGTATTTTTCATAGAAAAGTTGTAAAATAAAAACTCCGAGTGATTTAGCAAGACTTACTACCGGTAAAAACTGGGCAGTGTACTTTTTTTCCGTTCAAACAGCAAAAACTTCGTATTTTTCAACATAACGACCCCGGTTTTGAACATGCATGAGTAGTATGGTGTCTTAGCTACAAATATCATCAAAAATCTCGACCCGAAACGTAACGAGAAAAAAACGAAACGCATTTAAACACAAGGTGCGTAAAGTAGAGGAATGAAAATCGGTACCTCCGGTCGCGTTTTGCTCCGGATTCGAGCGTCCCGAGCACGTTCCGAGACTGACCCGAGTCTAACCCGAGCCTTCTCTAACTCTCTCTTGCTAGTTTGGCTCCTCTCCTTCTCTTTTTCTCTCTCTAAAAATGCTAGGAACCTCAAATATGCAAAGTGTGAGTGTGCTAGTGAGGTGTGTGTATTTATAGACCAAGAGGATGGCATGTGCTAAGTGTATATGTGTGTATTCTGCCGTGTAAATCAGGGGAAAAAGGAAGGGATCAGATTTTGCTTCTAAGGTCTCCCAATTGCATGTGTTTCCATTGGCCTTGACAAATTATTTTTGTGTTTTTAATTTCTTTTTTTTTTAATGCATGCATGATTAAAATCTTAGTGTATGTTATAAGTAAGATCAAGGAAAAAATATATTCATGATGGCCTACAATTCCTAGCCATGAGAAAATAGGTTGGGCCTACCCGATCCCATCTCGACTGTTCGGTACAAAATCTGATCAATTTCGATCGCGGACAAACCTCGTAAAATTAATGTATATAAATTTATATATCTACACAATCGAAAATATTGTAAATTCGGTAATTTCGAATGATCAGACATAATTTCTGTGTCTCTCGTCGGTTAAATTAATAACATCATCACACTACCGATATTTTCGTTAAAATTTGAATTTAGGCCTAAGAATCATTTTTTTTTAAAATTCCATCAAATTAATAATTTATAAACTTAAAATTTTAAATTTTCAAAATAATTTAATTGATTAAAAGGATCGGGGTTTCACAGAAAGTTTCCGCTTTTTTTGTATTGTAAGACTTGAAACTCTAACCTCATTCGACATATATACAGGAAACTTCTAATAAGGGATTTCTCATTTGTTAAAATGCGGACGTCTCTTTTTCTTATCAAATTTTGATGATTTGAACCGTTCAATGTATTTAAAACATGTTTTCAAGGATAATCGTGAGAAATCAACTCAAAATATTACCAAATATTACCGAAAAAACTTGATCCAAAAAGCTTTTCAACATTGGTCTTGTCAACATTTATAAAATCTACTTGGATCAAGCTTTTCTTGATTTTTTTAGCCAATTTCTTGCTGGTATCTGAAAAAATATGTTTTAAACATATTGAACGGTTTTAATTATCAAAATGTCCTTGTAGGACTGTATGTATGGGTGTGTGTGTGTGTGTGTGTGTGTGTGTGTATTACAAGGAGATTGTAAGGAAAAAGAAGGAGAAACCTAACCTCCCAAAGGGCTAGAACACCCACCAAGAAAACCAAAAACTAAAGTAAAACAATACAAAGTACTTCTAATTTTGAAGATACTTTTATCAATCTCATTTTGATAGTTCAGTTCTGCAGTGAGGCAAAAGTTGCAGGCAATGTTTTGGGATGTCGCAGAGAAACTTGGTAAGGATTCACTATACATTGATATGTTGCTAGGTTTTTACATACCGCCTGTTCATTCATTTTTAAATTGTAGTGCCATCGATTAAGTCCATTCAGGAAACTAAACTGATTCACCACCAAACACCAAGACTCGTTAAATGCCTATGCGATGAGGTAGTGAAATCTAACCTCTCAATAGCGTCAAAAATATTCATGCCCACTATTGGGGAACACGACGTGCGTGGGGATTCATGAGATCGTGGAGAAGATTCTGGAGTCCTTCCTGGGAGGGATTCACCTCATGAACGATCAAAATCAGTCCATATTCCACATCGCGATCATTTACCATAGGGAAAATGTTTTGATCAACCTTATTTATCAACTCGATAAGGACTGACATGCGTTGCTATCGTGGCCTGATGCGTCCAAAAACAACGCTCTGCACTACGGAGGGAACCTGGCACCTCAGCAGCAACTCTTGCTCCAAGCAAGTGCTCTTGGTGCGGCTTTACAAATGCAGTGGGAGTTACAATGGTTTAAGGTAAACACTACCATAATTTCACAAGAAAGTCTACAATCAAGATTGTATGAACAAATTTAGATAAAGATATATCTGAAAACTCTTCAAAATAATGTGAACTTTACATGTGTCGGATGAACACACTTTGAATAGTTTAAGAAATAAAAATGAAAATAACACATTAATTTGATTCAAGCTTATATGTTGACTCTTCGAAGGTTGTGGGCATGAATAGAACTAATTTTGCTTTGTATAATGAGAAAGGGTATATGTTAGAAATGAGAAAAATATATTCATATTTTTCTTGTAAGGACCCAGAAAATCTTATCTCATCCAAGGCAGAAAAAAATCTTTCTCAATTCTTTTATCCCAGCAGCTACAAGATAAAGCCTGATCAGAACTCTGTATATCGTTAATGTCATAGTTATATTCCATATCAGCAAAATTATGCCGGTCTCTGCTTCATTCTGCGCTTTAATTAATTATCTCAAGATATGTGACAGGATATGCATTTGATTTATTTTATGTGATTCAGAATTGGTAGTAGTAAAGCTTGGACCCGAGTACGTTCTGTTGATACACACTCGTACGCGAGTGATGAGATTTTATTTGAAAGCACATGGAGAGGCTTAAAATCAAATTTTTAAAAGGGGGGAAGGTCTCACACCTCATTTTTGCTCACTTTTCCTTTCTCTCTCTACATTGCTCTCACTTCTTTCTATAATATCATTAGAGTTTCTTTACCGATTTCAAATTTCTCCAAGACATGGTGGGATTACATTGTGCTTGACGGATATTGAAAACCTGATCGTGGATTTGTGGTCCGAAGGAGGTGGTTTGAGGTTTGCTCAAATTGGGCGCGAGGGTTTTTCATTCTTCGCCAAATTCTTTGATCCAAAGCTTGAGGTATGGGGACTTCACTCTTACTGTGCATGTATGTTGTGTTTTGATGCATTGATCGTGTCTTGATTGATGATTTGGAGTATAAAATATGTTTTGCACGAACTGCGATATGTATGGCGATTCTAGAGATCGCTAGAGTTGCTCTAGCGACTTCAATGTTGCTCCAGCGACCTTCCTTAAACCTAGTTGCTCCAGCGACTGATAGGGCAACTTACCAGTGACCTGTATTGTCTTGCAGGTCGCTCGAGTGACCATCACTTCGCTCGAGCGACTATACCTAATTTAAAACTTTTGTTTTGGACTCTAGGATGATAGGTTTATGATTTTGGGCCATTATTTTGTACGTTACGTCGCGTTTCTAAGTATGAGTTGTGGTATTTGGTGTGAGGGTACATTTTTGTGGATTTAGAAGATAACCTATGTTTTGAGAATTGTATAGTGGACTTTGAGAGATTGGATAAATTATTTAACGTTTTGTGGATTGATAGGGCGAAGAGAGCCAGGTATGGGCGGTATTTAACTAATGAGATGAAAGTTATTTTGGAGATTTAAATAAGAATTAATGATATTTTGTTGAAGAAAAATCTTATATTTTATAAAGTTATCAAATAATACCAGAATTGGTTATGAATCACATTTTCAACTTTTGACTTGAATATTTTGAAACAATAACGAGAGTTACGATATCTTGTAAGAGGTGAAAGTGGATAGAGTTGTGTTATGTACCCTAATAACTGGATTACATGGTGTGGTAATATTATCATTAGGTAGGAGATGTGTAGAGTTGAGGAGTGTGCCTTTGGCTTGAGATGAACCCGTGTCGATATTGCTTTCGTTCTTGTATCTTTCGTATGAAAATTGTTCATCTACCCTTAGGCCGAGACTTTGCTTGTGAGGTACCGTATTGTTGACTGTGGGTTGAGTCGGGTTGTGAGATGTTCGTGGAAGATATTCTTCTTTCTTGAGTTTATGCTTTTCCTTATCATTTCTAGAGGTGATCCACTATATCTTAGTGTTGTGAGGAGTTCTCTTATTCTGTAGAAGAATGGTAGGTTTTGACTTGTCGTGACCATTGTGCCATGAGTGGTTTGGGGTAAAGTGTGGGTTGATCGCCCTTGCATGTGAGATGTCTTGTTTAGTTCTTTTACCCCTTAGGAGGATGGTTAGCTTGTTCTGCTGTGAGATGTTGTGCTATATGTAATTCGAGATAGAGTGCAATTTGATATCTCTGCATGTTGAGATGCCTTGTCCGTCATGATTGATGCGCGTATGTGAGTTCATGATGAGTTTCAATAGAACGACTTTGACTGTGAAACATGTTATGAGATTTTGGCATGAGAGTGATGTTAGTTTATTAGTTTATGACATGTTTGGTGCGTGGTTACTATTCTATCCTTCAGTTGCTCGTTTCTATTATTATTGGAATGGATTACTGCGTTAATATCGTGGAGTGTTCTTTTTCCATAAATTACTGAATTGCATGGGACTTGTAGACTTATCTTGTATCATATTGGACATTGGATTGTGAAGCATGAATAAAAGAAACTAAATGAGAAATGTATAGTAATACGACTAGCCTTTGATGAGAGATGCGCTACTTATGAATTGTCTAGCCTTTGATAGGAGATGTGCTAGTTGGATCCTAATATTGTCTAGGCATTGTTGGGTGATGTGCTAGTTGGAGAGATAAGGAATGACTTAATGTGAATGAGGGGTGTGGATTGATTAGTGTGAATGACTTAATGTGAGAACCTAGTGAGTGTTACTAAAGGAATGGATGACAACACGTTGGTCATGAAATCTGAAAATCAGGGGTTGATTATATGAAGTAATGGATAGATTGATGATGCAATGCGTGAGTATATTGGGCATGCATACTTTGGAATATTTTGCGTAAGTTCATACTTATGTTGTTATCCGGTATTGTGTAGCATGTCAATTCATTTTATATATTCATAATATTAGTGTAGATTCTCCTATTGGACTATGTAGCCCACTCTATCATTTTCAAGTACCCGACCAAGAGTCTAGCATGAAGTGCATAAAATGATGCATCATGTTGGGAGCTATTATGATAGAGATTATGTAGTCTTTTGCAAACTCATTTTGAGATGCGTAGTGATCTTCACATATTTATGTCTATTTTCGGATCAAATGGTGTAAAAGTCTAACTTTAGATTTTCATTTGAATATATGTGTCGGGCCGGAAATTGCCCATTTTAATGTAAACTCTTAAACTTGGACTTGGTGTTATTTCCATGGATGAAAAGATTTAGGAACTTCAGGTTTATCTTTGAGTATTTGCGAGATTTTAATTATAGTAAACGGCGATTATATATGTTTGAAATTGAGAGCATGACATTTATAGCCTTGAAAAGTCATGAATTCTAACTATTGAGTTGGTTCTCATGTTCTATTGTTTTATTGTCCTTATATCTTTTCCACCGGCAACTCTAAATACCTCTTTCGCTTCTCATGATTATCATTGTAGACCTACCGTCAGGTTCTATAATGAACTGATTTCTCTTACTTTACAAACTATTTAACAAATTCTCTAATGCTGTTAACTTTCTACTAACACCATTAGTTTTCATTGATGAAAGACTAAAATACCCATCTTAAGTTTTTTCTCTCTCTTTTTAATATATTTAGTCTATATATACGTGTGTACAATTAGAATATATATTATAACATATACATAAGTAAGAAAATGGATAAGTTATATTAATTTTTTTACAACACTTATGATATATATGAATATGATGAGTTAGCAAAGTACATGTACCTCCCGTTGACAAAATACATGTACAAATTTTAAAAAATGCCCAAACATTTAAATTCAAAAATATTTATTTTAGTTAAAAAATATAGTACATATAAATAATTATACCAAAACAACCAAAGTCAATATTTTAAGTTTTAATAAAAATAAAAATATTGTGTTATTGGCAAGTTACATGAATTTTTTTTAATATTTAAGGAAGTTTTTTGTTCTTGATATTATAACTTAGGATGTATATGTGTCTTATGTTCAATAAAATATATGCAGGGGATGAAAAAAATAATAAGATTCATTAAGTAAATATATTATCTTTACAAAACTAATAATGGTTACTAAAATATAAGATGTGTGAATAATTTTATAAAGTTTACTAATATAACTCAAGTTTAATTTAAATTCAAGATTTAAAGCTCGAATAGAAAAAAAATTGGAATATTTTCTATCAGGTAAAATATATATAGGAAATGCAAACATAACTAACAAATACATTAAGTGATAAATAAAAATATCTTTTGTAAAAAAATAATTATTAATATATAAGATACATATTTATTTGTGCAAACTTAATCAAAATAAAATTTAAGTCTAATTTGATTCAAATATTTTAAGTATTAATAAGATACATATTTATTTGTACAAACTTAATCAAAATAAAATTTAAGTCTAATTTGATTCAAATATTTTAAGTTTTAATTTTTTAAAATTATTTTGTACTATACACGTTCATATATATAACCGTAGAATGTATATTTCAATATACACACACAAATAGACTAAACATATTCAAAAAAGAAAGGTATAAAGATTTTTGAGGGACATTATAGTCATTTATCAATGAAAACTAATGGTGTTGGTAAGAGGTTAACTGCATGGAAAGGTCTGTTAAATAATTTGTAAAGCATGATATGTCAGTAGACTCAGTACATTTATTAGAACCCCGGGAGGACTTATGAGGAAATTATAGTAATTTATTAATGAAAACTAACAGTGTGAGTATGAAGTTAACGGCACAAAAGAAACTGTTAAACAGTTTATTAGAACTTTGGAAAAGGTCCTTGCATCTGTTAGAAACTTCAGAAGAGGTCAGTGCATTTTACCCGAAAGAAAAGAAGAAAGAAAGATAGTTGTGGAGACAGAAAAAAAAAATCATACGTACAAAACTACGTGATGAAATATTCTTGAACATATTTAACGAAGTCATAAAGTTTGAAATAGATATAAAAAGTCATCAAAGTGATGTTACATCACAATTCGCCATCAATCATGTATAATTTGGTCTCTAATAAAGTGAGTGCAAAATCAGTTTTGTCCTTTATATGGACAAAAAACGTCAGTTTTAAGATTATGTATAGGACTTGATTGTAACTATTTCATACTTAAAGGATGAAATATGTTGGAGACAAATTGTTTATGGTTTGGTTGCCATTGATGAGGTCTATTGCAAAAGCACAAGAATAATGAGACTTTGAGGCACGTTATAGTGTCACTTTTCTAAAGACAGTATTTCTCCCATCGGATGGTGTGCACCGGATTAATATGACAAATTTGCATTTAAGATACAACAAAGTCGAACTTGTATTCTTTCCAATTATTTTTGCTCAAATATAATTGAACAAAATCTCTGCATACTGAAAAAAATTGAACCAGAAACCATCAAATTTTAATTATGCAGAATATCAAAACTTGGAATTAATAAATATAAGAGAGATTTCGAGAGAAATAATGATGAAAATTGGATATCCAAATGAGTGAATCATTGGTCTATTTATAGACCAAATTGAACCTTTTGGACTGGAGTTGCACCTGCTCTATACCAAACCATTGGATTTAATCCGAATGGTCCAAATTCGTTAAACCACCAAACTAGTGTGATGATTCATACACACACGAACGACCGCAATTTGTAGCTGGTAAATCGCACCCGATTGATTCGCACTTACGATTTGACAGGTCACATGCCACACGGACGCCACGTAATTGGTCCCTAACAAAGATGAAATGGTGCCATTGAAGTGCCACATTGCAGCCACACTCAAACACGCGCAGGTTTGTGACTCTAGGTATGAAGCACCGGCTTTCCCGGCTTTGGTGCAAAGCACCATAGCATAGCCCCTTCAGGCTTGTTACTTGAACACTTTTACATGTGTTCTCATTTATAAGCTATATATTCATCTTTCTCTCAAGGATTTTAATGTTGGACTAAACCCAACATCAAATACAAGCATTCTAATGATGGTTTTTATATAACACCCAAAATACAAACCTATTTATTTTGAAATTAAATTCCTAGCAACTTATATAAAAGTTTAAGAATGATACAAAACACATTTTGAATAGTTTAAGAAATAAAACTGAAAACCACAAATTAATTTGGTTCAAACTTATTTGTTGGACTCTTAGGAGGTTGTGATGTGATGAGTAAAGCTAATTTTGTTTTGTATAATTAGAAATTAAGATATTTGTTCTTTTAACTTCACTCGATAGAGAAATGTGAAAAATCTAATTCATACTTTTCTAATCTTGAAAAGTCATAATTCTATTACAAAGAGATTAAGTTGATGAGTGTCGAGGGGTGACATTGACAACTTAGGCAAAGTCGGAGGGACAAATTGATTATTAATGGGGTGTTTGGGAGCCTATTTTTTAGCTTTTTATTTTTGACTTTTTGGCTTTTTAGCTTTTTAGATTATGGCCAAAATAAATTTTGAATTTGGGAGTAGTGTTTGGGAGAAATGTACAGAATGTATTTTGCAAAAGTAATAGAATGCAAAATGGGAATGAGAATGCAAAAAGGAGGTCTAAACCTCTTTTTGAGTTTTTGCTCCTAAAGTAAAAAATGGAGAATGAGTTCTGCAGAACTCATTCTCGGAACTGGCTTCCAAACAACCAAAATCCAAAAATGAAAATGGGAAAATACAAAAAATAGGCTCCCAAACACCCCCTAAGTCAATGAACAAGCCGGTTTAGTTAATTATCAATCTAAATGCATACATATACACATATATACATATATAGAAAAATGTAACAAGAGATTTCCTCATTTTGCTAAAATGCAGGCTTTTTATTTCCTGGTCGAATATTGATAATCTGAATTGTTTAATGTATTTATAACATGTTTTCAAAAGTACCGCCGAGAAATCAATTTAAAAAAATATCGTAAAGGGTTTGATCCAAACAGTTTTCATAAATACTGACAGAAATAGTTTCATAAAAAAATATTTAGATCAAGCCATTTCTAATAATATTTTCAGTTGATTTATCGCGAGTATACTTAAAAATATATTTTAAACATATTGAATAGTTTGGATCATCAAAATTTGATCAGAAAATAAAAGTTTCATATTTCAGCTAAAAATTTCTCGTAAAAAAGAGACTCATATAAATATATATACATATATGTATATGTGTGTGTGTGTGTGTGTATATATATATATATATATATATATATATATATATATATGGAAAAAGTTTCATGGACCAATACTTTTTTAGACCAATATTATACCAACATCTAAACTCTTTATTCCTGATTAAATTCTAATGATCTAAACCGTTCAATGTGTTTAAAACATGTTTTTAAGGGTACGCGAGAGAAATCAACTCAAAATATTATCGGAAATGGCTTGATCCAAACAGTGGCTCATAAAACAGCTCCTAACAGCATTTTAAATAACTGCTTGGATAAAGTCCTTTCAGGTAATATTTTAAGCTGATTTCTCGCCGGTACCCTTAAAAATATGTTTTAAACACATTGAATGGTTTGGATCACTAAAATTTAATCAGGAATAAAGAGTTTAGTTATTGGTCTAATATTCGTTTAAAAAAGTGCTGGTCTATATAACCATTCCCTATATATATATACACACACATACGTACATATACACACATTTTGAGGCGTTAGATGTGAAACAAATGAACAAGGCGTTCATTCAGTTGATAAAGGCCAAAGCAGGAAAATCAAGATACGGTCACTTTTAAAAAGTTGATCACGCTATAACCAACGGTCAAACCAACATGATCACTATAAACAAGCCCAATCTGTTTCTGATTAGTTTTTCCGGTTCTGAAGTTAACGACTCGACAGACCTCCAGTAACCTTAAAGTCGTGATTGTCAGTCAATGTTTAATTTTAAAATGTCTGAATTTATATCTCATGTATAATAGGACCACCAGTTTTGGCATAAACCAAATACTGCATGTGGAAGTCATAAAAAAGATGACTGGCCAGCGCAATCATACTATGGTACGTTACCTCTGTATCTCTGAAAAGGGATGTGGTCTAGAACTCTCCGAGTGTACAAAGAAACAACGTATAGGTCCATTCAACTTAAATTGTGTTGGTTGATCACATGAGATACTAGAAAAGAGGTCCCCATCACTCACCAAGATATTCGGTTCTCCTCTTAATTCCTATCTCCAATTGCATCTCACAGGAGAGAGAGAGAGAGAGAGAGAGAGAGAGAGATGCATCCATTCCTTTCACAACTTAATTGGCAAAAAGGACAACAACTGATGAAGTCGTAACGTCTTGTCTTATATAATATTGTCCGTTTTGACTCTCTAACGGTTTTAAAGACTTCGTACAAATTAGTGTCGTAATATATTATATATAGCGTTGGAACTTATATCTACTAAGCGATGTAAAATCTTTAATCACTTATCCATTGAAATTTTCTTCTAGACGTTGACCTCACAACTGACAATACAAGCTAATTGAGTAACTACTTAAAATATCTCTAAGTGTCCATTTATTCCACCACCTTGAATGCCACTTTACATTTTTTTCCTACAGTTATTATCTTGGTGGCCAGCTTGTTGCTCTCATAATTTGGGCCTTGTGAGGTCACAAATTCGAGTCGTATCATTAATGTCTCTTAATCTTGCACTGCAAGTCCTAATCAGGAGGTACAACATATATACATACATACATATATATATATATATATATATATGTGTGTGTGTGTGTATGTGCAACCCAAATTCTTATGTCAAAATAACACCAAAAAGACTCACCAAATAAATCAAAAGAAACCAAAACGTGTGTAAATTTTGTTCACAAGTCTTGAGGGTAAATTGCACTGATCTCCTATGAGGTTTTTAATAAATACAAAGACTTATCCTGAGGTTCTGATAAATATATTAACCTCCTTTCCTTCATTTAAATACCATTAGTTTTGATTGATGGATGAGTTTTACTCTCTTCTTTTATATAATTAGTCTATTTATGTGTGTACCCAACCAGGGGCGGATATAGAATTTAAAACCAGTGGAGTCAAGTGCAAGAGGGAACGGGGCATGGGGTCCACATGGGCGGAGGTGAAGTAGATGTATAAGGTATTAGGAAGACCAGTGGAATGAGGGAGTTTGGGCGGATGATTGAGCAATGCTAAGACCCCAGAATGGAATTCAAGAAATTAATGTCCCAGAAATACTGAGGTGATAATCCCTCATTCGTCTCTTACACACACAACACTTGCAACACTCGCTCTCTCTTGGACACTTGTATATTCTTGAACATTTCGCCGCTGATTAGAGTGAAGTGGAGAGAAGCTAGCGGTTTTTTCCTTGCTTTATATCTTATTGCTTTGGAGCTAATACTTCCATTGCTGCAAAAGTGAAAGCGACTTTTTCCTTGGTTTTTAGATGCGGAGAGGAAGTCTGAGCAAGACTTAGAGGTGTGAATTCACTAGGAAGTCTAAGGCCCTATAAAGCTTTTTTTCCACTTTCCTTCCACTTTTTCCACTTTTTTCCTTGGATTGTAGATTTTTTTTGACTTTTTTTCTTGTTTTGCCGAGTAAAAGAGGGGCAAATAAGAGGTGTGAGGTCAGCAGGTGAAGGGCAAATTACCAAATTGTCCAAAAAATATTATTTGATATGTTTTTTAATTGACTGGGGTTGAATGACCACACTTGCCTCCATATGTCTTCGCCTCTACACAAACAAACACACACACATTCTAGCAAAAAAAAAAACAAACACACACACATATATAAGAGAGAAGGAGAAAGCTTGTGTACAAAATAATTTTTAGAATTAGAGATTGAAATGTTAAAATCAAATTAGACATACGTTATGATCAAGTTTATGCAAATAAATATTTTTTACAAAAGGAAAACTAAATAGGCTAAAGAGGCGCATTTTAGTTATTTATCAATCAAAATTAACGGTATTTGTAGAAAGTTAACGAGAAGAGAAAATCTGTTAAATAAGTTATAAAACATAGGAGGTCAGTGCACTTGTCAGAAATTTAAGAGATGTCTCTGCATTTGTCAGATACCTCAGGGGAGGTCAGTGTAATTTACCCTAAATCTTAAGTACTTGGGCCAATAACGTAGTGTTTTCAAGGGTGCGAATGATAGAGAATATTGAATATTAGGGGTATTGCAGGGGATCTGCAAAGTTCAGGGGGGCAAGGGACGTCCCTGCTGGCGTTTGTCTTAGGCGGCCCAGTGGTTCCAAATTTCCTATGACTATGTGGGCCAACTTTTTTTTGTTAGCAACACATTTTTTTTGGTGCAAATATAGATGTATTATTGTATTTGAAACCGTTAAATATACATAAAATTTTACATAATCATATAAAATATACGTGCATTCAATAATTCTAAATACATATATATTTGAATGTGCATTAAACATCCGTATTTCTTAACTTTTCTTTTTCCTAAGTAAAAACTTACCTGAAAAAACACACTGCTGGACTTTACTTTCAGTACACTCACGTTGGAAAAATCACAGAGCTCTCTCTCTCTCTCTCTCTCTCTCTCTGTATATATATTATATCTATACATGTATCCAGTGGTGTTTTTTAACGATGGTAAACGAGCCGATGATGTAAAGTTTGTGGTCACATTCTAAAATGTTCTCAAGGTGTTGGCTGTTTTTCTCCTGAGAGTTCAACAGGAAACAGAGGACTTGATATTATGCATTTCCCCAGTCAATCAATAATCGGCGGCTCCAATATAGAGAAACATCAATGATTTCAAGTGTTTAAGCGCGGAAAAAGGCTTGAAAAGAGTAAACTGAAGGTTTAAAAATGTCGGCGGTATTGGGGGGAGATGACCTGGCATCGAGGTCCATGAGCCGGCGGCTGAGTGTGGGTTCCGGCAGTCGGAGGAGTTGGGCCACCACCAGTCTTCGGGAAGCTTGGGGTGCCCCTGATGTTTTCCAGAGGAGCACGAGAGACAATGATGAAGAAGAGCTGAAGTGGGCTGCGCTCGAGAGGCTTCCCACTTATGACAGACTAAGGAAAGGAATTCTGACTCAAGTTTTGGAAAATGGAAGGATTGTTCATGAACAAGTTGATGTTGGACACCTTGGAATGGAGGATAGAAAGATTTTGATGGAAAGTATACTCAAAGTTGCCGAAGAAGATAATGAAAGGTTTCTTCAGAGGCTCCGAGCCCGGACTGACCGGTAAATTTACAGTCTTTAAGGTAAAGTTTGGTTGAAATTTTGAGAATTTTGATTTGGGTTTCTTTTGAATAGAGTTGGAATCGAAATACCCAAGATTGAAGTCCGGTTTGAGCATTTGTCAGTCGAAGGAGATGCATATGTTGGTTCTAGAGCACTTCCTACTCTGCTGAATTCTACTTTGAATGGAATACAGGTATTTGTTCTGTTTCATGCTTCCAATTGTATTTTGGTCTAATGAAATTCGAGTGATTGCGATTCTGTCATGTATATAAATTGTTTATGATTTACTTTGCTTTTCATATTTTGGATCATGGATTGTTTTCTTTATTTATTAGTGATTTTGTCTTGGACCTTTATGTTTGTGAGTGGTGGGCATGATGAATATACAACCATGCATAGAGATGGTTCTGTAACCCTACTGATAAATGACTTGGTTTCAATTTGTTGTTGCTGTGAATAGGGGGTTCTTGGATTAATAAAGCTTCTTCCATCCAAGAAAAGGGTTATCAAGATACTCCAAGATGTGAGTGGAATTGTGAAGCCATCTAGGTATGTTCTTGAAGTTTTACCCCACAAAATCGCAACCTATATCGAATTGAGACTGAATTTGCAACACATACACAAATCATATGAGGACATTTTCTGCGAAAAATAGCTTTGTCTGCCTGTTCAAAAACACAAAATATAGAAATATACAGCTTTTATCTGAGACAGTCCCATGGGCCCTTTTTTTTTTTTTTTTTTGCAGTTTTCAGATTATGCTTTGTTGTTCATTCTTTTGAAAACACAGAAATTTGTTCGCTAACAGTTTTCAGAACTTGTTTGGAAAAGAAGAAAACTTTACTTCTGGGAATACATCAAAATTTGTTTTCATATCGTCGATGTCATTTTTACTAAAGAATGAGTAGGATATGTAAATGATTATCAAAAGCAGTTTCTAATATGTGTTCTGCAGTACCAACTCTATAAACTACCCAAGACCTTTTCTTGTATCTACTTAAACCAGTAATTTTCCCTTCCTTTGAAAGTGACATTGGTTATTGAGTTTTACTTTCCAATATCTTTTACGCGATTCATGAACATTTGTGTGTTCTCTCAGGATGACACTGCTGCTAGGACCTCCAGGCTCTGGGAAGACCACATTGCTGCAGGCACTTGCTGGAAAGATGGACAAGGATCTAAGGGTATTGTTCGTCAAGAAAAAATGTGTGATTTTAGAATATGTTGCAAGGCACTATTCATTATTTCTGGGAACTCTATAGAAAAACAACCCATTTTGAGAAAGCAGTGGAAAAAGGTTTTGAAATTCCTAACATCTAATTTCGCATGAAGCTAGTAAGATGTGAAAACGAGGAGTTTTTCTATGTTTGAAAACAGTTCCCGGAAAATGTTCTACATTTCAAAATCAAATTCTAGAAGGTACCGTGCAAAGTTGATTATGCAAACATCAACCAAATGCAGTCTTATGATTCTCATGTTATTTACTACTTCTTTTGCCAAGTTGATTATGCAAACATCAACCAAATGCAGTCTTATGATTCTCATGTTATTTACTACTTCTTTTGCCAGGCAACAGGAAATTTCACTTATTGTGGTCATGAGATGTCCGATTTTATTCCTCAGAGAACCTCTGCTTATATTAGCCAGCATGATCTTCACCATGGTGAGATGACAGTCAGAGAGACATTGGAGTTCGCAGGACGTTGTTTGGGAGTTGGAACCAGATATGAACTGCTTGTAGAATTGACTAGAAGAGAAAAAGACGCCGGAATCAAACCAGACCCTGAGATCGATGCGTTCATGAAAGCCACTGCCATGGCCGGCCAACAATCTAGTTTGGTCACAGACTATGTCCTAAAAGTTAGTTTCCTCCTCTTTCTGGTGTAGAATGCTTCATTTATGCTCCTTTTGGTTTAGCATATACTTTATGACAAGTGGAAAATGTTTTCGATAGAAACAAACTGTTTCTCCTGTTTAGTACTGGGTTATTGCAGTGATGATGGTTGGTAGTGGGTAGTGCAACAGCAGGGGTGGTGGTGACCCTGCGTGGGTGGTTGAGTGGTAGTGGTGGTGGTGTGGTAGTAGAGCGGATCTGGATAGTGATTTCCACCAGCAGCAGTGGTGGTTGTGTTGTAATAGTGCTGATCTAGAACGCATTTTCCACATTTAGAAATAGTAGTAATGTTTTCTGCCTAAATCCAATTGTTTGCTTTTGTTTCCATATCCTAAATCCTTAAAAATGGAGAAAACATTTTCCAACGAAACAAAGAAAGCATTATTAGCAACCAATTTTGTTTTTCACTTGGTACTAATTATTAGGGATTATGAACCATGACAGATTCTTGGATTGGACATTTGCGCTGATATTATGGTGGGTGATGAGATGAGAAGGGGAATCTCCGGTGGACAGAAGAAGCGTCTCACCACTGGTATTTGAAAAGCTTGTCATTGGAATGAGATTATATATTATTTTGCATTATTTACCGTTCGTTTTTATAAAAACCATGCTAACTAATGTCACAAATATGATGAAATTAGGTTTGTGTGTTTTGTTCTCTGTTATTGAATGCAGGAGAAATGTTGGTTGGACCAGCAAAAGTCTTTTTCATGGATGAAATTTCAACTGGTCTTGACAGTTCAACCACTTTCCAAATCATCAAATACATGAGGCAGATGGTTCATATAATGGATGTGACCATGATAATCTCTCTTCTACAGCCTGCACCCGAAACTTATGATCTTTTTGACGAAATCATTCTGCTTTCAGAGGGTAAAATTGTTTATCAAGGTCCACGTGAGAGCGTTCTTGAGTTCTTCGAGAGTGTGGGATTCAAATGCCCAGAAAGGAAAGGAGTTGCAGACTTTCTGCAGGAAGTAACTTCTAAGAAGGACCAAGAGCAATATTGGTTCAAAAGGAATGAACCTTACCACTATATCACCGTTTCTGAGTTTGTGCACCTTTTCAACTGTTTCCACATTGGCCAGAATTTATACGATGAGCTTGGAATTCCTTACGACAGAAATAAGGTTCACCCTGCTGCCTTGGCGACCAAAAAGTATGGCCTTCATAGCGTGGATCTTTTTAAGGCGTGTTTGGCTAGGGAGTGGCTATTGATGAAACGCAACTCGTTTTTGTACATATTTAAAACTACCCAGATCACGATTATGTCTATAATCGCTTTCACTGTTTTCTTTAGAACGGAGATGAAATCTGGTCAACTAGAGGATGGAAGTAAATTTTACGGTGCATTGTTTTTCAGTCTCATAAATGTGATGTTTAATGGGATGGCTGAGCTTCACTTGACCTGTGTGAGGCTTCCTGTGTTCTTTAAACAGAGGGATTCCCTGTTTTACCCGGCATGGGCTTTTGCCCTACCAATTTGGCTTCTTCGGATTCCCTTGTCTCTAATGGAATCAGGGATATGGATCATTCTCACATACTACACTATTGGGTTTGCTCCTGCTGCTAGTAGGTAATGCTTTTCCCTTGCAATTTTATTCTTAAACATATTTGGAGTAGCTTTTCATGTTGTGGTTAATCATATTTGGTTATGTCGTCGTCTATTCTAACTTCTAAATTAACATTTTTCAGGTTTTTCCGCCAATTGTTGGCATTATTCAGTATACATCAGATGGCTTTATCTCTCTTCCGTTTTATTGCGGCTCTTGGGAGAACACAGGTTGTTGCAAGCACTCTCGGCACCTTTACGTTGCTAGTGGTTTTTGTCTTTGGTGGTTTCGTTGTTGCCAAAGGTTGGTTTTTCTATCTTTTATAGTTTGTCGTATTGATGGTATTCTTTCTTTAACCTGAACGGATAATATGCAATACTAGCAAATAGAGTTGATGAGGTTTCGAAATGTTTTCAAAATGTGGTGAAAATATTGTCTTTCATAATGTAGCATAATTATGATATCAAACATTATTAACATCACATGCAGATGACATTCAACCATGGTTGGTATGGGGTTATTACATCTCTCCCATGATGTATGGACAGAATGCCATAGCCATGAATGAATTTCTTGATAAAAGATGGAGCACGGTAAGCTCAGTTATTCTGTTTTATACAATCTGTATTTTTTTAGCTCAAATGATGTCATCTGTATAACTCAATAGCTTTAGATAGCTTTCTTTTCTTTTTGCAGCCAAATACCGACCCAAGATTTCCTGAACCTACAGTTGGAAAGGTTCTTCTTAAGGCCAGGGGGATGTTTGTGGATGACTACATGTATTGGGTTTGTGTGATTGCACTCATTGGATTTTCTGTGGTCTTCAATATCTGCTTTATAGCAGCTCTGGCCTACTTGAATCGTAAGATACTCAAATGCTATCTTATTCAGCTATTTCAGCTCCTCTATCGGGCTATGGATTCTTATTCTGGATTTTGACATTTTTTGCAACTCAAATGTAGCTTTGGGAGATTCTAAATCTGTTATTATTGATGAGGATGATGAAATGAAGAAAAAGAATCGACCTGTCTCCAATGGAAAAACGGCCACTGATAGGAGTTCAGCATCTACAACCTCATCTTTTGAAGGTTAAATGTTCTAAATCCCTTGGTTTCAACTCAGTTGATTGATCTTCATATTATACTCAATTTGTATATAGTAACATGGTTATAAGACAAGTAGTGTGAATCAGAAGTTCACCCGATATATCAGTGTTAGTTCACTAAAGGATTTATTTCACTGAAGGAGATTGATACCTTATCGGTCCTCCCTCGTAATCCCAGCTTACAAATCTCACATTACCAGTCAAAAATGTTGTTTCTATGAAACTTCTTGTGATAGCTATGAAACTGGTTAAATACCAAAAGGATGCAAAACTCTTACCTTACTCTAGATGCTTGAAGGCCTTTGCTCTACATTTAACCAAGTAATTGCAGCAATGTGAAGGTGGATCTTTAAGAACAAATACTGTAATTTGAAGTATTACAGCATCTTATTTTTAAGAAAACATGAGCAGATTCTTGTCTCCAAAGAGATTTAGTCGTTGTAAGTAATAGATAATACCCTTATATATAAGTAGCATTATTTTCTGATAGCCAAGAACTTAAGAATGTCATTCTGGATTATATTCATGACTGCTGCTGATTATAAGAACAAGTATTTGTGTCCATTTCTTTGGACCATATTCCTAGTACTTAAAGCACTGAAGTTGAAATGTTTCACCTCATCAACTGCTATGCCTTTTCTTCATATTAGCTGTTGCAGAAATATTCAGAGTTTTTCTCTTGGTTGTTGCTGATACGGCCTGAATAATTGCAGGTATCGACATGGGAGTGAGAAGTACTCAAGAAAATGCCAACTTCAATGTTAAGGACATTGCAACTGGAAAAAAAGGAATGGTGCTGCCTTTCCGGCCCTTGTCACTCGCATTCGATCATGTGAATTACTATGTTGATATGCCTGCTGTAAGTCACTTGTTCAAAGCTCTTTTAGTTTCAAAAGACTAGATTCTGTTGTTTCTGGGCTGTCTTGCTTTTTCTAACCTGAAGTAATGGAGGTTTCTCAAAATTCAACAAATTAGATAAGAATTGGCCATTACAGCAATTGACTGTATTATATAAGAAAGTGTTTTCCACTAAGTTTTCCCCCAATCCAGTTCACTACATTCAACGCTGCTCGGGTTTACAGAGACCTATGTTTGGTTATTGTCTCCGAATAAGTTTCTTAGTACAAATTGTGCAAATTGTGGTTTTATTCATTAGGAAATGAAAAGCCGCGGAATAGAGGAGACTCGTCTCCAACTGTTAAGAGATGTCAGTGGTGCTTTTAGGCCGGGTGTCCTAACCGCATTGGTTGGTGTGACTGGCACTGGAAAGACCACCTTGATGGATGTGCTAGCAGGAAGAAAAACTGGTGGCTATATTGAAGGAAGTATCAATATTTCTGGCTTTCCAAAGAATCAAGCAACTTTTGCTCGTATTAGCGGTTACTGTGAACAGAATGATATCCATTCTCCACATGTTACTGTATATGAGTCCGTTGTGTACTCTGCCTGGTTGCGCCTGGCTCCGGATGTCACTAAGGGAACACGAAAGGTATTTGTTTTTTCATTACCTTTCCCTTCTTTGTTCTTCACATCATAATCCAGTCATTCTGGTCTTCTTGACTGTGTCCCTTAGCAATATTGTGTCACCCATGAGGTGGATGCCTTACTTTTTTTTCTGTTACTTTTTTCTTGACTGTGTCCCTTAGCAATATTTAAACTATCTTTTATCTTTTCATTTTTCTAGATTGCTAAATTTGTTGACTTCTGCTTTTCCTACCCAAATCATTGATCCAAATACAGCCTTATGATATGTTTAAATCATGAATAAGTGGACACATTTACCAATAAAGAAAAATGATGAGGCGTGCAAAGGAATCCACTATCTTCTTATCTTTTTCCTTTTTCTCGAAAAATCTACCTGCAAATCTATTACGGAAACACTACCTTACTATGCCGGGGGTTCTGTGAGGCAAGAAAGGTGATAATTTTGAAATTGATACTAGTTTTTTTCGTTTGTAAGAAGTATTTGTTCTCTACACTTCAGCTCATGATTTCAGCATTTTCACATGTCTAGTAGCTTAGTTTCAGCTTATGGAAAATGCTAATTGGGTTCTGGATTGTGTACTTTAGATGTTTGTTGAAGAAGTAATGGAGTTGGTTGAGTTGAATCCTCTAAGGGATGCTCTAGTTGGTCTTCCGGGAGTAGACGGTCTCTCAACTGAACAAAGAAAGAGGCTCACCATAGCCGTAGAATTGGTTGCTAATCCATCTATCATCTTCATGGATGAGCCTACTTCGGGCCTTGATGCTAGAGCTGCTGCAATTGTAATGCGAACTGTGAGAAACACGGTGGATACTGGCAGAACTGTGGTTTGCACAATTCATCAGCCAAGCATAGATATTTTCGAAGCTTTTGATGAGGTATTCCAAATTTTCAACAACAATTAAGTATATTGACAGCACTTGAATGCTTCGTCATAAGATGAATATAATTGCAAATATTGTGGTTTTGTGGTTTATTGCATTCCAAAAATTAGGAACTCTCAGCTTCTATGGATTTGAGGACCCTGTAGCTGTAGAGCTCCTGGGTGGATTCCACCTTGAGCTGATCACAATGATCTGAACAGTTTAATTATATAGGTCCGCTGAGCATAGTTTATTTATAATAAATGAGATTCATCCAACTGGCACAACATCAGGGCACTTCTGGCTTGTAGTTCATTTTCTAATCATACTCAACAGCTGTTTTTAGAACAGTAAATGCTATTCAATCACTTGGTTTCTATGAACTCACTAAACTTCTCAACTTTGTTTTATTTATCTTGGCAGCTCTTGTTGATGAAAAGAGGGGGACAAGTCATTTATGCTGGACCTCTTGGCCAAAATTCTCACCTGCTAGTTGAGTACTTCGAAGTAAGTACCATTTGCCATCATGCTTTTGTGACTGTATAGCAATCATTGAAATTCCTACATGGATGGTTTTCTTTTAGAATCAGGTCTCTTTGTTTTTTTATTTCTCAAATGATGAAGTGAAGCAGAAAGTTCTTGAATTAGGACCATGGTCATACTATGATAAACCATTATTTCTTCATCCCCAGAAGGGACTTATGTTGGGAAATATTGCAGCCACTCCTATATGGATAAGATTGCCAAAGTTGAAACTTCTCCTCTGGACTGAAGGCATGCTTAGCAAAATAGCTACTGTGGTTGGGAAACCTCTGTTCACTGATAATATGACTGCAGAAAGGAAAAGATTATGCTCGTATTTGCATAGAAATTACTCCTTCGTCTACTTTCGTAATTCAGTTGGTATAACTGGGCCTCATGGGTCTACTTCACTCTCAAAAGATTGAATATGAATTGCTACCTCAAGTTTGCACTCTGTGTTATGCCTTTAATCATAGGAATGCTATATGCGCTACAGCTGTTAGACAACAATGGAGGCCTAAGGTAACTCGTGCCGTCTCTTCTGATCCTAGTATATTTGCAAACCCTGTAGATGAGATTACTATGGCTCCTTCCTTTGCTAGGGTGACTGTACAAGAAGCTATTGTTGTTGCTTCTCCTCCAAAAAGGGGTCATAAGTCTAATGCAGTGACTAGTACACCCCCAAGTGCCAAGGATAAATCCCAGTCCACAACACAATCTACCTCTATTTCCACTCCAGATTAGTTTTTGGCGTACTGAAGTTCTACATGATGGTCCAAGTTCTTATGAAGATATGGGTGATAAGCCACTGTCCCCTCCTATCTTTCTACAAGGCCCAAAAGGGATGTAACAAGGAAAAAATCAGAATAGTGTTCCCCTAACTGCTGATCCAAGTGCCAAAAACAAGAATAAAGCTATTCCTGCTAGGTCTAGTAAGCCTCCCAATAGATATAAATGAATTTTGCTTCCCGGAACACTAGGGGCCTGAAACATCCCTCTAAACAGCATGCAATTTGTTTCTCTTTAATAATAATGTAGATTTTATTGGTCTTGTCGATGCCAAGGTTAGGAAAGAAAACTTTCAGTCTGTTTGAATGACATTTCTACCATGTAGAATTTATTGGTCTGGTCGGAGCCAAGGTTAGGAAAGAAAATTTTCAGTCTGTTTGCAATGACATTTCTACCTCTTTGAAGTGTTTTGGTAATCGCTCAGACTTTGTAGCATTGAGAATTATCCTCCTTTGGAATGATACATTGCTTGACACTTTTATTCTTAGTTATCATGATCAAGCTGTATTTGTTAGGATCACTTATCAACTAGCGATGGCAGTAGGTTGCAAGACGCACTGGCGACGTGCTAGGGATCCACCACCTCCTTCTCTTGAGCTGCAATTGTTCGGCCATCAACATTGCCGTGAGTAGGCATGAAAGTTACCAGAAAGTGGTTTGGATTTTGGTGAAGGAAAGGAAATTGAGATGAAAGGCTCCCACTGTGCTTGCCAATTGTAGAGTCTTTTAGTCCTTGTGTCGTTCTGCCCTTCAATGCACTCCGAACCACCTTTACTTGTGGTCTGCAACCATAGCCAAAGGTTAGTGCCCACCGGCTGCAGTTTGGCCGGGAAGCACTCCGATGCCTATGTCTATACTAGAAGAGGAAGAAGAAAAAAAAGGTACTGAGCTAGGGTCAAGAGATTGTGTACTGTACTTCCTCAAGTGTTGTACCCTTTTATTCTCGGCCTAGCTTGAGCACCAAGCTAGGGTTGACACATACGGACCACACTTCCAAATCACAGTGACCCACAGCAAAATTTGGTTATGACGTCAGTTGATGATGTATTGTGGTTTAGCTCGGATGCCACGTGTCGTAGCTGATACACATGTTGGTCAAGCAAACTCTAGCCTGCAATACATGGGACGGGTCAGTCTATTGGGCATGGAATTGGCCCGGCCTAGCCCGATCCGCACGGTGCATGCCCATGGACTGGGCCGGTTGCACGACATTCGTAGGCCTGGTCAAGACTTGGTCCAGCCTGTTAAGAACAATCAGTGTTGGGCTTGGTCTGTCACCTAGCCCAATCCACAGATTGTTCGGCCTGAAGTCTCTTCCCGATTCAGCCCACTACGTATGGCTATAATAAAGAAGCTAAGAACTAAAGATAAGCTCGGTTCTGGGAGTTTGTGCCATCTTCCTCGGTCATTTGTTATCTCTGCCAACAAGAATTGGAAACCATACCTCATATCTTCTTTGATTGCTTCTACTCCAAGAATATATAGCAATATGTTTGTCTTTTAAGTGGTATTTCTAGACCACTCCTAAATTGGGATGCTGAAATTTCATGGTTCATTGGAAAGTTCAGTAGTAAATCTTTTAGTCGCATAGTTAGAAAGCTTGCTTGGACTGCTATGATATATTGCATTTGGCAAGAAAGGAATTCCTGAGTTGTTCAAGGCATTCAAAGGCCCTCGGCCGCTGTGTTAGGTAAGATCTGTTTTGATGTTCGTATTAGAACTTCTCAATTCTTTTCTATAAGGATACCACCCTAAATTCCATGATTTGTAGCCTTTGGTGAATTCCCGATTTGTTTTTTGCTTCATTGTAGATGTGTTCTTTGTTGTTTGGAAGGTATGCCTTTTCCTTTATTTCTGTAAAATTGTTTTCCAAATATCTCATTTGCCCAAAAAATTGAAATTCCGCTAAGGTATTTGTACAATGAACTTGCTGTCAATAGTCTTTTACTTATGACTTACATTTGTTGTGACTTATTGCAGTCTAACCCGGGGGTTCCAAAAATCAAAGAGGGTAGCAATCCTGCTACTTGGATGCTAGAGGTAACCTCTTCTGCAGTTGAGGCTAAACTTGATGTGGACTTTGCTGAAATCTTTGCCAAATCTGCTTTGTATCGGTACGTAGAATGCTACCATCTGACCCCAACCAACAGTTCTACATACGCAGAATCTAACCACAGAAAAGCACACACAACACTTTGGGCCCCCACACCCATGTGACAGTTCTACATATTTTCCTGTGGCTGGTTTATATATACATTTTTTTTTCTCCACCTTGATAAAAAGTGTCTTGACCTATGGTCTTACATTAGAACAACTCTCTCTCTCTCTCTATCTCTCTCTCAGGAGGAATGAAGAACTCATCAGAGATCTGAGCAACCCTGCACCAGGGTCCCAGGACCTGTATTTTCCCACCAAATACTCACAAACATTTATCACTCAATGCAAAGCTTGCTTCTGGAAACAACATTGGTCCTACTGGAGGAATTCGCAGTACAACGTCATCCGTTTTATCATGACGACCCTTATTGGAATTTTATTTGGAGTTATTTTCTGGAAAAAGGGTGAACAAACGTAAGCCAACTCCTTAATTTTTTGAATGAACATTAAGATTGCATTTGGATTCTGGATTTGTAGAACTGTTGTTTCCAACAGGCACAAACAACAAGATCTGCTGAATCTACTGGGAGCTATGTATATTGCCGTCATGTTTCTTGGAGGATCCACCACTTCAGCAGTGCAGTCTGTTGTGGCTATAGAAAGAACCGTCTTTTATCGTGAGAGAGCAGCCGGGATGTATTTAGCATTACCTTATGCATTGGCTCAGGTATAACCGATGACCGATAAATCTTTTTCTGTTATCTGTTCTCATTTTCCAAGAGAAAAGAGAAAACATTTTTCGACAAGGGCTTCCCAAGAAAATTCTCTCAAGAGAACCCACTATTCTGAAAAGACCAAAACTGTTTACACTCAAAAAGTGGAACCGATACAAAAACAACCATGTTTTCAATCTCCTCATTAGGTATGTTACAGGAAATGCAAAAAGTGATGAAAAACAGGACCTAATATCTAGCATACTATGCTTTGCAGGTGGCAATAGAGACTATTTATGTTGCAATCCAAACCTTCATTTACAGTCTAATCCTCTACTCTATGATTGGATTCAACTGGAGAGTTGACAAGTTCTTATGGTTCTATTACTATGTGCTAATGTGCTTTGTCTACTTCACATTGTATGGGATGATGCTTGTAGCACTCACCCCAGGCTACCAAGTTGCTGCAATATGCATGTCCTTCTTCCTCAGCTTCTGGAACCTCTTCTCGGGTTTCATGATCTCCAGGACGGTAACTACATCTTAAGTCTTAACAAACAAATCCAATTAATGATCTCCCGGTACTTTTGCTAACATTTCCCAATGTCCATTCGTTTTGCAGCAAATTCCTATATGGTGGAGGTGGTACTACTGGGCTTCTCCAGTGGCATGGACTATCTATGGCCTCGTGACGTCTCAAGTGGGTGACAAGACGGATCCAGTTGAAGTACCGGGAGCAGGTGCCATTCCGGTGAAGGTTTACCTTGAGGAGTCACTTGGGTATAAATATGATTTCCTTGGGGCTGTTGCTGTTGCTCATGTCGGTTGGGTTCTCCTCTTCTTCTTTGTCTTTGCCTATGGCATCAAGTTCCTCAACTTCCAACAGCGGTAGATAGAAGAACCTCTTTGGTATAGTTTTCTTTTTTTGCTTCACTTTGTAGAAAATTTGATTGCAAAAACAAATAAATAGAGAAACAATTATTTTGAAACTTTTGTGAATTGGCAAGAATAGGCCCAGAGAAAATGGGATACAGTTAGAAGGATGATACTGGTTGCCCTGAAAATCATTGGTTCCGGGAGGGGCAAAACTTGTACTTTATTTTGTAAGTGATTGTTTTATTTCTGTGTCTTCGGAACTCATTACCTATTTGTAAGTGATTGTTTTATATTGCATAATTAATGGAAGCTCAAACCAGAGAAAATAAAGTACAGTGAAATCTACAGATAAAGTAACAAAAACCCTCATATCAGAACTACAATCCTATTCCCGCCTCGCTTGCTTATCACCCAAATCCGGCCTAACGATTTATTTATTGGCGGTCAAAAATTTAAAAGAAATATGATAAATATAATAAGAAAATGATAAAGTAAAATGAGATTTATTATAGAACAGTGAATAGGTATAAATAGTTTGTGTAAGTATTTTTTTTAAGAGGGATGATATGTTAGATATAAGTAGGTGGATGATATTTTTATAATTGATAATGACATTCTTGCAATTAATAACGATATTTACGGAAAGAGTAATGTTAGGAACACAGATGTTCTGAACACAATTAGATGCACATGGACCCCTCAATAATTTGTGGACACCACGTGCATCTAATTGTGTTCAGAACATCTGTGTTCCTAGATTTTTTTTACAGAAATAAAAGACATATATAAAAAGGGATAAGATATGAATAAAAAAAAAATGTAAGATAATTTTATTTCCCGACAATAAAATAATTTCCCACATATCATATCCAAGATTCAATCCCTAATTTGGCCCCAATGAAACCAAGCATCACGAAATCTGGAATGATAATACGTAGATCTGAAAAGAACCATCAACATCCTCTGTAAGTGGATTGTCTTTTTAGAGGTTGGAATCCTCTGTTTTGCCATAACCCTCAATAGTGCTCAGAAATTGTATGAGAAAATAAGTGATCCACAAATTTACCCCAAAATTTAAAAAATTAAAAAAAAAAAGTGATCCACAAGCAATCAAACATAGAATTAACTTAAAAAACACTAAACATTGACCATGCTTCAAGCAATGTCTTGCTGTTCTTACCTAATCAACTAACCCAATGAACATCAGAAATCTGGAAAAATTTTAGTCCATTAGATTCTGCACTACTTTGGAGCCAATATATATACACATATGTGCTTAGTTCTTCTGCTGAATTGCATTTGCAGAAAGAAAGTTTTCGGAAAGGAAAAAGCATTGGTTAATGGGATATCTTTCATCTTGCTTTCTGTAAAATTTTTTCAAAGGGAAGCAAGAAACTTGTCCATGGGGGAAACAGAGATTTAAAGCAAAAGCAAAACATAAGGCATATATAGAAGACAGCACAAAAGTTCAAGCTAAGAGTTGTGACAGTGGGAAAAGGGTTTGAAAATGAAGAAGTTGGGAAGTAATAGTGGTGAAAGTGAGGGGCTATCGATTGACAATGATGAAGAGATATCGCCGAAATTTTCTCTGTCTTCATTTCAAGCAAGAGAAGAAGAGATTGAGAGGAAGAAGACGGAGATCAGAGAGAAGGTTGAAATGCAGTTAGGACGCGCAGAGGAAGAGTCTCGGCGCTTGGGACATGTTTGGGAAGTAAGTTTACGGAGCAAAAATGATATCTTTATAAATTCTAAATCCAAACATGCCTTTAAGTTTTTCTTGAATTCGTTGATAATGTTGAATTCTTGTGAAAGTTTGTCATCCTTTTTTTTGAATCATTTGCGTTAGGAGCTCGAGGTTTTGGTGGATCCTATGAGGAAAGAAGTTGGGATTATTCGTAGAAGGATCGATGTGGCTAACAGAGATATAAAATCACTTGGCCAGAGCTGCCAAAAGAAGGTGACATTTGCTCCTCAGGAGCCTGTTGTACAATAAGCGTGTTGTGCAGTAAAACGACGTTGTTTTAATGCACAACATGTCGTTTTAAGGCCCCAAGTCTCTCTGTTTAGTATTGTTTATGCTATCTTCCTTTTAGTTTTTTGTCCCTTCCATTTTTCATACTTTTGGAAACAAAAACAATGGAAAGTTTTCATTGATTTCCGGTGAAAATAGTTTTTAGTGCTTAATAAAGTCCTCAGAAGCTTATAGATAAATAGATGTTAATGAAATTATTGTGACTTTACATCAAAGGAAAACTTATAGATAAATAGATGAATGATATTGAGTTGGGTTTCAATTGGCTAACAGGAGAAAGAATACAGAGAAGCATTGGAGGCATTCAATGAAAAGAGCAATGAGAAAGCTCAACTAACATCCACACTTATGGAGGTCAATCTCAACTCCACCTTCCTCTTTAGGAAAAATGACACCTTATCGGATTTGGAGTCTTTATTGTGCATTGTGCATAGCAGAGTATGTTGTGCGTCAAAATGACACTGACCAAGCATTTGAGCACTGACTGACAATTTTTGGGGCAACGTTTCAATTGCCAAAACGAGGTCATTTTTTACGCGCAGCATGCTCTGTTGTGCGCAATGCATAACAAACTCCTTCATTCCTTCTAATTGGACTTGGTAATCTTACATTTAGGTATTCCATTTGAGGCTTTTTTCACTCCCATATTCTCTTTGCAACCACAATATTTGTGCTAGTACTCTAGTAGAATTACACATATCACCATCTCTCACCTATGGTCTAACTTGTCATATGAAAAACTAATTGGAATTTGAGTTGGTCGTTGTGATGCTTTCGCTCGGCCCTTCAATCTTTGTAATTTGTAACGCGATTCCAAAGATTAATAAACTTTCTTTTTGCCGATCAAATAAAAAATATGCAGTAATACAAATCGACAACAAATTTTATAACGCCGTGATTTTTCTTATTTCTATATTATTTCCCACTAATTGTTGTTTCTTTGGTCTGGTGTGATACTAAACCAGCTGGTGGATGAAAGTGAAAAACTCAGAATGAAGAAGCTGGAAGAGATCAGCAAGGTTATAGATCCAGCAGTCTGAATATTCATTCTACAAATTAGGAGTTTACAGAATGTTTTCCAGTTTACTTTCTTGTCCTTTTTCTTTTTCTTTTAATTGTTTTTCCGACGGTTGTGATATGGGTTATTTACTGTCGCTAATACCCATATTTGCAACTATTTATATTTTGCGATTGCTAATTACCATCGCATGCATATATTGTTTTTTTGCCATGGTATTTGTTACGCTTGCAAATATTTCAATGTAAATGGTGTTCATTGTTGTACTGACGGGCATGTGAAAGATTATGTTTTTATCAAAAAAGTTTGAAGTTTGTTTATGGAGAAACATCGCACGTCTATCTATCTTCTTAACATCTTATTTCTGATAAAAAGAAAAAAAAACTCTATAAACCATATGAATAAATCACTGATTGAAGAAACTCGAAATAGTATAGAATAGTCCCACAAATTTTTAAGCATAATGTAAGGACAAAAGAGAACTATCACCACCTCTTATTCTGTTCTTAAATAAAATTTAGAGAGGTAAAATATTTTATCAGTGCATCTAAATAATATATTCTTAAAAAAATAGGAAAATCAAATCCAATAGGATCACTACTACTACTTGCCAAGAACATTGAAAACAAATTCAATGCAATTCAATTTTTCAATCATCATTTGCCCTCATTGCAAAGTAGCACCAACTCTTCTACAAGCCCATTTATCACTTCATCTCCTTTGTTATTATCCCACTAAATTCTCTTGCTTTGGATCTTACATCCACTCCACTTTCATCCTTCACCACTTTCCTTATAACCCGTGCTATGTTTTCTCTATTGAACCTATAATTGGAACCCCAAATTTCAAGCTGTCCATTATCAAATTCCACCCGCAGTAACTCACAAACCCACCGGTACTTGAATGTGCCAGAATTTGGGCCTGTGGAGCACAACCCTCCACGACCAATTCTCTCTCTCCTATCCTATCAACACAAAAAACTTTCTTAAAAAACGGGAGGAGGAATTTGTTGAATAGTTTATAATATATGGTGGGTTAGTGCATTTCTCAAAATCTCAAGGGGAATTGTCTACATTTGTTAGAAATACCAGGGGTGGTCAGCGAGATTTACCCAGAAAGAAAAGGATATTATCAGTGTAAATGTATTGGTCATTAGAAATTGGGAAGACAAAAAAATGCAAAGAAAATTGCCTAAAAGATCATTTTGACTGTTCCAGAAATCAGATATGAGCTAAAATTTGATTCCATACAGATTTCTTTGCATTTATTGGAATATGATAAATTGCTGAATTTTGTACGATTACGGAAAATTTATCATGATGTGACAGTAATATTTTTGAAATTACAAAATAACCTACTACGGTGCTGTCAAGATATCCCATTGGCAGTGCCTCTTCAACCTCAATCCTCTCTCCAACTGGAAACCTAACAACCCAAATGAAATTAACTTCACTAAGCTCAAGCCCATGAGTTATTTCTTCTCTCTCCTCTTTTGACAAAAAACTCTCACTCCCAAAGGAAACAAACACAGTTTAGTGCTCATCTTTAGTACCAAGCCATTGCAAGATCCCTGAATCCTTGTTCTCATCATCAATTTCTTGAACTAGATGACCAACTGGAACTATCTTTTTACCCGTTAAAATACCTAAATAATCAATGTATTTACCCTCAAGCTCTCTGAATGTTTTGAACAAAATCATTTTACATGATTTTTTTAGGCTTTCTTGGACAAGAACTGCACCCTCATCTACAGGAGTGTGCGCTGGCTGCGAGCTAAGAAATCCCCTGTTGAAGATTTAGAACACTAATTATTAAATGTCTATCTAACTTCTTAACATTTTATTTCTGATAAAAACAAAAAACCACTTGATAAACCGTACGAAAATGAATCACCGAAGAAATCCGAAGCAATATAGGACGGTCCCACAAAATATATAAGTAGAATGTAAGGAGAGAAGAAAATTCTCACCGCCTCTTATTCTGTTCTTAAATAAAATACAGAAGGGATAAAATACTTCATCAATATATCTCAATTTATTTTTGAAGAAAATAGAAACATCAAACCACATAGGATCACTATTACTTGCGAAGAACATCGAAAACAAATTCAATTCCATTGACTTCTTTAATCATTTGCCCTCATTGCAAAGTTGCTCAAACTCTTCTGCAAGCACATCTATCTCTTCATCTCCTTTCTTTCTTATTATCTCACTAAATTCTCTTGCTTTAGATCTTACATCCACTCCACTTTCATCTTTCACCACTTTCCTTATAACTTGTGCGATGTTCTCTCTACTGAACCTCCAATTCTCATCCCTCTTGACCTCCACACCAATCCCAACCTCCTCCACCATTTTACCATTAAGTGGCTGGTCATGGCTCATCGGCATGGCTATAATTGGAACCCCAGATTTCAAGCTTTCCATTATCGAATTCCACCCGCAGTGACTCACAAACCCACCAGTACTTGAATGTGCCAGAATTTGAGCCTGCGGAGCCCAATCCTCCACAACCAATCCTCTTTCTCCAATCCTATCAATAAAACAAAAAACATTCTCAAAAACGGGATGGAGAATCTATCGAATAGTTTGTAAATATGTAAAAGATCAGTATTTGTTATATGACTTTACCTGTCAAGAAATCCCTTTGGAAGTGCTTCTTCAACCTCAATCCTCTCTCCTACTGGAAACCTAACAACCCAAATGAAATTAACTTCACTAAGCTCAAGCCCATGAGCTATTTCTTCTCTCTCCTCTTTTGACAAAAAACTCTCACTCCCAAAGGAAACGAACACAGTTGAGTGCTCATCTTTTGTACCAAGCCATTGCAAGATCTCTGAATCCTTGTTCTCATCATCAATTTCTTGAACTAGATGACCAACTGGAACTATCTTTTTATCCATTAGAATACTTACATAATCAATGTATTTACCCTCAAGCTCTCTGAAAGTTTTGAACAAAATCATTTTACATGACTTTTTTAGGCTTTCTAGGACATGAACTGCAGCCTCATCTACAGGAGTGTTCGCTGGCTGCGAGCTAAGAAAACCCCTGTTGAAGATTTAGACCACTAATTATTTTTAAAAAAAATAGATACCAATGAAGTCAATTAATCAATAGGCGTGATTAAAATAGAAAGAACTACCGAGCCAATGAAGATAAAGAAAACTTAGAGTTAAAAAGAAATAGAATCAGAAGTCAAAGAGGCCGCACAACGTGATGATGTTCTATGCACGGACAGAACCGGCATTTCATGTTCGGAGGGTCGAGAATTTTTTTTGGAAAAGAATTGGACCGAAGATAACTTATGGGTCAAAATATAATTTTTAAAGTTTATAGTTAGGTCTTAATTTAATTTTTTTCAAAAAATTTGGAGAGACCCGAGCACCACGGTCTCCATGTAGTTCCGCTCCTGGTTCCATACTTACATTTGTCTCAATTTCTCATCTAGTAATAATTTTTAAGAATTCGGTCATTAAAAAATATTTTTGAGATTGTACGGACTTTATACGTGATCTAAACTTAAGTAATTAAATAATTAACATAAATGAATGACCCACTCTACAATACGCTGAAGTTCCGGGAACGGCAATTCAACGCCGGGTTTCTCTAAGAAGTGGAGCCCCAAAGAAACCACCGCTGCTCCGGTAGTTACGAACTGCACCGCCGGAATTTTAAACTCTGAGGCAATGGTCGGGGCCCAAGGCTGCATTAAGTCATAAATGATCAGATCCGGGCTCAGTGTTTGTACGATTCTGGAGAAATCTGGACTTGCCATTCCAAAGGCCATTATGAGGGTATGGAGGAGGTGGGGTGGGAGGCCGTTGGTTGTGTGGAGGTGGGGAGGAAGCTCCGGCGATGGTGGAAGGTCAAGTGGTACTAGTTCAATGGAGAGGGAATGGGTTTTAGTGATTCTGTTTTGGATTGAACTGAGATTGATGGGTGTGGAACATAGGTAGATGTAGAAGTTTTTGGCAGTGAGTTTCTTGGCTAGCTCTAGGAATGGAGATATATGGCCATGGGCTAACCATGGTAGCATTAGGACTTTGATAGTTCTACTCTGTTTTGATTCCATTCTCTCTCTCTCTCTCTCTCTCTCTCGGTCACAGTTCTGCTTATACTCGACGCATTACTTTATTTTATACTGCATGTCTAGATAACAAACAACCATAAAGATTAGAGTCTACCCCATTTTTAACCCTTTCGCCTTTTCGGAGATGAGTAAGGCTGGTGTCTTACCAACATCTTTCTCCACGTAATTTTCTTCCTGATTAATACTAATATGTTCCTTTCAGCTGTTAAAAAAAATAGCTTTATTGATTTTTCCCAAATACATATGCATAAGAATAGATTGGATAACTCATCAAATACATCATCGAAATCAATTTTTCTCACGTATACCTATATTCAAACAACAAAATATAGAAGAAGAAGAAGACGGCAACTATATATTGGACAATCTATCAAATTTGCCTCCGAAGTCAATTTTTTCCCAAATATGCCTATTGATATAAGAATAGATTGGACAACTCATCAAATACATCACCGGAATCAATTTTTCTCATGTATACCCATATTCGAACAACAAACTATAGAAGAAGAAGAAGACGACTATGTATTAGACAATATTCTATCAAATTTGTCTCCAAAGCCGAATTTTTTCCATAAATACCTATATAAGAATAGATTGGCAACCCATCAAATCCGGAGTCAATTTTTCTCACGTATATGCTTCATTTTCTTTTTGCTAAGCAAAAAGACTATATTAATTGATGTGAAGAATTACAATGATTAAATAGGAAGGCAAGCAAAGTGGCATCACAACTGCTAAGCATGAAAGGCAAGCAAAACGGCATCACAACTGCGAAGCATGAATCCCAACGTATATGCTTCATTCGGTCAAATTAATCAAAATATTAGCTTATGAAAAATGCTAGTCACCATCCACTAGGCGGTGAATAATGTATAAAAAATATATTACTATTCGTAAACTATGTATTGATAGTGATATCTGTAAAATAAGCATTGATATTGGTATTTGTTTGACATTACGTGTATTTCTATTTGGCCCACACCCATCCTCTTTCTTTTTTTCCTTAGTTTATTCTCTTTTCTAGTTTTGGCCCAGTCTTGGTGCCTTGGGTCTTGGTTTGGTTTGGTTTAGTTTGGGTTTTCTTTCTCCATATTTGTCTTGGATGCTCTTTGGTTGGCTGCTTTGCTAATCCCATCCAAACCCTTTGTTTCCTCCCTTTCTGTTAATATATCTCTTCTTTGCTGAGCCAAAAAAGAAAAAAAAAATAACAAGCAAAATATGACAACCAACAAAAGAACAAAAACAACTTCAAATATTCATACGTAAGTTATACAATAAATAACTTTAACAAATTAATGTCCACACGTAATATCATTCTTCCTACTTTTGTATTGGTATGGAAAATTTTACTTGTAAATAAATACAAAAAATATATATATGAAATTTACACAATAAGAAATGCACAAGAGAGCTTCGAAAAGTAACCAAAAAGTCTGTTTGTTAATTGTTAAAATTACGAAGGGATAATGTGGATATAGTAAGAAGTGATATAGTAGAAGGGAGAATTTATTAGATAGGGTGAATAATTATAAAGAGTTTGAGTATTTTTTTGAAGAATAAGATACAATAGATATGAGTATGTAAACGACATTCTCATAATTAATAATGATCGAGTAGTCTAAATATTTCTTCTACCACTTAAGAGCCTACGAAATGTTTTCTAGTTTATTTTCTTTTTCTTTTTCTTTTTTGTCCATAGTGATACTGGTTATTTACTGTTGCTTGCGTTGATATTTCTAACTATTTATATTTTGTGACTACTGATTACCATCACATATATTATTTCTTGCCACGGTATTCGTCACCATCGCAAATATTTCTTGTAATAACCCAAAGTTTTAATAAAAATTTAAATTGTTATTAATATTTTTTCTATTATGATTTAATGTTAATTAATCAATTATTATAATGAACGGACGGGATCGCTTGAGCAATGAATGGATGAGTTTGGACGTCGTATGGAGCAAAATACATGGGATCATTCTTGTTCTTCTAACCCTTTAATTTTTGTATAGCTGCTGGGCATTTGGGCATCAGGTTTTTTTTTTTGTTCCTTGGCAAAGGAATGGTTGATGGGAGTAATGGGTTTTAAGGGAGAATTAACAATGGCTTAATGGGAATTGACTTCTAAGGATTTATATAGGAATAGTATGGTATTCCATTTCTCATTCCAATATTTTCATTTGCCACTGGAAATCAACTTTGAGGAGGAAAAGTTAACAGAGAACTTTGAGAGGGGAAGAGAGAGGGAGGTTGCTGAAGAGAGAGAGAGAGAGAGAGAGTGATCACTGATTTGCGAAATTCTTTTGATTCTTCGATATTTTCATCAACCCAGAGCCGCCATGCTATTGGTCTGGATTCTGATTCTCGTGCTTCTGCCATTGATATAACATTACGCTGATACATTGGGGTTTAGTATTTGTTTCACTATCTGGTTACACAAAATCAATCAAGTCCCTTAAAATATATAGCTCTGCAAATCTATTTGTAGTTGAAAAAAATACTTTAAAATCACATGCTCACACTTGAAAAATAGTTTTCCACGCGAAATAAAAATATCCCGCACGATGGCTGTCATTTTTTTTAAATCAAATAATCAAATACTTGGCGGTAAACAAAACAATATATATCAATCATTTGTCTAGCAATTTTAAATATGTGTTTTACCTTTTCAAAGATGCAAAAATTGATGGTCCAACAAATTGAAAATACCAACCACCCATGAAAAAATAGTCTATTGTCGTGCCTGAATGCACATTTCTACTAGAAAAATCTTTCCATTAAATTCAGCAGCAAACTATTTCATTTCTTACTATGTAAATATCTATTATCAAGCAAAACATAATTTCTAAGAAAACAATTTCTCTTTTTCTGAAAAAGCATGCAAGTGATTTAAATGTTCATTCCATCTCTCTAACCCACTGAGCAGAGTCTGCTATGTTCTACAGATCCTCATGCCCACTTAATTTTGATAGCTAGAAATGTGGTAGTTCTATAATAACTTAAAACTACTATTTCTTGGTTACATAGCAATTGAAAATATTTTATTTCATTGCAATCACAAATCTAGATTGAAATTTTGAGTAGTAGATTGCCATGCTAAAGTCGTGAGCAATATAAGCAATATTGTCCAATCAAAACAAAATTTGTCTTTAGTTATTCGTGATCAGTGCCTGAGCAAGAAATGTTTTGGCATTAAACGTAAACTAACTATATTGCATCTCCTTTCTTACCATCTTATTTTTCAGCATTGTTATTCTAAATCTATTTTACCCCAGGTATTGACACGAATAAGGACATGGAACATGGCAATTCACACAAAATAGGGACACACACAAACACAGCGAGAGACACAATATTTTCTTAAAGAATTCTTCTCGAGTTATTTTTTCGAACTTTAAACTCTTAAGAACCATGGGCCTAACTCCTCAAAAGACGCCTTGAGAGAACATGTAGCTATTTATAGTTTAAAAAATGTTTACACTCTTGGCCTAACATTTTTTAAACTATAAATATCTACCCAAAACCTTTGAAACTAACAACTGGTGAAAAAATTTCATCACCCAATATTAATTACCAATAGGGTTTTTTTATTTATATGGGTACACTATTGATAACACCCGTCCAGCCAAAAAACATTAATATTTTAGTAATTATTCTCTCAATATCTTATACATCTGTAAAAAAAAAATTACCACTAAATTTTATATCTTACCCTTTCTTTGAATAGATATAATGTTTACGGATCAAATAAAAAATACGTAGTGATACAAACCTTTCTTTTTGTCGATTAATAAACTTTTTTTAATATCGTGATTTTTCTTGTTATTTATAAACTTTTCGTCACCCATGATATGTTTTTGTTCCTTTGTTCTATTTTGATACTAAACCAGCTAGTGAATGAAAGTGAAAATCTGAGAATGAAGAAGCTGGAGGACCCCGCCAAGGTTGTAGATCGATCCAACAGTCTGAATATTTAATCTTCTACCAATTAAGAGCCTACATATATAATGTTTTTCAGTTTTTTTTCTTTTTCTTTTTATTTATTTTTTGTTTGTTGTGATACGGGTTATTTACTATCACTCACAGTGATACTTACAACTATTTATATTTTGCGGTTGATAATTACCATCGCATATATTATTTCTTGACACATGCAGTATTTATTGTTGTCGTCAAGGGCATGTGAAAGAGCATGTTGTTTTTCAAAGATTTTAAAGATGAAGTTTGTTTATGGAGAAACATCAAAACATCTATCTACTTCTTAACATTTTATTTCTTATAAAAATAAAAAAACTACTCGATAAACCGTATGAATGAATCACTAAAGAAATCTGAAATAGTATAGAATGACCCCACATAATATCGAAGTAAAATGTAAGGACCGAAGAAATTTCTCACCACCTCTCTAATTCTGTTCTTAAATAAAATACAAAGAGATAAAATACTTTATCAGCACATCTGAATTTATATATTTTTGAAGAAAATAGAAAAATCAAATCCAATAGGATCACTACTACTTGCCCTCATTGCAAAGTTGCACAAACTCTTCTGCAAGCACATTTATCTCTTCATCTCCTTTCTTTCTTATTATCTCACTAAATTCTCTTGCTTTAGATCTTACATCCACTCCACTTTCATCTTTTACCACTTTCCTTATAACTTGTGCGATGTTTTCTCTACTGAACCTCCAATTCTCATCCCTCTTGACCTCCACACCAATCCCAACCTCCTCCACCATTTTACCATTAAGTGGCTGGTCATGGCTCATCGGCATGGCTATAATTGGAACCCCAAATTTCAAGCTCTCCATTATCGAATTCCACCCGCAGTGACTCACAAACCCACCAGTACTTGAATGAGCTAGAATTTGAGCCTGCGGAGCCCAACCCTCCACAACCAATCCTCTCTCTCCTATTCTGTCAACAAAGAAAATTTCTCAAAGAATAGAAGGAGAAAATTGTTAAATAATTTAAAAAGTATGAGAGGTTAGTATAATTGTCAGAACTTCAGAAAAATTTCTCAAAGAATATAAGGAGACAATTGTTAAATAATTTAAAAAGTATGAGAGGTTAGTATAATTGTCAGAACTTCAGAAAAAGTATCTGTGTTTGCTAGAAACGTAAGGGAATGTTAATGCAATTTACCCAAAAAGAAAAGGATGATACTAGTATTAATATATATAAATTAAAAATAGGAACACAAACAATGCAAAGAAAATTGCCAAAAAAAAATCATTTGAGTGTTCCAGAAATAGAATACACAAGTTTCTTTCCAAAATTTTTTTTTTCATATGTTAAATTGCTCAATTTTTTGTACGGTTATGTAAAATTTAACATGATGTGAGAGTAATATTTTTGAAATTACAAAATAACCCACTACAGTGCTATGGGATGGAGACTCTGCTTTGTTGTGTGCACAGCAAGGCGTAATGTGCTTCAAAACGACGTTATTTTGACGTGCAAAAAACTGCCTGAACATTATCCAGACGCTGCCCGACTGTTGGACCAATTTTTTGTGCAACAAAACATCGTCACTTTGACGCACAACACACCCTACAGTGCGCAATGCACGACCTCCAAAACCCGTTCTATATGTCGTTTTGAAATTTGGTACTAAATTTCTGCACAATAATTTATTATATGACTTTAATTACCTGCTAAGAAATCCCTTTGGAAGTGCCTCTTCAACCTCAATCCTCTCTCCAACTGGAAACCTAACAACCCAAATGAAATCAACTTCACTAAGTTCTAGTCCATGAGCTATTTCTTCTCTCTCCTCATTTGACAGAAAACTCTCACTCCCAAAGGAAACAAACACAGTTGAGTGCTCATCTTTAGTACCAAGCCATTGCAAGATCTCTGAATCCTTGTTCTCGTCATCAATTTCTTGAACTAGATGACCAACTGGAACTATCTTTTTATCCATTAGAATACTTAAATAATCAATGTATTTACCCTCAAACTCTCTGAATGTTTTGAGCAAAATCATTTTACATGATTTTTTTAGGCTTTCTATGAGAAGAAATTCACCCTCATCTTCAGGAGCGTCCTCTGGCTGCGAGTTACGGAAACCCCTGTTGAGCATTTAGAACACTAGTTTATTGAAAAAATACAGGGAAAAAAAAAGAAAGATAACTATGCGAATCAACGAAGATAAAGAACTCCTGCTGTGCAACAAAATATTATTTTAGCGCAAAAAATATTGTCTGAACACTGTTCCGACTACCCGAATAATATTTTCTGTAAAAAAATGACATCGTTTGCCGCATAGCAAAGCCCCAAAGAGTCATAACTTGCTATTTTTCTTTACTTACATTTGTCCAATTTAGTCCCTTTTGCAGAATTCCACACAAAAAAAAAATGCACAATTGAGCTTCCAAGAGTGACTGAAAGGAATATAAGATGGAAAGAAATAGTATTGAACTATTGATACTATATTCAATGATTATACAATTACATGAAAAGCCTCGGAGGGTTGGCCTGATAGTAAAGTTTGAAACTTAATGTTTGTTCCCTCTTAAATGTTCATATTCAAAATTGGAGTAAGTCTATACAGAATTTTAATTTGACTTTATTCGGCTCTCCGTAATTGAACTGAGATTGGTCCTTCAATGATGATAGAGATGCGTGTAAATTAGCTCGAACAGTCTGAGTTATTTGTGAGGAGGAAAAAGGAAAAGGGCTCTGCTCAGCTCAACTCAGAGAAAAAGAAAAAAAACAAGATACAGTGGAGGAAAAAAAATTCATATATGCACGACTTTTCAGATCGACGTGCAAAAAATCACGTCGCTCCTCAGAAACGTGCAAGGCAAGATCAAGGATATACATAACTTGGAATGTCAATGTGCAAGAAACATTATCACTCTCTAAAAATGTGCAAATCAACGTCAAGGATATGCAGGCCTTTTCGCATGTTGACGAACATCTATTTTAATATGTACAATTATTATAGCCAATTACTATCCATTATCACATCTCACTTTCACTTTCACACTCTACTATTCAACTAAGTGCAAATAAAATATGTGTTTAAACTCTCGTATTAATGAAATTTTATACTATAAAGAGGTTTAGGAAACTTTAACAAATGAAGATGTCCTTTCAACCGGCGATTGTCATACCCGATCTAATTCGTCCTGCTTTGTTCTTCGCCCGAATGGATCAAGGATTTAGAGATTTTTTCGGGAATCCTGTAAAATTCATGAATGATTCTAAACAAAAATTCGGAGAACATGTAAGATTCAGGATATGCATCTCCATCTCGGATTCCTAATCTTACCCCCGTACCTGCTACCGCCACGTATTATTTGGGATTTTTAGGAGTTGTCTATATATATAGTTGTTATAAGTTATATAATATATAAAACGTTTTTCGGGTTTGTCAAATTTTACATAATTCCTAATCTATATTTTTTATATTAAAAAATTGTTTTATTTTTTATTTTTAGTATCCGTTTTTTATTTAGAGATTTCCATTCTCCGTTCAGGATGAAGGTAAAGGGTAAAACCAATTTTTATTTAAAAATTGGGACGAGAATAAAGATTGGAGATAAATTCGGGAATCGAGGACACATCAGTCTCTTTTCTATAAGAACTCACTATAATCTCCCTATTTAATGAATACAAAATTAAAATTTGTCAGTATACACCCTGTTTAGAGAGTCTATACAAGTGACATTAGAAAATGTGTTTCTCTAACATAGAAAAGTGAGAATTATTTCCTAATTTGTTCCAAAAAATAGAGAAACAGATGTAGATGTTCTTAGATGCGTAGCCTTATTAATATAATATCCATTTTGCAGACCCAAAAAAAAACTTAGATGCAGAGAAAAGTCAAATAAAAATAAACAATACGGTAAATTAAATAATCAACATAAATTAGTGACCCACTCTAACATGCGCTGAAGTTCCGGAAACGGCAATTCAACGCCGGGATTCTCTAAGAAGTGGACGCCGATAGAAGTCACCGCTGCTCCGTTAGTTACGAACTGCACCGCCGGAATTTTAAACTCTGAGGCAATGGTCGGAGCCCAAGGCTGAAAAAAGTCATAAATGACCAGATCCGGGCTTAGTGTTTGAACGATTCTGGAGAAATCAGGACTTGCCGTTTCAAAGACCTTTAGGAGGGTTCGGAGGAGGTGGGGTGGGAGGCCGTTGGTGGTGTGGAGGTGGGGAGGGAGGTCTGGCGATGGCGGAAGGTAGAGTGGTACTAGTTCTATTGAGAGGGACTGGGTTTTAGTGATTCTGTTTTGGATTGAACTGAGATTGACGGGTGTAGAACATAGGTAGACGTAGAAGTTTTTGGAGGTGAGTTTCTTGGCTAGCTCTAGGAATGGAGATATGTGGCCATGGGCTAACCATGGAAGCATTAGGACTTTGATAGTGCTGCTCTGTTTTGAGTCCATTTTCTCTTCTCTCTCACTCTCTCTCTCTCTCTCTCTCCTGATTATCGTTTTGGTGATCTATACAACTTGTAGGTAAATTTTATACACGAGAAGAATACGGATCGGGAATATTATTCCATCCCCCCAATGTTTAATTGGGAAATTCTTAACTTTCACTCCCTATACATGAATAGATTGGACAATCTATGAAGTAAAATTTTGAACTTTAGTTTGTACTACGTGATTGGAGTTTACAGTAAAACTAAAAGTTGCAGTAATCCTCATTAATTTGTTTATTGACTTTCATTTTAGTTAAATTATTCTAAATAGAGTTATGTTTAAGGACAATTTCGTCATTAATTTCCCGGTACATCAAAGTATTATTTCTCTACTTTAAGTTTTACAATTATATGAGTACATATTTATTATGATAAATTCAAAAAGTAATACATCGATATATTATAAACGGATATTGATATGTATCATATCAAATGAAAAAACGATATGCTTGACGATACAAAATTAAGAACTTTAATTTGTAAAATAATCACAAAAAGAGTATTGTTAACTACAAAAATTTCAAAGGATTGATGTTGTGGTCAAAATTTGAAATTAGTTTTGCTATATATTCAACATATTCAGCATGTCCTTTAAAAGGGTGGATTGCATCAGTGAAGGCCGGCCCAATATTCATGCATTTAAAAAGTCATGCTTCTAGAAAACAGACTACTTTTTAATAGTCAAATGCGAAAGGGAACAGACTTTAAGAAATTAAAAAATAAATTCTCACCAATCTAGATTTAGATTTGCAAACAGCTAGGGCCTAGGGGTCTCAATTGTCTACAAATATTTTTAATAGTTTAAATTTATTATAGAATCTTTTTAAAATAATCGACATATCATGGTATAGAGTTTCAAAATTACTAATATGGTCTTTGGAAAATTACATAATTCCTAAAACATGCTGATTATAAATATTTATGACCGTAATACTATTTTGACATTATTAACTTGCACCCTAGAACGGAGTGATTTACAAATAGGAACAGCCCAAGATATAGGCCCACAACGGCATCGCCTTGCCCCCCTAGTTTTTGGACAAAAATAGGCCCCCAAGATCGTAAGTGTATCCTAACTTTCGTTGATGTCATCTGGTCTAGTGGTGAAGAAGTAGTTTTTTATCCTCGAGGTCCGGAGTTCAAAACTTCATTTAAACTAAGAAAATTTATTTTTCTTATTTCCAGCGTAAAATTTTTAAAATCCATGCTCTCGAGAAGATTTGAATCTTCTCGTGCAAATTTGGAGCCAACAAGTTTTACCCAATAAACCAACCTAACTAATGAGTTTTTGGTTAGCACGTTTTTATCAATGACAGTTATTTGCCCCAAAATTTTATTAATAAATTTTATTAAAAAAATTAAATGGATGTATTTTTTAGTAGGTTTTTTCTTTTTCGTCAAATGCTTCTTATCTTTCAATTTTATGTATATATATTTCACTTTTTTTTATTAACTCTGACTAGATTAATTCAAATAGTCCAAAAGAATTATATATTTTTAAAAAGTATTTATTTTTACATCAATGGTTCATTTACTTATGATATTCATATTTTTAATTTTCATTGAAGATGATTCAAAAAATCATAAATTTTACTACTTTAATTAATTGTGTGATTAACGATGTACATGTTACAAAATATTTTAAAATATTTTATTATGAGATTTCATTTATATTTAAAAAGTAAGTAAAATTATTTCGATTGGCCTTTTAGTATCAAATTTCACTTAAATTAGGCGAATTGTGGAGTAACAAAAAAATATATAATGTTTTGTAGTTCTATAGCAATCTTCAAAAATGTAAATGTTTTTGTAAATATGTTGAGAAAATATATAAGGAGCCCATTTTCCGAACTCACATAGGGTCCTGTCCTAGATATCTCAAGCCCGGCCCTACTTACACCGTGGGTGAACGACTTGTACCATATGGAGAACTATCAAACAGTGGCATGCAAGTCATTGTTTTACAATAGTGCAAGTCATTCAACTTTAAAGTACAAGTCACTCTATTCCGAAGTTGCAAGTGAATCTTGCCAAAAGTTATTATGTCCATCAATGTATATGGTCACCATATTTTAAGAATTATTCTTCTAAAGACTGTGATTTGATAATTTTGAAACTATCGACTACAATTGTGGAAATTATTTTAAATTCACACCAGTGTTTCTTAATTCTCCCAGAAGAAATTACCTTTCCAGTTAAAACTCTTTCAATAAATTATCCTCTATCTTGAAGCAATCGCATCTTAATTTTGCGATCCTAGTAATACGTTTTTAATTATTAAAAATATTTTTAAACGGTTGAGATTGTAAGGACATTTATGCGTGATTTAAACTTAGATGCAGAGAAACCAAATAAAAAAAAACAATGCAGTAGATTATATAATGAACGTAAAAAAATGACGCACTCTATAATGCGCTGAAGTTCCGGGAACGGCAGTTCAACGCCGGGTTTCTCTAATCTGTGGAGGCCGACAGAAGCCACAGCTGCTCCGCTAGTTATGAACTCCACCGCCGGAATCTTAAACTCTGAAGCAATGGTTGGGGCCCAAGGCTGCAGAAAGTCATAAATAACCAGATCCGGTCTTAGTGTTTGGACGATTCTGGAGAAATCAGGGCTTGCCGTTTCAAAGGCCTTTATGAGAGTTCGGAGGAGGTGGGGTGGGAGGCCGTTGGTCGTGTGGCGATGGGGAGGGAGCTCCGGCGATGGTGGAAGGTAGAGAGGTACTAGTTCTATGGAGTGGGAATGGGTTTTAGTGATTCTGTTTTGGATTGAACTGAGATTAATGGGTGTGGATTGTGGAACATAGGTAGATGTAGAAGTTTCTGGCAGTGAGTTTCTTGGCTAGCTCTAGGAATGGAGATATGTGGCCATGGGCTAACCATGGTAGCATTAGGACTTTGATAGTGTTGCTCTGCTTTTAGTCCATTCTCTCTCTCTCTCTCTCTCTCTCTCTCTCGCTCGCTCGCTCTTCTGGTCACAGTTTTGCTTTGGTGGTCATCGATACAGTTTATAGGTACAAGCAATATGAAAACAAAATGAAAAAAAAACTTTTTCTTGATTGCAGCAATTTCAAATTTCGACACGTTTTTTATCACATCTAATTTATTTATGAACAACCAAATTATAGGTATCCATACAACAACAAATATGAAAACAAATTCTGATATAATAATAGCGAGTTACTATTTCATTTTCTCATCATACTTTCAATCATGGTATTATGGAAGAAAGGGGCACCAATTTGCTACCCCGGGCGGCTGTGCCCATTGTGGATGATTGAGGGGAGGATTTGGACACTTTGACGGTTTGACTGATTTTTTTATTTGATTGTTTTTTTATAAATTATTAATTCGTCTTGATAAAAAAATTTAAGAAAATTATCAATAATGAATCATTTTATTAAAAAAATTAGGAGACACAAGAATAATCTAAAAATATAGTTTGTTTGTGTTTATTTATCGTCTTTAGCGAACTTTTTGTAAGTACTTTGAACATAATTGTATTTTTTTAAGATTTTTTTTTCAAAACAGCTAATAATTTACAAAACTTTGAGATTAAAATAATAAATAAAGAGAAACTGTGTTTAACTTATTCATTCCATGGTATTCTTAATAAAGTATATGGGGACAAATTTTTTAAATAAAACAAACAGTATCACGCAATACTCTGTAAATATTAATTAGTAGGGGAGGTTCCCTCTCTCCCTCTCTCTCTCTCCAATCTCCATGACAAAAGAAGCCCACGCAAGGTTCAACCCACTGCCCCCTCTCTCTCTCTCTCTCTCTCTCTCTCTCTCTCTCTCCCCGTTCACTCCATGACAAAAGAAACCCATGCAAGGTTCAACCCGCTGTCCGTTGGAAATGTAAAGGGTTTTGGAGTTTTTAAGTGAATGAATTTAGAATAATTTGAGGGTTTTACGGTAATCAAAAAATTTCAATGATTGATTAGTTCATTTTTATAGTATCTAACTTCAATATTGTTCTATAATTATTAAATTTAATGATCAATAGATGTATTTTTATGAAATTCTGAGTATTCTTTTAATTTATTTTTTCCGACACTATCCTGCTACGAAGTATTATTTGATACTAAATTAAATGGTGTCCAGTCAAAAATAGAATTTTAAAGGTAGAATTCACATATCTAATGTCTACGATCATTATTTGATCTAACCAAAAGTAGATAATGCGCTTCAAATTTTTGTATGATGATTTTTCTCTTAAGAGCGACATGTGACACCTAAAAATATTCAAGACTAGAATTTTAAAAAAGAAAAAACATCCATTGACTAATAAAATTAAAAATATTAAGACTTTGAATGTTTGTATGTGAATATAAATATACACACATACATGCGTGCGCGCATTACTCCATCTTAAATCCTACAACCGTCCATGAATATTATGATTTTAATCCATGCATAGGAATAAATAGTAAATGGTGGCAGAATTAACAAAGAAATTGAACACAAAAATATTCTAAATATATATAATTGAATATCGTATTTATCCTGATTCATTATGGACAGCATATTTATTTACTTCCAATCACATTTAAAATACGGTGATTTACTAGCTAAATCAACAATTATCAAGAGTCGAGCGCTTTAAGTGTTTTGGCTCAATTAAGTAAGCATGGTGAGATTGTAGATGATGTAATCCATAGAGTACAAATTGAATAGATTAAGTGGCGGAGTGCTTCCCGGATATTGTATGATTGTAGGATAACGTACCCTCAAAGTTGGAGGAACAATTCTACTCTATAAGGTCACCCATGCTAAATGTCCCGGAGTGTTAAGAAAGTTAAGATTGATATGCATAAGACTTTGCATATAATGCTTTGAATTTCGCAAACGTTAATAAAATAATTTTTAAAGTTCACGTGTTGATCATTTCATTAAAAACAAAGAAAATACAAGATTCGGATTACAACACTTTTATTAGAAACTAAAGTCTTGTCAAAAGGAACTTAGGTTCCAAAATATCTTTCAAAAAAGATTTACATAGCAATTGGGACTATGTAAACTAGGGTTTGTTAAAGTCCTCATTCACAACATCGTTGTTGAGTTGATATCACTGGTCTTTACTCATATCTTTCGTACCTAGCTAGCATGAATTAAAAGCCAGTGAACAGAATATAGTACTATGAGCGATAAGCTCAGTAAACAAATCCTATCCTTAAATTCAATTTTATGTGTATGATAGAATGAAAGATGTACAATCATACTATGAGAGAAAGAACACGAAGATACGTGATTTGTGGATGCAGGAAGAGAAGAAAAATGTGGAGGTAATGGCTAAATACAACAGTCATGGTTTGACCCTATATTGAAGGAGAGTTAATGTTTTCAAATTCAGGCTGGAAATTTAGAAATAAAGAACGATGCCAAGTACTTGGGATGCTCTATAAAAAACTTAGACTGAATCATCTCGTAACGTCCTTTGAATATATAAGTTTGTTACCAGGTTTACCATTCGACACTTTTACTGTGATTGTTCATCTTCTGTTTTTAGTTTTGAGTCTCTACGTGTCAACACTTAAAAAAAAATTGTCTTAATTTAGATAATAGAACAAATAACACAAACGTCTAGTAGTTGTTGGTTTCAACTATCACATTAATTTTTTTTTGAAAAGGATAATTATAAGTCATTTCTGGCATGCTCACCCAAATTTAGTCGTAGAGAATATTTGAGCCAATACCACCTAATTAAAATATGAATTATATACGTAATTTAAAAAGCATGCTAAATAATATTAGTGAATAATATTTGTTATTTCCTCCATAATTTTTACAGTTTGTTTTGATTTATGAGCTTCGAATATGTTAGTTATATGAATAAGCATGAATAGGTAGATTCATTGAATTATTTCAATTATGTAATTTGCTTTCTCGTCAGAATGATTATGCGGTCGAAAAGTTTAGCGGGCCCACAAGAAAAAGAAATATCAAAAAACTTAGTGTTAATAAATGTACAGGAAAATTATATGGAATGATGTTGGGAATCTTAAAATTTTACAACTTAGATTATTCATTAAATATTAAGAATTATTGTATATTCATGAATTTTGAGCCAAGAAAAGTAGGATTTTATTTATTAAGCCTCATCGTTTATGATATTATGTTATCTTGATATTCCAATACGAAGTGTTGAAGATGGAGGAAAAGAACCATTTGAACCAAGCGACATTCCTACCGTCGATGAAGAATTATACCAAACCCAGGTTAACATAGATTAGTTAGTTCTACTACTTGAAATTTATTTTGATACCACATACTTATCGTTATATTTTGAGAACTTTAGTTGAAAAATTCAATATGATTATAATAACTCTTACTTTGGCACGGTGTTGGAATCCTTATGAATAACTTAATTAATATCTATCCAAATTTTTGAACAATGATATTTTTTATTGAAATGGTTTTATTTTAACAAATCAAAAAATCGAGGTATTACAAAAGCATAGCTCCACCACCAGCATTTATGTTGGGTGTACAAATTCAACACTCTTAGGCTCTGTTTGATAAACAGCTTTAAACTCATGGGATTCGTAGCGTGGTTGGATTAACATATGATTCGTAATACTAATGAATTATTAATACCATGTCTGAAACTCACAACTATGTTTGTTTAGGACTCGGGATTGGACTAATAGTCCATGATAAGTTTTTGTTTGTAAGAGAGAAGTTAGGACTAAAGATCGTAATTTCTGATTTTGCCCTCCATTTTACTTATTGTGTCTTTTGGTTGACCACAACGCCCCTTACGAATCTTGAGAACAATGGATCACCGAACAAAAATAAAACAATCACACGTGCATAATAAAAAAATAGAAAGAAAAGAACGAGACATAAGATATACTTGGAAAACCTCAACGCAAGGAAAAACCACGGGAGCCACACCAGTCCACTATGAATCGAATCAATGAGTACAAGTCTTCTCACAATCTCTCTAAGATTTGTGTTTTCTCTTGACTCTCTCTCTCTCTCTCTCTCTCTCTCTCTCTCTCTAATTGAAAGCTTATTTATTCTCTTAATAGAATTTTTTTTTTAAATTCAATATCTTAGGGGACCTCCCTATTTATAACAAATTCAAAGCATATCTCTTAGGAAATCTCCTAAAAGAGATACATATTAAATCCCCAAACAATAAGAAAAGATTGAATCCTAATTAGATTAGAAAAAATCAAATCTTGAAAATCTTGCAAAGGATTTTCGTGCATCCCTTTACTACTGGTATTACGAGGCACTACCAAAAATTCACTTTAATTTGATTTCAAGGCACTAAATCAACCCGGACGGACATTCTAATAGGGGAGTCTTCACCTCCTAACAATGACAAGTCTCATAGCATAAGTTTGAATCATGGACGATTAGATAACCACATGTTTGTACCAACAAGGCATAAAAAAGGGACAAATTCTCCCAGAACATGCTACATTAATTTTAAAGCTAGCTAGTGTTGGCAACCTCCCAATACAAAAACTATATCCATCTCTTTACTTTGGTTTTTTTCCTTCTATTTTATGTGTCTGTGTGTGTGTAAGCACATGCTCTGCAACAAAATGGAAGTGTTATAATTTATTTTCACCTCCATTATGGAACTTGTAATTATAGTATCTCACTACTTATCACGATTCACATGCCTGCTTTTATTTCCCAATTATGCGAAAAGGAACAATAAAATCTAATAATGTTTAGCTATTTGCTATTCACACCAAAAAGCTAATGATCCAGCAACGAAAAAAGTTATAAGATGTGTTCAAAAAAGACTAAAGCAGCTAATGATCCATCATTAGGTTGATTTTTTTTTTCCTTTTACAACAGTGGTTGTATTGACCCTAATATTAAGGGGGAAGTGGTGGTTGATCTCATAGCAGTAGTGTTTTTTAGTTATATGAAAGGTTGTTCTCTTAATAAAAGGGAAGAGTCGAGGGCTGTTTGGTCATTATAGGAGGGACATGGTCAGATTGGACTACTAAAAACACCTCCCCTAGGTTTTTACAAAACCTACTTAATCCCAGGATTATGAGTCCGTTGAGCTTCGTAAGCCCAACCTAAATATGCAAACAAATACCCACTTAAGGGGTTCACCGTATTATGAATCAAATCCCAAGTACTAAGAGAGTTAACAAATAAGTCCTTAGGCCGTGTTTGATTCGAGAATTAGGCATGCGAGATGGGCCGATTCATGCCTAATTTTGCACAATCCCATGTTTGGTTCTCTAAAATTGAACCAGAACAAACAATTCTGAAATTATTATAATACATATACATAGGATACTATTTTTATCCTAGGAAAAGAGGTGAGACTTATTTAATCTCGTTTCTACTAATCATTACTTCATCGCCACCACCCTACCACCATTGCCACTGCCACCACTATCACTGCACTGTTGGGACTATGCCACCACCACCACTCCACCGCCACATATCTATATCCATACAATTTCAACAAAACATATCTTTTCAAAACCTTAGGTATCTGAGTGGAATATTCTGAAAATAATCAGTCCAAATTAAATATGAAATTAGATTTGACTGGTATTAAAATAGTACCAAAACTAATAATCTCAAGACTATTAATCCGTCAATTTTAATTCGTGAATCAAACGAGACCTTAATTAAAGTATTTTAAGAGTCAATTATTTTTTAAATTTTAATTAGGCTAAATTTGGTCTAAGTCTTTATTAAAAAATTCGTATTTGTTGGTTTGGTTTCAATTTTTTTGAATTATTAGTTTGTCTCGATGAGACGAATTTGAAAAGTATAAAATTATGTCCAAAAGTTTAAAAATTACTAAAGACGACGAATAAACACAAAAAATTCCTGTCTTTTGATTTTTTTCTGATTTTTTTAAAAATTTGGCACAATATTTAACTTTTCTGAATATTCATCAAGATAAACTAATAATTTAAAATAAATTAAAAAAAATAAAATATTATAAAATATTTTACATTAAAATAAAAAATAATCAAATAAAAAGTCTGATGAAATTCTATCACTACCACTACGAGCGTTCTCAAAGTAGTCCTGACACCTGAGTGTACGACAAAGACGTGTTGCACAGTTAGAGGACATGCAACAGGCTACTCAATTCCGTCTCAATCCCTCTCACCTCCTCTCTCTCTCTCTCTCTCTCTCTCTCTCTCTCTTCTGGCAGTAGACTCCAACACGACGTCTCCTCTCTGAGAGCCGTCTCTACTCTCTCCCAAGGTAATTCTCAATTTCGCCGGTGGTGGTGTCAAGAAGTCCTTTACTTACCTACTACCTGCCTTTTTAAGTTAAAGCTTCCTTGTGTTGGTTTTGTTTGAGTGTTAGGGCTAGGGTTTTGCGTGTTGAGTAATGCTGAATTGGACGATCGGGCAAAACCCAAATCAAGATCTAAGGTCATTATCGTACAGCGAACAGCGTTTTTGGTTGCTCTTTCTGTTTTTGAATTTGAACTTGTAGTTCTTTAACTATTTCCCATTTCATTTACTATTTGTTTGTAGATTAGCACTGCTGTGAGTGTCGTCGGAAAATGGTGGTTTTGGGTGAGGGTTTTGCGTTGAGTGATGCAGAATTTGGTTATCAGGAAAAACCCAGATCTAGTTCAGTTGCGTATGATCGTGTGGTGTTTGTGTTATGGTTCTTCTTTTTGCTTACAATTTGTAGGTTTATATGTGTTTCACATTTCATTGAGTTGATATATTGGGAGTTTTCTGTTAATACTGTTGAAATTAAGGTTTTGGGAAGTTTTTGTAACTGGGTCTATTTAGAGAGTTGCTGTCTGTGCTTGTTAAGAACTAGACAAAGGGATGAAAAGTACTCCACGGGTACTGAATAAACTCGGTAGCGAGGCACGCGTCTCATGTGAGAGTGTAGATATTTTTGTTCAGTCTTGTTGAATTATCCTAGCTTTATTTGTGAAATATTGGGTTCTGCTCACTTCACTTAGGCTCCTTTTATGGATGATTTAGCTTTCAGTTATTCCAATATCTTTCATTTTACAGCAATATTGCATTATTATTTTATTTGTAGTAATTTCAAGTCAGTGTTTTTGTTTCTTCATGCTCCAGTTTGTTTTTATGTTGAAGGAATTGGTAGTTTTCTGGATCCTCTAGTTCAAACATCTGATACTTTGTCCTTTTAAGATTAGTCTGGTTTACAAAAAGAGATTTAAGCAGAAGAAATGCTTAAAATTGAAAATGGATTCCTTTCGCAAGCTGTTTCTTCCCATTTGTCTCTTCTATAACAGTATAAATTGAGGGTAGTCATCACCGGTGTACTTAAAGGTGAAGTTGATTTGTTAGTTTATCAATTTGTGGATGTTTAGCTCGGTGTTCTAAAAGTCGGTCAGTTGCTAGTCGGCACCTAGGTGGTAGGTGGCGACAGGCAGACTAGTTGGCGCTCGCCTATTAGGCTGCTGTGGTCTGATGCCACAACTTTACTTTTTAGTTGCATTGTGGCATTAGTTGAGAATAGGAGGCGGGTAATCGGCTATCTCAATTAATCTGCGGGTTGACTTAGTAATTTTTTAAAAAATTCGGGGTTAAAGTAGGATTATTTTGAATAAATTCTAGTATTTCAAATAAATTTCAGGATTTTAGGTGTTAATTTATAAATTTCATTTGGTTTTAAACGTTGAAGTTTTGAACATTGAATTTTGTTAGTCTTTGACTAGTTATTTGTCACTATTTACTTTTTAGTTTTACGTTGTTATTTTAGTCTTAGTTCATTTCTTCTTAGTCTTATGTTATTTTAGTCTCAGTTCCCAACTAATCGGCTACACACTAGGCGCCCCTCTACCGCCTGATAAGCGCCTAGCGACTTTTAAAACATTAGTTTAGCTTCATGAACTCCCAAAATTGGACATGCGATTTGCTTTCTCTTTTTTCTTTTTCTTTGACTCCTGAATTACTTCGTTTTTGTTAAAATAGGAGGAATAGTGGCATGGAAGACTCTACTGGAATGACAATTGAGTTCCTCCGGGCACGGTTGCTGGCTGAAAGATCTGTCTCTAGAATTGCAACGCAGAGAGCTGATGACCTTGCCAACAGGGTTAGTTTCTGCTACTTGTTTGAACTTATTGAAGATTCCTGGTTTGGCTTGTTGCTTTCTCTCCTTATAGAAACTTCAAATCCAACCCAAGAACTTAAGCTATTTGGTGGAGAGATCCCCCATATATGTCCATTCTATACCCAAGCAATGTGGAATTTTAATTCCTCATTGTTTTTTTAGGTCTGCCATGTATAGCTACTTTTGGGTCTTTCATCAAGGGTGCGTGTTTTTTTGTGTCATTTTTTATTATGGGATGAATGGGCTTCTGTGTGTGTGTTGCTTGTGCACATGTCAATCTTCCTTTTTGGTATTACATTGTTGGCTAGCCTATGCATGCATTGTAGGTGTTGGAGCTAGAGGAACAACTTAAGATTGTGTCTCTCCAGAGAAAGAAGGCTGAAAAGGCAACAGCGAATGTTCTTTCCGTTTTGGAGAACCATGGGATCGAGTTCTCTGAGGAAATTGACTCTACCTCTGACCTGGAGGTAACCTACTCTGAGTCAAAAGTTGGCAACGGTTTGCCAAAAGAGGAAGAGAGCTCAGCTGATTCAAAGATGATGAGAAATCATACGGATGTAGTTTCTGTTTCTGAGCTTGAATCTTCTCCTTTACCAAGTCGAAGCCATGGGATCGAGTTATCTGAGGAAATTGACTCTACCTCTGATCAGGAGGTAACCTACTCCGAGTCAAAAGTTGGCAACGGTTTGCCAAAAGAGGAAGAGAGCTCAGCTGATTCAAAGATGATGAGAAATCATATGGATGTAATCTCTGTTTCTGAGCTTGAATCTTCTCCTTTACCAAGTCGAAGCTTGCCCTGGAAAATTGGCAAGGATTCTTCACGTTCCCATGAAAAGAAGTATGTGGATTCTTCCACTAGAAGGCGAAGCAATTTTTCATCCAGTACGTCTGCTTCGCTGGAACGCCTAGTCGGTAAATCTTGTCGACGGATACAACGGAGAGAGACAAGGTCAGTTTTTATTTTCTTTCATGACGCTAAAATAACATGCTTTTGCCTTTATGTTGCACCCATGGAAGAGACACGTTTTAGCGACTAGAATTGGTGTCACTCAAGTTTTGTGGAGTACCATTTATGTCACGTTGCAGTAGTAGAAAAATGGGCCAACCTAGAGGCTCCCACTTGGTGATTATTGGTATATTGTTCTGTTCCTGCTCATAGAAATTCCACATGACCTTAGTTTGTGAAATTTATTTTGGAATGCTTTAAGTGACGAAAAAAATAAAGGGGGAGGGGTTGCCTTGTTTTCTCACTGGAGCCACTTTTTGTTGGTTTTTTTCGCTTCATCTGATTGAGTCATTTATGGTTTCTTCTAGGTGCTTGTCAACTCACTGCAACCATGGCAATTTTTCTCATGTGTGTTGTGTATATTAGTCTTCACACATATTGGTATTATGATTTGTGTTTTTGGGTTGTCAGATCAGCAGACGAGGAATCTCAAATTGACAATAGAACATTAGCTTGTCAACACAACGGAGTTGATACTTGTTCAGAAGTTTCTTCTACTTGCTATGACGTTGGGCCTGAGGTCTTGAGAGGAAATTGTGAAAAGCAAGATGCAATAATCTTAGATGATGGTCCACTTTCTGGTGATTTCGAAGATCAAAGACCAAAGAGTAATGATAGCAATTCTGTGGGTACTCATGGAAGTGACAAAAATATGGAAAGAACACTGGAATACCAAGCGGAACTCATTGGGCAGTATGAAGAGGAGGAGAAAGCCCAAAGAGAATGGGAAGAGAAGTTCAAAGATGATAACTACACCGGTATGTCTCGTTAGCCCCTTTATCTCATGAACAACCGATATGGTTTCATGGTGAACAAAGTGAATGCAAGATTATAACATTTCCAGTTGCCTGATCATGGGCCATTTAGGATTTGTGTGAACCTGGAAATTGCTCTGATGTGACGGAAGAAAGAGATGAGACTACAGCACATGATGCTCAAGTCCAAGGCACAAACTTGAAGGGAGAAGATGTTTGTGTCACTGAAGAATCCTCAAAAATTCAATCTGATGTCTTTCAGTTATCTTCGTGTGTTGATATCACATGCTTACAGAAACAGAAGTCCAGTGGTTTTCTTGATCTTCAAACCCCACCTTCCAATTTTGTATTCCCACTTGTTAAGGGGAAACAAGATGCACGACATTCAGGAAACTATCATCACCGTTTATGTTAGGACTTTGGAGGGTCCCATTGAGAATCGGTCAGCACAAATTAACCCTTATCATGCAGGCTGTATTTTACCAAAAGGAGTTACTTTGGAGAGCAAAAGCAATCATTATGTGTCGATAACATCTGAAGTACCCAATAAATTAGGTTCTGTGCTGGAGGCTCTTCAGAAAGCGAAGTTGTCGCTGGAAGGCAAACACGGTGCCTTACCATCAATGAATAGTGGAACTGCTGAGAAAACCATTGAATACTCTACTGGCGACAGATCAGATGTTCTGGTTGGCTGTTCTGGGCTTTTCAGAGTGCTGTCTGGTTTTCTCTTAGAAACAACTCTTGATCGTCGATTTAATAGCATCCCTTACACAGAATCCAGGTCAACTGCTGCTACTGTTCTCCACTTGGAGAGGAGGTCCAAAATTCTGACTTGGGACCCTCTGGAGACTTGGCCAAGATTTTCTTCTCGTGAGCAACTCTTAGGGCCTAACTTGGATTTACCTTTTTCAAGTACTGCTATCAGTGATCCAAACAGGCATACAGCTGGTCTAGACACTTCCATTGCGTACACTTCTCCCACCTTTCTTTTGTTTCCGGATCTGATGCCACGGATGCCATCTAACGAAAGACTCTGACCCTTTTTAAGTGGCGGAGCTGGGGTGCATCGCAGAAATCACTTGCCCTTTTGTGATGACCATACTAACTCTGATAATGCTTGGGTTGTATAAGACCATTAAGTTTTGGGAATAGGAGTTAATGTAGGGTTTCTATAACCCTACATCTGGGTTATAATTTAACTTTTCTGATCTTGGGAAGGGATGCGACGTATGAAATACGGGTGTTAGTTTAGTTCATCGGGGGTTTCAGGAATCAGGTGATGTTAGTTGCATCTTTATCTGGTTCAGTGTTTCATTGCAGTCGATTTTAGTTCCATGTTTGGACTTTTTACTCTTTTTGGGTGCAATATTTTTTGTGGGTATATTGAAATACTTTATTTGGAAGTGAAATGCTTGCTACATTTGAAGAGACAAGGACACACCATTTTCTGCCTCCCAACAGTGTTTAAATTAATCTTTATATACATTGAGTTGGGGTAATACTGATCTCTTCTCAAGATTTGACCACTTGACGCATATGGTCGACCATGCCGAACTTGTTGGATTTGTTAAACTCATTCCGTTTGACTTGTCACTTTGCTGGTGTGGTGATGCAATATCTGAGGATATATATAAACTTTCTTCCACGCGGAAGACGGAGTAATTCATATTTTCTTCTTCATATACCGAATGTGCCCGCTCCTAAAGGTGCTTGATCGAAAATTAAAAAAATTACTTGCGTGTTGGCACTTGGCCAAAATGAGCACAACTAAGTGCCCATTGAATAGTAACATGAGGGGGACACATAAAAAGACATTACCTATTTCTATTGATTATATCTTGAAGGGAATGCGACTACAATATAGTAGGACATTTATGGGGATACAATGTGTCCTTTGTGTGTTCCCACTTTCGTCGTTTTTCTCGCATGTCCTGTCATTTTTTAAAATTATTTTCACAAAGAATCCATACGTGGTAGGTGATTGTGGGTAGTGGTCCTTGTGGATGTAACTAATGATTCAATTTGAGGACCATCAAAACTTCTGTGAGGTACGTTCTTTGTTTCACCCTTGATTTATTCTTCGTGTGATTGTGTATACATTTTTTAGTCAAATCTCAAATAGTAGTAGTAAGAGGCATTAGTACTCTCTCTCTCTCTCTCTCTCTCTCTCTCTCTCTCTCCGTATTTTCCTCCTTAATTCAAGGTGGTTGATTTTGTTGGTTTCTGGATAATTACATACTAATTGTTGGAAATTCAAGGGTTTTGGGATAGCCAAGTTGCAACCGGAAAGTTTATACACGTTATTTATGTCCACCATCCAAAGGTCTCGATAGTTTTGGCATGTAAAAACTCTCTCCGTTGGTATACAGTTGTTCTACGTTTTCAGAAGTACCAAGATCTGTAGTCTCATTTTCTTTCTGATTTTGTGTTCTTTGTGTGAGAGAGACACACAATGCGTCTTTTCTGGACTGAGTAATCATATTATCCTGGGAGACAAACGCTGGTTGCAATATTCTAACATTCACGGTGAGACAGCAAATATGTTTTAAGGGAGTTGTGATTCCACGATACACGGTTCAGTATTGTATTTGAATTATATTTATGTTCTGTATTTTGTAACTCGAATCTGTACTGTGTTTCAGTCTTGTATTTTCTGTATTTCTGGATGAATGAATGGAAGTAATTTTCTGAAACTTTAAACATTGTTGGCATAAAATTTTCCTACACTAATTTCTTCCACAGCATCTCATTTATTTTAAACCAGTGATAACCAATAGTGGGACCACTGAAGCCTTGTGAATTGAAGATGCAAACCAACATTTAGCCTGTATTCGAATCATTGATTCATTGAGAGAGTATTTTGACAAAAATAAAAAAGAAGATAATGATGTGAACAAATATGTATATATACATATATATATATATATAGAGAGAGAGAGAGAGAGAGATTCTAATAAGGAATCCCTTCTTTTGTTACGGTGTGAATCTCTTATTTTTTGATCAAATTATAATGATCCGAACCGTTCAATGTGTTTAAAACATGTTTTTAAGGGTACTCGCAGAAATCAGCTCAAAATAATATTCGGAAAGGCTTGACCAATTCAATTTTTCATAAAATTGTTCATGTCAGCATTTATCAAAAACAGTTTAGATTGAGTCATTCTCGATATTGTTTTGAGTCGATTTTTTGCGGATACCCTTAAAAACATGTTTTAAACATATTAAACGGTTCAAATCATCAAAATTTGGTCAGAAAATGGGAGGTCCGCACCGTAACAATATCTGTGTTCGGTTGAGTGTTTCTGAAACGATTTTTGGAAAAAAAACTCTGAGATGTTGTTTGGTGTAAGTGTTTCCAAAAATATTTAACTCTTGAGAGTTAAATTTTTTTAATGTTTTCGAGGTGCTCTCTTTCTCTCTCTTCTTTTATAGAGAGATGAAGTTGTTTAGGAAAAAAATAAAAATGTTTGGAAAAAAATTTCCCAAACAAGTTTCCAAAGCATTTTCAAAAAAATTTCAGAAAATATTTTGAAAACTTCTAAACGAACACAGCTAGGGGACTATATATATATATATATATATAGAGAGAGAGAGAGAGAGAGAGAGAGAGAGAGAGAGAGAGTATGTTCACGCGCTGTGTATGTCAAAAAGATTATAATAAAGTGTACAATAAATGATTTTGAATTTGAAAGACAAAGCCCATAATATTTTTTGAAAATTATTTTGGCAGATCAATGTGCAGACTCATAATTCAAATGCAAGATGTAAGTTTTAATTGAGGTGGAAATACGTGGAAGAAAGTAAAATTCAAAAATTAAAGCAAAATTGATTAGGAAGATGATAATCGTGTGCAATAAATCAACAAAAAACAAAGTGAAATAAGAGGGATAGAGTATAAGAAGGAAAAAGAAAACGAAAACTGACATGGATTGCATTGACTGCTGCAGCAAGCCATGAGGATGAAAAACTATTTTGAGTTTTGCATCATGTTGTTTTCATATGTAAATTGTTTGTGTATTATAATTTTACGTAAATATCTCTACAGTTATCTATATTGGGGTTTTTTATTATAAGTTTTATAAGAAGAAAAGGTGTGAGTCAACATTAAAAAGACAGTCATACCAGAAAGATGCTCACAGTTCACACACAAAAATGAATATTCCCTTTATTTGTGTGTATTTTTAACTCTATTGTTTGTTTGTTTTGTTTGATAAATTCCTGTACGAATCCAAATCCTGGGATTCACCAACTGCAACGAATGAAATCATTTATTATTATTCTCCAAACGAGTCTTTGTTTAATTCGTAACATGGTTTACTATTACTTAATACTTATACCTTTTAACACATGTTACTATTTTATATTAAAGGATTGACTAATAAAGGGGAATGTCATATATATATATATATATATAGAGACCCCTTCTAATGAGGGATCCCTCATTTTACCAAAATATTTCATTTTTATATTATATTTTAATAATCCGAACTGTTCAATATTTTTAAAACATATTTTTAAGAGTATTTGCGAGAAATCGGCGTAAAAAAATATCGGGAAAGACTTAATCTAAACAGTTTTTCATAAATACTGGCAGGAACAGTTTTTTGAGAAACTATTTGGATCAAGGCCTTCCCGGCAACATTTTAAGCTGATTTCTCACGAGTATCCTTAAAAACATATTTTAAACACATTGAGCGGTTCGGATCATCAAAATTTAATCAAGAAATTGGAGGTCCTTATTTTAGCAAAATGAGAGATCCCTCATTAGAATATCTCTCTCTCTCTCTCTCTCTCTCTATATATATATATATATATATATATATATATATATATATATATATAAAATAAGGATTGCCGGAATGTATTTTGTGGCATATCACTAGTGGACTATAAAAAAACATTGCTAAATAAGTAATTAAGTAGGACCAACAACAACGGTCGTCGTTAAACTCAATATTGTATTATCTAGTGGACATTTTTTTTAAAAATTCAAACTGTCCGAATTAATTTACATATATTTCAATTAATTTCTAAACGATCAGTTTTACCGTCGATTAGTGAGGACACAGCTAGTCCAAGACATAGGTCCACCCCAAGGCCAGACTCACTTTGAGGGGAGAGGTTGCACAATTTCCAAAAAAAAATAAATTTTTTTTTTTTAATTTCCTAAGTTCTAGATGTCTTTAATTTATGTAGTACTTTTGGAACACAGTCACATATGTTCTAAATCTCTTCTCTACTATATATTTGTATAGAACTTTCACCCATACCATATGTGGTTAAAAACTCGTGGATATCATGAGCACTACATAATTTTTCTTATTTAGGTTAATTAATAAAACAAGAATACATATGAGAGCGATTGAGACAAAGAATGAGTCATGACTGAATAGTGAGTATAAAGATAAAATTTGATGTCACTCCAATTTTGATTCTTGGATCCGCCATTGGGCCCATCAGGCTATCGTTTTGGGCAACTAGTTTTTTGAACAAAAAACTATTTATTAAAGACTTTGATTTCTAGGGATCGAACTCGAGTATTTTAGGGATCGAAGTAGATCATTAATATCAGATTTTTGTCCATCTCCTCGACCTAAAATTTCAAAAATAAAATCAACTAAAAATAAATACTTAATGTTGAGGATTTGTTTTTTTTAATTTTTATTCAATTTTTATTTTTATTTGTTATTTTTTTCTAATTTTTGTGAATTATTAGTTTATCTTGAGAAAAGAAATTATGTCTAAAAATTAAAAAAGTGCTATAGACTGAAAAAAGAACCTAAAACGGATCATGTTTTTAAATTGTTTTTGTCTTTTTGAACTTTTTTAAATTTGGTTCATATTTTTTTGAAACCTCTCGTCGAGATGAATTGATAATTTTGTGCAGTATCCCATTTATTTTAAACCAGTAATAACGAATTGTGGGACTACTGAAGCCTTGTGAATTGAAGATGGCAACCCAACATTTAGCCTGTATTCGAATCATTGATTCATCGAGAGCGTATTTTGACCCCAAAAAAAAAAAAAAAAAGAGAGGATAATGATGTAAACAAACTAATATATATATATATATATATATATGTATATATATGTGGGAAAAACTATATAGACCACCACTTTTTTAGACAAATATTAGACCAACATCTAAACTCTTCATTCCTAATTAAATTTTAATGATCCAAACCGTTCAATGTGTTTAAAATATGTTTTTAAAGATATAAGCGAAAAATCGGTCTAAAATATTACCAAAAATGGTTTGATCTAAACAGTAATTCATAAAACAGTTCCTGTCAGCATTTTTAACCACTGCATGGATCAAGCCATTTCTGATAATATTTTGAGTTAATTTCTCGCGAGTACCCTTAAAAATATGTTTTAAACACATTGAACGGTTTGGATCATTAAAATTTAATCAAGAATGAAGAGTTTAGATGTTGGTATAATATTAGTCTAAAAAAGTGTTGGTTCCTTGAGCCTATATATATATAATAATTTCTCATAAGAAATCTCTCATTTTGCTAAAATGCGAATCTTCTTTTTCCTGATTAAATTTTAATTATCCGAACCGTTCAATGTATTTAAAATATATTTTAAGAATACCCACTAACAATAATATTTTTTGATAATTATTTTGGCAGATCAATCTGCAGTCTCATAATTCAAATGCAAACTCTAAGTTTTAAGGGTGAATTACACTGACCTCCCCTGAGGTTTATAACAAATATAATGCCCCCCTTGAGGTATCTAAAATTACTTTGACCTCCCCTATTTTTTAAAGTATTATTCAGTTATCTCCCCTATCGTAAAAATCTGTCAAACGTCGTTAGATATACTATTAAAACTTCAAGTTTAAAATTTTTTTTGACAAAACAAACTTTAACGTAATTCTTATCACGTCCAAAATAGCCTATGTTAATTTTTTGCGATTTTTCTAAAGTCAAAATTCGGACAGATTTAAAAACTCTGCTTGAATTTTGACTTTAGAAAAATTTGAAATAATTATCTTAGGTTATTTCGAACGCAATAAAAATTATGTTATAGTTCATTACGTCAGGAAAAATCTCGAACTTGAAGTTTTAATAGAGTAACTAATGATATTTGACTGATTTTAATAGTAATGGAGGTAATTGCATAATAATTTAAAAACTAAGGGAGGTCAGAGTAATTTTAGAAACCTTAGGGAGGGCATTTGTACTTTATGTAAACCTCAGGGGAGGTCATTGTAATTCACCCAAGTTTTAAATGAGGTTCAAACACATGGAAGAAAGTAGAAATACAAAAATTGAAGCAAAATTGATTCAGAATTAAGATGATAAATCATGTGTGATAGATCAACAAAAACCGAAATAAAGTAAGCGGGATAGAATATAAGACGAAAAAGAACACAAAAACTTACATAGATTGCATCAACTGCCGTGGCGAGTCTTGAAGATGATCAAAAACTGTTTTGAGTTTTGCGTCGCGTTCTTGCCATCTTTTTCGAGTATAATTGATTTGTGTCACAGGTAGAAGTTTTATATGTAGATTGTTTGTGTACTATAATTTTACGTAAATATCTCTACAGTTATTTGGATTTGAGAAAGTTTTTTATATGTTTTTTGAAAGAGAGGAAGTGGGAGTCAGCGTCAACCTTAAAATAATGTTTACACCAAAAAATTATTCCCCTTTATATGTGTGTATATTAACTCTATTGTTTGTATTTTTGTTTGATAAATTCCTGTACGAATCAAATCCCGGGATTCACAACTGCAACGAATGATATTATTTATTATTCTCCAAACGAGTCTTTGTTTAATTCGAAACATGGTTTACTAGTACTTATACCTTTTAAAATATGTTACTATTTTATCGTAAAGGATTGACTAATAAAGGGAAATATATATATATATATATATATATATATATATATATATATATATATATATATATATATACTAGTGGACTATAAAAACACATTGATAAACAAATAAATAAGTAGGGACAAAAAAACAACGGTCGCCGCTAAACTCAATATTGTATCATCTAGTGGACATTTTTTAAATTAAAAATAAATTTTGTTCTTATTTTTTCTAACGTCTGGATTTTTTTTTTAGTAATTTTAGAAGGCAGCCCCATATATTCTAAATCTCTCTTTACTACACATTTGTGTGAAATCTTCACTCATACCATATGTAGTAAGAATATCTGGGTACTACATTGCGGTGCCCATAAAACACTGCATAATTATTTTTATTTAGATTAGGGAATGAAGAAAACATATGAGAGAGATTGAGACAAGCAATGAGTTATGACTGAATAATGAGTATAAAGAAAATTTGGTGTCACTCCCAAATTTGATTCTTCGGTGTGTCACTAGGCGATGAAGCAACCACCTTGGGCCCTCGATGCAAGAAGCTCAATTAAAATCATGCAAAAAGTCTATATAAACATAAGAATTAATAGCACGAGAGAATAAATGGACTGGAAGTTGCAAACAAGGGTAATACAATTTTGAATAAAATGCATTGACTTTCCCTGAGGTTTCTAATAATTACAGGATCTCTCCTGAGATTTTAGAAATGAACTTACCTCCCCTACTTTTGAAGCTATTATACCATTTCCCCCCTAGCTGTTAGTTTGGGGGCTACGTTGTTAATTTTACATGTAAAATGTCCCTTTTACCCTTAAGTATTCAGAGGTTTTGTTTATAAATAAAATCACTGTGGCTGTTGTTGTTTGTATTGGAGAGAAAGAGAATTTTATCCATAAAATGTTCAATTTACCCTTTAAAATTTTGAGTTCACGGTTAATATCGAAATATTTTTTTAAGTCAACGGTAAAATTTTAAATTTTTTTTAAATAAAATCTAGAGAACACTACTGAAAAGGGTTCAATAAGCGGTGTCAATAACTTTTTTTAAAGCCTGATCAAAAAAAAAAATAACTTTTTTTAAAGCAGTGGTGGCAAAAGTAAAAAACAAAAAAGTATATTCATTTTTCTACCACTGTAGTAAAAAAAAGTAACCGACATTGCTCATTTGAACTCATTTCGACCTGTACTCCTGATTTTGTTTTTTTAAAAATTCTAAAAATTTAGTGTTAATCTTTAAAAAAATTGAGATTAATCGCAAACTCAAAATTTTTAAATAAATTTTTGTTAACGGAATGTGTGCACACAAATATACTTTCATGAAAGTTTTGCTTGCAACCTAAAGTGACTGTGGTTTTTTAGCACATCACATGTGTTGTGCGTACCCCAATACCCTAATAATACATGTGAGAATGCTTTCTTTTATTACTTCTAAAAAAAAGTCAATGCAAAAAATATAAACAAAGAACAAACTTGAAAGGCCACCGTGCTAATGACTACGGAAATAATGAAACACATCTCTAGCATAGCCATATTTACTTCAAACACTTGGACCCTTGTCGAGAGGCTTGCTGAATTACTTTTTTCTTCAGCTTCATTTGTCCTTATTTCATTTTTTTTGTAATTTTTATTTTACATTAATTTTTTTGTTGATTGTTGGTTCGTTTCGACCAGATATTTCAAAAAAGTATAGAATTATGTCCAAGAATTAAAAAAAATCAAAAAAAAAAACAAAAAATATGACAAAACATGATATGTGCTAAGTTAGTGTCTTCAATTAAAGGGAAAATTTTTTTGGACAGTGGCTAGTACTATCAGTAGTAGTACTGTTATTATCGATAGTAAGTGCTCATTTTGTTGGACAGTGATTAGTACTATTGGTAGTAGTGCTTGAACAATCGATGGTAAGTGCATCTGACTCTTCGGACAGTGGTTGGAACTATCAATAGTAGTGCCGTTATTATTGATAATAAGTGTATGAGCGAGAATCTTGTTTGCAAGATTTGAAAGACTTGTTTTCCTATTCTTTAGAGATTATTATTCTTTTCTATTGTTGGAGTTTCTTATAAATATGAAAGATATGATTCCCTAAAAAGATATCACAGAAAAAATTTGATGAGATCTAATTGATTGGACACCTCACATTAGGGTTTTTGATGATAGTAGGCCATTGTAATTTGTTTTGATCAAAGTGAAATCTATTTTTGTTCTCCCGTGGATGTACGTTTAAACTATTGCTTATTTGAAACCACGAAAATTTCTGCGTCTTTCTATTTTCTTGTTGATTATCTCTTCTTATTTATCATTTGTCATAACAAATTGGTATCAGAACTTTGGTGATTGATCTATCAATTACAGTTATGGCGGTCAAATACGAAGTTAAGAAGTTTGATGGGCATAGCAGCAGCTTCAGTTTATGAAGAGTGAAGATGAATGCTTTACTGGTTCAACAAAGGTTGTAGAAGGCTAAACTTAGATATGCCAAGAAGCCAGGAACGATGTCAGCAGAGAATTGAAAGATTCTTGATAAGAAAGCACTCAATTTGATTTAGTTAAGTCTGGTCCATGATGTGTTTCATGAGATCGAGGAGGAGACTACAGTGGGATTATGGTTGAAATTAGAGACTATTTATATGACCAAATCACTGACGAACAGACTATATCTGAAACAACGTCTCTACACATTTCGTTTGAAGAAGATATGTCAGTCAAAGATTATTTTGATGAGTTGAATAGAATCATTATGGATCTAAAAAATATTGATATTAAAATTGATAATGAAGATGAGGCTCTAATTATTTTGTGTTTCTTGCCTCCTCTTATGAGCACTTTATCACTACTTTACTCTACGAAAATGATACAATCTCAATGGAAGATATAAAATCCAGTTTATATTTTAAAGAATTGAGGAAGAAGGTGGCCAGTGAGAGTGAGGAGTCTAGTGAGTGGTTGTTTATGCGAGAAAAAATAATAGAGAGAATAATGAGAATAGAGGAACATGTAGATCGAAGTCGAAAAATAAAAAGAAAGTTTATTGTTTTAACTGTAAAAAGAAGGGCCACTATAAGAGCGAATGTATGATACCGAAAAAAGATAACAATGAGGATAAGGTAGTTGCTGATATTGCTAAGAATTCTGATGGACTGAAAAACGTTTTATCAGTTTCAGCCGGTGATGTTCTGTAAGGACCCGGAAAATTCGAATTTTAAAATAATTAATTTAAAATTTATTTCGGATAAGTAAGTCTAATTTAGTGTATTAAATATCGGATTATAATTTTAGGAACCGAACCTGGAGTCCCTTGTGTTATTTCGTACACGTATCTTCACTTAGCAAATTACATGGGTTTTGTTTGGGGGGGTTAAAAGACAGATTTTTGGAGAGGGAGGGGAACTCCCCCATTTTTGCTCAAGCACCCTCTCTCTCACTTCCCTTGTGCTTTCACCTCCACCATTGCCAAATCCATCCATTTTCCCTCACCATTCTCAAATCACCCGGAGATATACGAACCTTGGATCGTGGTTAGCAAGATATTGAAGCCGGATCGTGGGTTGAAGCTCGAGAGTTGCGGAACCAAACTTGGAAGCACCACCAAGCTAGGGCTCCACTCCTTTGGCGAAATCTTCCATTCAGAAGCTCGAGGTAGGGATTTCTACCTTGTATTATGTGTGTGTGATGTGTTTTGGTGCCTGGTTCGTGGTAGATTTGTTGTTTGTTGTGGTTTGGATCGAGTGCGAAATCTGGAAATCGCGCAGATATCAGCACAGGTAGCGCTACCTGGTTCTTGGTGTAGCGCTCCTGGGGCTTCTGGAATGGCGGGTAGCGCTACCTGGTTTTTGGTGTAGCGCTCCCGAGGCCTTAAGGGTAGCGCTCCCTGGGTTTTGATGTAGCGCTCCTGTGTATTCTGGAAATGAAGGCCGTATGTTTTTGGTTACCGACTTCCTTTCTACCATGTATTAAGCCGTGGAACATTGCAATTTGATAGTTTGGTGTGAATTTAGATTTACTTGGGATTGGTTGTGTATGAATGAAATTATTTAACGTGATATGAATATTCTTGAACTGTTATATGTCGTGGAGAACGAAATGCGTAATGTCTAGCCTCCTTCGGGAGTGGTGCTAGGAGAACAATGAGACTAGCTCCCGGTCGGGAATGTGCTAGGAGAACAATGAGACTAGCTCCCGGTCGGGAATGTGCTAGGAGAACAATGGGGCTAGCCTCCTTTGGGAGAAGTGCTAGGGGACGCCATGAATTGGCATTGGCTAGCCTCCTTTGGGAGAAGTGCTAGGGTGTGCTTATGATAATCGTTGGCACGGCTTGGTGCATTGTCTAGCCTCCGTTGGGAGAAGTGCTAGGACACGACTCATCTTAGTTTGAGGAACTTGTGATCGATGGGCAATGGACGTGGTTGACGGTTAGAGTGATAATGTGTGGTTGTGTATCGATCCTAATTTGAAAGTGTTGCATTGTCATACCATGTTTATAGTGCATGCCATGCATTTCACATATACATAATCTTGGCATAGATTTTCCTACTGGGCTAGTAGCTCAATCCCCCCTTTTTCAGGTACCGTTGCGGAGGAGTAGCATGAGTGCTTGGCGTGACATCTTTTGACTAAGACTGGAGGAGAAGTTTAGCATCTGCATGGGAAATCTTTTTGGGGTAGATGCACTATAATTTCACATGTATTTTGTTAACCCAAGTGGGACTGCTAATCTTTTGGAAATTTATGAGTTATGTAATCTGGGCCGATAGTGCCCCTTTGACTTTGAAATGGTAATTCAAGGAATCATGGGTAATGTTTTGTGATTTTAATTATATGAAAATTTGGGGCGTGACATGTTCGCTCGAATACGAAGTGGATTTTGAATTCTGATTGATCCTATCACATATGCCCGATTAAAGATTGGTTTACTACCTATGAATCGACACATGGTGGCACAGTTTTGATGAGCAACATCATGCCTTGCAAAACGTTGGGTTTAGAACTATTCGGATTAAAATACATTATGGTATTGTAAGGACACTATCAGATGTTTGGTATGTTGCAGATTTAAAGAAAAACCTTATCTCTTGCAGTACCCTTAATTCAAATGGCTATAGATAAATAGCTAAATGTGGAGTTTTGAAGGTCTCCAAAGGTGCATTGGTTCTTATGAACTGTCAGAAGATGGGTAACATCTATGTTCTATAGGGCAATACAGTTTTCGGTTCAAATTTGACTCAGTTATGGCATATGCGTCTTGGCATATGAGTGAGAGAGGAATAACAAAATTGAGCAAACGAGAGTTGCTCTACGAACAGAAGACAAAGAAGCTGAATTTCTGTAAGCATTGCGTGTATGGCAAGTAGTGCAGGGTGAAATTCAGCATAACTATTCGTCGGACTAAAGGTACAGTGGATTATTTTGATTCAAATCTTTGGGATCCTTCTGTTGTTAAATCCAATGGTGGTTCTTGATATTTTATGAACTTGATTGATAACTATTCTATAAAGGTTTGGGTGTATTTGTTAAAAACAAGAGCGAGACTTTTTGTTACATTCAAACGGTTTAAGGTCATGATTAAAAAGCAAACATGTAAAAAGATTAAAAGATTAACAATTGACAATGGTCTAGAATTTTGTTCCGAAGAATTTAAAATATTCTACAAGGATGAGGACACCGTTAGGCACCACATAGTGAGGAAAACTCATCAGAAAATGATATGGCTAAACGGATGAATATGACTCTGTTGGAGAGGACTCGTTGTATGTTATCCAATACTTGTTTGGGTAAAGAGTTATGGGTTGAAGCAGTTTCTATTGCTGATTATTTGGTGAATTGATCTCCATCAACTACCATTGAATGCAAAGTTCCTATAAAGGTATGGTCTACTTCTTCGGCTGACTACTCAAAATTGAGAGTGTTTGATTGCCCCGCTTATGCTCATGTCAATGAGGGTAAATTTGAGCCTAGGGTCAAAAAGTGTGTCTTATTGGGTTATGGATCTAGGGTGAAGACGTATAAATTATGGTTTCTGATGAAAAGTCATCCAAACTTTTTATCAACAGATATCTAACTTTTGATGAAAACTCTATGATCAAAAGAAAAATAAATACTAATGTTCAAGATAGTAATGAGCAGATTCTAAAGCAGGTGGAGTTAAAAAAGTGAAACTTTCAAAGAGAAAAAAGAACAATGATCTGCCAATTAGGGAAGAAATTCATGATTTAAATATAGAGAATGATGCAAAGCATCATCAACCATACACTACTGCAAAAAAAATTTTTTTTTTTTGCATTTGTTGTTTTTTAAATTTTTATAAATTATTAGTTCGTTTTAACGAAAGAATTATATCTAAAAACTAAAAGAAATCAGTATAGACGGAAAAAAAAACTAAAATATACCATATTTTTGAATTATTTTTGTCTTTTTTGAATTTTTTTTAAATTTAGTTCATATTGTTTTTACTTTTCTGAAACTTCTCATCGAAACAAATCAATAATTTATAAAAATAATTGACGAAAATGAAATATTGCAATTTTTAAAAATAAGGACAAAATAATTTAAAAGAAAAGTTAGTAATCCAAATCGAACAAAATGCAAAAATTTCACTTGAACATTACTTTTTCTATTTTTTATATTTTTTAACGTGAAACTATTAAAATTTGTATAATCTAGTTTATTCGCTATATCCCTTTTGATAAATAACTTGGCTAATACGTTCAATATTTCGGGAGTGTTTGAAAGCCGGTTATTTTTTAGGTTCTAGATTCTAACTTGTGAATTTAATGATTTTTTAAATATAATGAGAATCTGTAAAAGTCCTCATATGATAGTGCCCATAATAAATTTTAAAGAAAAATACTGTATAAATTTATATAAAAAAATCTAAAAAACTCTAATACTTCCGATATTATACATTCTCTGGTTCATTAAATGCAAAATAATGGTGGCCAAACAACCCTTTTTATTAATAAAGTTATCTTTTTCTCCTTGTTCTTTTTTTTTTCTTTTCCCACTTGTAGTATAAGGTTAGGAAACATTTGGGCACTCAAAAAATAACCAAAAATAATTGACAGCAACCTATTACATCACTTTCAATTTTTTTCACCGATGTCAACAATCAATCTCTTAACTTGAATTAATAAAAGATTACTGCATGGTCTTTCTGTCAATTTTACAACCACTTTCAGATATTTGTAAATATGACAAAGTAATTTATTCCGTATCGTACCAGCCACCTATTGGTATCGGCTCATCCCTTGTATTGTTCCGATCCGTTTCATTTGGTACTGTACTATAACCGATATTTTTTTTTATTCTCAATTTATGATTTTAATAAAAAAAATTGTGAGACTTTATATTATATGTTCAATATGATTTTTGTTTAAAACTATTATCTGAAAAATATATATTAATTTTAGAAATAAATTCAAAATAGTATGTCAATATCGGTATGTATCATATTAGTAATAAAAAATGATACACTCGCCATGGTTGATAACTTTGAGATTCAGACATGCTATATATGATGATAGGGGCAAATTGCCTTTTAATCCCCCATTTTTTCAATACCAACAAGAAGTTTTACTAATTAAACTAACATCATGACCCCTATCTTATTGCCATTTGCCCCTCCGAAATTCTTTTTTATTGGAATTTTTTATAAACGATCTTTAATTTCTCTGGATTAAAGAGAGTACTAGTAGAAGAATTTCTTACCCTTCAAATAATATAAAGTTGTGAGAGTATAAAACTAGGTGATAATTGGGTTTGTTGTATCACGGGAATTGAACAACATGCAACTTGAAGTTTTTTATACCAAAAATCTTTTATATACGCCACGTATCGTCTCAAGATAGTTATCTAGTTCGTGCCTCAATCTCTGTCACATCCTATCACTATTTTTTTTTAAATATAATATTTTTTTAATATTATTCTAACAATTCGAGATGATGCCAAAATGGAGAACGAAAATTCATCAGGCATTTTGTTTTTGTGGAACTCACTTTAAGAGATGGACATAGTAAGGTTTATTTTATTTAATGCTTTTGAACATAAATCATTAGGGGTGTAACTATAAATCGGAAAATTGAACTGGACCAGTAAATCGAACGCAATTAATGGTTTGATCCGATTTTTGGCTCAAATTGGTCTGGTCCGGCGCAGTTTGAGTTTTTTTAATTTTCAGTTCAATTTTCGGTTGTTAAGCCATAGACACTGGACCAAAGAAAATAAATTCGGACGGTAATCTCTCTTAGATATTTATGGAGTTTCTCATCAATTTTTGAAAATAAAGTAAAAAATTCTTTTATCCCTGAGTAGTAAAAGAAGTGTGTGGTGGAAAAGGCACGGAAGAATATGTAGTCCCAGGCCAGTTGTTGATGTTGGGCGTGAGAGAAAAACCTTGTTTAAAACAAATGAATAAACATATTTTTAGAATTATGGTCCTTAGTTATCAAACCGAAAGTCGGACCAAACTGGACCTAATCCAGCCAAGTCAAATCGGACCAAACTGATAGACTTCGGTCAAGTTTTCGGTTTGTCATTTGTCCAAATCGAAACAACTAGATTGGTCCGAGTTTTTTAACCAAACCAGATCAGTTACACCCCTATAAATTATATCTTGACTAGAAAAAAATTTTAAAATGTGTATTATTTTTCTAATATATTTCAACACGTTTCATACAAAATTAAAGAGTAATATCATAGGGCAACTGGCTTTATGACCTATTCAATGTTTGTTTCTATATAACCTGTGGTTTCCCTGATCTTTTCCTTCTTTATAAATGTGGATTCGCATCCGTTCCCATGTCATTCTATATATTTCCATATATAATCTTTAGTCTATACAGAAAAAATATAGCTGTCTAATCCCCAACTTGCTCGAGGATTGTGATGTAATCCAGCTTGTTATATCCGCAGTTTGTTTTACTTCTTTGAACTCCAGTCTCCGGATATGATATCCGAGGTATGAACTTATTCGCATAGAAGGGGGATAAAAATGTTCTCGTACCTTTCTCTATTCATATTTTATCCTCCTTTTATATCGGCATTCTATTTAAGCAAATGTCATTATTAATTACGAGAATGTCGTCCATTTACTCGTAATATTTATCATATTCTCTTTCCTCAAAAAATATTCAAATAAATAATTTATAACTATTTACCCATTTATAACAAATTTTCACTCTTATGATATCCAATATTTTTTTAAAAAAATTTTGATCGATAATAAGCGAGACGATTTGTAGAGTTAGTATTTGGTTCTTGAAGCAATTGGACAACCCTTTTTGGAAACCATTCTTTAAAGTGGCAGTGGAAGCCAGTCCACTTTTGCTCCATAGGTCACTCAGTGGCTGTCAATGGAAAAATATCTTTCGGAAGCCACTTGTAGCCTTATTAATAATAAACAAATAATAGAAGACCAGATGAAAAAAAATTGAAAAATAACATATTTTAAAAAGATTGGATGATCATGATGTCATCTTTGTTTTCAAAAGATTTTAACAAATTTCTTTTATTTTGAGTTGATAAGTGGGTGATTGCTACGTTTTTTCTTGTTATTTGAAGCATTCGAACCAGCTTACGCACGTCTCGAGTAATGTTTAAAAGTCAATCTCATCGTCTACTTACAGAGATTTTAATTAAAATCAGAGCAAAATTGAGATCGTATGAAAAAACAAACCCTTAAGTTTCAAGTCTTGATTATTAGACCAACCACTTGGATTTTGCTAAGGACATTTTTGTTAGCTAGCTATTCTATCTATAAATGGAAAGCATAATTTGGTGTCCTCATTTTTTGAAATTTTGTCATTTTTTTAACTTGTCAAAATTATTCTCCACAAAATTTATTTTCACATACTGACAAAATGATAGAGAATTAACAGTCGAGGTAAAATTGATGTTGTCTCAATCATTTTAGACTTAGGTATACGACGACCAAAACAACATTTGCTTGATATGTATTCTTTTAAGCATTTGATGATGTTCGATGCGTGTGCCCCACCTGTAGTTATTATTTAAAGGTATATTTCTAGGTACATTACTAAACTTGCGGGGAATATTATCCATATGGTCAAGAAAACAGCTAGACAAGTTGTTATTTCATTTCACAAGATTTGGGGACAAAGTCCTGGGAAATAAGAATCATTGCATGATTCTTGTATATATATGTGGGAAAATTACAAAAAGTGGTACTAATTCAAAATAATTTTTATTTTTATGGTCCACAATTTCAAAATTACCAAAAATATGATTTTTAGAAAACTAATTTCTAAAAACATGGTAACCATATACATCTTATGAGAGTGCATTGAGTTTCACCCTCAAAGAAACGACTTTCATCTTGGAGATTTCTAACTTGCACCTTAGAGATTGACCTACACCTTGACGTTCCGTGACCGGTCAAGACTTGCATTATTGGGTGCACTGACTTGCACCTTCGAACAAAACGACTTGTACCTTGAGAGATTGACTTATATCCTGACATTCTGTGACCAGTCAAGACTTGCATCATTGGGTGCATTGACTTGTACTTTCGAATAAATGACTTGCACCTTTGAGATTCCTAACTTGTACCTTGGGAAAGATTGACTTGCACCATAGAGTTTTTTGACCGGTCATAAAATGTATATGATTCTCGTATTTTTGAAAATTATTTTTTGAAAGACCATGTTTTTGCTAATTTCAAAACTGTAAACCATGAATATGAAAATTATTTTGGATCAATACCACTTTTTGGTTATTTTTTCAATATATGTAGGTGTGTATTTCGTCTCATGATTATTGAAATGTTGGCAAGCTATCGTTGGGTATACTACTTCATCATGATTATATACATACTTATAAAGAAAAGGTGCACAAGAAACATATAAAAATATATGTACTTGACCACTCTAAGGAATTTTATATGTATGGCTACTAACTAGATATTAAATAATTCTTCTTCTCTTATGTGAATTTAACCCCACGACTACAATAAAATTGGCTCAATCATAAATCACCTCTATCAGAATTGCAAATTTCTCCCATGTGCATTTAACCCCATGACTATAATGAAATTGGCTCAATCATAAATTACCTCTGTCGGAATTACAAATTTCTCCTCATGTTATGATTAGTTTTTTGCTAATTACTGCCCAATAAGCATGTGTAATACTCGATAATAAAAAAAAAAAAAAGTTAAGCTAATTTAGAGAATCTGTCCCGAGAGATAAGAAACTCATTTTGTTGTAGCCAGAAACCGGAATTCTAACACCTCCTCACGTCAAATCCACTGCAGAAGAAATCCAATCCTTTTTTTATTCTCACTCCTTCATCAGCCTACTATGAATGTCCCATCTTCCCCTCTTTCTGCTACACTGCTATGACGACAACTAGCTCTCTTCCACTCTTTCTTCCTTAGCTTTTCAGCCTCGTTGAATGCCTCCTAACTAATAGATATCTTCCCACTTCTCAGCCTATTTATGGAAGTCAAAGCCTCCCTCTTCTTCACCAAACTTCAACCAAGAATAGAGCATAGAGAGAGAGAAGGAACAAGATACAAGAGGAAAACCCAACCGAAAGATTTTACAAATGAAGTTCAATTTTAATCTAATTCATCCAATTCTTTTTTTATTCACCTAGTAGAAGTAGGTTCTCCCACTCTTGAACCTCAATTTGATGTTTAAAAGAACCCACAAATCTTTACAAAGCTTTACTGGAGTTAAAACCCAGATTTTATTTGGAGAAGATGACCTTCTGACCTGTCACAAGTACTCTTTGACCGATCAAAAACATATTATGTTTTAATTTTATGCCTTGAGAAAACACACACTGACAATTCACATTGGACCCTTCGACCGTTCATACTATACTTTAGTAATTACCAAAACATATTCTAACTGGTCACATACACTTCTGACCGATCGCACTATACTTCAGTTGTGCGTGACACCTAACCAGATTGTGGTGCCAGTTGTGAAGCCGACGTCCAAGAGAGAGTCTCGGTGGATGTTTGGATGGGTGGTCAAGGGTCTCACACGCTTAATGGATGTAAGTTTAGTACTATTTACGATAGATCATGATTCTACCTTGTACAAGACGTAAGGGGCCAAAACCAAATGTAACTTCATAATTAAGCGTGCTTGTATAAGAGCAATCCAATAATGAGTGACTTATTAGGAAGTCCATGGAGTTTGAAAGGTCAAAGCGGACAATATTGTACAAAGCGAGAGCGGGTCGTTACAAATTGCATCAGATTTTGCACCAACCAAAAATGCGGTACAAAGCGAGAGTGTGTGGTTACACTTCTACCATTCTCTCAAGTCAATACCTACCTCATCCTATCTAGATCCCACGAACATCATTAGATTCAGTCTCTACGTAGTTTAGTCACTTCTCCTAATAGAATCAAAGACGCACAGTGCGCTAGACCTTTTTCCCTCGGGGTTCGGAGCTGCCTTCGCAGACGTCTCCGAAGTCACCCTCTACCATTTCCAACTCCTCCTAGTAGGGGCCCTTGAATCAAATCATAACAGATATTTCATATCTCAATAACATGTCACACTAGGTTATCATTTTTCATTAAACTTCTCGCACAAGTTTCTATAGTTTTCTCTACTTTATAACACACACCTAATACCCTCCACTACCTTATTCTAGTATCATTCGAGCCAGTGTCTCTAACGTAATTCTAGGTTTTCCCAAAGTAACCCCAATTACACCTATCATGCTCAATTATCCGAGAACTACAAACTCTACTAGCACCACAATGGTTATAACATCATCCATCTGTAAATCTCGAGCAGTACAACTATTGAAACCAGAACAACCACAACAGTATCATTACCATACGATCAACGTATCTCATAATCTCATCGTATTCCAACATCTTATCTCATGCTTTGGTCTTTTCTAGATTTAACAAGTTCATGATCATAACAACTATACGTGGATACAAGTGTGAGATGTATAAACCCAGAAACAGTACTTAAACAATCTGTAAAATTGAAACCAGAAGCATAAAACATGGTCTGAAACTAATCAAAATATTCTGTCCAAACTACCTATTTTTCAATAGGCCGCTCGAGCGGCCTATAGCTCGCTCGAGCGAGCTACTGGGTTATGGGTATTGAAAAATTAGATCACTGGAGAATTTGGCAAAATTCAAGAGGTCGCTCGAGCGAACCTTCATTTTTTTTCAAATTCTAGGTTAGGGTTCTTGCATAAAAACTGGGTTCGTACAAGAAATTCAAACACGATCAGAGCAAAAGTTACACAGATTATCTACTGGAAAAGTTAACACATAATCCTATCATGTTTTCCCCTAAATCAATTTGAGTATAACGAACCTCTCAAAGCAAATGAAATCTAAGGTTTCAATAGAAAACAACAAGAACAAATCCTAACATGCGAATCTAATCTAATCATGCTCGAACTTTGAAATTAATTGACAGAATCTAAAACCTAGGGTTGGTAGGTAACTAAACCTACCTCAATCTTGAATACTTGGTTACAAAAAAAGCCTTGGATTGTGGATTCGAAATTGACAAAACCTCCTTCCTTCAAAAATACTTCAAGAACATGAAGAACACCTCTTAATATACTATCTGATTCCGAAATATTGTGCTTGTGAAAATAATAGTGATTACTTATGAAATCTAGCTCGATTTATATAGGACTTTAGGATTAAATGACAAAAATCCCTCATGAATTTCTAAATTGATTTTCATTAATTCAAGTAAAAAACTCCAATTCAATTTTGTGTCAATTCCGATAAAAATCCAGATGAAATTTGATTATTTCATATTAAGGTTGAAGGAATCTAAGGTAAACATCATAATCAATGATAAAAATCCTGAGTTAATAGCCATGAACACACAAAATTTCAAAAGATTCCAGTCTCGAGGTTGCTATAAATTGACATCTCGCTTGAGCGGTCTGAGGTCGTTCAAGCGGCCTTCCTATTTTCGAAATTCTAAAAAAAATTAAAACTCAAGATTTTAATTTTTTAAATTCTTATTCAAAATTACGTTATTAAAAATTATGGATTGTTACACGGATGCTCAAAGACATACAATTGCTTTGATAATCACATATAAAAACTCCACCAATCCTCTAAAACAAAAATCCAGCTCTTTTCTTCAGTCTTTTTTGCTGTTTCTCATTACTGCTCGAATTACATCACAATCAAGCAAGTTGGGCGATTAATAATATAAGGGTAAATTAAATCAGGATCCTTTTTACCTACACTACGTAGGGTTGAATCCCATACACTTGTCAAACTTATGTTTTCACCCCCAATTTAGCTTAGTTGACACGTTTGCCCTTATTTTTTGGTAGTAGATTACCCTCTTATCCTTTTTTGATTCAGAAAATATTTTATATTGATTTGGTATGTTTATAGTTGGGGCAATAAATATGACTGTAATTACGGAATTAAATAAGGTAAAAGAGTTAACTGATTATGGAATCAAGTCGCCGGATTTAATGTTCGTCGGAAGTTTTGTTTATGTAGCAAATCTGCCATGTTTAACTTACAGGACAACCCGCCGGAAACTGTTGGCCATCGCCGGAAACTGTAGGATATCGCTGGAATCTGAAAGCTGCCGGAAACGGGACTGATTTTTTAGATCATCGTGAATATTCCGTTTTGGTGATGCGGGTCAGAATCTTCTTCAAATATTCCATGTTAAGGAATCAGAATATTGTATTTTGTCAATATGATGACAATTTTGCTGGAATCTTCCCACTGAAGATTTGATTTTCTATGTAATCGCAAGGGTTTTCTGGGATTTTCCTTACCATATCTTCAAATTTTTTGAAACGTAGTCACACAAAGTATCTTTCTTTATTACTCATCGGGAAAAATATTGAGGGTTGAAAGTTAGGACAAAAATCACATCGCCAAACCTGAAGAAATTTTGTTGAAGATTGCTAAAAAACACACGGTGAGTGTATAATTTTTATTTTTGTCGTTTTTAATTGGTTCGAAATTTACCATCGAAATGTTGAAATGCAGAGACAAATTTACCATCGAAATGCTAAAATGCATTTCGAAATTTACCATCGATATGCTAAAATGCAGAGAGAAATTTACCATCAAAATGTTAAAATGCAGAGAGAAATTTACCATCAAAACGCAAGGAAGCGGTGTAGCATTTTTACGTTATGATATAAACATGGTAAAATGCAGAGAGACCATCAAATGATAAATGTGAAATTTACCATCAACCTATCCATAATTACCACCCCTTCTACGAAATTTACCACCGCACACAAAGGAGTTTAACATCAACATTATATACTGAATTAACATCAAAATTAACTGACCAAAATTGAACATTGAACATGAATCCCACAATGAAATTGACCACATCCATCCAATTTACCATCATATACTAAAATTTACCATCCTCTAACCACAATTACCCACCCTTCTACGAAATTTACTACCGCACACAAAGGAGTCTAACATCAACGTAATGTACTGAAAATTGTCAAAACATTGCACGGCATGTGTGATAATATATTACATCCTATTTTTTTCCATTTCTAATTAGCTCATGTAGTATCTCGGCCCGTAGTTCTTGGCACGGGTCTTAATACGCGTCAAGGGTCTGTCGTAGACGGTAGATCGGGCCCCTAGATCGCCGTTCGTCTGCACGGTACTGCATTTTTTGAACCCTAACACAGAGGCCGAAAACTCAAAACACAATACGAAACAACGGCTGGGTGTTCGATCGGAACACCACCCAGTCCACCAGTGACACCAAAGTACAGACGTCGCCGGTCTTCAGTTGCTGCCGCGGTGACCGGACCGTAGGACGGGATGCGAAGGGCAAACAGTGGACTTTCGATGGAGTTTTTAGTGGGCAAACAGCAAGAGAGAATACGAACCATCCCTTATTTTTAGGATAGAACCGAAGCGCCGACCGGAAATCGTCTAATTATTTGGACAGTCAATGTAATATTAAAGGTAAGTTGGTAAACACATCCCTTATTTTTAGGACAATCCTGATTTAGTGCTCTATTTATTTTTAGGGTCATTTTGGGTATTTTTTGAATTTTAGGATGCAAAACTAATGTTGAAAAGTGTTTAGGATGAAACACTAGATTAGTCTTAGAGATAGGACTCAACATTAAGTACCCCTTAATATAATAATGGACAACTGTGAACATAAAATATTAATGTAACATTTCAATCTTTGGAGACGTTAAGAAAATAAATTTTGGAAAAACCCAAATGTATATTCAAAATTGGATGATCATGATGTCATCTTTGTTTTCAAAAGATTTTGACCTTCGCAAATTTCTTTTATTTGGAAGTTGATGAGGTGGTTGATTGAAATGTTCTGCGAAAGATATTTTTGTCATTACTATTTAAAGTTTAAACAATGTTTATTTCTAGGACATGATTATTTTATTTTACAATTTATACACAATCGTAGCTCCTTGCCGACGAAGCTTGTGGGGGAATCAGATATTATCCCCATGGTTTAAGAAAAGAGCTAAACAAGTTGCTCTTCGACACACTAAGGAATTGGTTCAGGAAAAAAAGAACGAACGACAAAAAGGCTAGTCCTCCTTAGGTCATGGTCGAATCGAATCCCACTAACGAGAAACAATTATTAAGGGTTATTGGAGGTTTGCTCAGTCGTTAACTTAGGACCTCGTAAACAAGTCGATATTAGATTGGAGATAATTTGAAAATCGGTATTAAAAAAAATATTCTTTAATTTCACAAGATTTGGGGACAAGGTCCTCGGAAATGGAATCATCCAATGATTCTTGTACATGTGTAGGTGTGTGTTCGGTCCCATGATTGTTGAAATGTTGGAAAGATGTCCTTGGGTATACTTCATCATTGAATACCTAACCATAAAGAAAAGGTGCACAAAAACCATATAAAAATATATTTAGAGCCACACTTGATTACCCTTCACAATTAAAATAATATTGGGTCAACCATAAATCACTTCTGCCGGAATTGCAAATTTCTCCACATTTTAATATTAATATTTTGTTAATTATTGCTCAATAAACGTGAACATTAAAATTTTAACATAATTTAGCAATTATGAATACATATATTCACAAACTTCGATCTTTGCATGTTTACGTTCTACGAATATTAAGATATTTTTCATACATTAACCAGTAACCTAAGATGGTCGGTCATTAATGTCCTTATATTATTTACATATTCATTTTTAATTAGCACGTATAAAAAATATTATGTATTGATCCTACTATCTGAAAGTCCTTACTTCGTCCCCTGATGATTTTCTTAACACATTTGAATCTTATTATGTTCATTCCATTCCAAATTGTTGGTCCCTTTTAAACTTCTTCATTATTCTATCAAAAAAATAAAGCACTTTTGTGCATAATTTTTAAAAAATTTCATATCGACTTAAAAATGTCAATTAAATTTTAAATTATTGCAGAAAAATTTAATACTATGTAAAAAATTATTTTTTTAAATTAAAAAAATAAAGTAGAGAAAGTTGGAAAAGAGAACATGATACCCCTTTTACAAATGCTTATCCACCAAGAAGGGATAAGAATACTACTGTGGTTCACTTGCAATAAAGTAGAATGTGTGGGTTGGGCTCAAAAAAAGACATAATCTAGTGGGATTAACCCTTTAGGGTCTGCTTGGATGGGGGAAAGCCCCCCTCCAAAAATTATCACCCCTTCTTAGGGGTGGGTCCCACCATTTAGCATGGTTTGGCAACTAAAAATGTCCCCCTCCAAAAATTATCCCCCCCTCTTCTCCCCTATTACCCCTTCTTCTCCCCTATTACCCCCTCTTATATTTCACCCCCTCCCAAAATTATATTTTTCTCTTTTTTATTATTAACTAAATTTTTCTCTTTATATCTTTTTTATTGTAAACTAAATTTACGCGAGCTAAATTATATATTTTTTCTTTTTAACTAAATTTTTTATTGTTGATTTATATTTTGTTGTTATTTTTTTCTTTTTTTTGTTAATTGGTAAAACAAAGTTAAAAAACCCTTAAATTATTCAAAAATAGTCATTTGAGAGGCTGATTGGATAAGGGATTATAGGTCCCATTTGGGCTATAGTTTTTATTTATTTGTTATTTTTGTCTTTATTTATTTATTTACTTTTTGCTATAGTTTATTAGTCCCCATTTGGATTATAGGCCCTATTCGGATTGTTTTTGGCTATAGTTTATTAGTTCGTCTTGATGAAAGGAATCTAATGAGTATAAAATTATGTTCAAAAGTTAAAAAAGTCACTGAAGACGACGAATAAGTACAAAAAATTCTATTTTTTGATTTATTTTTGTCTTTTCTGAAGTTTTTTCAAATTTAGCCGATGATTGATAACTTTTCTGAAAGCTCATGTCGAGATGAATCAACAAATCAACAAAAATTGATGAAAAACAAAAAATTACAAAAAAATAATGGCCCTATTTGGACCGTGGTTTATATTTATTCAAAATTTTTGTCTTTATTCATTTTTTTTTTGCATTTGTTGTTTAAATCTCAATGTTTTGTAGTTTATTGGTCCGTCTTGATGAAAGGAATCTAATGAGTATAAAATTGTGTCCAAAAGCTAAAAAAAAGTCACTAAAGACGACGAATAAGTACAAAAAACTCTGTTTTTTGATTTATTTTTGTCTTTTCTGAACTTTTTTCAAATGTAGCCGATGATTGATAACTTTTCTGAAAGCTCTTGTCGAAATGAACCAATAAATCAAAAAAAATTGATGAAAAACAAAAAACTACAAAAAAATTTCAAATAAGGACGAAAAAAATTTCAATAAATAAACACATAAAAACCACAGCCCAAATATTTCAAATAAGGACGAAAAAAAGGGGATAAGTTATTGAGGGGATAAGATAAGAGGGGTATTATTTTTAAAGGGTTGGCCCACATTGATGTGATATTTATAGAGGGGGTAATAAAAAGTAGATAGTTTGGATGAAGTATTAAAAAAAGGGGATAAAATAGTACTTAATTTGAATGGAGCATAAAATAGAGGATAAGGTTATTTTGTATTTGTAATGAGGAATAAGGGGTATTATCCAAGAATAATACCCCCTCCCCTCTTTTTCCCTCTCCTCCAGGATAATCTTTGGGCACCTCCCACCCTACCCAAAAATTATCCCCCTTTATCCCTCTCCGGGAGATTATTTTTGGAGGGGTGAAAAATTATCCCCCTGCATTTTTTACTCCCAAACCATGCTAAACATGTCACGTCGATCCTTTTACGCACTCCCAAAATTATCCCCCTTCTTTTTTCCCCCATCCAAACAAGCAACATTTTTTTTCCTTATCCACCCCCTCTTATCCCCCTTTATCCCCCTATTTAAATCCCATCCAAACCATCTACTTTTTTACCCTCCCTCTATAAACATCACATCAAAGTGGGCCCTCCCTCTAAAACTAATACCCCCTCTTATTTTATCACCCCTCCATAACTTATCCCCTTCAAAATAATCCGCCATCCAATCGGGGCCTTACATCTTTTCCCACCAGTACTGCATTAGTATTAAAATATAATTAAGGACCGTAAAGTAAACCATTAAGGGACCCAACAATAATTGTCTCTGGATTATTTAATAATTTATGCTATTAATGTAAATATTAAGTAGTCCTAATCCGGGAGTTAGCTTTAAAGTAAGGACACAACTAGTAAAAACAGTGAAGGACCCCAACATAAATTGCTTCTGTACTACTTAACCGTACAATAATACTTATTTGTAAAGAAAGTCCTCTAATCCAAAGGTTTAAAACATAATTATTTGATTTTTCTGTGTTCTCTGGTCCAATCAGAGGCGGAACCACCAAGGAATCTCGAAGAGTAGGCCCCCTCAAAAAAATTAGAATTTTAAAAATTATAAAAGAATTATATTTTGACCCCTTTTTTCCTAGAAAAAAAAATCTCAACCTCCTTAAATTTCGAATCATGATTCGATTCAAATAACCTAATTAACAGTTTCTAGGGGGTCTCATATGTGATCTTTTATTGGGTCAAATTTAGGGATGTACACGACAAGCGATGTTGGTTCATAATTTGGAAAGATGTTGCCAATTGAACCTAATAAATGAACTCATATTGATGAGGGATTAAATAAAAGCAATTGAAAGTTGAGGGATGACAAAAATAAATTCTAAATCGTTTAGGGGATCCGATGGAAATTAGCCCTTTTTTAATATGTGTCGTCACTCACCCTTCTCTCTCTCTCTCTCTCTCTCTCTCTCTCTCTACCGGTCTCCCCCTACAAAATCTAAGGTCCCCCACACACACTCTTTCTCCACATGGAATATCTGAGTCTATGGGTCTTGCCCGTTTCCGGCTTGGCTTTGTCTTAGACAGAATCTACACTGGAGGTTGCACGCAACATACAAACCTAGATTGTAGGGCGAGAGACATAGAAGTGTATATACGCTTCTATATATATATCGCTGGAGAGAGAAATTTTCTCTCCTTTCTCCACTTGGACAGAAAATAGAGCGAATTGAAGGAGGAGGATGATAGCGAGAGCCTGCAAAAATGATGAGTAGCGAAGGAGTGAAGTTTTGGGGTTTGGTCTGTTGTTCGTCGTGGAATTGATGATTGATCGTTTGGTCATATTTTTGAGTTTTTTACACTGAAGAATTGAGCTTCAGTTGGCTAATATGGAACTGTAAATGGTATGTGTTTCTAGGTTTTGGAATAGAGAGACTGAATAATAAGAATTGGACTGAAGTTTGAGAGCGAATCAAAAATAAATAATGACGTCGTCGGGAATTAATTTAGTGATGACGGTGATCGGATTTGCGGTTAGTACGATGTTCATCCTTTTCGTTTGCACGAGACTCATTTGCGCTCGCATTCAACTCAGTACTTACAGACGCTCCTTCCCAGTTTCTTCTAGATCTGATCTTACTTCAGTAAGCTCGCTCGTTCATTCCTGATTTATCACTATTTTCTAGAATTACTGTGTTTTTTCCTCTCTCGTTTTCGTTGTAATCATTGTCAATTTGTGCTTTTTTCTTTATAGTCTATACTTTGAAAATAGTATTTTCCTGAATTACAGCTTGTATCTGACATGTTTTTGTCTCTTTCAGACCTAGCGGTTCTGACAACCTCCATACTCTTTAATTTGAAAGATTTTCTTTTGTAGTTTGCACAGTAGTGATTGATTTACTATTACCAAATTCATATGTGAACTCAAGTTTTGGTACTTTAACCTGGTTGGGTGATGTTTTTACTTCCCTTTTTCTTTCTATTTCTATTTAGTTTCTTGTTGTTTTCCATTTTGGTTTTTTCCTAAATTTTAACAGGATTTTAATTTTCTGATAGAAGATATAGGGTTTCCCCAGCCTCATTTTGTATACCAAACATATTCTATTAGACTGTTTTTATGCTTATGCTTAGAACATTTCCAATGGCTTGTCAATTTTTTTCTGTCAAAGTCAAATTTTGGCAAGATCTCCCAATAAAAAAAAATGCAGTCCAATGTTTTGCCAATTCTCTAGCCAAAATCTGGCTCAAGAAATTCTTTGGCACATAACTATATTTGTGATTCAAATCTTCTAGAGATGGTTAAAATGATTTGACAAAATGGTTTTGGCGCAATTCAGCAAATTGACACTGTTCGTGGTAAAAAAGGGGCTTTGAAAAATGGTTTTGTCCCAATTCGGCAAATTGACACTGTTAGTAAAAAAAGGGGGCTTTGACTTTGAAAATTTGACTAAAACCACTGGAGATGCGATTGTGGGTCTGTTTTCTTTAGATTCCACTTGAGAGCCTGGATGGAACCATTTAATGTAAGCTTTCAGTGTTACTGAGAATTTCAAATTTGTCTCTCTTTCTGTTTGAACTGTTTTTTTGTTGCTTTTTATTTTAATCTGACATAGTTCTTTCTGGCATGCATTTAACTTTTGTGGTCTAACTTAAATGATTGTTTACTTTTATATGATAGATGGAACGGGGTTTACATGGCGTTGAGCCCCTTGTCATGGCCAATTGTCCCACTGAGAAGTACAATGATGCGTATTTTTGTTCTTCAGAAGATGCTCAGTAAGTTGATCTTCCCACATTTTTTTTTCGAACTGGCTTTATCTGGTGTGTGTTTAGTGTAACTATCGTTCATTTTAGCCAATTGCTCTTCCTCACAACAACATAAATGGCTTCGCATAGGATGTTTCATATGAATGCAGACATGTATGGTCATTTTATTATAAGATGTCCTGCTCATTTCTAGGTGATGCAAAGAGGGCATTTGCGATGTTATAACTAAATGTTAAAAAAAAAAAAAATCACTTACAGTTTTTTTAGTCCTTAAGCAATCTGATAACGGTTGACTGGGGACAGAGACTTCGGGAACCTGTTAAGCATACATGGACTGTGGCTCCACCATTTTGTTGGTATTCAGTCCCAGGAAAAGAAGAATTCTTGGATGGAGCGGAACTGGGGGTATTTTGAGTGGATGTTGAGGGCCAATCGAACATTGTGCTTTCTGGTACTGTGGAGTTGTTGCAAGAATAGTGAATAAAACAAACAATGTACTTGCCTTTAGTTTTCAAAAATATCAATCAGACAGTAGACTGTTATCAACTATCAACAAAAAGAAAATGAATTTTCCCAAACAAAAACAGAGAAACTTGTCTTAGTTAGGGCCCAGGCTCCCTCTTATAATAGGATCTGGGGAAAGGTGCTATGCAAGGCTGTCTTACCCCTACTTTTCTGGCGAGGTTGAAAATGAAAATGAGAATGCTTGTTTTTATTGGATCGGTTTTCTGAAAAAGAGAAGCTACCTTTCAGAATGTTTGTTTACTTGCGAAGAAGGGACTACAATTGCTGAAATGTATCAGTCTCGTATCTGATTGTGGTATCTTAGTTTTTGTGGTTCAAAGAATAGTGATGACCCGGAAGCTATGAGGATTTTAATGGGCATCTGAGTCTGTTTGGGTTTGACTTCCTGTTCAACTAGCTAGAGTTTATACAAACTGGTATTGCGTAAGCTTCATGTGGACATTTCTTCATATCAGTTGATTGCTGTAGGCCTATTGGGTAAGCAAAACATACCACTGATTAGCAGTTTCATAGGGAACTGTGGATTTGTTACTAGTCTATTTGAGGTAAATGCAGTGTCATATTTTACAAATGTTTCTGAAGGGAATTGAGCAGTAAATTTCTTGGCTAGCGACAAACATTACGATTGTCTAAGAGACTTACATACTTGCGATTATCCCAATGTTCCTAAATCGTTACTCACAAAAAACACTCATTCAATGTCCGAGGCATTGATAGATGTATTGGAGGATACTTTGGGGCAGAAAAGTTCACTTTTTATTGTGTTTTTAAAATCATGGTTCCATTGAAGTTCTTTTCTTTCCCGAAAATAGTTTCATCTTTGATTGCCCCTTTCATGAAATAATTTATCCTTCTGGTTGCATATGCAAAGTTGTTTTGTCTGCTTTAAATCCGTTATCACTGCCCAAGACAAAGAATATGACTGCAAAACTCTTGGAGAAATCAATCTGCCAATGACAAGTGTCACAGATAAAATATCAAGTGATAAATTACAGAACTGCCAGCAATTGAAACCTATGGCTGATAGGATTATGTGCAGTTGAAAGACATTGATGATGTGAAAGTGATTTGGAAATTTATATCCACTTGTTTTGGTGTGCTGTTTTAGTTAGCCAATTGTTTTGTTGTATACCGTGATCACCTTCTGTTTATATGGCAGCTTTTCATGTATCTGTTTTACTTTTCTACCAAATAATATTCCAATTCATATCATATGAAGTATTTTCCTTTGACTATTCTACATTCAATGACAAAGACTGTGAGAGTTTGACTTTAGGGAGCAGAAATTCTGTACATGATGTTGGCTTTACCACCTTCCCATCTTCCGTTCATTTTTTTGGCTCAGCTTCCCACTCCTGTTCATGCTCATGTCATATTCTTTATTCTTTCAGCTACAGAATCTTATCCTGTTGAAAGTAATGATGTTGATATTTACCTACTTTCTCATGACTCTCCTTTGATCCTTTCTAAATTTCTGGATCAGGTGTTGGTGTATGAAAGTCTTTTGGTCATGGTTTACAAAAAAAATTTGAACCTATTTTGAGAAGATTAGGAAAAATGACATCAATTCCCCTCTGGAAGATTCTCTTTTTGCTTCATTAGGCCAGGAAGTTTCATTCCAATTAGTTTCATTCAGAAGTTTTGGTTACTTAAAAGTTGCTTTCTCCTTTGGCATACGACTGTGTACAGTGTTTCTCTAGAGACGCTACCTGATTGCAACACGATGGGAGGTGCCTTCTGCGAAACCTCCTTGTGAGGTACGTCTGAAGTGAGGGATCTTTGGGTGGTTTTTTTTCTCCTAATAATAGAGTCTGCTTTAAAAAGCAAGAGATTTATGTATAGGTTGAATTTGGACATCTCTCATATCTGTCATACTTCTGCAGATTTTCGAGGACTCTTGGATTGTATGTCTTCTAAATTGGATTGAATTCAAACTTTTTAAAGTGTAGATTGGGTCTTTTCTGCCCCAGGACTTTATCATTTGTTAAATCATGTCTTTGGTGGGTCTAATATGATAGTTATGTCTGATTGTCATTGTATGAATTATGGGTATTCGGGTCTTAAATCAGTATTTCATATGCTGTATTTAGTATGCCTAGGCATATAAAAGATCATTTTTATTTGCTCCTTATCCACTCGAAATTGGAGAGACATCGCTCTTTTCTACCTCAATCTCCATTTTCTAAACAAGCAGTGAATTAGATATTCATCAAATATCTCTAGCAAGTCACAAAAATGTGAAGCGGTAGCATGAGTAGAAGCGAAATCGGTAATAGTGAAGATATCATGACTGTGGAAATGGTATAATATGTACTCCAAACTAATACATATGCACGGTATCATGTGATTCAATGCAAGGCGAGGTGCACCTAAAATGCTTCGACACCCCAAGGCAAAGCGCACCAATTCGACACCCCGAGGCAAGGGGCAGATACATGAACTGAGGTGGAGGCCTTTGAGGTGTGCGCCTTGAGGCACATTTGATAGGAGTCATAACCTAAAAATTTAGTAGTTACAATGTAAGTTTATATAACTAAAGAATTATAAAAAAAAAAAATTACTGTCACCAGCCTTGTCAGTTTCTTCATTTTTGTAAATTATCGTGCGTGTCCCGTATTTGTATTCATTTTTATGTCCTAGTATTGCATGGTTTAATCTGTTTACCACTGAATTCACCATCAACCATTTCACACAATTTTTTCTGTAATTTTGTTGCCATTTGTTTCAACTGTTACAAACTTCATGTTAAGATCATGTTTGGATTATGCAATCTGCAGAAGAATTTACCATGAGAAAAGATACGATGGTGAAATGAAAGAAATACAGTTAGTTTATTTCACTTCATTATCGTATTGCCAGTTTTTTTCTTTCCGTTCATAAACCCCTCCACGGATCCGTGCTCATTGGTTTTCATTGACAGGCAAGGCAGCTTTTGTTGCAAAGCTTTCATTATAGGACTTGATTTTCTGACCAACACTGTTACCATTTTGTCTAATATTGATATATTATCGCTCTAACGCAAAATCTTACAATTTTTATCCATCAGATGTACGGTTTGCCTTGCTGAATATCGCAAGGAAGACATACTGCGTATCATTCCTTATTGCGGCCACTCCTTCCACGCGAAGTGCGTAGACAAATGGTTGCAGCAGCACTCAACATGCCCCGTGTGTAGAATTTCACTGCGCGATTTACCCGAGAAGAAGCAAATGCAACCAATGTTCAGCTCAGCTATCCGATTCCATTACGACACACAGTCCCTCAACCCGAATTCTTGTCACTGTATGTCGATTGGCCAGAGGGCGGGACCTATCCAGGAGAGAGGTGGGGTTGAGGCTGGAGGGAGCATCTCCGTCTTGATTGAAGATAGTAGAACAGTGAGAGATTCGGGAAACAAACATGTGGAGAGCCCATCTTATACTTAAACTTCAGAGTTGTTCTTGTTCCTAGAATCCAAGCTTCAAGATTTGGAATTGAAAATGGATGAATCTGAGAAGTTGGAACTGAATTCACCCGAGTTGTGTGCCAGAAATAGATTCCCTTGTGGCCTGTTGTACAGATAGCTTACCGATTTTCGTGTTCCTTTTTTTTTTTTGGTAAATTTTTCTCTCTCTCCTTTTCTTCCATTGATGATGATGATGATTCCATCGGGCTCAAGCAAATTGTTGTGGTTATATTTCTCTGCGATGTTTTGGAAAGTTTTGAACAGTTCTGCCTATTATCTCTACTACAGTAAACCCTTGGTTCTCTGATTCTCTGATAGGCGTTCATGAACAGTCGAATTATTCCTCGAAATACAGTACGCCTGATGTGTCCTAAAAGTGTGGGCCACCATCGTTGATGTGATTTGAGAGAAGATCATTCAAATAATTGATTGAATATTGTAAAACTAAAGAATCAATAACTATCATATTTTTCATAATATAATCATCGGTAATTTAAATCAACATCCTATTAACTCAAATAACGTAGGTTTTTATTTTATTCACTTTTTAAAGTTATGTTTTCATTTTATTTTTATATAGTTTGACATTTTTGTTATTACCATTTTATCCTGTTTTAAGTGAAAATATATAATTTTTGATTTGATAGGTTTAAAATCGTAGTAGTAAATTAGACTTGAAATATAGAATCAAATATGATACATATTTTTCAGTGAATTTTGAGAATATCATCGGCATCGAAAAGATACCAAAATCTTAAACACATTCACTGAAATCTGTTAAACAAATTGACTTCCACAAAATCTGTTTTAGTGATTCACTAGAATCTTGAGAATATCCAGTCTAAAATCTTAAACACATTCACTGAAATCTGTTTTAGTGAAATCTATTAAACAAATTCACTTCCACGAAATTTGTTTTAGTGATTCACTAGAATCTTGATAATATTACCGGATTTTTTTCACTACACAAAATCGCATATACTTGCAATTTTTCTATTCTTATATTCGTTATCTTGTATCACATAGACTCGCCAATTTTTCATTTTTGTCCATCAGAATCCAAGTGTTGCGAGTTTAGAAAAAAATTTCATCGTCAATCCTAAAGAATATTTTTTAAAGATAATTCGGATTACACAGTGAGTGAAATTTTTTTTATTGTCATTCCTATTTGTAATATCCATTTAGGATGATATTGGTCGAATACTATATGACGAATTTGCAGAAATTTATCATGATTTGAAAATTTACCATCGCAAAAGAACAAAATATTTTGAAGCTGCAGAAACTTATCATGATCTACGAGTTTACCATATTTTGGAGTTACTAAAATTTACCATGATCTGCAAATTTACTATTGCAAAAGATCAAAAAAAAATTACAATGATTTAAACCATTATATTAGCAAATCTACCATCAGAATTATAGAGAGCAGTAAATTTATCCTCACATGTAGAAAAGAGATGTAAATATACCATTGATCATACCAAATTAACTACCAGACCTGCAAATTTATCATCAGTTGTAAGAAAGAGCTGTAAATTAACCGTCGACCTTACCAAATTAACTATTAGACCTATAAATTTATCATCAGCTGTAAAAAGTGTAGTAAATTTACCATCACAATTTGTCATGAATAAATATACCGATGACTCAATTTAGAATGATAATAATTTGGGGTAGAAAAGTGTAGCAAACTGATATGGAAATAGCATATCCTGTGTTTTAGGGGTAGCGTGTTGAAGGTGGGTCAATTTAAAAATCAGGGTGATTTGGATATTTTTGTAAAAAATAGGACCAAAACATAACATTGAAAACTAAATATGATGAAAAACTAATTAACACTTATAAATATGACTAAAAATAAATGCCCCTATAATCATTAAGTGAAAATTTAAATAAATAATTTTATATATCTGGATCTATTCTATTAGAACTTCGTAGGAATCAAAGTTGATCTTCACACTTTATGTTTTGAAAGAATTTATTCAGAAGAATGGTTCTTTTCTCGACCCGTAGTCTTTACATGTAATCTATACGCAAAGTAAAAAATTTCAAGATTTTTTCTCTCTATGTTTTTTCATGGGTAAAAAGAGGATTCCCTCTTCAAATGCTACGTACTCATTATCCATCATAATGATAGTGGTTATGGATCTCAATCAATTCAGTCAATTACAACCACTTAAATATGTATTATTTGTGGGCTATATCCTGATTAGATAAGGATAATTTCTATAAAAATTAACCGATCAATTCAAATAAAAAAAGGGTTTCAACAAATATACGTAATTACACAATTGATTTACGTTTTTTACTTTAATCATATAAGTAAAGAATGAACCATAATCTGTTCTTTATCCTCTAAATATCGACCAAAACACAAAACGATAATTAGATTTTTGTTTTAAGCACTTGTTACTTGTACTCTAAATATCAACCAAAATGGGGAATGATAATCGGATTTTTGTTCCACTTTTAGAAAGAAAAAAAAAACTTTTCTATGCTTCCCAAAAAAATAAAAATCGAATTCCGAATTTAAAAATAAAATTAACTTTTGAACAAATCCGAATTCACTCAAGGCTCTCAAGGCTCATCGATGAGAAGGGGTGTTTGAGTCATTTCAACAAATAGAAAAGACTTCGGACTTCGGAGTTCGGACTTCTAATTTTCTTCCCAAGGCTCTCAAGCCTCATCGATGAGAAGGGGTGTTTGAGTCATTTCAACAAATAGAAGAGACTTCGGACTTCGGACTTCCGACTTCCGACTTCTAATTTTCTTCCCCCTATTCATCCCTTCTCCCAGTTTTTTCCCTCTCGATTTCCATTTTCCGGCAAAATATGTTAGGGTTCACGACAACCCCCATCGCCTTACAACCATCAACCCCAATCCCAATCTCATCAGAATTCAATCCCCACCCAATTCACCCGGTCATTCTCACCCACAAATTCCCTTCTTCAACCCTCAAATTCCAATCTCGAACAAACCCTACAAAACCCAGAAAATTTGTAACATTTGCAGAGAATGGCAATGGGCAGAGCAAGGATCCCGAGGAGGAGGAAGAGGAGCAGGAGAAGAGAGAGAAGAAAGAAGATGAAGGGTTCAAGAACAAGGAGGAGGAAGGGAAGAGGAATGAACGGCCGAGTTTCAATCTGAGGTGGGGTGATCTGATTCTGGATCGAGACCCTGATAACATCCTGGCGGTTGGATTAACAGGTCTACTGGCGTGGGCCAGTGTACAAGTGCTGTGGCAGCTCTTCTTTATATCGTTGGCTATAATTGTTGCTGCCCTCAAGTATTCTTTCATTGCTGCTCTTCTCATTTTCATCCTCATTACCCTCCTTTGACCCTTCTCTCTCTCTCTCTCTCTCTCTCTCTCTCTCTCTGGAATACAAGTTTTGTTCGTCAATATGTGTGTAAGTATAGGTTACATGATTAGAGGGTGATTGCTCAAGTATTTCAAACAGATGAAATTGAATTTAGTATTTCAAAGTTCGATTGTTCAAGTCAAAAAATTGCAGAAAGAGTTTAACTTATCGAATTTTAAAAAATGCAGAAAAATCTCGATTATGATTCGATCATTCTTATATAATTTTTATAGAAAAGAAGCTAATACCAAACAAACAAAAATGAAATAAAATATCCAAATCGAACTCCAATTGATGAAGTTCACAATTTGTATCTCAACCCTTGGATTTCGGGTTCTTATAGATTTATACCCACGATTTTCCGAACAACAAAGATTCAGAAAAAGAAAAGAAACTCTCACAGAACAACTAGTAAGACAGAATATAGTAAGCCCACAAAATTTCTGTCCCTTGAAAAAGGTGGAATCATCTTCAGAGTTCATCCTTCGGCCATGGAAATAGAGTAACAGATTTCTTACAGTTGGTTAGCGCGAGCACCTTGACTGCCAATAGAATCATTGGAAGGTAATCTGCAAAATGATCCAGAAAGAAGGTTTTCCAAAAGAGGTGTGGATGTGTTACTTGAGCAATCAGTGAAAACAACTGTGTGGAGATTCGTGAATATATGTTGCCTTATGGAATTAATAGCATCGCCGTAACCACCTTTAACAAGTGTTTCCAGTCCATCAACAACCTGTAACGTGCCAAAAACAGTATAGATCAGAAAGAAACGATAAAGCTAACGTAACAACTCACCGAACCAAACAAAGTCTCTGTTTATTGCCTTGTTCTTGTTCAACGAACCAATATTCAACAAGTTTAGCATATTTAACCAGCCAACATTGCTGGTTTTGACCAAAATGTGAAAATCTAGCAACGCAAGGTTACAACACCCAAAGGCTATGCAATTTTTTTCAACAGCACCTCAATTAGAGAGATCCTGTTCAGACATCTTTGTGAATATGAGGGCAAGCATGCGTAGACTCCTCCATTAGAAGTCCGCAAGAGGTGCCTTGGTCATAGAAAGGCGTAGAAATGGAAGCAATGAACCAAATGACATGATTGCAAGCCTATGTCAAATGATTTTTCTTTTTTAGTTGTTACTTATGGTATCAAAGGAACCCGTATAAATGATTGTGTGGGTTCGGGGCAATGCAGCGCAAAAGCACTTTGTGAGGGTTGAGGCTTTGGACTCAACCATAAGGGTTAGTTTCGGTATTTAGGTTCCCCATGGGGATGCAAGAGGAGACTGTGATCACCTCTGATGTGTGCTGCTTTGGATTTGAATTCTACATCCAAAGTTTTATAAAGATTTTGGGCATATATAGTGGACCAACCGCGACAACTTGCACTATGACTTCCTTTGCTATCCCCGTCAGGGGAGCTCACGCGGTTGTTGCTAAAACACTAACATAACACTTGGTTTCATTGCCTCTAAATTTGTCCATTTTGCCATCTACGGGAACACATCTATATTTGTTTGTGGTAGTATAGCAAACAAATGTTACGTGGGTGTTGAATCATTACCAGTAAGGAAACCCCAGATACATCAATGGCCTTCAAAGAAACAAGCTCTAGCAGTCTCTCGGGTGTAGATACAAGGAACTCTGGCTCACAACTCTTCAGGCTGTGGGAGAAAATGCAGCTTTAAATGAGAGAAGAGAGGAGAGAGAGAGATCGAAATAAAACTCGTTCCAAAATTCCACAACTAGACAGAATGCAGCACGCATGTGGCATGCACAGACTGAACATGATATATGCAAATGCGTAGAAGAACTACAAGTGGGAACAAAAATGTACATACAATCAACAAGAATGAATTGCAGTCTTGCAGTTAACAAAATAAAACACGGGTGCAGAGTCTGCAGACCCTTCTTGCAAGGCGAGATATCTGCTTTTTGGTTGTCAGTGTCACGCAGCCCACCACTACTCCATTTGATGAACCATTGATGCTGGAAAAGACGTTTTGCGTCTAATAATGGAACTATCCAAAACACAAGACTTCGATTCGTAACAACTACGCCCAGACTGCCAACCAAGCTTATATGAGCCACAATAGTGGATTAGACAGAGGGCCATTACAGCAAAGCATTGTGTTTGTTCACAAGCCACCAGCTGATGTAAGGCACATGCAAGCTGCTTATACAGTGAGCTATGGGGAGGGGCGGAGAAAGATTATATACTTACCCTTGGATTTGGTGATCTATGGAGGCACCAGTATGCAGACTCACCGTATGTATTCCAAGAGCCTTCAAAGGTTTGCACACTGTGCGTACCTACACAAAATTAGCAAGCTTCCATCACCAAATAAAGCCAATGGGTAACAAGGCTCACTACAGCCCTAGGTCAAACAAATTGAGCACAAGAGAGACGCATGTGACGTATGAAGCACCTTAAACTGTGCCCTTCTGTTTTTAATCTCATGAAAAGGTCTAGTTTGCATTAGTTCTTCCATTAATCACAGAGAGTTCAAATAAGAAAAAGAGCAGGACTGCTGGAGGGCATGCCCTTTTGAAAACTGCATTTTTCCTTAATTTGCGCAAATTCCCATTATCTGATATGGAGAGATTAAATCCGATAGACAGATTCATATGGAGACACCTTAAAACAAATGGATTATGTCTTTTCATTCTTAAGTGAGAGACATTAAGCCAAGGCAAAAAAATTTCCACAGCACGAAAATATTGGGAAAGAACAACCATAAAATCACGAGGAACCATGAGCAAAGACATTAACTGTGCCATGATTAATTGTCCCTACCATGAAAAGATTATGGCAAAGATGACAGGAATCATAAGAATGTAAGAAAACTGGAATAACAGAATCTACAAACCTCAATAGCCTTCTCTTGGGATGGTACAATGAACAAAAGAAACGGACCAGTCAGTGATAGACCTTCTTTCTCCTTTCTTGCAATGCTATCAGCAGCAGTTGAAGCTGTCCAAGCAATTTTCTCTATAGTAGAAGAAGCACCGCTTGTCTCCAATATATCTTTTCCAACCGAATGGCATTTCCAAAACTCAACTCCCCATTCGTCCATAAGCAAAGGCTTGTCTTCTACAGTACTGGAAAACCCATCATGTCGCATTGCAGTTTGAATCGAATCCAAACACATAGCTAGAAACTTTGATGGACAACCTGACTGTTTAGAGTCCTGTTCTTTTACTGGTTTGAGAACATCTGTCTTACCCGCATTATTACTAGATTTGAGCGATATTGTCTGGTCATCACACCAATTATCCCCTTTAACTGTTTCCTGCTGTTGATGATGATCTGTGCTTACGTGATTTCGACCAGGAGCTCCTTTCTTTGATGCAAGACTATTCTCGTTAATAGCCACCTTACGATCTGCTCTGGAAGGCTCAAGTTTCTTTGTTTTCTTTCCTTTGATGTCCGTTTTATCATAATTGCTATTGAAGGGATCCTCAGGCGTAGGAAGGCTAAAACACATGCCCTGTTGAGACATAACAAAAACATGATTGAGACATAAATGCAAAAATCATGCACTTTGAAACAGCACAACAATTTCAAGCAAGCAGATACTGCAAGAGGATGTTCTATTATTTATTTATTTTTTTTGCTAACGGAGGAGCCGCCCCCACCAGGCGGGCGGCCACGGGTCATAACGCACTCTTCGCACAACAAATCCACTTTGAAGTTGACTTATAGGGAGAGGGAAGAAGAAGCTGCAAAGCTCTGCTGGTGAATAGCATGCTCGATTAGGTATGCCAATCCGGCAGCTTGAAGGCGCGTGTCTGATGTTTCGGTAGGATGTTGCTATGTCCGCTTTCAGCCCGTAAATCGAAGGCTGTTCTTCCCATAAGGGGGATTCGTCCATGGGTCCAGTACCCAGGTTCCGACAAACGAGTGCTGGCTAAGACCGAGTTCACCGCTTGCGTGGCGATACCCGCGAAAAACAAAGGACTTTTCGCTTTTTTGGTTGGGCCTTTCGTACTCAAATCTTTGTCTGACTATTAGGACTAGGACTAATGAGCTTCCTTTCTTACCGACTAAAGGAAGTAATAATGACTAAACTAACTTAAGAAAGTCTTAAGAGCTAGCTGAGTGAGTGTAATCTCTTAGTCCGAATTCAGTTAGAGGTTAGAGTAGGGAATGAGGAACAGGGCTCCCAATTCTTCATCCTCCTTTTTGAGCTGTAAGACCAGGCAAGGGAAGTTTCTTTTGGGAAGCAAGCCCTCAACTTATCCGCTTATCGGAAAGAGCAGGACCAGCAACTAGGGTTGTTCACAGAATCTGGCAATCAGTGCCTAAAGTCTCGGTTCCCGTTTCCTTCAATGAGAGAAGATGCGAGCCCTCGGCGAGAGGAGATGCTGGTGATAGGAACTATTCTTGATCTTCTGCATGGAAAACCTGCTTGATTTCGATCGGGAAAAGCGTGCGGTTTTATGAAACCATGTGCTATGGCTCGAATCCGTAGTCAATCCTATTTCCGATAGGGGCAGTTGACAATTGCTGGCGGAGAAAGCTCGAAGAGCTTCCCTTCATTCGTTGCTAAGCCAAGGTCCCAGGTCTCCGAGTCAGCCCGCGCTTTTTCGAAGAATCCTGCACCCATGGGCATACGGCCTGGCAGGCCTTCCCTTTCCGCCGGAGCTTCATGGGCGTTGCCCCGTTCCCCAATCAGATGTTTGTGTGCATCTGAGTTCACTTTCTTTCTTTTATATGATAAATAATAGGTGTTTAGCAAAAAAAATAAATAAATAATAGGTGTCAACAATTTCTGACCAGAGAATAACAGAAAAAGACCTTGGATTCTTTTCTTATAATCTCTATGGAGATTTATCCAAGTCTAAGTTAGACATGGCTGCAGTGCTTACAGCATATCATTAGAAACCAAGCTTTATGCCGCCAGTGCACAACAAACAAATGAAATGGAAGATAACCAAAACACGGACATCAAAAATATAATGGAAAACAAAAAGAAAAGAACAATCTAAAAAGGGAGAAAAGAAATCCAAGGTTTTCATAACGCCACATTTTCATCAGCAACGGACTCAGGACTTTAATCCTTTTCAAAATTTATTGCTTTGGTGGCTCGAAATCAATTTAACTAAAAAAGGGAAAAAAATGCTTCCACGAAACCACATCTAATGATCCAATCTTGACCAATGCAATTACTACAAAAGTTCCAAGACATGCAAATCCATATCATCAACCTGATCTCAAAACCAAGAGCATCATTCTAATAAACTTTTCATTATTTACCTTTCACCTGAAAGTTTCACCAAAATTGCAGTGCCTTCCAGGCCCCAGCCACAGTATAGCGCCATAAAACTTAATAATTTGCATATAAAAAGTATTCCACATTAATATTCAGTTCCGAGAGTAACAGCTATTAACCGGCGGCAAAAAATATCAACAGGAAAATTCTTTTCAAATCGTAATCACAAATACTAAGAAGACAATAGGACACCTGTTCTACTTGTTCTCATTTTTTATGCCTTGGTAGTTGATACAATCAGGTAGAACTCTAATTAACCATTGGATCGAGTATTGAAACAAGGTCTCAAGAACTAAATATATAGTTCTGGAGCCAAACCGATTCCAGTACTAAAAAGCACCGTGGTAGGCCGGAAATACAAGTCAACGGGTCTTCAGCTCATGTACACACTCAGCCCATCCGTGTTGGGTTTGAGTTGGGTCATGTCCAGGGATGTATCTATACGTGTTGGGCAGTGAAGTTCGACAGCGCAGTCTAAGCATGCCACGCGCTCGGCATGCTTAGAGCCAAGCGCACGACTCCAAAGTAGGCCAAACCTCCTCTACGGTCGGCATGTTACCTTGGGTAATGAAGTCCACAACTCATGCTGGTCGGTAGTACCACCTAGGACACTACGCTCGGCAGAGCCAGGTGGTGACGTACCCCCCACATTGCGGGCATTTGCCTAGGTAGACGTGAGGCAGTTACAGGACATGTGGGTATGTTCGTCCTATTCGCGCGAACGTGGGGCATGTAGCGGAAGTGCCGTGACTTGCGGTCCACGACGCAACATTTCCAGCTAATGCTCCCAGCAGTCGATTGGGAGTTCGCTCTGTAAATACTCCATGGGCACTTCATTCTTAGGTATGCGCATGCTCTCACTCAAGCTTTCAAATTGCTTTTGCTCTCTATTTAGAAGATAATTTAAGTATCGGAGCGTCCTCCGGAAACCCAAGCCCAGTTGGCACTAATTTGGATTGAGTGTTTTGCAGCAAATCGAAAGGTGCATAAAGGACTCAACAAAAGTGTCAAAGTGGGATTCTAGGCTCCACAAGCACCATTAACAAAACATCACGTATATAAGCCAAAACCAGAATCTCATCCCTCTCATATTTTGTTTTCCTACAATTAACAGCTGAGCTGCTCAAGATATTAAAAGTCAGTACAATGCCTACCCAAACTAGACGTATTGTACCCAACTCATTCGTCTCTTCATAACAAATCAAGTAGAGTATAACCCAGTTCAAATTAAACCTCAGCAACTCGAAAAAACTCAAATCGAAGAAATCAATTGATCAGATATTAGAAGTACCTGACAAATACTCCGTTTTCCGGTCTGTCGACGCTTTTTGGCGGCGATTATGGCGGCGACGCGGCTGGACACTGAGGAGGTTTCCTTGGCTCTCTGCTTCTTTCTGTTTATTTTGTTCTTCTTCCTCCTTACTGCGTCTTCGCCCTTAACCATTGCTTGAGATGGGAGAGGAAAGAGGCGGCTTGGGAAGTTTGTGCGTGATTTGTAATGCCGGCGACAGTGGCTTCCTCGGGTAGGTCTGATATTTTGAAGGAAATGGATAGCCTTTTGGTCATTTCCAACTAACATTAGTCCACCCAGCTTGGTGGTTTTAAGAGCGCCCACCCCAATTTTTCTATTTTATAGATTAAATTATGAAGAAATTTTCACTTTTCTATTTTAGAGAGTCATATTTTTTTAATATTTTTTACATCAAATTCTCTAAATAGGATGAATAATGATCAGTTCTAATTTTATATTCACTAAATAAATAGACTACAATGGCTCCTCAAATATAAAAAATTATTGTAACATTCACAAAATATAAAAAACGTCTAGTGATGTGAAATATATTTGAAAAAATTACTTCTTAAAATAGAGAAGCATGAGCTAAAGAGAGGCTGATGCTCTAAGTGCACACCAAATACTTCTCAATCCCAACAAAAATGAAAATTGATATTATATTTTACATCATTCTTATATAACATTGTCACAAAACTCATTAAAATCACCAATTTGAAAATATATATCAAAATCATGAAATCCACCTTCACACTTTATACTATAAACACGAGTTGTGTATCAAGTCATACAGACATGGTGTAAATTTAGATGTAAAATGTGAAGTGTTAGTAGACTCATTCTTATAGAGAGTGTCAGGGATTCTGTAGAGATTTCATTGCCACAATTTTGCAACCCTCAAAACAATGCCCTTTTGAAGTAAATGGAATCATTGCAATCTTGTAACCTCCAAAACGACGTCATTTTGAAATAAAATTTACAAGTAATTAAGGATTCAAAATGACGTTGTTTTTTATCCTTTTAATCCAACTCCTGGCACTGAAATTTAAAGACGTCAATGACTGCTCGCTAGCCCTTCTCTATATGATCTCCACCACCATGCCCTAGCTTCGTGCTCGCTTTCGAACGCCAGGGCTTCATGCTTGTCGCCAACCATCATACTGTCATTTTCTTCAATAATGATGTCCAAGAGGTCTAACTATCAAAAGGATGTTAAGATGTTTTCAATTGCTTTGTGAGCTTAAGATCAAATTTTCAAAATCAGTGGTGTGGAGGGTCAAAACCTCAACTAATGATTTTCAGTCCTTGCAAAAAGTTTTTAAATGCAAATTGGTGGGACTTCCTATTGTGTACTTGGGCTCCCTTTGGGGGGCTAATCCTAGAAAGGCAAAGATGTGGGAACATATCTCGGAGAGGATCAAGCTCAAACTAGCTAATTGGAAGAAAATATTTTTATCATATGCTTGTAGAGCTACTCTTATCAAAAGTAGGGGAGATTGTGTGAAATAGTCCGTAGACTAACTAGTTTAATTCAAAAAAAATTGTCAATCGATAAATTAAGTGTGTGACTAGCTAACCTTAGATAAAATATTAGTTATTGAACACATCTCTTAATACATCATTCAATCAGGCCCTTAGGCTGTTGGGAGTGATGCATTAAAAAATGGATGATATTGATTGTCATGGTGCGATTCCAAGTGTGTTTTGTTTGGTAATTTTGGATATTAATGCATCATCATATATTAGTTTGGTTATTTTGGATACAAAATGTGTTTTGTTTCTTTTTTTTTAATCATTATTATGAAAAATGAGAGGCAAAAAGATAAGTTAATTAAATTTTAGCGAGTAGGAGCATTAGGAAAGTTTTATACTTTTCGAAGCTCTCTCAATGTTTTTTCGCTTTTTCTTTTTATTAATTTTATCATTTATCTTTAAAATAATAAAATTTTCCTTACCGATAAGAAAAATAGCGGCATAGCATGGGTGTATAGAATTTAACTTCAATACATAAGTTGTCATGCATAATATGTTGATAGTTATTTGTTTGTATAACTATTATTTTTTATTGCAGTATTTAATATGTCATATAAATTACGGTCCAAATAGCATCAACTATTTTAAGTTCTATTTCAAGCATCATAAATAAAGAAGCTAATAAATCAATAAATACCACAGTCCAAATGAACTCATACTATCATAAGTCTTCGTAATCCAATTTATAATCCAATTCAAACTCATTAATAAATGGAGGGGTTCGTCTATGGCGAGCAGACATGTACGAATAATTCAACTCGAGTTGAGATCTCCACCTGATCTATATTAAAATCATCGACAAACTAATTCTATTTTGTTAGTTGAAATTGGAACCAAATCAAAATGGACATGCAACCTTGTAATTTTCTAGAGACAAATGTTGCCTTGATGATTTTGGATTTGGTGCGCGTTTACTGACTCAGCGTGATGTTTGAATTTGAGTCTTAGTACTATGAGCTCCACATCGATTGATAACTTAGATAAAATCTCGTTTTTAATTTACAAATGTATATGTTAAATGATCTCAATGATTAAATAAACTTGGTCGAAAATGGTTCCAAATAAAAAGTATTTTTCATTGCAGAGATTAGGAAAGCAATTGGTTGACATTAGTTGACAAAGAATTTAATACTTAGTTTACAATTTCTGCCGCTTATTTTTTTTTTTAATTTCTTCTGTCCAACTCCCCAAAAATAGTGTTTGATTTATATGTGTTAAACATATAACTAGTACTCTTTACACAATTAATTATTTGAGTGAGGTTTTATAAAGCTAAATCTTTAAAGAATCGGTCAAATTTGACTTACTCTTTTTTTTTTGGACAGTCGAGGTATCTGGTTGGCTTTGAGTTTATCCCAAATTACTGACTAGTTCTCAGAGGACTAATCTCACCGTAAATCTAACTTATTCTTATAGCCAAAGATGATTTTTTTTCCCTATTTTTTCCAAAGATTATTTTTTTTCCTATTTTTTCTATTATCAATCTATATATAAGACCACAATACATTTGAACCTCGTCCTTATTCTAAACCATAATCTTTGACTTTCACATAGATAGTTATAGGGGCAAAGAGAGAGAAGAAGGGGAGAGAGAGAGAGAGAGAGAGATGGCCATCGTTGCACCAAACACCGGAAGAACACCATTGATGGGTATGGAGTTTGAAATGCCATTAACGAATATGGAAAACGACATAGACTCTAGAAAAGAACTTGATGCTGGAGCTCTTTTTGTGCTTAAATCTCGAGGTTAGACCCTCTCTCTCTCTCTCTCTCTCTCTCTCTCTCTCTCTCTCTCTCTCTCCAAATTAGTCCATTTTGTAAATTATGCATGTGGTCCTCATCTATAATGGCGGTGGTGGTGGTGGGTCTGTATAGGGTCATGGTTGCACTGTGGATACCATATGGTGACAGCGATAGTGGGGCCGGCGATGTTGGCTCTTCCCTTTGCGATGTCGTTGTTGGGTTGGTTCGGAGGAGTTATTTGCCTCTCCGTGGCAGGTCTGGTCACCTTCTACGCATATAATCTCTTATCTATTGTTTTGGAACACCACGCTCAGCTTGGCAAGCGTCAGCTCCGTTTCCGGGACATGGCCCATGACATCCTAGGTACGTTAATCATAACCATACTCCTTCCATTAGATATAGGATATACATGTACACGTCCCTTCTAATAAGAGATTTCTTATTTTGTTACTGTATGAATTTTTTATTTTCTGATCAAATTTTGATGATCCAAACCGTTTAATATATTTAAAACATATTGTTATGAGTACTCACAAGAAATCAACTCAAAACAACATCTAAAATAATTTGATCTAAACAGTTTTTTATAAATGCTGACAGAAATGGTTTTATGAAAACTTGAATGGATCAAACATTTCTGGATAATATTTTGAGTTTATTTCACGCGTGAACCCTTAAAAATATGATTTAAACACATTGAACGATTTTGATCATCAAAATTTGATCAGAAAATAATACGTTTGCACCGTAACAAAATAAGGAATGCTTACTCTACATATACATACAAACATGCATAATATATAATTAAATTTCTAATAAAAAATTTCTCATTTTGCTAAAATACGGACCCCTCTTTTTTTGATTAAATTTTGATGATTCAAACCGTTTAATGTGTTTAAAATATGTTTTTAAGGGTACATGCGAGAAATCTGCTTAAAATATTATCAAAAAGAGCTTGATTCAAACAGTATTTTAGAAAATTATTTCTGTCAGCGTTTATGAAAAACTGTTTTGATCAAGCCCTTCTCGATATTTGTTTGGGCCGATTTATCGCAGGCACCATAAAAAATATGTTTTAAACACATCAAATGGTTTGCATCATCAAAGTTTAATCAAGAAATGAGAGGTCAACATTTTAGCAAAAACTCACTGTTCAATGTTTTTAAAACATGTTTTTAAGAGTATCCGCGTGAAATCGGCTCAAAAAATATCGAGAAAGACTTGATTCAAAAAAAAAATTCATAAATACTGACAGAAATAATTTTATAAAAAACTACCTGAATTAAACATTTCTCAGTAATATTTTGAGTTTAAGTATTCACTTCGTTATTCTAAAATGTATTTGGAAAAATGGACTTATAATTAGAACCAAGGGTGACTGCTCATTTGAACTTGTTAGTGAAGGCTTGGCCATTGGGCTAGTCACATTGGTAATTTTTAGTACTAAGTGATTATTGTAGGGCATACACTAAGCAATTTAGTACAAATTATGAATCTTTGATACACTTTCGAGATATAAAATAATTAATATTGTAGTACTATGTGTTATAAAATTTACAGGTCCAAATTGGGGTCGCTTTTATGTGGATCCACTTCAGATGTGCCTATGTTATGGTGCAGTAGTTGGCTCTATACTCCTAGGAGGGCAGAGCCTCAAGGTCTGTCGTACGAACTCGTTTTGATACGTCTATTTATATTTTGTGCATATTTCTTTTAATTTTTGTAGTCGTTATCTGAATTTAGCGTACTTTTTAGTTCACTTTGCTATTAGATTTTTTGTCTTCTAGACTTTATCTTGGATATGAAAATTTTAAGACTAATAATTTGAAAGTAATTATGCAAAAAAGGTAAAAAGTGGCAACTAAAATGTTTTCCAAAAAAGCTTGAAGTGCGTTCTACAATATAGTTGGTGCAATTGTAGTCAATTGAAAATAAGTTTACTTTGTGGTTTTGCAAGATTTAATAAAGAAAGAACACAAAAAAACATAACATACAAATATGTGTGGAAAATTCCAATGGCAGAAATAACCTTTTTGTCGACTCTTCATGAATTGCTCTGAAAGATATTGTTTTCTTAAAGTTCGACTCCTTGAATATTTAATCTATGTGCCTGATCTAATAAAAAATCTTGAATGTTTAATTCTTTAAATCTTTCAAGAAATCACCCATCAAGAATATGAATTGATCCCTGAATGATTTATCTCTCTAGAATTCTTTCGGTGTGTAGTCTCAGGTTTAGGGCGTACAACGCGCATTTATAGCTGTTTCTGAAATCCTAAAGCTCTCTCCAATAGCCCCACGGGTTGCTCAAGCGGTGTTTTGAACTTTGCTAGAACTGCTTCACTATCTCAAGAAATAGGGTATTCCAAAGTAATAGAACCATCCGCAACAAGCTCTCGAATAAAACATTATCAATGTGCTTAGTATGAGAGTGTTGGACAAAACTTTTGGAAATATTAGACCAAACTAACCGACTCTGAACCCATTACACCCCTACTCCCTGCCGTAATATACTTGGCCTCATCAGTAGACAATGATATTGAATTCTATTTTCACCGAGTCAAGCAACCAATTTGTTAACATCCACCAGAAGTGCTTTGATGATCATCAGCACACCATGCCCAATCACTGAGTCGTACCCTCAACACAGTTGATTACCCGTTTAATAATAACTAAATGAGACTCCTTAGGACATTCTTGATATCAAGCACGTACACCCACAATAAAAAGCTATATCTAGATGACTACAGTTAAATAAAGTAAATTATCTAGCTATCATATTGCTACACAAAGTTGGATCAACATTTACACCATCAATATCAGTCGCAGACTTACTTGGTGGGGGGGAGTGGCACATGCCACCCCCAAGTGGCCAAGTTCAACAAAAACTAAAAAAATCTAATTAGGCCCATTAATTACACAAATTTCCTCCCTCGACATAATATTGTTATCCGTGACCGGTTACCCATTTATAAGTTGAGATGAGGAATTTATCAAACTTTATCATCTATTTTTCATTTGTGTGAATGGATGGTAAAAATTAGAAGAGCAACAAACTACTTAATTTTTCGAGTCTTTATGCTTACACTTCCTATTTCTACCGTAACAGCAGAACGTTCATTTTCGGTCATAAAAAATATCAAAACTAGACTTCAAAATAAAATTGAAGACGATTTTCTCTCGAATTCGTCGCTTATCTATATTAAAAGAAAAATTACTTAAAAATTTAGTTTAGAATCAATCTTGGGTGACTTTCAAGATTTGAAAGAACGTCGAGTTTTCTTTTTTTAATTTTTTATTGCATTATTTTGTTTTTAGTTGAATGGAGTTTAGGCAAAACATTTGAATGTAATTTTTATTTTTTATTGTGTTATCTTATTTCTAGTTGAATAGAATTCACACAAAATAATTGATTAGTAATGAGCGATTATCATTGGAACACATGTATTTTTTTATGCTGAATAGTAGTGCCACCCCCACTATCGAATCCTAGGTCCACCCCTGATCAACATCTTTCGATAATATAGTAACAATGCTCATAGGAGTTCGGGCATGTTTTGAGAATTCTAAACTAAATTTCTTCACAATATTATTATGTGCATATATGGTTCGGGAGATAAACAATTCATTATCAAACTGCTTGACCTAAAGCCCTAAAAAGTATAATAACTCTCCCATCATGCTCATTTTATACTCATTTAGCATAGAAGACAAGAATGTGTTAGCAAGAGAATGAGAAGTAGATAAAAAGAGTTTTATCCACACTTCCTCACAGAAATTTATTTTTCAAAAGAAAGGTTATAAATCTATTATACCAAACACGAGGAGCTTGTTTTAAGTTATACAAAACTTTCTTCAGATAAAAAACATGATTGGGATAATATGAATCATAAAGCCTTTGGGCTAAGCCACATACGCTTCTTCTTTCAACAAACCATTTAAAAACGCGCTTTTGACATCCATTCAAAAAAGTTTGAAATATAAGTGACATGCAACAACCAACATGAGATGGATGAATTCAAGACGTGCCAGGGGGCAAAGGTCTCATCAAATCAATGTCTTCTACTTGAGTGTAACCTTGTGCCACAAGCCTAGCTAAAGGTGTTCAGAGGCCCAGGAACTAATTCTCACACATTGTTTTGTGCAAATTCGTATAGTTCATCATGCATGACCTTCACCCAAAATTGATCTAACAAAACATCTTTGATATTTTTAGGCTCGTTCAACGTAACATAACGAACAAATTTTGCCTTTTCTCGAATTTAACTTCGAGTTTTCATCCTCTATGTAACATTACCAATTACATGACTTGTGGGGTAGTTTAGTTTCACCTGGGCAGATAGTTGTAGAATTTGCTCTCCAAGATGTGCAAGTGGTTCATCAGTTTCTAGTGAGGCATGATGTTCATTTGTATTTTGTACCATTAGGTTTGTCATTTCGAGTTTCTTGGGCATCTAAGTCCTCATGATCTTGCAGCATAAATGATTCCAGTAAATTAGCTTCAACATCATGTCCTGTAGAATCACTTGCACAACAATCATCAATCACAATATTTATGGATTCCTTGACAATGAAAGTTCTAGAATTATAGACATGAAAAGCTCAGCTATTAGTAACATAATCCAAAAAAATACCTTCATCACTTCAAGAGTCAAACTTATCAAGATGTTCTCTATCTTTCATGATGTAATTACATTTACTCCCAAATTTTTTGAAGTACTTAACAGTAGGTTTTTTGCCTTTCATATTTCATATGATGTTTGAAAAATACCATGCCAAATACACATAATTAATCACACAACATGGGGTATTTATGACTTTAGTCTAAAACTTTAGTGGAATTTTTCAAGCATGACGAGTTCATTACAAAAAATTGAATATTCAGAAATTTTAAATTCTCCAACGTAATCGGATCTAATTTTTGTAATGCACCCGATTATTTTTTTTTTTTTAAACAAAATTTTTAAAAGCAGACAATGTCTAAGATTTTTCATAAGAAAATTTACCAAAGAAAATTGAGAGTCATCAATAGCAATAAAGATGTATTTCTTACCTCCTATGATTTCAATTCTTGAAGGGCCCATTAAGTCCACATGAACAAACTCAAAAGGCCTCTTTGTGACAGGGCTGCTAGACTAAGGGGGATAAAATGTCCATTATTTACATATGGATTTTTGTGACTCGCTTATATATGGTGATTTCCTTCTCTCCTGCAGTTCATTTACTTGCTGTACAAACCAGATGGGAGAATGGAGCTCTACCAATTTGTGATCATTTTTGGAGCCCAAATGCTGGTTTTGGCACAAATGCCATCTTTCCACTCCCTCAGATACATCAACCTGGTTTCCTTAATCTTAGGCCTTGCGTACTCTGCTTGTACCGCTGCTGGTGCTGTACATATTGGTAAGAACAAGCCATCAAGGAGTCTAAATAAGCTTTTTCATTCACTTGACTCTTATTTCTTTTTTCATTCACACGGATTAGTTCAAATCCCAACTAGGTTGGCACTCGAAAATTAGACAATCATATGCCACTTGAAACTCCAAAATAGCATAACCCAAGTTGGCAAGATGCCAACAAAAAAGAGAAAAGAAAATAGGTTAGGACATGCCCCAAACAACACAAATCTCACACTAGTACTTCCAAGAGACCAACTAACAACCTAAACAAAACTCAGCAAATGGGCATTCTGCGACGAGACAAGGCTAGAAGAAATAAACACAAAAATAAAGTACACCAACCATCATCTATGCATCCCCAAGAACAACAGCTTTTATCCATCCTAAACAAAGACCTTCAGAATACTTCACAGGTAGTAGCAATGACCAGACTCAGCAACAGTATCAAAAATTCCATCAGCGCAGTTAGCGAGTCGCACATATATTGGTCTTGCATAAGCTGGTTTTCAAGGTTGAACTAGGATATGGTATCAGAGCTGGTTCTGTTACGCACTCATTACGCACTCGAATCCTCTCTTCTAACCCTTAGCCATCCTCACATCTGCAATCCACGCTTCACGTGAAGGAGCGTGTTAGCAAGTCTCACATAGCCTATATTGAAATTCTTTTCTCTACTTACAAGTCTTGGGCAACCCTTAACTTACAACCAAATTTTCAAGGTTGAGTTAGGCTCATCAGTTTCTAACATCATCCATCTATATCTTCCTCATTTCATTAGTTGTCTGAGTGGTTTGTTTAAATACCTCCTGGGAGAGTGATGCATTCTTAACAAGTAATCTTTTGTTCCCAATCCACATACCATTAGCACTATAAAGACTATACCCGCAGAGACTATGTTATGAAACCGAACTTGCTTCCCTTCTTGCTTCTTTTCATAGGCACGTACGCATCTCTCACAATTCCATAGTTGTTGACAGTTTCTTGAACCATTTAGTCTGATCTGCTTCGTCTAGAATGTTGTCCACAAACAAGGTGAAAATGGTTCGTTTCTCCCCAGGATTTTGCCTGTGTGCTTACTGATTGCAGGCACCCATCTACCTTTCTCGACTTCCTTGCCTTTCCTTTTACCTTCTTCTCTATTAGTATCTTGGTTCCTTTTTCCTCCTATCAACTCTATCTCACCTCCCATCAAGCTGCAAGTAGGCAACCTTGTTCTAAATGAAGTCCAAGTGAACTGCCCAAATCCGAAAGGAAAATTCAGATTGTATCTCACTGATGGCTCGAGCCCTCCCGAAAGGGGGCCTTCTTCACCCTCCACCTAAGCTGCACAGGAAAGTCTACCCTTCCTCCAAGACAAACAAAGGAGTAGCGGGAAAATTGACTAACTAGAGTCTATAGATCCTCTAGGGCCCAATAGATTGCATTTTCTACCCAGCCAAGGCGCGCTAGTTGAGCTAGGAGTTTAAAGCACTAAGTCCTTCGGGAAGTTGGCAAGAAAATCAGGGAGGAAAGCAAGTGAAAGGGTAGCAAGTTCCATCGGTCTGCATCTTTTTTAATTCTTAGGAGTAACTAAATGTTACCAAGTTGTTTAGTTGTAATAGTTCAAATGCAAACGCTTAGTGTCAACCAAAAGGTAAAAGCTTGTATTCCAATCTCATAATCATCTGCTACTTTATTACAATCACTTTACAGTTTCACCGAGAATTTTAGGACAATATTCATGAATTCCTTACTCCACATATCCTACACAGTATCTTATGGTTTTCGTCGATATCTCCTTAAAGATTATGTGTTTCAAATCCTTGAAGATTTTCCGATTTCTGTTGATCCACTGCCTTATTTTCATCCAAAATTTTGCAGGAGATTCCAGAAATGCGCCGACAAAAGACTATACTATACTAGCAACTGGTGTTGATCGTCTTTTCGGATTTTTTACAGCTATTTCGATCATTTCCACCACATATGGCAATGGAATCGTCCCTGAAATACAGGTTTTTTAAGTAGATTATTAGACCCATCATTTCGTGCCTTCAGTTGTCAAAAAGAAAACAACAAAAGACCGGAGTAAATTGTTAACTTTTGCAGGCTACTATAGCACCTCCAGTCACGGGAAAAATGTTGAAAGGACTTGTACTCTGTTACGCGGTTGCAATCTCAACATTTTTCAGTGTAGCAATATCAGGATATTGGGCATTTGGTAATACGTCTCAGGCATATATTGTCCAGAATTTAATGGGCAATGGGCTGCAGAAGTGGATTCTTGTGATGACCAATATCTTCATTCTCCTTCAATTAGTTCCAGGTTGTCTGGTAAGTCTCCACTTCTTATTAACATGATAAACCTATTAAAAGTGTGTTATAATCATATTATTAGGGCTAAATTGGTACACTAATTGTCTCCAAAACACATATCAATTACAAAAAAACTTGACAGAAAGATAGTCACTAATCTAGCAATGGGAATGCAGACTTACTTGCAACCAACAAACGTGATTCTGGAGATGAAGTTTATTGATCCAAAGATGGACCAGTTTTCCTTCCGTAACATGGTTCCACGGATCATTTTCCGGTCACTGTCCATAGCCGTGGCGACACTTCTGGCAGCAATGTTGCCCTTTTTCGGTGACATGTTGGCTCTGTTCGGAGCATTCGGATGCATCCCTTTGGACTTCATTTTGCCCATGGTGTTCTACAATGTCACCTTCAAGCCTTCCAAGAAGACCATAACCTTTTGGGGAAACACAATCATCGCAGTTATTTCCACCGGGCTGGCGGTGATTGGAGCTGTGGCAGCAATTAGGCAAGTGGTTCTGGATGCTAAGACTTATCACTTGTTTGCCAATGTGTAACAATCAGAGCAAGAAAAATGAAGAAAAATTATGGATGCCATTCGAGCTCGAATAGGATTTAATGGACTTGAATAGGCTGTGTTGTGAAAGAAAATGGGCTTTAATATGATCTTTCTTTAATCGACAAAACAAATCTAGGAAGAAAAATGTAGAGAGAGAGTGAGAGAGTGAGTTATGAACACGAGAAACTGAACAAAGGATCTGGTTTCTGTCTGCCCCTGCACCTAAGGGATAGCAACAGGTGGATCGGGATCAAATTTGTCCATTTTCGCCTCTAATTCCCAAATTTAAAATTTGTCTTTATCCTCGCTTGTTCTCCAAACGGGGATGAATTCGACACTTCATCCCCGCCCCAAACGGGAGTCAGGGATTCCCGTCTTGTCCCCTTTTTTCAATTTAAAAAAATCACTTACCTGTTATATAGTGCTCACAAGGACCATATTATTTCTTCAATAATCCTCTTCTTTGTTTGATGACTCAGCATCCATCAAGGACAAACTATTTCAGAAAATCAATCTTAATCATCTAATAACAAAAGACCTAATTAAAATCAAAGCAAAGTCTCGTATAAACTGAATCAACACAAAAACTGATAACACGTCAATGGAATCAAAATAAACCAAAAAACTTGTGAGACCTTGATTGCCAGGTGACAATCACTGAACCAATACCTGGTGTTCCACAATATAAACTACCGGTCCCAGGAAAGTGGACCAGGAAGTTTCAAGAACGGCTTTCCTTTCTGACGCGGCTGACTATGATTCGGTACAATACGAGAAAGAAAAATCTCTCCATTTCCGAGAACTGACTATGATGGTTCCATCAGGTTCTAGAGTTCGCAGGACATTCAAATACCTTCTGATTTAGATGGGAAAAAGTACAGTAAGCAAACTAAGGGCTGGTTCCATCAGGTTCTAGAGTTCGCAGGACATTCAAATACCTTCTGATTTAGATGGGAAAAAGTACAGTAAGCAAACTAAGGGCTGATTGCCTGATTCGCATGCACCCACAGGAGAATATGACCATAAAATACCACCAAGGCATGGGCAGTCGATTGTATAATGATTAGCAACCATATAACTAGACAAATTCTAAAGCATTGGGCAAAAGATATCAAATCTGTAAAGCCATTGGCAAGGAAGGAACACGTCGTTCAGCCATCAATCCGAAAGAAAAGCAAGATTATACATTCCAAATTTAAAAGCACTGTAAAACGGGAGTCCGTAGTAACTTAAAGAATAGTACTAGTCATCAGCCGGAGATGGCTCGTCATCCGATGACTTCTTTTTGGCCCTTCTCTCCTTCCATCTTGCTAACACCCAGTTCAAAACAAAGAACCCTCCAATAGCATAAACCTGAAACCAGCCACAACATAGATACATGGGACTCTATCTCTATATCCTCCAAAAGAAAATCAATAAAAAGAAATACATGGACAAAAAACACAACATAAGGAATAAGGGAGTAGGAAAGTGAGAAATTATATAAGCCACAAGCGCATCTAGTCCATGCCTCCATGGCTGCAGTTACTGATAAATATGACAACTAATAAGCGTTGAGTTCTCTTTCACGAAATGTTGTATTGATATCCGGCTACAAGACTAACAATGTTTTCCACTAAACTCAGCACAGTTAAAAAGAGACTAATAAGGGCAAATGATGAACGTGAGATTCATTCGTTCATACAATTGCACCAATAAAACTCGACACCGTCCGCAGAGAGAGACTGCAGTAAACTCAGGGGGATCACCTTGATGGTTGACAGATATAGTGCATATACAATGCATTGATTAGAGTGCTTCTTGAACCAATTGCCCTATGTACAGGGACCAATTTACCACTAAACCCGGATCAGTGCCACTATTTGGGCATCAGAAAGCATATTATAGACTATTCACTATGGTTGTCTACTCGATATCTTCAGACAGAAACTCGTCTTTGTTCTTCAAAAGCTATAAAGCCATTGGTTCCTTTAAATTCTGACGTGTTAAAACCTCAATGTTTCTCCAACCAGAGTTTAAAGGTACTCTGTCTATCATGCATGTCCAAAACAATAATCCCGGCACTTCCTAGTTCTTCCGATTCTTGTTAAGAGCATGCGTTACTTGTGGAAACAATGAAACCAACATGTCAGGTCAAATACTTGACATAATTTCGTAAAACCATTCTCACAATAAAATTCCATTCAAGGTTGCCAAATCGTGAATCAAAATGTCTTTATTCTAAACCATCAATCGAATGGAATCTTAAATCCTAACGGTTCGATCACAGTATGAAATATATTTATATGCATATAGATATCAAAGATTCATCATCAAATTGAAAGTTTAGCATTAAAAATCATAGAGAGTGTTTTTAACAACGAATATGTAGCCTAGTAACATATGTGGGGTGGGTCAAGACTTTGAGCATTATCGCGATCTATGATTCAGATGATAAAAGAATTAAAGACAATGATTTGTCCAAATTTGCGTTCATGTATGATAAATAACATTCACAACTACGTGAATACTATAGTTCACCTAACTAATAATAGATAATTCCTCTGAATCTATTATTCATGTTTCACAGAATGAGAAAAGAAAGGGTTAACATTCTCCGAATAAGAACAAATATTTTAATCAACGAATAATTAACAAATTTAAAATGAGAATACAGCAGTTTAAACTTAACACTATGAAATTTTGTTCTTGCATTTTCCAAAAAACAAAAGGAGCTAGAAGTGGTTTCACATTCATTGAATGCAACGAGTGTTATATTTGCATGAATCGAACCGTGAATTACGGCTCATTGATGAGTTTGTCTAAACCTTGGCTCACCTCTAGATTCGTAATTTCATGAAGGAATCAAATCGCAAACTGAATCGTGAACCATGCATTTTTGAGAACCATGATTCCCTCAACTAATGGTCTCCCAAACTAGTCCCTTGCTTTCAATAATAGATGAATCAAAGCTGCTTCTCCCTATCAATCTTTGACATTTAATTGTGTCAAATCAAGTTAATGTGAAATCCATCAAGGTCTTTCACTACCTATGCGAAGACCCCCGGTACAAGCATCAAGTGAGGGTGAATCCATATCCCCAGGTTGAGTAATGGCTTAAGTGGACACATCCCAAGCTTTTAAAGGTACTGTTTAATACGTATAACAAGAGATAAAGTTCTATCAGCAACGCGCATTTAGGTGTAAAAGACTTTTCTACCACTCATTCGCGAGAGTGAATGAAATTAATGTTCATAAAACTGAATGAATGGACAATGGTGATTATAGAGTGCCTCTTGAGTTATCAGACAACAATTTACACATTCTGAACATGTTTTAGTGCAGACTGCAGAGTTTGGTGAAAGAAAACTTTCATTTTAATATGGCAAGAATTGGGCATAAAAGAACGGGGCAATGATCTTAAAGAGGTAACTTGGATAACGGGATGTTTGTTTTTAAGATAAGTGTTTAGATATTTCATGATCTTCATGCCAATGGCCCTTATCATTCTAAAGGCATATTTATTTTTGCAACCCAGTGCCAACCATGGTTAGACTTTCCAAATGTGAAAGTTGGTGCAGCTTTAAGGGTAAAGGCCGTAAATCTTTACAATGTCCCTTCAAAGCTTTAAACCAAATGCGAATCAGTTTATAATGCTAGTATAATGGTAAACATCTGTTTTCTGAATGAGCCTCCCACCTTAATGAGTAGCCTCCCATCTTAATGGGAACTTGGCACCAGCAAGCAAGGAGATCCAGAAGAAAATCAATGTGAATCTTGGGTAGCAGGAGTCGTTTATGATTAGAGTTGAAACTACTTGGACCCCATAGAGATGTGTTTTTCGACATACTATAAAAGTTTGCCCCAAAGGACCAAATGAGCCCCCAAAACAAGAACAAAGAAGAAAGGAGGAGCTCCAGTAGAGAAACCATAAAGACATTTTAAATGGGTGGAAGGATACAACATATAAAAAGGTGAAAGTGATTAGTGCTTCTAATGCAAGAATCATTAGATGTGCTTCATCTTATAAAAATTTGGTTTCTTTGAATCTTGCGCTGGGAAAGATGGGGGCGGAACTAGGGTACAAGAGGAATCAGAACTAGAAGAATCATTTCCATTGAAGCAAGGTGATAAGAATAGGATATCTTCAGCACGAGTTGGAACTCAAAAGAAGCTTGAAGATAATATTTGAAACCTAAAACTTTATAGACAGAAAGCTGAAACCTGGCTAGCAATCAATGCGTGAGAGTCGTGCTCCAGATTTGTCTTTCGGTTTTCTAGACCTAGGCCCTTGGGTTTTTTATTGTTTATATAGGCTAGAATCTAGATTTACAATGTTTTCTCTTTTGGAGTTTTGGCTCCTTATCTTGCAATTGTGTGCCCTTTGGGAAGTGCTATCCTTGCTTTTTTAGTAATAAACTTGCTTAATACACACTTCCATATACAGCCACAAAAAATGGATCTTGCACCATCAAAGTTCACAACAAAAACACCTCAAAATTTCAAACAGAATTATACCAGAACAATTTGCAACAAACAACCACGAGCAACGTAACCAACCACAAAATCTCCTATCTCCACTTTTGTCTATGGTACACACCCTCGTGACTACGCCACAAATACTCATAACTAACACCACAAAAGTAACCAAACTCACTATATAACACACCAAGAGTACCATAGCTTTCTTGTCCCAAGTTAGGCCAAAATATTCTCAATACTTTCGCAATTTTGTTCAGACTCCAATTGGAATCCAACTTCCACCGAAACTTTAACAATTAAGTGGCGAATCTAAATCCTAATTTCCTAGACAATAATAACAAAATAAAACCATATTCACACATTTCCCCTAATTTCAAGTACCTATTCTGATATAGTAAGGGAAAAAAAAAAATTGTTCAAGCTATTGATTTTCGTCAACCCAACCTGGATTTTCCGTTCCCTTGAACTAACCTCCACTTTTAGGAGGGGAAATCATGTACGAATACCGTTAACCGTAGACTCAAAGGGTTATTAAGTCAAACCCGTCAAATAAACTGGGGAAAAAATCCAAAAAAGCACAAGATAAGGGCTGGATACGTTGAGATCCAGAAACAACACTGGCAAAGTCAAATCAAGTATTGCCTAGGGTTTTATTTTAACTAAGTTACTCTTACCTGCCACAGTACAATAGGGTTGGTGTTCCGCTCGCATTCCTCTCCCTCGAGCTTCAACGAAGGCAAGTCGGTCTGGGTGTGCGGAATCTTCACGACGACTGGCTTCTTATCTTCTTCCACGTACTCGGGGGCTGTTCTCGCTTGTTGCTTAGAGACAACAGCCTCTGATTTAGGTGCGTCGCGTTTCAGTGGAGGGAAGTTGAAGAACTGAAACTTTGATAAGAGAGATAGAATGGGGTTCGGATTGTTGCGTCGCTCTTTGCCGTCAACGCTCACGATTTCCTTGTTCTCGATCTTTGCCTCGCTCTCTGCCATCTCTCTCTCTCTCTCTCTCTCTCTCTGTGTCTGTGGACGCGTTCTGTGATTTGGCAGCGGCGGAGAGTACAGAGCGGAAAGCGCCAGAAGAGCGTAAAACAAAAGGCGTTTCGCTTGAATACTCTGGCAAATAATGCATGGAGTAAAAGAGTAGTGTTAGAAATACAAATATTTTAAAAATATTTGAATAAAAATGTATTTAAAATTATTAGATGTGTGTAAATTCATGTGCAGTTTCGAACATATTTATATTTAGATATGTTCAAAACTCGTAGACTTTTCGGCATGCATTTAAGAAAGTAATGCTAAAAATACAGATATTCTTAACATAGATGTATTTATAAGCGTTCGATGCAAGTGTAGTACTCAATAATTTTTAGAATTCACGTATATATAATAATTTCGTATATATCTATGTCTGAAACATCTATCAGGTCGCTCACTTTGATAATTCATTGAAAATTATGTTAGACTTTTAATTTGAAAATAATTTTTTTGTGTATAATTTATAAATTTTTATCAAATTAAATAACTATATAAGTATAGATTCAATGTAATACCCAAAATCAAACCATGGTAGGAAATGTATTGGTTAAATTATTGATTAAGATAGGTTACGTTACAGGTAACTTGTGATACAAGTCCCTTTTGCATTAATAGGTGGGGTATATATACAAGTTACAGCCATGTTAACAGAACATTTTTTAATTTGGTTAATCTTAAGAAATTCATCCCACCATTATTCTTTCTTGAATAACAAAACGATTCAGAGAAAATTATTAAACAGTAGCGTTGATCAAAAGTTATTACCAATACATGGTACTGGGTTTTAAAATTATTAATTACATTTTAACTACCTAAATTATGTATGAAAATATAGTGAGCATGAAGAGATTTACTGTCTTACCCCTAAATATATAATCTCGAGTCTTACTATTTACATTGGTATCATGTCAAGTGATCTGCACATACACACACAATGACTTGCTCTCCATGATCATTAATTTGTACCTCAATAACTTCATAGGGCATTATTTGATGAATCATATTATGTACATCGGTATCTCTCAAAGATGGCTGGCTCTTTATCCCAATCTCGGCCTATTGTATAAATTGAATATGAAAATGAATCTTTGATAACTTATTTAATTGATAAAATACTTATTTTTTTATCAAGTTCTAGAAAATAAAAACCATAAATACTTAAAAATAAAAAGCCCACATTCAAGCCCACTCATTAGCCTGTGTGAATCTAACATATGGGTTGGGCCTGTACTTATGCTTTCTGAAAGAGGCCCAATTTGCCCAAAAAAGGCCTTCCAACCCAAACCCGCAAATGAACTTAGATAGTGACTTCGGCTCGACCTGGCCCAGCCTGATAACGACGCTTAATGTCAAGAACTTCAGACAGTAGTGAGTGGTTTCACGTAGAACCAAAGATATCAATCTCGTACTAGTTAATTTTGTTACTGTTATTGTTATTGGTACGGTATTGGTACCGGCATATCGTTTCAAATTTATCTTTAAAATTATTATACATTTTTTAAATAATATTTTTTAACAAAAAATCACATTGAATATATAAAATAAAGTATCACAACTTAAAAAAAAATACCAAACACAAAATGAGATGATTTTAGTCTTAATTTATGTCTAATTATTAAAAAACATTAATTGAAATTTCAAAAAATATATATTACGGACCGGTAAGGTACCGGCCAATATCAACCGAAACAGATCGATACGGTACGCCGGTGATCTAGTATTAATACGAAATGAAACCAATACAAAATCAATATGGGATAGATAACACTGCGTAGAACTCCCAACTAATGAGTCTTGAAACAAAAAGAAGTGTCTGGCATAGAGTATATGTTGGCCAATTATTTAAGGAATTGGGATGCACAACAACTCGTGTTGCACGTCAAAACACTAGTCAAAAATTGTTTGGCCAACTTTTAAATATTTTTTATGCGTCAAAATATGCACCAAAATGATATTATTTTGATGCACAACATGAATTGTTGTGCGAAATACATTGCAACATCTCTGGTCCTTTATTTTAAGTATTAGAATCCAGGACCTTCTGTGCCAAGCAACTATTCGGAGTACCTAAGAATTGAACCTGCAGAGATGAGGGACCATCAGCAAATTTTGCTATCGTTTCCACGTTTAAAAGTTTTCATTGATTTTGTTTGTGCTTGCGAAAAGACAAACAAAATGCACGTGTCTGTACTACACACGAGGGTGTCCCCTAGCCAAATCTGAGGACCACACTTTAAAACCCTTGACATATCAGACAAAGAAGTTTGACACCTTAAATTATGGTCCCGGGGTCAGCTGTGTATACTGCGCACAGCAGGATGTGTTACGTTTTAAAATGACATCGTTTTGACGTGTAAAAAATTGTTCAAAAATTTGGACAATATACATGCAAATTTTTACGCACCAAAAAGATGTTATTTTGACAATCAGCACACCATGTTATGCGTATTATACAACAAGATCCCCCAATCCAATTTTATGCACATATTAAGCGGGTCCATCTTAATTTATTTAGACAGTAGAAGTTATAGAATTATTATTTTTTTGTTTTCATTTGAATTTTTGTTTTGCGTAAAATTTTTGTGGTTATTAGTTCTTCTTGACAAGAAATTTTATAAAAGTACAAATTATGTCTAAAAATTATTTTAGATTTTGAATATAATTTATTATTTTTTTAAGTAATTTTTTCTCTAGCTTTAAGCGGACTACTCAATTTAGCAACGAGTAGCTCTGCATAAGCTGTTAAACGAACAACCTAAATCAATCGATGTTAGCAGACCACAAGCGATGATGTCGAATGCTTTTCTCTCATTTTTGTCGAGACGAACCAATAATAAAAAATATTTAAAAAATCAATATAATTGTTTTTGAATAGAAACAAAAATAATGAAAATTTTGTCAAGTTAGGCTTAAGTTATACTCCCTCCGATCCGGTTTGTTTTTTGACTTTACATGTCTAATATATTTGTTCAATTTTAAAAATGACTTGTGAAAATTATCTTAATGCCCTCCTCCTTTTTAAAAATCCACACATTGAAAAATGTGCCCTATCATGTAATGCTAAAAAGTTAAGGATATTATAAAAAAAAGTTAAAACTTATAGAATAATTATTGTATGTTTTTAATAAGTAGAAATTTTAAAAATGGACAAACAAATTGAGACGAAATATCTTAATACTGAAAGGGTCCAGCTAATGAGTGCCCTAAGGGAAATTGTTAAAAATTATTTATTACCTTTGTTTTAGAACAATTTTACAGGAAACAAAAAAAAAGTAGAAGACAATTTTAACCCGCAATTGTTTTTTGAACTTATTCTTGTGCGAATCCGACAGGGACTATAGTACACTTTGCTATAATGCACGTATAGTGCGGACAAAAATACAATTTTGTCTGCTTTGTCCTCAAAACTACGTCGTTTTATCTTATAACATGAATTATTATCAAAATACACGGGGATCAAAATGATATAATTTTAAAGACAAAGCGGACAAAACTATATTATTTTGTCCACACTACAGCAAAGTGCACTACAACTCGCCAAATCCGTGGAGGTGTAAAATCATAGATTTGTTGAGTTTCATTGTATTATTTTATATTTAGTACAAGCTCGCTGCATGTCTTAAAATATATAATATTAGTTGGTTCCGTACTTTTTTTGTAAATCTCATGTAATAACGACATTTCATTTTTCATACTTATATTACAAGCTTTAAAAATAGTGTAACTTTTATTATATAGGTCTGTCTTTTTAAAAAATATATTTTTGAGAACCTATATAATAAAATTCATATTGAATATAAAATTATGTATCAATAACAAAAATTATTTTTTGGTGGGTTTCAAAAAACTCACAAGGTGAATTACCCATGTGAAATTGAGAGCATTAAGCTGTGCTAAGAAAATGTTTAAATTTTAATCTTTTAATTAATGAACAAAAATACCCTTGTTGTTAATAGGGCTGGAGTTACTTCTATCTTAGGCCATGTTTATTTTGTTGTTTCTCAATTTTATTAGGAAAAAAGGTTGTGAATTGTGTCTGGCAAAAAAAAATTCAAAAACATATTTGGTTTATTTTATGTGCAATCATTAGAATTTGGTAGAGTTTTAAGAAGGTTAAAAATTCTGTCACGTCCTTGACTCCCCTACGTGATTATTGAGGACTCTACGTGCATTCAACGGTTCTAGACACATCTGTGTTCGAATGTGTACGAATAATTTGTATTCCCAAACTTGTGCTCCTAATTTTGGCCGGACAAGATATTTGTCAGGAAAAGAAGAAAAAGTTTATTAGGAAAGAGCAACAATCCAAACATCAATTTTCTCAAGAAAATGAAAGTAACAGACTAATAACATCAAAATAAGTAGCAATAGAAATTGTAATTTGGTTATAGTCATAAAAAAAAAAAAAAGAATTCAGCAATTTTCTTTAAATAAATATGTCCCACACAAGTACTCTTCATTATTGAAATAAAAAAAAATACTGATAATACATTCGAATTGTTATCACGAATAAAAGAAAACTTGACATGTAATGTTTCAAAGTTTCGTTACACTTATTAGTAGTCCTTTTTTTTTCCTCTTTCCCCCTTAAGGTGCTTTGTGGTACTAAAAAAATTCTTTACGTGAATGAATGTTGTCCAATAATATAACAAAAAGTCTAGGAACACAGATGTTCTGAACACATTCAGACTTAGATGTGTTCAGAATCGTTGAATGTCTATGAAATTCACACATTATTGAGGATTCCACGTGTATCTGACGGTTCCAAACATATCTATGTGCTTAGAGATGGCAATATCACCCGCCCCGTCCGCCTCTGCCCCGAACGGGTCGAGAATTAGGAGATTATTTTGGAATCGGGTAGGATTTGAGGATTAGTTTGAAAGGAATGGGTAGGATTTGAATATATGTGTATCCGTCCTCGATCTCTGTCCCCGCCTCGTTCCCCGCGTATTTGTAGGAGTGTGGAATTCAATTAGGATTTTAGTTTTTACCTTTTGTCAATTTTTAATCACAGCCACATATCTAACTCCCACCTAAACTGAGATTTACGAAACATTCTAAATTGATTGGGGTTTTGAAACTTTCAATCATAGTCTCTCTCTTAAAGATATATGAAACGCAACTCATTTATTTTGGTGGTAAAAATTTTGTATAGATTTTACCGTAAGGAATGACAAAATTTCTTAAACAGTAAGGAATGTCCTTCAAAAAACCCAATTGTATGTAAATATTATCAGTTTTTTTCTAAACAGTAACGAAAATATATATATTTTTTTAATTTTTGGAACTCTATTCCCTGTTCGGGGCAGGAGTGAAAGGTAAAAACAATCCCCGTTTGGAGATCGGGGCAGGAACGAAAATTGAATATAGGTTCAGGGATTGTTGATGAGATAGTAATATCCACCCCCGATTCATTCCGTTGCCATTTCGATCAGTGTTCTTAGCATTATTCATAATAGAATGGTGAGAGTTGATAAAAAATGAGAGGTAAAATAGAGGGAGACTTGTTAAGCATAAAAGGGTAAATTAGTCATACTATATAAATTTTTCCTATTAGTCATGCATTACGATAACTATTTTTATATGGAAAGAAGAGTTGCCTCTTGTAATATTCTCTTAAAAGATGCTCTTACGGCCCTTATTACTAAAAGTCATACTGAAATTGAATAATGTACATAAACTTTAATATAGTTGATTCAGCATTGTAGATGAAAGCTGACAGTTAAGTCACTTGAATACGACAACTCTTTCTTCAAAGCATTTTTTCCTCCAATTTCAAAGAAATTATACTTCAAGGGTATGACAATTGTAAAATTCATCATTTGTTCCATTACCCACAAGAACAAATGACAATGCATGATTTGAGTCTCATAAAGTTTGGAGGGGCTATCGACTTGAGTTAGTCTTTTGATGGTGGATAGAGGGTGGAGAGGGAGGTGGCAATTAGTGGTGGCATTTTTTTTTGGGTACGAAACGGTAGCAAAGAGAGGAAGACGAAACAAAAAAGGCTATTGATGTTGTGGAACTTCACGTGATATCGCGAACGATAAAAAGGGAAGGTATTTTTGGATTGGCAATTCAAGTCAGGATTTTGCGTATGGTAGAGGTGTGGAGGTGGCATCGACGAGAAGAATAGAGAAAGTGTTTTTAGGATGGGATTTGGGGTCTCTATAGGGTTTTGGTGTGGGAGGTTGAGGCCTTGTTGGTCTCTAGTACAAAGTTGTCAATCTTGTCCTGTACCGGTCGATACGTCCCGTATCATCCTCGTAACGGTACCGGACCATCGGAGTACTGTTCCAACAATTGTTCCGACCTGTTTTGGCATGTTCCGGCCTATTCCGGGCAATATCAGCTAGTACCGTACCATATTGGTCTGTATTTTTAAAAAATTAAAAAATAAATTAATATTTTTTAGATAATTAGATATAATTTGAGGCTAAAATAATCTTTTTTTTGTTTAGTGATTTATTTTTAAATTGTAATGTTTTATTTTTATGTTTAATATGATTTTTTGTTAAAAGATATTATTTAAAATATGTATATTAATTTTAGCGATAAATCTGGAACAGTACACCAGTACACACCGGTACCGGTACGTACTGTACTAACAACAAAATCGATACGTTCACCAGTACAAGATTGATAACTTTGCTCTAGTGATAATGATTGCAGTAAAGGAATGGCACAGTTGGAGGTGAGGACACAATTTATATTTACATAGAAAACATAAAAATTCTAAAGTTACATAAAATGGTGATTTGTTGATAAAAAAAAAATTGTAATACTGTATAGACAAGATCGACATCAGGTTTGAACCGGATTGTAATCAAGTTTGGAGTTGGACAATTGACGAAGCCTAAAAGCTCAATAGCCTCATGAGTCTGACCAAAGCCCAATAAGGCTCACGAGTCATCCCGCAACCAGCCCAACTTTTGAGTGCGCATCATTTGTGTTAGGCCGAGTAAGGGCCCAACTGGACAATCTATGCCACGCAGTTTCAACTCTCGTCCTCCTAGCATTCAGATGTCTTAGTCACAGCACATGGCATACAAGTTGGAGCGCGGTATGTCTGGATGACATCATGACAAAAATAATTATTCATGACGTCATCAGATAGCATGCTCCGCACATGCGAAATGGCTTGGAGCTCAAGTCAGGTTCAAGTATAAAGGGTGCTCTTAGTTGGAAAGTACGGTGCACGTTGTCTATCTCTTCTACAGTATTTCCTTTTGGCTTTCTAGTTTACCTACCAACTTAAGTATTAGAGTGCTTCCCAACTAACACCGACCGAGACTAATTGGTTCTCGCTTTTGCAGTACCAAGAAGATCAAGGAGCATCTGGACCAAAGCCTGATGGAGACGACATCAGGATTAAAGGACTCTACAATTAACGATTATATTGAGATCCCTTTAATCTCGTTTCCTTCACCTTCATTGAATCCAAAATTTCTAACCTCCCTCTGATTTTCCATGGTTTCCCACGGCGACAATCATGCCCAAACGCTCACTACTCGCGGCAAAGATGCAGCGGATCCCTGACACATCACCATTGGGTCTCACGCCCTTGTTCCCTCTCTAAATGCCACCACTTTGGATCCCCACTCGCGGGCTTATATTGCGAAACTGAAAGGAAGGATGAACGAGAAAGACAAGCATATCCTCACCATCCAAGAAGAGTTTACCATGCTGAGGACAGAGGTCCATATTTGTCCGAGTCGAGAAGTTGAATAATAACCAACTCTCTTCTCGGTCGGCAGGATAAGCGGTATCGACCATTTTTCGATTCATAGCATATGTGCCTAACAAATCATAGAATTGAAGACCTATTCGGTTATCTTCAATCAATCGGATGATCCCATTTAGTATTCTAAAAACATTTGATGTTGTGATTCTGAGCTCATATAAAAATTGGCGTAGGAAGGGGTGGAGGGGGAACCCAATGCCCCATTCTACTAGTGTGACGATTGGAACACGAATTCGATCATTTGCTTGAGTCGGGTAGGCACCTTTTGGTAGAAGTTGCAAATTCTCTCAAAAATCTCTGATTGAGTCGTCGTGGGTGAAATGTGCCCAAAATCTATGTAAAGAGGAATGAGACATGCTTCGACACCTAGACAAGAGACTATACGGTCCTACAGTTAGGGTTTGGTTTACTAATCATACGCCTCGACAACAATGAGTTGTCGAATGGGGTAAAATTGGCCAGAAAAATGTGGTGTTTTGATATGTTTTGCCGTGGAAACTACCAAAAAATATTTGGAAATTGGAAAATGGCCAGGAAATGTAAAATTAAAGTGCAAATGACATATCAGAAGCAAGACGTACAAGGATTTGGAAGAATAAAAAGTGCTCTGAAATGGAGTACAGGTCCAAGGTCCGACGTTGGTATTTCTTGAATTGCAACGGAGCAGATGTGACACCCCAGCCAGGCCGTGGTGCCAGCTGTGAGGCCGGCGTCCGAGAGATGGAGTCTCAGTGGGATGTCCGGATGGGTGGTCAAAGGTCCCACATCGCTTGGTGGATGTAAGTTCGGTGGTATTTATAAGATTATGAACCTTCCTTGTACAAGACCTTTTAAAGCCGTGATGGCGCCAACACCAAATGGAACTTCACAGTTAAGCGTGCTCACTCTGGAGCAATTCAGGGATGGGTGACCTACTGGGAAGTCCATAGGGTTTGGGTGACAAAAGCGGACAGTATTGTACAAGGCGGGGGCGTGTCGTTACAGCAGAAGTTCTTCAAAACTCCGGAGTTCTTCTGGAGTTCTGGTAAAAACTTGATCTTTGAAGCTTCCTCCTTATTTATAGATTTGGACGAAAGATCAAAAGGTGTGCATTTGAAAAGGCTCATGGGAAATAAAGTGATGCAACGTTCGTCCAATCAACATAGGACATGTTGTGTCCCATTTAATATGAAAGGACACTTCAAAATGAATCATTAATTGATCGAACGTAGCATCGTGCCACATAGGCATGGACAACAGGTTTGTACGATGGGCATCATCACACATTTCTTTGGCCACAAAAAGAACCAGCGACTTCGATATGGCAATTCAGTTACCGATCCAGCTATTTAGTCAACACCAACCGAGCCAAAGGGGAGTTGAGAGGCTATTATAATAGGCCGAGTCGGCATCGAGTTTGGGCTGAATCGTGATGAAGCTTGGGGCTAAACAACTGACCAAGCCCAATAGCTCAGTAGTCTCTGGACTAAACCGAATTAAATCCCAACAAGGCCCAAGAGACATCATGCAACCAACCCAACTATTAGGCACTCGTCGTTTGGGTCGAGTCGAGTCAGGGCCCAATAGGTTGACCTATGCCACGTGGTTCCATCCTGTGGGTCCACCTGTTACTCAAGTATCTCGGTCATGATATTTGGCATCCAAACTGGAGCATGGTACACCATGAATAACGTCACAACATAATTTGTTATTCATGACCTCATTGGGCTCCGTACATGCGTACTGGCTTGAAGCTCAAGCCAAGTTTGAGTATAAAGGGTGCTCTTAGATGAAAATTACAGTACACACTTTCTATTCCTTCTACAATACTTTTTTTTGACTTTTTGGTTCACTTACAAACTTAAGTATGAGAGTGCTTCTCGGTCAGGAGATCAAGGAGCATTTGAACTGAAGCCTAGCGGAGACGACATCAGGATTAAAGGACAAATACATATACTATTGTGTTTTGGTAGTATACATATGTTTAATTACATAGAATTTGAGAAGGATTTGGTTCATTATTGATTGAATCTTGATTAGAAACTTGCTCTATATGGTCTATAGTAACTAGAATATTATTTTTTGTCTTTATTTAAAATTATTATTTTATTATTAGAAAAAGAATCTAAAAAATAGAAAATATGTCCAAAAGTTAAAAAAATCACTAAAGACAAAAAAAAATCCAGACAAATCATATTTTTGTCTTTACGAATCTTTTTTAATTTTTAGACATAATTTTATTTTTTTAAATAAATTATCGAGACAAACTAATAATTCATAAAATATTAATATAAAATAAAAATTACAATTTTCTTCAAATAAATATATTAAAAAACCAACAAATAGTCCAATAATAATCACGGTACAAATACCTTACTTTTACCAAATTTTCACCAAAAATATAAAATTTCCGATCGGAAGAGGTAGTTTTTTAGGGGGCAGAGAGAGAGGGGGGAACTCTGGCAGGGTAATAACCGTAATATGGCACTTCCATCTTTTTCCGTTATAGCTGTTATGACAGACTCTGACGGGCGTGTATTGTAGTTTCTCGTACCTCGGGGGTGGTTTGGTGTAAACCCATAAACAAAACTACTCTCTGTCTCTCCAAAGTTTTCTGTGTGCTCCTCATTCTGTTCTTCTCCATCTCTGTGAGACCTGTAATTCGCGATCGAAAATGCATTCGACTCACTTGCATCTCGAAGAACCAATACGGATGGCTTCAGTCCTCGAGCCTTCTAAGCCTGTAAGTTACGATCCACAAAAAATAGCTACTCTTATTCCCACTGATCTCACTTACTTTGTTTTTCTACTATAATCTGCATCTGTATGTATGCGAATTCCACTTCAAATCGTGCTCATGATGAGAAGTGGAAAATTTTTGGATAATTTACGGTTTTTGTATCAATTTATTGTAATTTTTTCGCCAGTTCAAGTGAACAAGGTCTTAAAAATCTCCAAGGGTCTGTGTGTTTTCGTGTCTTAAATAGATACGTACACTTTTGTTCGTCATCAGCCTTATATTATAGACATTGTGTGTTGTTTTTGAGCTAATCAGTTGGTCAAGAAATTTATATTATGATTTTCTGATATATTTCCTCGATCATATTTTTGCTGTAGAGTTTCTTCCCAGCGATGACAAAGATCGTTGGAACACTTGGCCCAAAATCCCGATCTGTGGAGATTATTTCTCGCTGCTTGGAAGCTGGAATGTCTGGTACAGTTTTTCTTTTTCCTGGTAAATTAATTTTTCATTGCAACCAAAGCAAAGATTAAACGCAGACTCGGGCAAACTTCCAGCAAGACACAAATAGGGCCAGCTAAAACTAGAAGGCTCAAACTGCCAGCCAGTAGCAGCACTTTGTTTCTGGGAAAGCAAGAAAAAGGGGAGCAAAAAATTCAAACAATAGCAACCGCTAAATCCAGATGGAAACTGGGATGATACCACCTGAGCTGTTGGCTATGTGCTTATTTCCATTTTTGTCATATTGATATGCTAGCAGTGGTTGCTAGTGACAACTAACAAGTGGTATCAGAGCCAACTCTCTGTTCCTCCCATGGCGGTATCATAGAGTAGAGTCCACAGGGTAGTGTACCATGTGCCAGCTTATGGGCTTCTTTGTGGTCGCATATGACTTGCTATCCCATGTTGGCCAACCACGGAAACTTATTGGGTCATAGCACAACAAACCTGCTTGCTACTAAGTTGGGTTACGTTCTTAGGTCGTGAATTCCCATTTAAGGTCCTTTAAAATGTGATAAGAGATTCCATAACATCCAAAGTTATCTATTAGCATGGCTGGCCTTAATAATTCTCCAATGACGGATCCTGGCTGATACTATTTTCAACTTGTGAAATTTTGTTATCCAATCCCATGGCCGTATTGATACTGTAGTCTTCTTCTCAATGCGCAAGTGATAAAGTGGCAGCCGAAGATTACTAAAGAAGAATATTTGAGGGAAGTACTGCATCAATTCTGCAAAGCTAAAGCCTAGCTTTTCTTAGCCTTCGGATTCATAGGACTCCTGGACATTTGATGCTCCACTAAAATATGCTTTCCATATGTGGGATGAAAAGCTGAACTCAAAGGCAATATGTTTACCTCTTTATTTGGATGGCACACAAGCTAATATTCACTCACCATTCCCCTCCCTTTACTCTTTTAGTCTGTTATCTGTAGTCAATCTGCCCAAGAAGCATAGCCATTGAATGGATGCCCACCTAGGCACACTCTTACTGGACTCTAAACAACTAAACCCACAGCTTTCCTGAGCTGTTTTGGTCCATCCGCTGCAGAAGCCCACAGAATACTAACCTCCCTTCCAACTTTGCTTCAATATGCAAGGAGGAAGGACCGAGGAGTATAAGCAATAATCTCTTTGGTGACCATATTCCTTCCAATAACCTGTTAAGCACATGTAGGGGTACAAGTACGGGTAAGTTGGTACAGAAAAACCTACAAGCAAAAAGGTGCAGGTAGCTTTGAAAATGTCTAGAAAAATATGTTTTTATAATCTGCATGAGAATGCGATATGTACTAATTACTAGCCAAAAAAAATCAGTTAAACAGCCTATCTGAAGAATCCAATGTGAAACTACAGTTTAATGCCAAAAGTACGTTACAAACAATGTGTCACGTCATTAAATAAAGCACCAATTGACCAAAGGTTAAAATATAGACCCCTTTCTTTTGTCGGCTAATACTGACATGTTTGACTTTACTAGACTAGTCGTAGCTTTACTTCCTTTCTTTGCCTTTATTATTTTTGGATGATGTACAACTTTGGAACGTACTTGATACCTCTTTGGTGGAGAAAAAGGAGAAGGGCAAAACTTACGGTATGAATTTCGCAAGCACGGTTCACATGTAGAAGTACCTGGCAAAGTACTCATACCTCTAATGCTATGAAGCACGGATACTTCGAAACTAGTCACGTACGCGTATCAAATACTTTTTGGATACCGATACTCACCCAATACGTATCGGATATGCCGAATAAGTGTCCAACATTAAAATTCATTTTAATTTTTGGATACTTTTCGGATACTCGGTGGATACTTCTAAGATACGGCCAGATATTTTAGGGATACGGCGGGAGATGCATTTGATTTGCTTGAGGGTGCAGGTATACTTGAAATTGCTAGTATTTTCCTTGATGAGCCGGATATAGAAACCGTGACATTCTCCGATGAATAAAGGGATGCAATTGAATGTTGAAATTGATAGAGGTAAAAATTAGTCGCAATTATCACTTCTTGATTTAGACTTTTTCTCGCTTTCTTTCTATTTTGAATGACTTTTAAAAATTAACTTGTACTAAATGATTGGTATAATATTATTAGCAATTCAACTACTCTTCTAGTTCTTTTTGCTCCTTTTTATGCATAATACATAACCGATAATTATAAAAAAAATTAAATTTTATGGCCGTATTCCCGATATATCCGTATCCTATTTTTAAAGTTTTGCCGTATCGCTGTATCTGTAGCTTATCCCATATCAGTATCAGTGCTTCCTAGCTCTAATGCGTACGAGATGGTTTTAGGACCACTGTTGCTTCATGCCATGAACCCTGATGGATGATAAGCAACTTGAAATGTAAGATCTTTGATGTGAAGGCCTCAGTGGAGGCTAGCTACTAGCCACTAGAAGGTTGACTGGCCAACCTTAAGAAGTTTGAACTTCCAAGCCCCACTTTCAGTGTTCCACGCATATCCTAATGCTTTGTTTGTTGCTCAGACAATCTGCTAAACATGGTGAAAGAAGGAGATTACTATACGAGTTCCAAAAATAGAAATATCAATGGGCATCACCTGCTAATTGAATTCTGTTCAAGATTGCAAATATCAATTCCTGTTTACCAACCACATTAAACCTATGTTTAATTTGTCAGCTTTGTTTTGTAAATTTTCATGGCAGGCAAGTTCAAGTAAGGTTAATCTTCTAGTAGAATTTGTGAATTTTTTCTGATTTACCCATTTTCTTAATCTTTTAGTGGCAAGGTTTGATTTTTCATGGGGTGAAACTGAATTTCACCAGGAGACGTTGAATAATCTAAAGATTGCTATCAAGAGTACGAAGAAGCTCTGTGCAGTAAGCTTATTTACCTTACATTCATCCTTTCTACGGTCTTTGATTATGAACTCAATTTTGTCTTGATACTATTCCTTATGTACAATATAAATTGTTTTTGCTGTTCTTTATTTTGTGTTCATCTCAACACCACTTGTTTGTTTTGCTAATTTTAACTTTATGTTCCTAAGAGCATTTTGCTCTCAAGATATACTTGTAGTTTCTCACCCAATTAGATCAAGGTATGTAAGATCATAATCTTCTTCCCTTCTCTCCCAAACCAGGTTATGCTGGACACAGTGGGTCCAGAGTTGCAAGTTGTCAATAAAACTGAGCATCCAATTTCTCTCAAAGCAGATTCTTTGGTCGTTCTAACTCCTGATCAAAACAAAGAGGCCACCTCGAATCTGTTGCCAATAAATTTTGGCGGTCTATCCAAGGTAAGAAACGCCACCGAGTATAGCTTTGTGACTGTTTCAATTTTTCAATGCTTGACTTAGGTTTGAATTTGTTGAGTCTAAACTGCATGCGCACCTGTCAGAGAAATATGATATTCACACTTTGAATTGGATGTTACTTGCACGTCTCATGCAATTTCAATTGAGTTTTTGACAATGTAAAAGTTAGAAAGATTGTGTTTGTTACAGCGCTCATTGCTATCTCAACTGGTTCTGACATCACATCTGAAGTTAAATTAGATTTTTGCAGGCAGTGAAGGCAGGAGACACAATATTTATTGGCCAGTACTTATTCACAGGAAGTGAAACCACCTCTGTCTGGCTAGAGGTATGGAAACATAGCTAGTGATCAAGGGATACCTTACTTTTGGTGGTTGGATAAAATCCTATTTTAACTTAGTTGGGCATGGTGATTCACCTGCTCTGTCATGCCTTCTATGAAGGATGTTAGCATGACAGTTGGGAAATTCCTCCTTGTGCTAAATGGACTCTTGTATATATGAGGTGCCCACATCGAACTATCACCAAATAAGAGCATGGGACATGAATCGAACATTCTAGGTCTATGTTTCCATGGAAAACTAATTTTGGTAGTTCAAGTTTATTGTTCATGAATTTCTGTAGCCACCTTGTAAACTCAATATTCATCCTGTAAAATGAAAGAAAAATATATGGAATATGAATATTTTGTCGTGTCCCTTTTCCTTGACATGGAAGTTAGATGATCCCACACTCCAACACTACCTATACCTGACGTTCCTACCATGTAACCTGGATGCCATCATCGCTTAGTGTTGAGGCATCCTTGGAGATAGGTTCTAATCTTTTTGCCACACTGAAGAGATAGGCTTTGGTCCTGGATCATTCTTGTCAGTGTCCCAAATCCTAATAAAAACAAAGAAAAGACTATAACAGTAGGGCTTCCTATATTCAACCTCAATAAAGACTACACGTTTGATTCTTGGACTTCTGTATGTTTCAAGAAGCTCCACGTCTGTGATGCAGGTAACTGAAGTGAGTGGTGAAGATGTGGTCTGTTTGATAAAGAACTCTGCTACCTTGGGAGGGCCATTGTACACATTACATGTCTCTCAAATTCGTATTGATCTTCCTACCCTTGCTGAAAAAGATAAGGAGGTAAATTATTCTATTTGCACCAGATACTTCCTCTAAACAAAAACATGACCATTGCTTTTATGGCAAAGGCATGCTAATGGAGCAAAATCTGGTGGTTAGAGGTTTTGTAACAAGTTCTTGCATGATATTTTGTAGTGACCAATTTCAGGTCATTAGCACTTGGGGTGTTAAAAACAATATAGACTTTCTTTCACTGTCATATACGCGACATGCTGAAGATATTCGACATGTAAGAACTGCTCTTGCTACTTTTTGATTATTATTACATATTTTCGGTTTTTTTTTTTTGTACTTGTAATATCCGACTCATTGATATCATTCTTTATCTTATCATTCAAGCATCATGTATCACGGACTAGAGTGCCTATTATAGAAAAGTTTTGATCACAAGAAGTGTTAACTTGTTTAGCTTTCTTGTCCTACAGGCTCGGGATTATCTTTCCAAATTGGGTGACCTCAGTCAAACTCAAATATTTGCAAAAATTGAGAATGTAGAGGTGAAATACATAGACATTGGGATTCTTCAAAGTATTTTCGTTCACTACTCTACTTGAAAGTGAGGATTTCATTTTCGTGTAGGGATTAACTCATTTTGATGAGATTCTACAAGAGGCAGATGGGATTATCCTCTCCCGTGGAAATTTGGGTATTGATCTCCCACCAGAGAAGGTCTGTTGTCAAATTTGAACTTCCCAACTTCCCGTTTCATTCAACACAAATTAATTTTTTCTAGTACTGCACACTGCATATTTATATTTCCTCTACACATCACTGTTCAAATTTTCTTAATAGAATATAATAGATGTTTCGCGTTACACTCTTCATAAATTTCAGGTGTTTTTATTTCAAAAGGCAGCTGTTTACAAGTGCAATATGGCTGGAAAGCCTGCAGTGGTTACTCGTGTTGTGGACAGTATGACAGACAACCTAAGACCCACCCGTGCTGAGGCAACTGATGTTGCAAATGCTGTATTGGATGGTTGCTTCTTTAACTTGAGATGTGTTTGATTATTATTTTGTGTTGAAGACAATGAACTCGTGTTTGCATTTGTGGCTATTAATGGCATTGCTTTCACTTAGAGATTGTCTTAGTAAGTCAAAATCAGATTTCGTTTTATGGTGGCTTGAGTTTTGCATCTTATATTGTCTTTTCTCACTAATTTGTTTCAGGTAGTGATGCAATTCTTCTAGGTGCGGAGACCTTGCGTGGATTGTACCCTGTTGATACTATTTCTATTGTGGGTAAAATTTGTGCTGAGGTGGGATTTTTCATGCTCTCTCGTTAACTTCCTTCTCTATGCAATAGTTTTTATAACATCTTCATGTCGAAGGAAAACTAGCTAATTAGCTCTCTCCCATCCTCCCCCGCCACCCCCCCCCCCCCCCCCCGGGCCCCAGGCTGCATGCGCGTGCACACGTGTTTTGTCCTTTTGTTAAGAGCTATGAAGCACTGACACTCCTTGGAGGTCGCCATATCTGTGTCAGACACGGGGGCACATATGGGACACATCACTTGGAGTCCATCAGATTTTAATATTCTTTTAAGAGGGACAAGCTGGGTGATTTTTTTAAGTTTTAATAGTTTTCTGGATAGATTTTACAATCTAAAAAGTATTGCTCCAAAAGTACAATATAAACTATTTATTTATGTATCTAGACATGCATGCTTCAATAACACATTTGATAAAGTCCGGGAAAAAGTATTTTGTGGTTAAAGTGTAGGTATGCAGAAATGAAACAATTATTTAAAACATTGTTGTATCACCTACCATTTCCGTGTCTCCATCTTTTGAGAATTGTCGTGTCCAGTGTCCATATCAGTATTTATTCTTATCCATATCCGTACTACGGAGGAAAAACTTAGCTGCTTCCCTGATATCCACTTAAAAGTCCTTGCCTTCTGTAGATTTCACAGGCCCCTGCAATTTTTTCCTTATTTCTCCAAGTATAAATTTTGTCTTCTTTAGGCCTGTTTTCCTTAAGTACATGTTTTAAGCATTTGCAGTCCTGTTTTCAATCAGAAGTTAAAACAGTGTTTTTCAATGCCCATATTCCCGTCTTCGTATTTTGTCATTCTATTTTTTCATCCAAGGAAAATTTTCAGTTACTGCAACATCTCAAGTGGTTGCAGTGGCAACACTGGTGACTGCCCCTATGTTGTATGGTTATTTAACAGTGATCGATCTTCATTTTTCTGTTTCTATCTATGTAGAATCAACGAATTCTAGTCTGGGTGCTACTCTGTTGGTAGTAAATTAGGAATTCTATCTTTATGTGTGACTGTGAGAGTACATATGTTTCTGTTGATTTTCCATGATGGAATCATCTATCATGCTTGCGGTAATCACACTAACAGGTAACAGATGCTGGGTTTAGCTACTCATAATTTTGTATCCCTACATGCTTTGTGTTTCATCAAGCAGGAACTGCTAAGGTTTAGGGTCTGCTAGGATATATTGGTTGCATAATGTGTTAAGTATATCGGTCATCATATTTGACTTTAGATGGCAATTCTGGCAGACTAACCGTTTATTTAGAGGAAAGATGTGAATGTGCTACTTCTATTGATCTAAATTGTAGCTAAGAGACCAAATATTCTAGGTATTCAGTAGTTCAATTTCATTCACAAAGCAAAATTCATGCTCAACTCTTACATCAATTACCACCGCTTTTGATATTATCCTGGGGGTTGTGGTCATTGAATTGAAATGCGTCTGCAGGCAGAGAAGGTTTCAAATCAAGATCTGTATTTCAAGAAGGCTGTCAAATATGTTGGAGAACCAATGACTCACTTGGAATCTATTGCTTCGTCAGCGGTAATTGCTTTGGTGACAAATTTCCTTAGAATTTTCACTTAGATTTACCACATGAAGATGCCATCTCATGGGAGTGCTCTCTGAATGACTAACGGTGCTTTAGAGAAGTGATTTTATGCTTTTGCTAAATCACAGGTACGTGCAGCTATCAAAGTGAAGGCATCTATTATCATTTGCTTTACTTCATCAGGAAGAGCTGCAAGGTTCCTTTTTTGTTAGTTTGTTGACTCAATGACAGTTAAATGCAGTTATTAATAGTTTTGAGTTCTTGAAACATTCAGTGCCCTTTTATTTTTTATTCTTTTAACCCTTGCTAAAGTAATTTTTGTTTTTATGGAATAACAGCACTCATTATGGGTTTGATTAACTGTTCCACCAGAATTGTAACCCAATTGCAACTTGTCTATTCGCTCTTGTCCACATACTGTCTCTACTAGTCTAATTGATAATACCAATATTTCAGATTGATTGCTAAGTACAGGCCAACAATGCCAGTCATATCAGTTGTCATACCTCGACTCAAGACAAATCAACTCCGCTGGACATTTTCTGGTGCTTTTGAGGTATGCATTGTGCTTGCTGCTTGGTATATGGAAAGTTCAACTGATTCAAGTTTTTTTCATCAGAATTTGTGATGTTCTTCAGGATGCTGTTGTGAACTTCTAACTTATGATTCTATAGTAGGCACTAAAAGGAAAAAAGTTCCCTTTTTTTTCCTTTCCTGATGATTTCACTTCTTTGGAAGATCCAACACCACCACACTGTTCTCAAGTTCAGAGTCTTCTTTGGAAGATCCAACACCACCACACTGTTCTCAAGTTCAGAGTGTGTTTACATACTTGGTTTGTGATAGATTGCTATGTTGGTGGTATATGTGATGATGAAATCAAGCAGGGAATGAGCAATGCAGAAACTAACCGGTCTATCTCGAGGGAGTTACTTTTTATCCGTAACTCCAACTTTACTAAATGTGCACAAACTTCTCAATTGCATGACTTGATACAACTGTGACTTTCTTGGTGCGATAACAATCCTGTTATGGAGTGATGTGTGAGATTGCAGATTATTGGTTCAAACAGAATCCATATTTCACTGATCTTGAACATTTTAACAGTTGTTTGGGGAATGTCAACACCCAACGCCCCATGCCTGTGGCAGGGAGCGGCCTACTTGTTGGATCTCAACCTCTTCATGATGTGTCTCGGTGGTCTATTCACGTGTTCAAGTCTATAAAGAACATACACACGTGCACACCCACACCCACACCCACAAAGAATCATCATTTTTCTGGTAGATGTCAATAAACTTGTTTCACATGGCCTGTGCTTCTTTGTTGCCTTGATTGATTTGTTTCTCTTTAAGCATTACCATTCCATTGAATTCCATGACTCATCATTGCGAACTCTTTCTTTTTGTAATGTCACCGGCAGGCAAGGCAATCCCTTATAGTCAGAGGTCTTTTTCCCACGCTGGCAGATCCTCGACATCCAGTAAGTTCTATCCTGAAATCAATGTCCACAATGCTAGTGTCTAATATCCTCCCCTCCTTTTGATCATAATAGAAGTGATACGAAAGTAAAATGTCATTACCCTCATTTGGTAGCGGTATGTGGGTACAATCTTAACATATAGGGCATATCTTGCGCCAAGTGACTCAGTTACCTTATATAGAAAACTCTACTTGAAACATCCCCAATGCGCATTGGCTAAAATGGCATGCCAAAGTCAATATTTGGCACGTCACATTAACCAAATTGCCAAATTTTAGCAGCCTTCATCCATTGCTAGGAATGCTATACCTTATATTTTCTCCATGAAACACTAGAGTCCAATGGCTTTGGTGGGGCCCATTAAGAGAGAAGAAAACTTGACATTAACCTAGTGGCGGCTCCAGAAATTTATGAAAACGGGGTCACTCACAAATTTGAACACAAATTATTCCAGAAAAATAACATCTATGCTAATGAACAATTACTCATCTATTTTCATCAACCCATAATAGCTTAACTACTCAGCTAATAAGTACAGGACACTAAGGCATTTGTTTTCTATTTTTTTTTAATAAAAAAGTGTAAATAGATGAGTTTTTATAATTGCATTCGATGAGTTTTATGCGTTGGAAATCTTTGTATATATGGTGTCATTGTCAATAGTGTCAAACAAATCTTTCTCAATACACTTGTAACGAAGCAATTGTTCACATATGAAAGTACGTATTGTATTCGTATCCAAGATCCTCAATTCTAATGATATTAACTGTGATTTTATACAAATTAAACTTTAAATATGAAGACAAGAAAAGTAACTTCCATATACATAATTGGAAGAAATATAACTTCTGAAATCTCTACACTAGTTAACAAAATTTTGTTTATGAAAAGAGAGTGTGTAAAGAGTGATGAGTGAGAAAAGAGGGACAACAGAATCATGCCAGTGACCACTGCACTAACCAAAGCTCATGCCAAATTGGGCAGAGTGCATTGGAGCAACAAAAAGAATGGAGAGTTGTCATTTTGAGCATTGACAACCCATTAAATCTTGAGTACCTAGATTTTCTCAGTGAAAAACCTTTATATCCATGATCCAACCAAAGATCTGAACTTGCAGGCCGAGTCTACAGGAAGTACGAATGAATCAGTTTTGAAGGTTGCGTTGGATCACGGAAAGGCCACTGGTGTGATAAAATCACGCGATCGTATCGTGGTATGCCAGAAAGTTGGCGATGCATCTGTTGTTAAGATTATCGAGCTCGAAGATTAGAATTTGTATTGTACGTTCATCCTTTTTTCTGACAAATAAAAAACCCTGTCCTCGCCATGATTGTATCATATTGAAGTTAGAGTGCAGCAGCAGGGGTAGCGGTTCCACTCTTTGTAATCAAAATTACGACATGCTGCTTTACGTTTATTGTTTAAAGTACCTCTTCACTCTGCAGAATGACTGGTATCAATAAAATCAGTTTGCAACCGTTCCTGTTTTGCAGTTGAGTCTCTCTTTTTTTTTCCCTTTACCCCGTTTGTGTGTTTATGTGGAAAAAGAGTTGGATCTTTTGATTTCACAAGGTGTGGCATTAGTCATGTTGTACTTTCTCTCTGTGTATGTGTGAGAGAGTTATTATCTTGAAAAAATAGACGATTACAATGTGAGATGAAAAATCTATCCAAGTGCTTCTAATACTACGTATCTACACAATGTTTTCCACTCATCCCCGCATCTCTATTTTTCACTTATATTATCTCTCAATCTCACCCTCGTAACCAGAGTGTCCGGTAACCTTTACCGAGTCTGTCCTCTTTCTCTCCTCCTTCCTGCTCTTTGCTCCCACTGGGGTAGACCCAAAACAGGACTCCTCATAATCTGCTCTTTTTTACTCCTCTTTTCTTTCTTTCTTTCTTTCTTTTTCACGCCCACCCTTTCATTCCACTTAGGGTTACAATTTATAGGCAAAAGTAAGAACCAAGACATTAATTTTTTTGACTATTTTGAGAAGTCAAAGAGACTTTCAAGTCCCCATCTTAGGGCAATAAAGTAAGTTAAAATCCTTTGAACTTTTTTATGGGTACTAATCATGTGTACAAATCATGTACAAATAGTTAGGTGATAATTCCTCATAAAGAGAAAGAGAGAGAGGAGAAAAAAAAGAAAGACAAGTAGGTCCAAGAGAAAGTGAGAGATTGCTACCTAACCCATTTGTACATAATTTGTACACATAGTTAGTACTCATAGTATTTTCCTGGCAAAACCCCATTAGACAGTTATTTCATGTCCAAAATTGATTTCGAGTACTAGTTACGACATGGTCGATATTATTTTTAAAAGAACTATGTTGTACCAAATCAGACTGACTTCACTTTTGCCAAGATGATTTTCATAGCAAGATAAATGTAAAGCCAGACCCATGACAGAGAAAATGAAAGGAGGCCTTCTAATCAACCAATTATGTGTTGAAATTATCAAAATAAAATAAATTTTTAATTGGGTATTTTATCAAAATTTTCTTGTGCTTGAGAAAGTTTCTTTTAAATTGTAGATGTTTGTCTCACATTGCTTAGATAGAAAAAAGTTAAATGGTTTATATAAAAGAACACACCTGTCAAGTTTATTCTAATAGTTTAGTTCTAAAGTGGCTTCGTTTATAGGTGTTTCGCACCGTAATTAAAGTGCTTTGCACCTTAAACTGGCGGAGCCGGTATACGTTGCACATACCCACACACCCGCACTCGTGTGCGTGAGCGTGGCAGTGAACTGTGTAGCTTCAATGTGGTACTTTGCACTCTCACCTTGGCAGTAAGGTAGCGCTAACTTGACACACGCGTTGCATATGTGTGGCAGTTGAGTCACACGGGGTGCGTCCGTTAGATTGGACGCGACCCATGATTCGTACCCCATTCGGGTGAACCGATTGGGTGTGGACGTGTCTATACGCGAACAAGTACAACCTTATGCGATTGGGTGCATCTGGGCCTATAAAAAGAGCCCAGATCACAACCATTAAAACACACTGAATTAATCAGAAAAACTCACTCCAGAAATCGTTTTCTTGTACTTCTGTTTGTCTTTCGTTTGTGCAGACGCAAACAGAAGATCTTTCGATCGGACTTCGTTGTATCTTCAAAACATATTCGCTGTAACCCGGTGCACACCAACTAGTGGGAGCGAATACTGTTTTTCAGAAAGCGGCATTTGTAACGCGCCTCGAAGCAAGTTCATCATATTGTTCATTTTACAAAAAATTCAGATTCTGCACCAACGCTAGGTTACTAACATACAAAGAAAATGTAAAGCCAGACCCATAACAAAAATTCAATCACACGGGAAAACATATGAATAGCAAATAACAGATTGAGGAGTGATAGGTCATGATGCGCAGACTGAGCCGGTTAGCATTCTGCTCGGTTCGGTCATCTCCTCGGCATCTTAGGCTCAGCCAGTGTCCCGATCTCCTCAGCTCAGCCAGTGTCCCGGTCTCCTCAGCTCAGTTATTGCCTGGGTTTCCTCAGCTCAGCCACTATCTGGTCTGCTCAGCCCAGACATTGTCGGACCTATTCCGCTGAATAACTCTCCACAATTCCTGGGATCTATCTGCCTAAAACGTATCGTTCCATTAGGAAAGGAAGATCCCAAAGATCTCTCCACGTCTTACGCCCTATCTTCACCCGATTCCATTATTTAAGGCAAGGGGGATTGTTGGGGATTCAGTTACCTAATTAAAGGCCACTAGCCTTGATTTGCTCCACCAAATCAGGAGTGGACCACGTCCTTTCCTGATTTATCTCCAACGAGATCTCTATATAATGGAGGCAGCTCTATGGTACAAGGTACGTACACTCTGCCCAATTTTACTGATACAATTTTCTACATTATTCCTCCATCCTAGAACTGACTTAGGCATCGGAGGGGTGTTGGCAAGATACCACACCGGTGTCAAGTTGTTTTTGCAGGTTGGCCGGGGACGATCACAAATCCGTTTCATCAGTTGGCGCCGTCTGTGGGAACGATTAGAAATTTATTGATTGATCGGATTTATGGTCTTGACCCGTTCAATGGCTTCCAATGATAACAATGCTCAGTCCGCTCCACCCGTTGCAACCGCTGCTGATTATCAAGCCCTCCGTCAGGACGTGGTGACGCTGACGCAAGGGATGCAGCGCATTCTGGAGCAGAATCAGGCCTTACTGCAGCACCTGCAACCTGAACCTCCTACTAGAGATCCACCACCGCCATTGGCCCCGACGGCTGATCCCCCTGCCCCAGGAATGGCTGGAGGAGATTTTGATGTTACTGGGGGGCATGGGGAGACCAGCAGCCATGCTGCAGCACCTCATTATGGAACTTGTTCTGGTTCCACATTTCCTGAAGGTCTCATGACCGATCAGATGCGCCAGATGAAGACACAGTTGGATAACTTGACGAAGCAGATGAAGGCCAAAGCGCCAGCCTCTGTGGATGAGTTGGTACAAACCACTGAGCTTCCTTTCACTGCCGATGTGATGGCGGTACCCCTCCCACCAAAATTCAGAGTCCCTCAGATCGACATTTTTGACGGGACAAAGGACCCTCTTGATCACTTGGAAACTTATAAATCCCTTATGCACCTTCAAGCAGTGCCTGACGCCATCATGTGCAGAGCCTTTCCCATCACTCTCCGAGGAGCTGCTCGGATGTGGTTCAACAAGCTTGCTCCAGGCACAGTCAGTACCTTCAAAGAGCTCAGTCGCCTCTTTGTAAGTTATTTTATTGCTGGTCAACGATACAGGAGACCAGCTACCTATTTGCTCAACGTCAAACAAACCAAGGGGGAAACCCTTAGAGAATTCACTACCAGGTTCAACAAGGAGTCCATGCAAGTAGATAATGCAGACGACCAAGTCGCTATTGCAGCGTACATGTCAGGTCTCAGGCCAGGGCAGTTCCTGTTTTCCTTGTCTGCGGAACCACCAACTAATATGGCTGAGCTCATGATGAGGGCCCAGCGACAGATGAACGCAGAGGACACGCTTACTGCCCATCGCAATCGCGAGAGGGAGGCCTCTGCCTCCCAGACAGGGCCTCCTCAACCAAGCAAACGGAGGAAAGAGACTGGGCAGTTTAGGACTGAGGACTACCCAAGAGGGAAGAAGATGGACAGGAGAGATTCTCCCCAGAGGGGGAGGCCAGAGAGAAAATTCCACAACTATACTCCCCTGGTCGCAACAGTTAATCAGGTGCTGCAGGAGATAAGTGATTACCCTGAGCTCAAGTGGCCAGGAAAGATGAAGACACCGGCTGAGCGACGTTCTCGTCAGAAGTATTGTCGTTTTCATCGTGATCATGGGCACGATACAGATGACTGCATTGAGCTGAAGCAACAAGTTGAGGGGCTGATCAGACGAGGACGTCTCCAGCGATTTGTTCGTAAGGAAGGGGAATTTAATCAGCGGGCAGGTCAGGCTGCTGGACCAGCTGATCACAGGCGTGAGAGGACTCCTCCTCCTCCTCCTCCTCATCGCCCCGTGGGGGAGATAAACACGATTTCTGGGGGACCAGGAGTTAGTGGAGATACCAGGGCTGCTCGGAGAACCTATGCCAGGGAAGTGTTCAATGCAGAGAGACCAGCCAAGCGTACACGGGTGATGGATTCAGCTATCCAGTTCACGGCAGAGGATGAGGAAGGGGTGCTCTATCCTCATGATGACCCATTGGTGATCACAGCCCTCCTCGCCAACTGGACAATGAGGAGGATCCTTGTGGATACAGGAAGTTCGGCAGATATCCTCTTCTTACCCGCTTTTGAGAAATTGCAGCTGGGAAGAGATAGTATTAGACCTGTGCAGTCTCCTTTGGTCGGTTTTTCGGGAGAAACTGCCCATCCCTTGGGCATGGTGGCCTTGCCTATCATGATAGGAGATGCGCAGAGGAATGCCACTGCCTTGGTGGATTTCCTGGTGATGGATTGCCCTTCAGCTTACAACGTGATATTGGGTAGGCAGACCCTCAATAAGTTCAAGGCAGTAGTCTCCACGTTTCATTTGAAACTCAAATTCCCTACAGCTGGTGGTGTTGGGGAGGTTAGAGGAGATCAGAAGAGAGCAAGGGAGTGTTATATCACTTCGATAAAAACAAGAGAAGCCCTTTCAGTCAGTGGGCTTGACACAAGGGATGAGGAGAAGCTCCAGCAAGGCGAACCAGTTGAGGAACTGGTCGAGGTGCCTGTGGTGGAAGGACAGGCTGAGAAGACGTTCCGTTTGGGTTCAGGTCTGGGGCCTGAGGAGAGGGCTGCCCTGGTAAAATTCCTAAGAGATTATGTGGATGTCTTTGCCTGGTCACACAGAGATTTGCCAGGCATAGATCCCAGTATCATCACTCATCGGTTAAGTGTGGACAATGCTCATCGTCCAGTAAAGCAGAAGACGCGCACGTTTGCTCCAGAGCGCAATGCAGCCATTGCCGCAGAAGTGGATAAATTAGAGGAGGCCCAGTTTATCAGAGAAGCGAAATACCCCATGTGGATATCCAATGTGGTGCTTGTCCCTAAGCCCAAAGGAAATTGGAGGATGTGTGTAGATTTCAAGGATCTTAACAAAGCCTGCCCTAAAGACAGCTTCCCCTTACCAAGGATTGATCTCCTAGTAGATTCTACAGCTGGTCATGAGTTGCTCAGTTTCATGGATGCTTTTTCTGGCTACAATCAAATCCAGATGCATCCTGAAGATGAGGAGAAAACCTCCTTCATCACGGCTAGAGGACTCTATTGCTACAAGGTGATGCCCTTTGGGCTTAAGAATGCTGGAGCAACCTATCAGAGGCTGGTCAACCGAATGTTCAAGGAGCAGATAGGTCATAATATGGAGGTTTATGTTGATGACATGTTGGTTAAGAGCCTGAGGAGGACAAGTCATGTGGAAGACCTCAGAGAAGCCTTTGAAGCGCTGCGAAAGTACAAGATGAGACTCAATCCGAGCAAGTGTGCCTTTGGGGTCAGTTCAGGAAAGTTCTTGGGATTCATGGTGTCCCAAAGGGGTATAGAGGCCAATCCTGAGAAGATCAGCGCCATCCTTAGTATGGAGTCTCCCAGGGGAATAAAGGGGGTCCAGAAGCTCACTGGGTGCATTGCAGCCCTCAATCGTTTTGTTTCCAGAGCTACTGACAAATGCCATCCGTTCTTCCAAGTCCTGAAGAAAGCTTTCCATTGGACGCCAGAATGCGAGATAGCCTTTCAAGAACTAAAAGGATATCTGATGACTCCTCCCCTCCTCAGCCGTACCATAAGGGGAGAGGATCTATACATTTACTTAGCTGTCTCACCTCACGCAGTGAGCTCAGTACTGATAAGAGTGGAAGCCAACATACAACGTCCAGTCTACTATACTAGCAGAGCATTAAGGGGCGCTGAGATCAGGTACCCTCAGGTCGAGAAGATAGCCTTTGCCTTGGTAACAGCAGCAAGGAGATTGAGACCTTATTTCCAAGCACATCCCATCAAAGTTATGACTGACCAGCCGCTTAAGAAGACATTGCACAGTCCTGAGACGTCTGGGAGGCTAATCCAGTGGTCTGTAGAGCTGGGAGAGTTTGACTTGGAATTCTGTCCTAGAACAGCCATCAAAGCCCAAGCCCTTGCTGATTTTATGGCAGAATTCTCTCCACCAGATGCTTCAAATGCCCTGCCAGCTGAACCAGTGGGCTCAGGAGTTGAGGAGCCAATGGGCTGGTTCCTTTATGTTGATGGCTCTAAAAATACAGAGGCCAGTGGAGCAGGGATCATCCTAATCTCTCCGGACAAACTCAAGCTTCTGTATGCCATCAGGTTTAGTTTTAAAGCTACCAACAACGAAGCTGAGTACGAGGCACTTCTGATTGGGCTCAGACTAGCAAAGTCATTGGGAATCAAAGATCTCACTGTGGGCAGTGACTCCCAGTTGGTGGTGGGACAGGTTCTGGGAGATTATGAAGCCAAGGAGGACAGAATGAAATTATATCTGGATAGGGTCCAACATCTCCAGAAAGCCTTTGACACTTTGAGGCTGTTGAGGATTCCTCGCGAGGAAAATGAAGAAGCAGATCAGCTTGCACGGCTAGCCACAGCTCGAGAAGAAGCCCTCAGTCACCTTATCCCAATCCAAAGGATGGAAAGACCCAGTGTGGAATTACCTGTTCAGGAGGTGACTGCTGTTGACTACAAAGATTCTTGGGCAAGTCCCATTATTGATTACTTGGAAAGGGGTATACTGCCCACTGACAAAGATTCAGCCAGGCGACTGAGGTTAAGAACAGCTAAATACCTATGCCTAGATGGAGTTTTGTATCGCAGAAGTTATTCCTTCCCATTACTAAGGTGCCTGACTGCAGAGGAAGCCGGATATGCTATGAGAGAGATCCATGAAGGATCCTGTGGAAATCATTCTGGGGGCAGAGCATTGGCACAAAAATTGGTCCGGACAGGGTATTACTGGCCTACCATGCAGAGCGACGCCATGCAGATGGTCCAGAAGTGTGAGAAATGCCAGAAATTTGGCAATGTTCTTCACCATCCTCCCACTTTGTTAACTCCAATCCCATCCCCCTGGCCGTTTGCCCAATGGGGATTGGATTTGATTGGGCCCCTCCCTATAGGCAAGGGGCAGAACAAATTTGCTATTGTGGCTGTAGACTACTTCACCAAGTGGGTGGAAGCTGAACCCCTTGCCACCATCACTACGAAGAAGGCCGTCAACTTCGTCTGGAAAAATATTATCAGCAGGTTTGGATTACCCAGGGTGATCATCACTGATCGTGGCAAACAGTTCCATAATGACCAGTTTCAGGAATTTTGTGAGCAGAGGGGAATACAGGTCCACTATGCTTCCAAAGCATATCCTAAGGCCAATGGGCAGGTTGAAGTCACAAACCGCACAATCAAAAAGAACCTGAAGAAGAAGTTGGAAGCTGCAAAGGGAGACTGGCCAGAGGAGCTGCCCAGTGTCCTGTGGGCTTATCGAACGACCGCACGCACGGCGACTGGAGAAACCCCTTATTCTTTGGCTTATGGGGTGGAGGCAGTAATTCCTGTAGAAATTGGGCTGCTCAGCCACAGAACTCGGGATTTTCAAGAGGAAGAGAACCGACAGGGACTCTTGGAAGGATTAGACTTCCTAGAAGAGAAGAGGGAAAGAGCAGCCATTAAAATGGCCGCTTATCAACAGCAAATGGCCAGATTCTACAATAGCCAGGTCAGGGAAAGAAGTTTCAGGACTGGGGAGTTGGTGTTAAAGAAAGTAGACCCCACAGGAAAGAGGATTGGACATCTGGGGCCAAATTGGGAAGGACCTTACCAAGTAACTGAGCATGTGAAGGCTGGAGCCTATCGTTTAGCTACATTGTCAGGGAAAAAGCTCCCCCAACCCTGGAATGCTGAGCACTTAAAGAAGTATTTTCAATAATATTTGCCAAAGTGTTTATCACTATTATCTTATTTCATTGTTATTTCGTTGTCTTGTCTTGGTATGTAATCAGGAATTATCAAATTTATTGAAAGTCCCGTCAGGATGGACAGATTGCTATCCCTATAAAGTTGTCTGAATTATGTCTGAAGATAACTAAGCGTATTGATTGAGCAGCCTCGACTGCTCAGCCATGTCCTCCGGGATCATACATCTCAGCAGCCTCGACTGCTCAGCCATGTCCTCCGGGACCATGCATCTCAGCAGCCTCGACTGCTCAGCCATGTCCTCCGGGACCATGCATCTCAGCAGCCTCGACTGCTCAGCCATGTCCTCCGGGACCATGCATCTCAGCAGCCTCGACTGCTCAGCCATGTTCTCCGGGACCAGGCATCCGAGCGGCTTCGCCTGCTCGGCAATCAAGCCTCAGGGGCAATCAAAGTGATATGACAATGAAATTATTCAACTTTGAGTTGTGTTTCTTGAGTTATATTTCCTAAGATATATGTCAAGACATCACACGCAAAAAAAAAAAGAAATGCAGAGACAAAAGAGGAGAATAAAGCTATTCAGTCGACTGAAGCTTGACAGATGAAACTGCTCATATTCTATTCATTAAAGGACTTTTACAAGCGTTGTGAAAACAAATACAAGATACAAAAAACAAAAACTAATTATTTTCTTCAGCAGGCCCAGGAGCAAGAGGCTGGTCAGCGGAAGGAAGCTGGCCTTGGGCAGGAGGAGCGACCGCCTGATCAGTGCTAGGAGATGAACTCCTGAGAACTTCCTCCGCAACCTCCTCTAGCAGCTGATCAGCTGCATTGAGCCAAATCCCCTCAGCTAGGACCACGGCTGGGTCGACCGCGGCCAGGGGAGGAGGAACTTCATCATCGCCAGTAATGTCTATAATGGCTGTACTACCTTCCTCCCCCTGGGTGATCATGAGCAGACCACGGTCGGTTGTCCCCTCCCTGAGTAAGGCCCCAGCATGGCCATCGTCCCCCTCTTCTTCTTCCTCGGAGGCCTCCTCCTCATCGAATTCTTCCAGGCCGACGTCCCCGGCCTCCGGTTTGAAAGTGCTCAAGTCCAGCTGAGGGTGAGCAGAACTGATCTTCCTCTTCAAGGACATGAAGCCCCCAAAGAAGTACTCGGTCATCAGATCAATAAACTCCGGAGAGTCCTTTAGTTGATCCATCTGGGCTGACCGAGCCTGTTCGGTCAGAGAGTTGATCTTCACGTCCTGCTCTGAGAGCAACCGGCCCTGCTCATCGCACCTCTGGAGCAACTCTCGGACGTGTTTTTGTTGGGACATCATACCCGACATGGCCTCTGTCAGTTTCTTCTTCAGATCAGCCACCTGGCGTTCCTCCAGGGTCAGTTTATTTTCCAGCTGGGATGCCCGCTTTTCATGGGCAGAGGAGACTTCAGCTAAGCTCGCAAGCTGAGCCGCCTTGACTGAGTTCTCGTCCCTCAGCTGGAAAATCTCTTCCTTTAGCTTGGAGTTGGACTCTCTGAGCTCGGATTCCCGCTTCTCACCTTGTCTGAGCTTCTCCTCCAGCTCAGCAACCGTGTCCTCATCGATTACCGCCTCTTGCACCAAGTCGGAGCTGAGGATTGACGCCTACCACACAGTAAAAGCATAGATTAGAACTAGTCAATAATTGAAAGAGTGTGTGAAAGAGGAGGGAAGGATGGATACCTTGGCCAAGAGGACGAGGAGCCGCGCACGCTTCTCTTCGGAAGATTTGCTCCTTAGAATTTCGCGATCCTTCGCGGTCGCCAGCTCGTGCATTGCGCCAATTGAGTACCTGCTACTGAGCATGATGGACAGCTCTGGGGCAGGCTCTGGAAGTTCAGCGTCGGGCACAGAAGCTTCACTGTCCTTCCTCTTCTTACCCTGCTGAGTTTGGGTTTGTTCAGCAAGGTCCTGGGCTGCAGGAACCTCCACTTCGGAGGCTGTAGCGGTAGCCTCCTCTTCGGATATGACCTGCTCATCGAGGACAGTCTGCCGTTCTGGGATGACGACCTTCTCGGCCTCGTCCCTCCTCAATCTTTTGGCAGGAGGAGCCTGAGTTGGCTGCCTCTGAGCAGTCACACCCGAATCCACAAATGTGGAAGGGTCAACCAGAGCCTTCTTCTTCTTTGTTTTCTTGGGCTTGGTATTGGCCCGCTCCGAACGCTCGATCATCTCAGCCAGCTTGTCGGCGTTCAGCTTCATCCCTTCGTCCTCTGATAAACACAAACAAAAGGTCAGAGTGAGATGGCTTCATCTAATAGAAGAATTTAGAAGAGGAGATACCTCTCTCTAAGGCAAGGGCCTCACGTGTGGGTTCTGGACCGAGAAGGTAGATCGCGAGAGTCTCCGGAGTGATGAGGACTCTGTGGTCACGCTCGGAGTACTCGGCCACGGCCCTCAGCTGTTCTCTGACTTCAGCCGAGATCACGGGTCTTTGTTTTCCTGCTCAAGACACAATAAAGAAAAGTTAGCCAGGAAGAACATGGTAGATAAAAATGGAAGGAAAACTGAACAGGTGCGGGAGGCCAGTGCTCACGGGATGGGCAGACTTCTCCCCAGAATATGCGAATCTTGGAAGCGCTCGTTCGCTCTTCCCAAGCAGGGAACTCCCATCCTTCCCCTGAGAGGAAGAAAAACTTGTCTTTCCACCTCTTGTTGGATGAGGGGAGGCCTTCGATTGCAGGAGCTGAGCTGTCCCTCCTGGAGAAGTACCACCACCCCTGAGCAGCCATGCTTATTCCGTGGCAGTACAGGAAGGCTTCTGGGGTCAGCCTTGCCTTGTCCTCCGTGGCAGCTGCCCAGAGCACGCAGCAGCTGACCAAGATTCGCCAGGCATTGGGCAAGAGTTGTCCTGGGGATAGCCCCAAGAACCAGAGAACCTCCCTTATGCAGGGATGGAAGGGAAGCCTCAGCCCAGCCTCAAAATCCGCCACATAGAGGCTCAGCTCGTTGAACCTGGGGGCGTTCGCTCTCTCGTCTGGACCAGGGACTCTCAGATGAACTGAAGCAGGGATTTGGTACTTTACCCTCAGGACGGCGAGATCAGCCTCAGTTATCGTCGAGGCTATTCGGTCGGCCTCTATAGGTCTGATGTGTAGGGCCACACCTCGAGGCTCTGGGTCTTCTACGAGATTTGTTGGCCCTGAACGGTCAGCCTGGGTGGCCTCCCTTCGTGAAGGGGTTGGTACGGACATCCTAACTTGTACTCGCCTAGAGCCCATTCTATGGAAATCAGGGACGGCCGGTTTTATGATATCAAAAATATCCTGGTAATATCGTGAAACAGCTGGGGAATAGGCAAACTCTCCTAGAGAAGGGCAGTCGGAATGGTGGTGCAGATAGCGACAGAGCCTGAGGAAGAAGAATGCCCAGGAATGTCCTAAACCTCTAGGGTCTGGAACAAAGCTGTTACCAGCCAGAATCAAAGAAAAAATGACTCGAACGTACCTAGATTACGAGAACTTTGACTGTCTGAAGCGAATGGCAGACGGCGGTTTTTGGCAGGCGTTCGTGAGAAACTTGGTATGCTGTTGGAATAACGAAGGAGAAAAACCCTGATAAGTCTTGACAAATCCCTTTTATAGAGCCTCCATAGGGAACGTTCAAATGTGAACCGTTGATTAAATACACGTGTCGCTCTCAGATTAAACGCCGCCTCCAAAGCACTCAAGCGTTTCTGACACAGCATTAAATGCGGCGTCTAAATCCAGACAAGGCGTGAGCCGTCATGATTCAATGCATCAGACCGTTGATATTTCCTCTCTTAAAGCACGCCAACCGTTCGGAAATAGGGGAGTAGCTGATAGGTCATGATGCGCAGACTGAGCCGGTTAGCATTCTGCTCGGTTCGGTCATCTCCTCGGCATCTTAGGCTCAGCCAGTGTCCCGATCTCCTCAGCTCAGCCAGTGTCCCGGTCTCCTCAGCTCAGTTATTGCCTGGGTTTCCTCAGCTCAGCCACTATCTGGTCTGCTCAGCCCAGACATTGTCGGACCTATTCCGCTGAATAACTCTCCACAATTCCTGGGATCTATCTGCCTAAAACGTATCGTTCCATTAGGAAAGGAAGATCCCAAAGATCTCTCCACGTCTTACGCCCTATCTTCACCCGATTCCATTATTTAAGGCAAGGGGGATTGTTGGGGATTCAGTTACCTAATTAAAGGCCACTAGCCTTGATTTGCTCCACCAAATCAGGAGTGGACCACGTCCTTTCCTGATTTATCTCCAACGAGATCTCTATATAATGGAGGCAGCTCTATGGTACAAGGTACGTACACTCTGCCCAATTTTACTGATACAATTTTCTACATTATTCCTCCATCCTAGAACTGACTTAGGCATCGGAGGGGTGTTGGCAAGATACCACACCGGTGTCAAGTTGTTTTTGCAGGTTGGCCGGGGACGATCACAAATCCGTTTCATCAAGGAGATAATTCGTATCTAAAGAAAACAAAATTACTTGCATGACCGTTCTTGTACCAGATTAATAGCCAAAACATAAAAATGCTGTTACCATGCTCGCCAAAGGAACAGATAGGTTATCATCCACTCCTCCTGCAGTCGAGAGGGACTCTACCAGCGTGGCCACGAAAGAAACGAAAGCCACTTTTTCCACTGTCGAAACCCAATCCATCTGGAAGTATCCAAGGGCTGAAAAGTAGTAGAGCATCCTATCGCATGTAGAAAAAGTTTGTGTCAAGATAAAATCAGCACTCCCACATACACAAACAGGACCAAGAAAGTTGCACAAAATGCTCATAAGGGCAAGGACCTGACACTGATATACTAGTGTCAGCCTCCGCCCCATGTGAGCGCTATGTGCACTTCTTTGTTGGCAAGCAAAGGTTCGAAAGATTCAAAAGACCAACCCCATGGAAATCAAGAAACCAAACATGAACATGGAGATGCTACCAGCCCAACTCTTGCTTTTGTTATAAGGAATTTTCATGGACCCGAACCTTCTTCCCATAATGTCAGCAATGCCTACAAAAAAATGTCATTTTAAGTTGTGTTTGAACTTTGAAAGGATTTTCCAAGGCAACATATACTGATATACACTAAAAGTGAATCTAGCGTATTCACTTCATTATGTTCTATCTTTTTCTTTAATTTTTGTTTTTTAAATCTTGCTATAAATCATGACCAAATGGTATTTTAAGTAGTTAGACACTACTGAGTTTGATTAAAGAGAGGTTTTACCATCCCCTCCACACATCATCGCAAGCGAGATCACTCCAATGGGCGATTCGCGCCAGAAGACAAGCACACACAAAATCAGTACTAAAACGTAATATAGAGGACCTCTAAGCAACTCTCTGCAGGGGAAAAACTGAATTTGGTTACAGATGATCTGTGGGATCAGGGATGTAATGGAGAAAAAATAAGCTAGAAAACATGATGGCCATGCTTAGAAACCTTACTCTGGCTTTCCTTCTCGAGTAACGGATTTTACAAGTCCTTCATCAGTGGCAAGGGATAGGCCATGAGTGACAAGCCTTAAGCAATTTGCAAGAGGAACCAAAGAAGCAAAATAGCGAGCCTCTGTTGAGGTGCTACTCTAATAATTTAAAATGATCAGCTGAAGTTGTTTGAGGAAATCAATAATTCGAGGTGCGGAAATATATTGGTCAATTGACTTTACAAGTATCCGTGGCGACAAATTGTGAATACCTGAATATTGGCCAGCAAGCCATGAAAAGCAACCCAGACAATATATGGACCAGTTTTCTGCTCAAATTCTGCTCAAATGGGAGGAAAATGAAAAACTCATCAATAAGAAAAGCGAGGCAGATTGTTAAATTGAATAAATATTTCTAATTATAAATCAACCAAAAAAAGAACAGAAACTTTTTAGCTACAAAATGAATCAAAAAGTACGTGTAATGAATTCTTCATCACCGTAGGATAAAAAACTAAAAACACACACATATGCACTATATTAGTAGCTTCCTTTACGCAGAGTGATTAGCAGACAAAGAAGACATAGACAAGCTGTCATTCCCAGACCCCTCACTTAGCCCACAATTCCAGTGAAATGTCTCTTACATGCAAGTACAACCATTTATGGGTAAAATGTGTGTAGACAATGATATACCATATAGGTGTTGAACGCATCCATCGGGTTTTTTTATTCCTGCTCGAGCGAACAAGTCTGGGCCTTCAGGTGACGGGTTGGTAAGATATTAAGAAGTATCTTGGAAATCAAAATCAAGTCTGGTGTGGTATTCAAAAAATTTAAAGAAAGTAGGGTGGTTCCCGTGGTTATGGATCTAGAAGGGATCTTTGGTGATGGTTCTGTAAGAAGCCTCTTGGAAATCAAAATCAGGTATGGGTCCTTTGGGTGATGGATCTACAAGAATTAAGAAGTCTATTGGAACCAAAATACCAATTATAAACTCACTTGTTTAATGCATTCAGTGGGCATTTACTTTCATTAAATAGCTGATCAAGCATTGAATCACCCATTTATCCTAGTATTCAGAAGTTCCAAAGGTGTTGGAACTGCAAGTGACATACATGCCACAAGCCAATAATAGCTACCCGAAAAGAACTATATGCTTAACCCTTCAGGTTATGCACTGATTAATGTTCAATTCCGATAAAAACATTAGAGGTTCAGCTGTTGGAGATGAAACGAAAATGGTGTATTTTCCTTATTTTTGTATAAAACTTGGACCCTGTTCAAATCGATCATAGTATGTAGGTATTTGACATCCATCACGATAAAGCTATCAAACTGACAAACTCAATGCCAAACCCCACGCAAACGATCAAATATAAATCCAGCTAATCTCTTTAAAGGATAATGTCAAATTTGTCCATCTCATATCCACAAACTAAGCCAATGAAATCAAATCAAGAGATAAGGAGATCTGATTAAAGCCCCCAATAAATCAACCTGAAAATGAGGGATTCAAGATTCAATCGCCTGAATGAAACGGTATATAAGTTCCCAACCAGAAACATATGCCAACTGCATACACAAATCATATATAGAGTACAGACATAGAGAGAGAAATGAGAGACCTGTCCTATGAAATCGCGCTGGGTGAGGAAATCAAAAGCCAAGACGAGTGCATAAGCACCGGACATTACAACCACCGTCGCTCCGGCGTCCTGAATAAGTGCACCGCCTTCGCTTCCGCTGGCAAAATAGACGGCGCTTCGCCGGAATTTATACGATCGGCGCACGTTTTTAGTGGCAACTGGGGACCACCGGTAGACACCATCGCCGTCACCGGTGAACCGAGATCGCCTCTCGGTGAGGAAATCTGAGGTAGTAGCGGAAGGAGAGAGGAGAGGAGGCTGGTGCGGCTGTACGTGGCGTCGTAGGAGAGTGAGTGAGGTGTTTTTAAAGGATAAGCCGATGGTCGTCGTGGCTGTGGCGGCACACGCCAGCTTCATGATATCAGCTCTCTCTCTCTCTCTCTCTCTCTCTCTCTCTCTCTCTCTCTCTTTCTACCTCTATACCCCTCTCTGGCGGTGGTCGTCGTCGCTCCGGCTTACAGTTCTGTACTGTCACGTTTGTTGATAACCGTTTTCCTTTTTCACAAACGAGCAATGCTGCTTATCCCGAAAAGTTTTTCACAAATTCAAAATCGATGGTTGAGATTCACTTAAATTTAAAATTAACATGTAAGTGAATTTCATCCATAACTATCGTCTATTAGGCAATAATTAATATACAATATTGATATCTACAAATATATATAAATATTCATAAAATATATATTAACTAGCGTATGCCTGTGCCCGTGCCTGAAGGCACGTTGCAAACTCACTAAGTTACATTAATTCGGTTTTATTTTTTACAAATTAGCCTTTAAAATGATTTTTAATTAAAATTTAAATAATTTAATAGCTATAGTAAAAAAAATTGTATTACCTAATTCAATTGATCAATCAAAGTTTATTATAATAATTAGGACACCTTTTACAACATAATAGGTAAAATGAGTTTGAAATTATAATTAGATAGAAATTTGTACGTACTTGTATATTTGAATGTGATATCTCTTTTCTTCAGTTCACCTGTTCATTTTCTGACCGTTGGGTTTAATCCGAACAGTCCAAATTATTGTAATCATCAGACCAGTGTGTTGTTTGACAACTGAACATACGCGATCTTAACCATTGAATTGCACTCCTTCGTGTGCATACGCTAGTTGATGCCCGTGTCTGAAGACACGCTCAATTTCTATCAAGTTCGAGCGAAAAATTATTCTAGGTTGTCTCAAAGTGTATTTGTCTATTCTTCCTCCATACTCATTCTCAACTTTTCTTTCTAGATTATAACTCTAGATTATCATAAAGTCCTGCTTCACTATCTATTCCGTGGAGAAATGAAAGTTAAAATACATCAGATGTTATATTTTGCCCAATAACATAAAATAAACCCATAGATCCCATAGAATTAGTCTTTTATAAGTCAAACTTACTACCTTAGTAGTCTCCAAAAAAAATGCAATTTATCTGAGACACTTATTAACCATAATGCAAATCACAGTAAAATAAGATAAAGAAAATGGTAAAACCCTAGCTGCACTTTCAAACTTCATGTATAAAACCTAAGTCACAAATATTTAGTTAAGAAAGTACACGATGAAATTGAGAAGAGATGGTCATTTGCCTATCTTGTTTTAATTTCTTTCAGATAGGTGGTTCCTACAGGAGGTCATGACCACTATGTAAGTTGAAGTTAAGAGATGGCTCAAGCAATCATAGGGTTGGGCTTCGGATTCTTAGGATTAGAGGAAGATATATAGGAGTTTAGGGAAGGTAAGTTTAAACTAAAGTGCATCTCATATACTTTCCTCTCATCTCTTCTAAAATCTGACTTCAGCATTTGAGTTTTTATTGGCTTACCAAACAACGTAAATGAATTTTTGTGTGCAGACAGATAGGAGGAAGGAGGATCCGAAGGGAACAGTTCGATTGGGGTAAAAGATTGATCATAATCCCACAGATAGTCTAGAAAAATGCTCGTGATCTAGTGCGATGCCAACTGTTATTTTTGTTGATCTTATTACAAATTTAAGTGATTCCTTCCTCAAGCATTATATGTAAAATGCTAGTATCTAGTCTCCACACGTGTGTACCATAGTATCCTTTTGTGTGTCCCCATGTCCCCTCGTGTCCGATAGAAATATGGCGACCTCCTAAAAATGTCCGTGCTTCATAGTATATCACAGTTGATGTCTAAACGAAATTAGTGAGCATAGAAACTCCGAGTAAATCGCCATATCGGCCATGTCAGAAATGCAGGAGACACCACCAAATGGTGTGTCCATTAGTTTTTTTTTTGAAGGAAAACTAACAGTTTAATATATTGACACCAAGATCAATAACTATAACTGAAACACAGTTAAGATAGAAAATACCGAGCATGGCTTAAGGAAGCAAATGCATACCTCCATCAATCTTCTCGCTAAAGTGTTAAGTCAAAACATATAAATAACTCTTCTTTTGGCCATCATTCTTTTTTTCGTAATAAGTAAACATATGTATCTAAGTGATCAATTGGCTCATTGGCTGTCAAATAATATATAAATAAAGATCCTGGAAGAGTGCAACTAAATAATTTGTCATTAAAGGAGCTATAATGACAACAGCTGTAGACAAAAACTTAAGTTGGAGGAATACTAATGAAAGAACAAATAAAAACGTAGCGGTCCGGATAGCTACAACGCCAACTAAGGCTCACACAATTTTAATTCCCAACCTAGCGACTATCATACAAATAAAAATTTAGGTTGGAGGAGATCCATTATACAAACCCAAACAAACAAAACCACATCAGTTCTTAGTTCTACAATGCCAACTAAGGCTATACAGATTTTAATTCCCAACCTAGTTGATTTCAAGCGAGTGTTTATTACAATGCAAATTCAAACACAGTATAGACATTAACCCCGAGCCACCATTGGCACATAATATCTCAAGCAGCCTGTGTGTCCAGCAGCATCCTCACTAATAGCCTTAACAAAGCACAACAATAGGATGATTATACAATCACAAATTTATATAGGATGATTATACAATCACAAATTTATCTTCCCGTGGCTTGCATTTTTCAAATAAATGAGTAAAATGTTGGCACTTTAGTGGAACAATAGAGCTAAACGAAAGTCATCTCTTTTTCTATATGTGTGAGAAGAGTTTTACCTCTTTCAAAGGGCAAAAACTATAATAAGGAACCGACGGTTGGAACCGCCGTGCACATTAGCAGTTCTATTAAAAATCACCCACATCTTTCTCTTCATTTCATGCCCCCTACAATAGAAAACAACTTATTTTTTTATCAACAGAAGCCATGTAATAAACAGAAGCAAATACAAAATTATGCCAAAAATTACAAACTTATATAAGAGAAATAACCCGGACCCAAAGTCAATTTGCATGCTTCTTTTGTTATGCTCCAAAACAAAAGAGAATCAATGCCAGGATCTCACTCAACAAATCACAACTTCCCACAACAGATTTGGAAGTCTACCTTCCACGTTAATGTATAAAGTTGACAACTAAATTGAAAAATTAAAAGAAGTATCGAAAAACTCATAATACATGCTAACATGGTGAGCAACAAATTCCTTATTCTTGCAAACAAAACAGCCATAAGGAAATGAACTAACAAAAATAAATATAAAAAAATAGAATTGTAACCATCACAATTCCCAACTTTGTAAAAAATGACACCAAAATCTCTTCCCCTCAAACCATGCATCAAAGCTAAAAGAGAAAGAAAGAAAAAAAAGGCGCTATGCACCTTAGTCAAGTTCCAAACAAAAATTTTCAAATTTCGTTAACATTCTCAAAAAAATCCGCTAAATGAAAAAGACTGATAACCAAAGGCTGATTTTTGGTTCTCATAGAAATTTGGTTTTAAAAAGACTTTAATATGCAGCAGTGAACAAAACAAACGAATCTCCATCGCCTGAAGTCGACAACTACAGCAACTAAAGGGGTGACCATTTACTACAAAAAAAAGCCCCAGTCATTAAATCAAACACGTGTGCAGTACTGTTGAGTTTCCCTCAAATGTGTGGTCCGGCCACAACTTCTCCATACTCCAAGATCTCTCTCTCTCCCACATGGGTAATATATTCACCGATCAAACAGGCGAATGGAGGAAAGGGATGATTGCTAAAGCCAATAGATCCGAGGCTAACGAACCCTAAATCATAGCGAAATAATTGTGAACATCGTCGAAGAATAAGGAATGGACAATACAACTGGGTATCCGAGAACGTAAGAAAGTTTTCAAAAAATCTACATTAGGAAGTTTTCAAAAATTTCAGAGAAAAAAACGAAAGATTAGGGACTTACTTGAAGATTATTAAGGCCTTGAGATTGTGTTGCTTTCGCACAGGAAATGGTGTTTGAGAGTTGAAAATGAAATGTTCCTTTTCCCTATCATTGTTTGAAAATGGATTACGCTAAAAAACAAAAAAACTAATTCTCTCGAACCTAATCTTTACTGCCGTAGGCTTTCTGAATTGCCACTGAAATTTGTTTCCGTTTGTTTTATATTTCTTCATTCTTCACATGATCACATTCTGATTATGATAGCAAGCAAATTGTTTATGTCAGCCACTCATAGATTTAAGCCTAAATCTATTCTAAGTTTAGGCTAAACACTAAGTTAGGCTAATGGAATTAGAGATAATCTGCTTGATCTCAACAATTAAATCCATAAGTCATTTGAATTAAAAATTAGAATGCTCAAACTATGCTAGTTTTCATATCATTTCCAAATGCATTAAAACCTTCATTAAGATGCCTCGTGAATTTCATTGAGATGCCTCGTGATCAAAACCTTTGTTGAGATGCATGGTCAATACTAATTAAGAAGAAATCGATGGAATGAATTGTAAACAAAATCATACAACCAAAAGGGATTTCCATTAAAACCTTCATACGTATGGGATAGGATAAGAAACAACTCCAAACAGGAAACACATATTTGTTTTGTTAATGGGAGCAGAATCTATTAAGGTGGTAAGTTTTCAATGTCACTGCCAACAACCGTAATGTAGTTCCCACTTTATTATCCTATCAATATAATAAACCAAAATTATAGAGATAGTTCAAGGTCATAAGTGTCACATCTGCGTTGATGAGTAACCTGTATACATTGGGTTTTTTTGCAGATTTTCTTAGCCAGAAGCATCTAAACATTAAATATAGAGGAAACGAATAAACATGAAACAACTTCATTGATGCATTAAAGACCTCTAAAAACCCATAACAAAAATTATATCTGGTAAATGAGTTGAGCTAAAAACAAAATGAAAATAGGTTACCCAAATTTTAAATTATATTCACCGTTAGCTTTTCTCTAGCAGCAGCCAGGAAATCTGCAACTTTTGTTTTTACCTAAAAGTACATTCCAAGAAAATTTAGTTCGATAATTGAATTCAAAGAGCCGAGCGGATCAAACCAAGATGCATAGGCATATCATGTTGGTTTTATTATTAAATTGACTAATGATTGACTTTCCATGGGAAAAAGATCTCAATCCCAATGATAGAGTCCTCTAAGCAAAGCTGCATTTGATTTTGGAACAGCGGCCATCTACAATTTTTGACCTTTTGCACAACCCCATTAAATAAGCACCATGTCTTAGTATATGTGTACGTAAAGCTTTTAGTCTCCATCACGTGACGGAGAGTGTAAGTAAAATCATGTGTACATTAAAATGAAAAAAGTCTTTGATCCCAAAGTTCTTGAATTGAATTCACCTTCGAAAGAATATCACACTCAGATACGAAAATCAGCGAACACGAAATTACCTTCAAACCAACGGGTCCTCCTCCATAGTAGTCGTACCATACCTCAAGCATTAGTTTCCCGGTCATTACCAACCTACACAAAGAGTAGACAAATCCACCTCCACCAAATAAATCTACAGATAAACAGTATAAGATGAAAAGAGTAGATAACAAATCTACACAAAGAGTATATGTGTACATCTAAGCAAAGCTGCATTTGATTTTGAAACAGGGGCCATCTACGTAAGGCTTTTAGTCTCCACCACGTGACGAAGAGTGTAAGTAAAACCACGTGTACATTAAAAAGAAAAAAGTCTTTGATCCCAAAGTTATTGAATTGAATCCTCCTTCGAAAGAATATCACATTCAGATAACCAATTAGATATGAAAAATCAGCAGCGACATGAAATTACCTTCAAACCAACGGGTCCTCCTCCATAGTAGTCGTACCATACCTCATGCATCAGTTTCCCGGCCATTACCAACCTACACAAAGAGTAGACAAATCTACAGATAAACAATATGAAATGAAAAAAGTAGATAGAAATGAAAAGCTAAAGAAATCCACCAAACCACAGTCAATGACCCATCATCATAAGCTCAAGAAATCCACCAAATCCAAGATTTTTGAAGCATATAACAGATAAACAGTATAAAATAAATAGAAGACAACATATACACGCATTCATCCATTTTTTTATGGAAGGAAATAGTGACAAATCAAACATTTCATGCTTTTCAAGCAGATGAATGCCCAACTAAGTATTTTTCAAGGAGATTATCTACAATGATTTGTACATACCAAGTAAGAACAAAGAATCTATCAATCAGGAACCGAGATCTTGCATTCCCGAAATGGTGTTTCCCAAACCTTAGTCACGAACCCCAAATTAGTCTTTCATTCTCTTCAAAATCCTTGATGAATCAATCCGTAAAAACCACCAGGGCTCTGAGACGCAAGCGCGGGCAATGGAGAGGTCGATTGGCTCTTCATCTTCCTCAACGCAGCTGATTCCGTCCGAGATGCATCAGGCCCTTGCTTTGCTTGGAAACTGAAATGTTCAGGCAGTGGGGAACAACTGAGTGATGCTGAAATGAATCGGAAAAAAGGAAATAGAAATCGCACCAGGAGAAATGCGGATATTTCACGCCTGGGAGTGAGAGCAAATGGTTGAGTGGGTGGAGGCGGTGGGGGGTGTGTGGGTGGGTGGGCGTGTGAGAGAGCGGGGGGATGGACCTTGGTATCTTTTGGCCTGCTTGGGGAGATGGGTAGCTGAAAACACTAACGTTGATTGGATTGTGAGAAAAGTACTGACTTGATGGTTTTAGGGGGGAACTTTGGATTGAGAAAAATCAATCCTCACCCTTGATCAAATTTGTTACTTAATCTCAACCATTGAAAGTTAGAAAAAGTTAGTTTGTGAGGAGATAAGTTTGAAAAAGAGCCTTGTATTGTTATATAGATATTTATCTTTATATGTATATTATTCTCTTTTTATTAGCGATAATTAACCAGACCCTAAATAATATACATTTGTTCTCTTGTTGCAAGTAGAAGAAGTCAACCCTCGGTCCCACATTAATATTATTTTTCTCAAACACATTATTTTCATCCAATTAAAGACGTTAATAATTTAACGTGTTTGAAATATATATATTAAAAGAGTGTAATTCATATGTCAACATCTTTACTCTCAAAAGAATTACGAATTTTATGTAATAATTTTCGTATTTTTTCTCTCTCTCCCTTTTTATTCTCTTAGAAACAAATTACATAAATATTTAATATAAAATCATAATTCAATGAAATTTTTTATATTTTTATGCATAATAATACGACGCTTGTTAGATATTATTTTGATGGTCTTCTTGATTGGATTTATCATTCGTATTTCATTTTTTTTTTAATTAACAAGAGAACAAAATTTAAGAATTATAAGATTTTGACAAATTTTTTTAAAAAATTCTTTAAATTTTTTCTAACTTCAATTTATATTTTTTTATTTTTTCATTAAGCCAAATAATTAATTTCAAAACTTTTAGCAACCCCTATTTTTTATATTCAGGAATTGTACTTATATTGATATCGTGTCTTATAAGCCGATATACAATTTTCATTGCATTTAAATTAGCTCTTTAAAATTAGAACCTTGCGTGCCTGAGTGGAGGGTCGAAAAAAAAAACCTATTTTTAGCGAATCAAAAGCAAGATTAACCTTTACCCTAACAAAAGGAAGATTTCTTGCAAGCAAACTGCCATTTGATTTCCCTTCCTTCCATCTTTCTTGCATAGTTGAGCAAACTAATGTTGGAATTGGTAATGGATAAGTGATTGAACATAGGACATATTCGGCAGTCTTACGAGTTAAGTGGAATGTCTCAATCACCGGTCACTAATAATGTGCAACTCAAAGAGTTTTGTTAATAGTCATTAATCACGATTGCTATAATACTAAGAAATGACATTGGGTCCATTTGGCTAAACTAGATTATGGGATTATTGGATTATGTTGGGTTTTCGTAGGGAATAATCTAGCTCAAAGTGTTTGGACTAAATTATTTGTGGATTATTGGATTATTGGATGTAGTTGTATTTATTTTGACTTTGATGTTAAAAAGACGAAGTTGCCCACTAACGTTTGGTTGGATGAACCCGGTTCATGAATTTATTTTCCGTGAATGTCGTCGCAAGCTCGCATCGAATTTTTTTTGTGAAACATATATATCCCAATTTTTGCATTATTTTGTAACTGAGTTTTGAAAAAAAATTGTTGCATTTGTGCGCATGAATATGTGATTGAACTTGTTGGTCGTGTAGAATGGAAAAGAAATTATCCGCAATAGTAAATTAACAAAATTATACGACAATTGCGGTAGAAAAAAATTAATAATTGGAAACAGCATACAACAATAGCAAAACGAATGGATGTCTTCGTAAGATTAAGGAATAACCAATTTTCTAACGCCGACGTTGGGCCCCACGTCGATGGCGCCAGGCACGGTGCATGACTGCCCGTATACTGTCACGCAAATCGATCATATTATCATCTGTGAAATCGTCTTGCGGTTCCACCGTATCGTCTTCGTTATCAGCCTGCGTGTCATCTGAATCACGCAGGTCCTCAAACACGTAATTTGGGTTGTTAATAGCTTCCTGGAATAACTTTTCGTCCGGTGTGTTGCGTCGTATGTAGTTGTGCAAGGCCATCGATGCAAGTACAAGGTCGATTTGCGTATTTAGCTTACACCGCGGCATATCGTACAACATGTGGAACCTTCGTTTCCAAACACCGAAAGTTCGTTCCACGCAACTTCTGAGAGACGAATGAGCCTTGTTGAAAAGCTCTTTGTCATCACGTGGGGTTTGTGTGCCTTGTCGAAAAGCTGCTTGGTGATACCGATAACCTTTGTACGGAGACATATAACCGGTCCTGTTTGGGTAACCAGCATCAACGAGATAGTATTTTTCTGCAATTGTGAATCCGTTGTTTTACAAGAAATCGATTTGCTTGCCATAACATCCAGAAACATGAATAAACGTAATTGAAACAAATGATACCATCGATGGAAACTCGTACCCGGTTGTGGGTGGGGGAAATTGAAGGCGTTATCGTACACAACTCGTTTAAATATGTTGTAGTCACGCATGGACCCCTCGAACCCCGCTGCACCAAATGTGAAGCATAGGTCAAAGTCACACACATCGATTACATTTTGCGTGGGTTCTCCCTTTCGACTCCAGAAATCTTTGTGCTGAATCTCGTTCTCCGGTTTGCAAGGGATATGAGTTCCGTCTATAGCACCGATGCAATCCTACGAATGGAAACAATAAAAACAAAACAAATTAATATCACGCGTCTTCAATTAAGTTTACATTCATTTAAACATACAATGCAATAGTAAGAACAAAACCAAAACAGCTAGGAACTTCAGCAATTGCTTGATCGCGCGCAATTCACGGACAACGTCCCTCGCATGCGCTGAATAGCGGAACTCATTTTCTGTGTCCGACATGACAAATCCAGTAGGGACTTGAGCAGATGGAGACGTATCGGTTTTACGGTTGTCACACCATCCAATCCAGCTTGTGCAAGGCTGGCCAACACATAATGCATTTGATTAATTCGTAAGTTATGAGCATTACCCGGTTAGCAACTTGAGAATGTTACATTTACGTGGCTTATACTTACTACGGGTTGTGGGCAGACAAAGTACCGCCTCTCAGGATTGCGCTCTGACCCGGATACACGCATCACACATGGCCCATGCCCGCAATGGCACATCCTCCGGACAGACCGCGAGTTACTGCTTGAATCATGTGATGCCATATCGAGTGGTACACTGCAGTAGTCAATGTATCACTCCGAAGCAATTAATTATTCCAACCGACAGAGTTATGTTCTTCTGTCAACACTTATCATCTCCTACGATTAAGGTACATGGGTGGAAATGAGAATTAGGCTGATTATTCAAGTGATCCTATTTTGGGGGGAAATGGAAAGGCATTGTAATGTTTCATTCTCCCTATTCACTTGTGCAAGTAGAATGTCTGAACTAGCAACGACCTTAAAAAAAATAAGAGTTTGTGTCTAATGAGGATTGTGCAGTCTAAAAGGTAAGAGATTTACTTATGTGACAACATACATGTGTAGGCTCGTGATTTATGATTCAGATGATACAATATTTAAATAAATTGATTTTCCAAAATCGCGTTCATGTATGACGTTATAAATTAATATTCACAATTATATGAATAGTTATACTTTAGCATGTCAAAGAATAACAATATTAAGATATTAAGATATTGAGATATAAGTCCTTTTTTGTTGTCAATGTCAAAAGCCATCAAAATTATGTACAACTTGTGTTGCAAAAAAAGTCTGAACTTTGACATTTCCGTTTTGATCTTTTTTATTGCTTTGATTTGTAAATGTCACGTTCATGAGTTCGTTCACCATAGAAAATGCTCTACTTCACTTCACAAGGCCCATTTCACCATAGAAATATTAACAAATTCAAACATCTGATGGTATCTCGTCTCTCGTCTCCAAGAACATAGGATGAGAAACTGAAACTCAGACACATACCTCCTTAGGAAACCCACTATTCAAGTCCACAAACTTAGGGAGCTACATCGGGCAAAGCCACGTAGTACTAGCCTCCTTAGGGGGACTTATTGAACATATAGCACAATTCCGTATAGTTATCACTCCAAAGAACCAAGTCCAATTATCGAAGATAACAGAGATTTAAGACCAAAAAGAATATATGGCAAAAGTTCCTCCATACAAAAAGCTCCTTTATTTTACAAGTAAAACTGTAGTGAAAAAGGAAAAACGACCAATAAGAGGCTGGTCTGCTATCAAACCTGTACCAAATCCAACACCCAAATGAACAAAAAAAAGAGAAAAATCGTAATGTGGGATCACATACGCGCGCGTGAACGCACAAAGGAGTGTCATGTAACTCTGTCAGCAGTTAGCCTCTTAAAAGAACTGCATCACCTTGACGCATAAACCAACACTGGTTTAGGGTAGAACTAAAGCCTGTTTGGACATTTTTCAATGCTACTTTTAGATCTCATTTTCCAAGTTTCTGTAAATCAAAATCTGAAATGGGTTCATTTCAAGAAAAAAAAAATTCTCCAAAAACAAGTTTCCTATGGCCTTCTCTTTTTACTTTGACAATCCCGAACTTTGACAAACGTGAATGAACTATTACTGTTTTAGTCTACGCTCTTGAACAAACGAGAGTTCTTGTGGTTCTACTGAACTACAATAGCTGTATCGCGGGCATAAGGTGATGTGTATCGGGCATCAGGTGATCTTATGGCTCCAGTAGTCCAGTTTTATTTTTTCTATTAAGTACCATATTCGTGTAATAAACCAGTTATGAAACATTCTAAAATGCAATAACCGAGACTTACAGGGCGTCGCCGGAGGGTAGCTGTCGCCGATCTGGTGCGGATGGGGCTCCGACTCGCCGTGATGTGAACCTTACGCCGGATGGGGCTCTGTCGCCGATATGCCACACGGACAGACGTAGGCGGCTAAGTTTTTCAGTTACCGACACCGCCGTACTCCTCCGCCTGTCGATCTGCGCCGAACTACCGCGAACAATGGAAGGGCGGCCCTGGGTTCTGGAGGGTTTGGTCCTGGAGCGGCGGTGGTTTTGGAGAATGGCTAAACATTTGGCCAGAGTTTACCCTACTTCACCAAACCAAGGGTACTTCAGTCATTTCCATTGCACCACTTGTTGGTCACGTGGTCCAAAAATCTGGGCTTAATCTAGCTTCTTTGGGTAAATAATTTAGCCCAAATGGGCTGGATTATTTCCGTAATAATATATACAATCTCAATAAACTAGTTTAGCCAAATAGGGCCATTCTCAAAATGAATAATATGTCAGTATTTGGAAAACTGTCATTGAAAAAAATTAGAATAAGTATTGATGTCAGTCTAAAAAAATAACTATCATCACTATCACAATAGTGTTTAAATAACATGTCAGTTTTTGCAAACATGTCATTGAAAAAACTGTAATAAGTATTAATGTCAGTTTACAAAAAAAATTTTATCACTATCACAATAGTGCTTAAATAACATGTTAGTTTTTATAAATCTGTCATTAAAAAAATTAAAATAAGTATTGATATCAGTTTACAAAAAAAAATATCATATAATCTTATTTATAATGTCAATTTTGATTAAAAGTGACATTGAAACAAAGAATGTGGGTAACGTGATATGTTATATGTTATATATTAGATATTATAAATATCTCATGAATATTATGTTTAATGTAATGGTCAAAGAGGATGCGCATAAGGTGTTGGTTGGGTGAAAGGTAATGGTGTTCTGTCTATATTGAGTAAATAATTGTGTTATTTTTAATGACATTTTGTGACTATCATATTTATAATTAACGATGACAACTATAATTTGTCATCTTATACTTTTTAATGACACTTGTAAAGTGTCATTTTATAACGCCTAGCTATGGTGCCATTTGCTGGAAAGTCCATGAGATTTGGGCGACAAAAGCGGACAATATTGTACAAGGTGGGAGTGGATCGTTACAAATAGTATCAGAGCGATCCGTGTACATAATCGAATGCGGGGTCGGGACTTGTTTGGTCACTAGAGAACAGACCCGGGGTTAGGCCGTGGTGACTCTAGTGTGAGCCCCTTGCGAGGGCGCAAGGTCTTAAAAATTGGAGAGATTGTGATGTCCCGTCTCACATCGAAAGTCTACATGAGTAATCCTGGATATATAATGAACCATGTAAACTACTATTAACAACTTGGAATTAAGTATTTTGGGCAGCGTAGTTGGGCTCCAACAAGTTGCTAGATCAGTGATTTACAAGAGGCGTTACAAATGGTATCAGAACCTGCACCAATCGGAAATGTGAGAAATATCGGCCCCACATGAGGACGTGTGTTCCAAAGTGGGGGAAATTTTGACACCCCAGCCAGGCTGTGGTGCCAACTGTGAGGCTGGCGTCCAAAAGATGGAGTCTCATTGGGACGTCCGGATGGGTGGTCAATAGTCTCACATCGCTTGATGGATGTAAGTTCGGTGGTATTTATAAAATTATGTATCTTCTTTGTACAAGACTTTTTAAAGAACCAATGACCCCCTTGAGTTCAAGAAACCGAAAATCTTTTGATTGCACTCCATGAATGGTAGAAAATGAAGGCAATTAGTGATAGGAAGTAAAGACTAGTGGAGACCCTTAAGTTGCGCAACGACGCGAGGACTTTTCGATTGTCACAAGACCTTCTGGTGTCCCAATTCAACCACACCACCTTTCTGAATTTCCAACACAAAAAACCTCCTCGTATTAAAAATAAGTCACTAATTGTTAGAATACAAAAGCATTTTATAATCAAGATATGAATGTGGAGTAGTAATGATATTGAAATCAAAATCACTAAATGAGTATTAACAAAAATATTTTTCTATTTTATTTTCATCCCATATAGAAATGACAACAACTTCATTGATAATACGGGAATAAACTTAAAATAAGAAAACATAGATTAATTGTAGAAAACTCGAAGGGGTGCGAATGAAATGGAACATCAGATGGTTTTACGACAACCGAAAAGTATCATTTATGGACACCAATCAAAAGTCTCCATGTCTCTATTCATTACTTGCAACTCAAAAGTTCATCTATTTTGGCAGCTTAAGAACTATTGAAAATAAACCAGATGAAAGAACAAAGAGGATGAAAAGGATCACAGTATAACAAAATATATGAAAAGGAGAATGAAGAAGATTGAGAGAACATGTAGTTGTTTTCCCATTATATTGCTTGATGACAGAAGATAACAGAGACCTCTTTATATAGAACAAGAGGCTCTAGCCAGGCACTAGCCAGCATGCTAGGCATGTGCTTGAAACAAACACAGCTGGAAATAACAAAACAAACTAACAGAATTTATTCCTAACAGAATTTCTAACAACCTCACGTTTATAAGACTATGCTGAGGTAATGATCTGGTGAAATGGAAACACTGAGATTGCTGAGGTGGCTTGCCAATCTGATGAGGATTTATGCTGACCATACGTTGGATATGATCTGCTGAAGTTGATCTGCTGATCTGGAGCATAAAGATGAGGACCACTCTGCTGAGAACCAAAATTTTGAGAAGATCTTCCAATCTGTTGAGATGATTGCTGTCCACAGGATTGAGAAAGTTTAGCATCATCATGTATCTTTACATCCCCCGTCAAACTGATGGGAGGACCGACCAAAAGTTTGGATTTAAAAAAGAGAAACAAGAAACAGGAAAGGGGTTTAGTGAATATATCAGCTATTTGCTGCTGAGAGGAAACATAGCGAACAACTAGCTGATTCTGTAGAACCTTTTCACGAACAAAATGATAATCAATTTCAATGTGTTTTGTCCGAGCATGAAACACTGGATTGGATGCTAAAGCTATAGCACTTTGATTATCACACCAGATTAAGGCAGGAGAAGTAATAGGAAGATCTAAGTCCTTAGCCAAGTAAGACAACCAAGTTAATTCTGCTGCAACATTAGCCAAGGCCCGATACTCAGCCTCTGTTGAGGACCTGGCCACTGTTGATTGTTTCTTGGCTGACCAAGATATCAAATTAGAACCAAAGTACACACAATATCCTGAAGTGGAACGACGATCTATTGCATCTCCAGCCCAATCTGCATCTGTGTATGCAGTAAAACTAAAAGAACCAGGTTTGAAATGAAGACCATCAGCAATACTACCCTGAACATAACGTAATATGCGTTTTACAGCCACAAAGTGATCTACTGTAGGAGCATGCATGTGTTGGCAAACTCTATTGACAACATGAGCAATGTCAGGCCTGGTTATAGTCAGATACTGAAGAGATCCCACAAGGGTGCGATAATGAGTAGGATCAGCAAACAACTGAGAGTCAGACTCAGTTTTGCACTTAACAGATTCAGGAGTTTTGCTACTCTTGCATTGAAGCATCCCTGCTTTGGTAAGAAGATCAGTAGCATACTTTTGTTGGGAAAGAAACAGATGAGAAGATGATCGATGAATCTCAATCCCCAAAAAATAATGCAAGTCCCCTAAGTCTTTCATTGCAAACTTGGAATTGAGAGTGGTAATTAACTTGGTAATGAGATGATCATCATTCCCAGTAAGGATGATATCATCTACATAGACAAGAAGTATGACACATGATCCTCCTTTCTTCAAAACAAATAATGAGGAATCGGCAGCACTATTATGAAATCCTTGAGCAATCAGAAATGTACTAAAGATAGAATACCAAGCTCTTGGAGCTTGTCTAAGCCCATAAAGAGCTTTATGCAACTTGCATACCAGATGAGGATGATTAGGATCTCTATATCCTTGAGGTTGCCGCATATAGACATTTTCATCAATCACACCATGAAGAAATGCATTGGAAACATCAAGTTGACGAAGTTTCCAAGATTGAGTTAAAGCCATAGACAGAACAACACGAATTGTAGTCTGTTTTATCACAGGGCTAAAAGTGTCTGCATAATCCATTCCTTCAGTCTGTTGATTCCCATTTGCAACCAACCGAGCCTTATATCTAGCCACTGTTCCATGAGAAAGTCGTTTGATTTTATAAATCCATTGACAACCTATGACATGACCATGAGGAGGCAAAGAAACCAAGGACCAGGTACCTTGATTTAAAAGAGCAGTATATTCTTCATCCATAGCCGTTTTCCAGACAATATGTTTGATTGCTTCTGAAAAATTCTTAGGTTCCACAAAAGACACACTAATATCAGCTGTTAGAGACATGGGAATTCTGGGCTTAGTTATGCCATCCTTTGCTCTAGTAGTCATAGGATGTTGATTGACAACCAAGGGATGAACTGAAGCAGTCTCTGGTAAAGGATGAGAGGGAAAAGATTGAGATTCAGAACTAGTTAGTTCTGCTGGAGGAGAAGAAACTGATACAGAACTAGGAAGGGCAGTACTGGCTGAAGAATCCGGAACAACCTCTCTGGTAGGTACTGGTATGACATTAGGGTATACTGTTACATCAATGGGATCATATGTGGTAAGAGGAACAACAAAGGATTTGAATATTTCTGAAGGTAGATCAGTGGGAACACTGACAATTTGAGTGTAAGGAAAAACAGCCTCATCAAACTTGACATGCCTAGATACATACACTTTTTGAGTGAGAGGATTATAGCACCTATAACCTTTGGTATTGAGACAATATCCAACAAACACACATTGAACAGACTTTGGTTCCATCTTGTGAGAAGTGTATGGCTTAAGCCAAGGATAGCAAGAACATCCAAATGGTTTCATGAGATAATAATCAGGTTCCTTTTTAAACACCAGAAGGTATGGTATTTGAAATTCAATGGATGAATGAGGTAACCTATTGATGAGATACACGGCAGTGATCAAGGCTTCAAGCCAAAAAACAGAAGGCATCCCAGCTTGATGAAGCAAAGTTAACGTGGTTTCCATGATATGACGATGTGCCCTTTCCGCTCTTCCATTTTGAGCAGAAGTATGAGGACAAGTTGTCTGATGCACTATGCCAGCTTCAAGAAACAGACGAGTCAAGTATGTATTAACAAATTCACCCCCATTATCACTCCTCACAGTCTTGACTGTGGTATTAAACTGGTTTTGAACGAATGCCTTAAAACCAGTAAGGTGACCTTGCACTTCAGACTTGTATTTCATAGGAAAAATCCAAACATAACGAGAAAAATCATCTAATATTAACAAGTAGCACTACAACAAAAAAGACATCCCATAGCGTGCCAAAAACGCTATAGAAGACTATATATAGCATTTTTACAAATGTTGTATTATCCCATGCTGTTAAAAGTCTCGTCAGCTATAGCATGTTTTGAACGCTATTGTAGATAGTCTTTAATAGCATTTGGTAACCGCCATGACAAGTTTGACATTCTATAGCATTTGTGAATGCTATTTTAGCTATGTCTTTTACAACATTTCACGAACGCTATTATAGGACTTGACATTTCATAGCATTTTTTGCACCTTATTGTAGATACATTTTTAATAGCATTTGTTAACGCTATAACATGTCTTCACATTTAATAGCTTTTCTTGCACGCTATTATAGATGTGTCTTTTATAGCGTTTGCTAACCGCTATAACAGGTCTAATATTCCATAGCAATATTTTCACGCTATTGTTCGAACAACTTTTGATAGCATTTTGTGAACCCTATTGTATATCCTAAATTTCACAGCATTTTAGTGCACGCTATTGTAGGCAAGTCTTTTGCAACGTTTTGTGAACGCTATAACAGGTTTTGACATTCCATAGCATTTTTTTGCACTCTATTGTCGATATATCTTTTTATAGCATTTTGTATGAATACTATTTTAATTAGGTACATCTTTCAGTAATATATTTTTGGACGCTATAAGAAGATCAACGTTTGAAGGACGCTCTATTTACATTACATATTACAATCTGTCATATAAAGATATTTTATTTACCTAACATGTGCTTCTTGTATTCTTGCCAAACTCATACAAGCCTGTCCCGAATGCTATCGGTAATATTAATCTCAAAATCATCAGGGTTAAATGGTAACAGAATTAAATTAATAATCATTTCGAAACAATACGCGTAACCACAAATATTCCAAAATGAAGTATTATACTAACATTTATATCCCAAAAAATAGACTACAAAGTCTTGATAACAAAAAGAAAGCAATATACGTTAAGGAAAAAGTCTTTAACTATATATGCCCGACCGGCACTGACTTCATCTCCCTATGCCGTTAGTTTTGGGTCACAAAACAGTGATATACGTACCAAAAAAGAGTATTATGTTAACATCGGTATCCCAAAAGAAGACTACAACTCTTGACAATAAAAAGAAAGCAATATACGTCAAGGAAAGTCTTCAACTATGTCCAGCCGACGTATGGTTATATGTTCATCTTTCAACGTCTTTAGTCAAAAGTCACAAAACACCAATCTTCAGTTTCAACCCACAAACCTACGCTTACAAGAAAAAAATTGAATAAACAATCGATCACCGCGTAAGTAGTCAATTCTGACAAAGAAAATATGCATTCTATAATAGGCATTGAATTGGACAAGGGACATGGCAATTCATAGAAAATAACGATAACTTGACTCCTATTACTTTGTAAACATTGTCATTAACAAGCCAAGAACTTCACTCCTATTACACAACAAATAAAAGAGACTGAATAAATAGCGTGCAAAATCATATCACAGTCAAATTTATTTGATTTTTGCTGCTAGTACATTGTGATGTTCAAGTTTGTTTATGATAATAGTAATCTATTTAAGGAATTATTGTTGAAACTCATGGAACGAAGCAACTAGAAGCAAACAGGGAGTTGGCAACAGGGCTAAGTGACGAAGTGGTATTTATTTTTATGGACAACTTATCAAGCACCATGGATGGGGATTGACTTTTTAAAATTTTGAAGAGGTTTGGAAGAATTCAAGGTGTGGCTATTTCAGCTTAGAGATCTAAGTCTAATTCCAAGTTCGATTTTATTAGGTTATACTCCAAGGAGGCAGCAGCTAATGCGATCAAAAACAACACGAAAATAGCACCAAAAATAGCAGACATAGCAGCCGAAAAACAGCAAAAAAATAGCAGTGTAACAGCACAAAAAACAGCACGAAAAACAGCCAAAAAACTGCAACAAAATAGTACAAAAAGAGCACCGAAACAGCACAAAAACAGTATGAAAACAGTAGGAAAGCAACGGCAGCGACGGCAACAAAAAACAGCAGTGAACGGCGGCAAAAATAACACGAAAACAGCAGCAGCATTGAAAAAAGTGTTACTTGGATGTACATTTAAATCTAACATGATAGATGTGTTGCAATAATTATTTGAGTTTAGAAATAACGTCATGTTAGACTCCTCTTTTTCTCTTTGTCCTTTGTTCTTTTTTCTTTTCTTTTTATGTTCTTTTTTTCTTTCTTTAGTTGGTCGTGTGGGGTATACATGAAGAGGAATGCTTGGACACAAATACTTTGTGTACAATACACAAATACGAGCGTGACTAACTTTTATTTAAGTCGCAGACTAATTTTTTGATAGTTGGCAGCATCATTTAAACTTTTCATGTCCGTGCATTCTGCTAAGTAAGGATCCTCTTATGTGATGGACGTCTCAAGTGATGCAGAATGAAACTCAACATGATTCAAATTAGTCATTTAATAAATCTCTTTTGTTTTCATCGTTTATGCAAAAAATCAAGTTGATATAGTGTACATATCCAGTATGGTGGTCATAATGTTTCACTTCCTCAAAAAATCAAGTTGATCTAATGTTGATCTTATATATTTACTAGTCAAACTCCTATCATTCTCTAATGTTCCACATGTAAATATATTTTTTGTGTTTCCAGTATGGTGGTCATCAATATTAGCATCTAAACTTCATGCCAAATACAAACTAGAAGGGCTATGCAGCTATATCATCAAAGCAGTTTCGAGGGGTTATGTCACCACCTCATTACATCCAACAAGTAAAAAAAGAACAATACACATCCTAACATAGACTAGAGGGGCTATGCCGCCACCTCCTCAAAGCAATTCCGAGGGGTTATGCCACCACCTCATTATATCCAATAAGTAAAAAAAAAATAATATACATCCTAACATAGACCAGAGGGGCTATGCCGCCACCTCCTCAAAGCAATTCCGAGGGGTTATACCACCACCTCGTTATATTAAACAAGCTAAAAGAAGACAATTATACTTTCTCTAGCTTGCGTTACACCTCAAGTTTGTAGGAACTCAGGTTAGAGGTTTCCGCTAGGGAAAGTATAATTATTTAGACGTAAAATGCATCACTTTTATAAGAAAGTATTACCCTGTTATAAAGTCCATAGTAACTTTTTCAGCTGGGCAAACAACAGTGGTTCCAAGAGCTTCTTCGAGATAAGTCATATCACTTGCGCTTCTCCATAAATACACATTATCCTTCTTTACAATATCCACCCAAACTCTCATTGCATTAGGCCCAATAGGAATATGATGAACGAGTGCATTTGGATCACTAGAAGACCAACGCCCTTCAGCAACTACTTCTCCTGTCCCCATCCAATCAAGCAACATGCACTTGTTGCTATGAAGGTTAGTGCTCATACTCTTTAGTAACAAGTTGACAGAAAATAAACCGACAATGTAAGATGTTAGAAACAATACTTTTGATATTACTATAATATACATAGTTTTGTGAATGGGTATAGGTGATGGTACCTCTTTAGTTGCCGGGGGAGGTAAGATTGGTGTTGGTGGTGCGACCTCATCACTTGCTTGTTGCTTTTGACCCTACAAAGTTCAACAACAACAATAAAAAAAAGAATAAAAATACTATACGAAATAGGCCATGAGTAAATATAATGTAGAAAACTAGAAAGTACTTACATGGTTTGCTTTTAACTCGTCATATAATTTCTGCATATTTTTCATTTGAGACCTCATTTGAGCATTTTCTTGAGTTAGATGAGCTATGTGTCTATTCACATGCGATAGTATACCCAATTTGGATTGTGTAACCCCTTTCCCGAATCCTCTTACGTGGCCACCCTTATCTGGACCAAGGACTTCACAAAGAGCATCTTCTTTCAAATTGCTTGAAGACGACTTTGGTGTATGCTGTTCAATAATTTTCAATTTTTTCTACAAGTTGTATAACAAAAAAAATAATGTAAATGATTAAGGTGATTGCCCAACTTATATAGCAAATTAAGCATAGTAATAAATAAGGAGTCACGGCCTCACAATTGTTTCGTCGACATTTGTGTTTACAGCTTCACCGTTCTTTCTTGTATGTCCCTTAATCCAAACATCAACTCTATTGATTGAAGTCTCTCCAAATCATTATTTGTGCAGACTTGTACCTGAACGATGTTCATGTATGGCCACGTCAATTAACAAGAGTATCAACAAAATGAGAAAGGAAACAAATTTAATTAATTCATAAATCTGTCAAAAAATGTTACGATCTAAACAAACCTAAAAAATCTATCATCAGGCGTGTTTATACATAAAAAACTCAAGTTAAATATAGTTTCTAATACCGAACTAAAAAATTAAAAAATTAAACTAATTGTAACACATTTCCTGAGCATGCTTCTGCAAACTGCTCACTCACGTGCCTAAATATTTTCTGAATTGATGTCGAATTCCCAATACGCCATTGCAAAGATCAAAGTTGAGCTGGCCGAGAAATCTAAAACAGCAGTCGATGTCGATTTCCAAGAAAACAGATGCTCCACAAAATCACTAATTTATCTTCCCTGACATGTTTCAAAGAAATAAATGAATTAACCAAAGAATAAAAAACTAAGATTATACAAACCCAACCGAATATCTATAGCTCCTAAACGAGAACCAAAGGTGGTATATATAGAAGTCAAACAAAACACTAGTTGACCAAAGTGCTCCCAAAACCCAGAGCACAAAAAAGGCTCCAGTTGAAGCAAATCAGCCACCAGACCAAGAGGCACTTAACACCAGTATTAGAAATGATAAATAAGCAAAAAGAACCCAATCATGAACCAAAAAGCATCCAAGTGGCTCGCGGCAACAATTCCTTAGCAGAGATAGATTAATTCCTCACAGCCGCTCGCAGCAGCAGTCGCAGTTGTGCTCGCAATAGCAGTAGCAGTTGCGCTTGCAGCAGCAACAGCTAGCCACGCTTGCAGTAGAAGCAGCCATAGCCGTTACAGAAACTGCTTGTAGCAGTAGCAGAAGAAACCAAAATCATCTCGTCAGAATTTCTCGCAAACAAAAACTCTTATTTGACAAAACTATGGCTCATCTCTACAAAAATTCACGCAAACAAAAATCAATTCACTAACAGCACACCAGCGACACAAGATTTAATAGTCTAATATGTTCCTAAATTTTGCATAGCATAGCCAAGAGGTTTAGCAATAACACATTGCATCAGAATATCAACATTAAGAAGAGATATATACCTAGTAACTTATCATGACTTGGTAAGGACACAGTTTATCCAATCTACTCGTGATTCCGCCAAACTGCAAAAAGTCATGTGAATTATAAAACAGTCAGTGGACAAAAATATTTAACTAGCTAGAAAAAATAACGAAAGGAAAACAAAACTCACGCTTCGTTTGCTTAGGATACATGGGTCTCTCATCACATCTTTCATATATCTCATAACATAAAATCCACATTCAACACTTGTAGGTTGCTTTGGACACTACATACAAATAAAGAGTCACATAACAACATATATCAGCGAGAAGATGTTACAAATAAATTATGTTCCTACCTTAACTACTTCCCAATTTTGAGTTTTGTTTTCTTTTGTTTTCTTTTGTTTTCTTTGCCTTATGCTAATGAGTTTAGCAATGTGTGGCAAGACACCAATCAACCAAGTTCCGAATTTACCAGGATTAGTATACAGCTTCTTGGCATATGATGTAGGACCCTAGTGGTGTTATACACCTCATCAAAGTAAATTAATAGCATCAGCATCAGCCATAATATCCAAAGAAGAATATTGGAAATCTGTGTTCGCTATTCCCATTAGCCCGTAAGTTGCAGATCAATGACCCAAAACAGAACAAAAAAAGAAAAAAATAACAGTTCACTTTTAATTAGGTCGAATTATCATAACCTAGACCTATAGCATCATTTTAAACAACAATTTCCGACAAGAAATTATTCCTAAACTAGACTACGCTAGAATACATATTCATGGGAAGTGAGACTCTATGAATAACTAGGAGTTAACACACCCATAGCCTGGAATACGTGCAAAGTTAGTGTTTGGAGGATAGGGTGTAACATGAAACATGTGTACATTAAGGTCACTCCCCAAACATGAAACATGTGTTCCCTTAACAGCTGAATTGATAAGTCCATCACTTTACACCTTAAGAGCATACCAATTGAAAAAAATATAAGAAAAATAACAACAGGAGCAGAAACATTAGTAGAATATTTTTTTTTTGAAAAAAAGAAGTATATTAAGACGTAAAAGAGTTACAACACAATAGGAACATAAATCAAATGGTTGGAGAGAGTCCAACCAAAAGTCTACTGTCTAGAAAACAAAGCACTAGAGTTAAAAATGGCAGCCAACACAAGGCTGTCGAACCTATAATAAACCATCCCAACTCCATCTGTAGGAACAAAAAGGGATGAAAAACCAAACCAAAACTCCACAACTAACAACATAGCACACAAATCTACCAAAATCAAGCCAAACAGATCTAGAGTGCAGCAAAAATGCAGAGCCGAACACAGCAGAAATTGACAAAACACCATAGCAATAGATTACACACAGCACTTTCCTAACAAACCTCTGTCACCATCCGGCAGCAGATTACTAACAGACCACTTTGCATAGACCATTTAACAGCAGAATATGCACAGAAACAACAACAGAATACGCCAAGAAGACCATCAGGACTTGATAATTCGCAGCAGAACATAGATAAATGAGGTGTACGCAACATATAGATAAATAGCAGTAGGAATGTGCCGACAAATAAAAACGTACAGAGACAGAGAGGAGATCGATCACTCAACTGTGAATGGACCGTCCAATCAACGGCATCGAAGAAGCCAATTGGAAGTGATCAATCGAACTGTGAAGGTCGGCAGTGATCAGTCGAACTGTGACCGAGTGGTGGTTGCTACTCTTCCAATATTTTTCTGATTAGGGCTTCGATCGGTAGTGAAGTTGGCTTTTCTGATTAGGGCTCATTCCCGACTTCACCGTTCTGAAGAGTTTGGCAGCACTAGAAGCTCAATCGGCAGTGAAGCCATAGGGGAATATTATTGTAAATTAGGGCTTCCTTAATTTGGGTATTGGCGGGAAAAAGAAAGGGTGGAAGATGGGGAAATTTTTGAAGTAAAACTACGTCGTTTTAACAAAAACGCGCGATTAAAAATGACTTTATTTATTTTACCACGGTTTTTGAACAACCCGTGATTAAAAATGACTACCTTTTTTTATCACGGTTTTAATCAAACTGTGATCAATATTGACAATTACTTTTTACCACGCTTACGATAAAGCGTGATTAAACTAATCTATTACTTTTTATCACGCTTACAAATAAAGTGTGGTTAAAATAACTATTTATAAGCACAGTTTTATTGAAAGCGTGGTTAAAAAATAATAATCATCACGGTTTTATAAACAAGTGTGATTAAAAATGCATCTCTCATTTTTTTATCACGCTTTTACAAAAACCGTGATCTTTTTAATTTATGAAGCGTGGTGTTTATCTATTATTCTAGTAGTGAGAGAAACAGAGATATTCACAGGGGAAGAGAGAGAAGAGAGCACAATACAAACTGAGTGAAGCCTATGATTGCTGCGATGGGTAATGGCGCAAAGCTTCGACTTGGGAAATGTGGCTGAGGAGAGAAACATCACAACCTAAGTTTATCACAAGAAGTAGGGCTGCAAACGAGCCGAGCCGAGCCGAGCTTTGGAGTACTCGAGCTCGGCTCGTTAACTAAACGAGCCAAAAAATTGAGCTCGAGCTCGGCTTGTTTGTAAACGAGCCGAGCCGAGCCGAGTTGCAAGAAGCTCGTTTACTTAAACGAGCCTCTTTAAACGAGCCGAACCTCTAAAACGAGTCGAGTTTTTACGAGCCGAGCCGAGCTTTTGAGATTCGAGCTCGGCTCATTTATGAAACGAGCCTAAAATTCGAGCTCGAGCTCGGCTTGTTAACTGAACGAGCCGAGCCGAGCTCGCGAACAGCTCGGTTCGTTTGCAGCCCTAACAAGAAGTGCTCACACGCTTAGTGAATTTGGCACCAACTAAAATAGTTTGGCGCGTCCTCTCTTTAACCTAAAATATATAGCTGAATCTCTCCTTTTTCCTATTTCTTCTCTCTTACTATTTGTGACATCCAATAGTTATATTAAAAGAGTATTCTAGGTTAAACGTACATAGGGTCCATTGGGCGTAACTAGATTATGGGATTATTGGATTGTTAGATTATGTTGGGTGCCGGACGGAATAATCTAGCTCCAAGTGTTTGGACTAAATTATTTGTGGATATGTTGGTTATGTTGTGTTTGGAGCTAGATTAATCCAGATTGTTTGGGTGAATAATTTAGGCCAAATGGGGCTAAATTATTTTCCTAATAATCTAGACAATCTCCATAATCTAGTTTGGCCAAATAGGGCCATAATCTACTAGTTAAGTTAAAATACAATTTTATCTTACAAATACATAATCTACTTATCCAACATAAAGTGGAAATAATTAAATCATTTTTCTCAAAAAAAAAAATATAAGTAAAGTTAATTTTATTATATTTTATTTTTTTGCCATTGTTAATGAATTTTTTTTAGTTTTTAGTCAAAATATTTAATTTTTTCTATTCACTTCAAAAGTGCTCAACTAATTTGATCAGGTAGTTAATAATAACTTCAAAATCAATTATAAAAACTACTAACACAAGTGTTTTTTGGATTACTTTTTGTCTCTGGTCAAATTTTTCGTATTTATTAGGTTTGTGTCTTATTTTTGTGGGTTGGTTCTTTTCTACGAAAAAAGATTTTGAAAAAAAAATATCTAAAAATTAAAAAAGAAATCTCTCAAATAGAAAATATTTTAAAATAGATATTTTAAAGGTTATTTTTCTCTTTTTTGAAATTCTAAATGTTTGGTTAATATTTCTTAATTTTCAAACAACTTCCACCGAGTTGACCCCAATAACCTAAAAAAGTTTGATGTAGAATAAATACATTTCAATTTTTTTAAATAAAGACAAAAATAATTTAATAAAAATATTAGACCAAATTAAGTCGAGAGTTTAGATAAAAATATAAAAATATAAACCCAAAATGAGGAAAACAAATAAAAAGTTATATTGTATATATATTTATGTTAATATTGTTTGAAAGATATTCAGTTGGAAAATTTGATTCGTGATAGGCGCGTGAAATACATGTGTTTTAGCGCCTAAGTAGGGGTTTTAGCGCATTAGATGAGCGGTTTAATTCTTATTTTCCTGTTAATTCGTGCACGTGGTTGGTGTTGGTGTTTATGGTAATTTTGCAGGAAAAATGGGATAATTTTGGCGCTATTTGATGATTGTGTGGGCCCGTGAAGGAGAAGAGCTGTGGAAAAGAGACGTGGTGGCCAAGTTACTCGAAGGAAAGGTTTAAAAGCATCGGGAGCGCTACACATAAAGTCCCGGAGCGCTCCAAAACTGTTACAAAAGGTCCCAAAAACGTCCAGAATGTCGAGGAGCGATACCCACAAACACATGTAGCGCTCGAAATTGGTTACAAATCCTCCAGAATGTTCCCGAAGCGCTACCCCAGTTCCTGTGTAGCGCTACAGAAGCATTAGAAGGTCAACGGGTCAACACCGGCCAAAGGTTAAAAGGGGCGACTTAACCCATTCGGGAGCGCTACCCCATTTTGGGTGTAGCGCTACCGAGAGCTTATCATGGCCATTGAACGTCGTCGTCTTACACTTCCGCGTATTATATTTTCTTTTATTTAGTTCTATTAGGGTTAAGTGTGTTTGAGTATAAATATGTGTGTTTAGGCGTTTTAGGTGTTGGTTTTCAATTAATTAGGTTTAGTTTTCTTTCTTCAGCAGCTGTTATTTCAGATCCTGTTTTTCCAGATTAAGTTCTTCCATTGTTCCTTTGTTTTCAAGTTGGATTGTTCTCCTACGCGTGGTGATTTCCTTACATTCGTTTTAGCAAGGTTTCGGTAATATATTTCATTATTCCTTCAGTTTCTTTTCATTACCTGATTATGTCTAGATCTAGGTCGAATCAAACTTCTACGTTTTATTTAAATATGAGTGAGTAGTCGTCTTGAGCATGGCCGTGGGGCGTTGAAATCCGTGGTTAATCTAATTGGAGTTTACCTCGGGTCGAACTAATTGTGTTTGACGCAATTTTAGGTAAAAGAAACGCTTTTCTAGCAAACAAAACCCAGGCATTGCCGGATTCCGAATGCGCAAGGGATTGGTAACAAGCGGTGCGCATTTGTTAGAATCTGATTTCTTAAAATCTAAAATCAACTAAACCATTACTTGTGGCCCGAGTGAATGTTAATTAGATGAATACCGGACGCCAAGTCCCCACGGCTGTGCTCTCATTTAATTCATTAGTAAATTCGATTAAATTTTAGCGTGTTAAACTAATCCAGAAAAAAACAAGGGGTTGCTACCTAAGAGCTATTTAAATTAGAATTCACAGTTTTGAGTCAGCACACAATAGTCCGTCCTTGTGGATTTCGATCCTGGTACTTCCAGGTATTGTGCTACATCGGTCGAGAGTCCTATGCTTGGGATGCGTCTTTTAGTGTTATTTTTTTAGTCACTCGGTCGGTCAAGCAATTCGTATAATTGAAAAAAAAGGGCAGAAAGGGTCGAGAACAACAAAAAAATAATAGGAAAACGTTTATTAGCACACGGTAGAACTCTATACAAAACTAACGCTTACCTATTTATAGCTTTTAATTAGGAAATGCTATTATTACCTCCATCAATTATAGCATTATTATAATAACGCTATTATTGCCCCTCTACTATAGCATTACTGTAAAAACGCTATTATTACAACCCTCTATTATAGCATTATTTCAAGAATGCTATTATTGTCCCCCCTAATATAGCATTATTACAAGAATGCTATTATTGTTCATTCTATTATAGCATTATTGCGAAAACGTTATTATTGCCCCCTCTACTATAGCATTATTGCGAAAACGTTATTATTGCCCCCTCTACTATAGCATTATGAAAAATACGCTATTATTGTCCCCTCTATTATAGCATTGTTGAAAGAATGCTATTACGTAATGCAATTAAAGGTCTTCTTTGTTGTAGTGTAGTACTTGTAGCCTTGATTGGAGGGAACAGGGGAAGGTCCCCACACATCAACGTGGAGAAGTTGAAATAATTCTGAGGACTGAGAATCAGACAATGGAAAAGGTAACTTGTGACTTTTCACAACACCACATGAGACACACTGTGGTTCAATAAGTTTGGTGGATGATATCAGGTTCTGTTTGATTAGATGAGTCATTAGACTTGTGCTTGGATGACCAAGCCTTTTATGCCACAATATACTGGAGAAGGTAGAAGAACTTACAAATGCAGAATCAGGAGGTACACTAGAGCAATTCTGAAGTGGATAGAGCCCCTTCTTGCAAATTCCTTTGTCCAGAACTTGATTGGTGGTTCTGTCCTGAATAACAAATCCACTGGAATCAAAAATGATCCTACAATTATTATCTTTAGTGAATTGATAGACAGAGATCAAATTATGACTAATTTGAGGTGAGCACATCATCTGTGTCAAGGAGAAAATATGACAAGAAGTGGCTAACTTGCCTTCTCCAACATGTGAGATTGGAACACTGGTTCCATTTCCAACCAAAACACCTTGTGAACCATTATACGGTTGCTGATTTACAGATAGGTTGGACAAATTGCTTGTAATATGCCCTGTTGCTCCACTGTCAAAATACCAAGGTGCAGCAGGATAGAAACTGGAATTGGTGGAGCTGATATCAGATGGGTGAACAAGAGGTTGTTCTGCTACATGAACTTGACTCATCATATTACCATTTGGAACAGCAGGTTGAGAGTTTGTAGAGAGGTTTGGAGTTCCTGATGGTCTTGAAGTCAAGGGAGTATTGTACATAGGAAAGCCATGCATTCCAGACAATGGAGGTGCTCCATAAGATCCAAACTGTCCAGAATTAGGATGCATTTGCACAGGTCTGTAACCAGGATATTGAGATCCATTCATCACATAGGCAGGAGGTTGGTAAGACAAATTCTGCCTATGATAACAATTTATTGCCAAGTGATTATCCTTCCCACATATTTGACACACAGGTTTTTGAGAACCAAAGGAAGGTTGTCCTTGGTTTTGAGGAATGAAGCCTCTGTAATTTCTCCGTTTGTCTTTAGAGTATCCTCTCCCCTGATTTCCAGAGTATCCTCCACCAAATAGCTGATGAGGAATCACATTTCCAGAGTGCACAAAAGATGTTAAGTCAGGATTTATACCAAAAATAGTACCTGCAGATTGTGGATTGTAAGGAGAAATCATAGGATTTCTGTTCTGGTCATCTATTTTTGCAGATTCAGGTCCTGTATTCAGATGCTGAACAACAAAAACTGATGTGGACTGATTCATATTCTTCTGACTTTCTGCATCTAGATCCTCAGATTGAAGCAAAGACACTAGATCATCAAATAAAATAGGTTTTGTCCGAGCCTTTAAAGCCAATTTCAGACTTCTAAACTCATCAGACAAACCATGCATGGTATGAAAAACCAAATCATCATCTGAAACAAGATATCCTGAACTAGCCAACTTTTGAGCACAATCTTTTATATAATCTATATATTTGTCCATGGTGGAATTCTTGGTTGCATCAAATAACCGTCGTTTTAAGACATGAACATATGATCTAGAAAGCAAACCAAAGCGATTTTCCAAGGAACTCCACACTTCATATGCATGATTACATCCAAGGATGTGTTGTAATATAGAGGGAGAAACTGAAGCAGTTAGACAAGATAGAAGATGGCCATCAACCACTGACCAACTCAAGAATTCAGGATTTGATACACGAACTTCATTGACTAGTGTAGTTTCAGTTGGACATTTGATAGTTCCATCTATGTAACCAAAAAATCCATTTGGCCTAGTTGCATTTTGAACTTGAGTTTTCCACAAACTGTAATTATTTGAATCAAGCTTGATTGTAACCAATCCATGAAAATTGGATACTAAGAAGACTAGAGAAGAAGACATAGTAACCGATCTATTACCTGAGCTTGAGACGTTTTGAGATTCCATTACCTTTCTTCAGACAGTCTCACTGATACAGAAACTTTGATAGATCAGGTCCTTGTATGTGAATCGATTTTGACGTTGGTCAATTTAAAGCTCTGATACCATAAGAACTATTGAAAATAAACCAGATGAAAGAACAAAGAGGATGAAAAGGATCACAGTATAACAAAATATATGAAAAGGAGAATGAAGAAGATTGAGAGAACATGTAGTTGTTTTCCCATTATATTGCTTGATGACAGAAGATAACAGAGACCTCTTTATATAGAACAAGAGGCTCTAGCCAGGCACTAGCCAGCATGCTAGGCATGTGCTTGAAACAAACACAGCTGGAAATAACAAAACAAACTAACAGAATTTATTCCTAACAGAATTTCTAACAACCTCACGTTTATCAGACTATGCTGAGGTAATGATCTGGTGAAATGGAAACACTGAGATTGCTGAGGTGGCTTGCCAATCTGATGAGGATTTATGCTGACCATACGTTGGATATGATCTGCTGAAGTTGATCTGCTGATCTGGAGCATAAAGATGAGGACCACTCTGCTGAGAACCAAAATTTTGAGAAGATCTTCCAATCTGTTGAGATGATTGCTGTCCACAGGATTGAGAAAGTTTAGCATCATCATGTATCTTTACAAAAGGTTCTTTCTTTGGTATATATTATGGACGATCATTTCACGTTTTTTACATGCAACATCACCATAAAATCCATCTACGACATTTTCATTACATGTTTGTGTTCTTTGTGGAAAGAGAGGCAGACGCGGTAAGTTCGACAGACAAACAAAAACCAGTGTTCATACGTTCAATTGGGTTGTTTTACTCTGGAAGACAGTCGCTGGATGTAATCTTCAAACACTCATGGTAAGACAGCGAATTAATTTTAAAGGAACTGTGAATCCATAAGACTCAGTTTGTTATCGTATTCAATTTGATTATATACAGATTTTATTTGCAGTTGTACAATCGTACTGTCATGTTCGTGATTGTCTTATGTTCTATAATTATCATATCATTTACCAATGAATATATTTTTCGTATAATTTCTCCCTACGCAACGAAAAAATAAAGCATATGCAAGTAAAAAAAGACCACAAGCTGGACATTATCTAGCAGAACTTGATAAACTACCCAAGGACACAAATACATACTCTCCTTATGTACTAAAACATTACAAACATTATGCACTAGAACAATGCTATTGATACTCAACGAATTATCTCGTTTTATACTACATGTCTAGGTGGCAAATAGATATGGAATATTCAAATAAATGGAGTAGCTCTAATTCTCTACAATTATTTGCCACCTAAACGTGCAGTATAAAATAAAATAATTTATGAAGTGTCATGAGTTTTATTGTATGCAATAAATGGTGATGAAAGAGCAAGAGACAAAGACAAGGTATTTTATTGAAGGCTCATTGCTGTAAAACACCAAAAATGTCATTATCGTGGGCCAGTGAATTAATAAAACACAAAAAATGTCATTATTATGGGTAAAATTCATTTACCTCTCCTGAGGTTTTTAATAATTACAGAGACTTCCTCTTAAGTTTTTAAAATTACATTATTCTTTCTTATTTTACCTGACAATATTATCCCACCCTCTGCCGTTGACTGCCGTTATTTATTGGCGAAATGTGATGATGATGTCATCTTATTTTCTAATTTTAATACCTAAATTACCCCTTCCAAAGCACACACCTTCTTTAATTTTGCACTCACCTCCTTTTATTTTTATTTTGTATTTCCATGGTATAAGAATAGCAGATTTTTACTTACATGGTATAAATAAAAAATATTAAAATTATAATCTTACCGGGATGTAAAAATAACATATTTTTGGTTGTATTAATCTGTAGATCGTTATTTCTTTAGTTTTGTTGTTAAGAGTTATTGTTATTCAGCACAAGTCTCGATATTTTTTTAGTAGGACTGATATGAAGGATTTAGATAATGACAAGGGTAAAAATATAATTAAGAAATACAACAAATTAGGGATTTAGGGGCATTTTTTAAAGGGTACTTTTTGCCCTATTAAGTTATTAATGAGGCACTGCCTTCTTAAATGCCCTATTCGACTGTACTTAATGTGGCATTTGGACTTAAGTCTAATTTTATATATTTAATTTATTCGCGATAATTTTGATGGGGCAGTTGTTAGTGCTTCTAAAAACTAAGTATAATAGGGCACTTTATTGTAGGCATAATACGACGTCGTTTTGTTTATTTATTTTTTCTTCTTCATTTTTTCTTTGGGAGCACTTTTTTAAAACTATCCTATCAAGTTATTAATGAGGCATTACCTTCTTAAGTGCCCCATTTGACTGTACCTAATACAGCATTTGGACTTAACTTGAATTTTACATATTCAATTTATTCATGGTAATTTTGATGGGGCAATTATGAGTGCCTCTAAAAACTGAGTATAATAGGGTACTTTATTGGAGGCATAATACGACGTTGTTTTGCTATTTATTTTTTTCTCTTCCTTTTTTTCTTTAGCCGCACTTGAATAGTCGTGTATATTAATCCCTATATGTTAATATCTAATTTTGCCTTTTCCAATCTGTTACGACACTTATAGGTACCTCAAAATATAGACTATAAAAGGACACTTCCTTTAAGTATAATATATTATTCGTTTCTACCCCTTTAATTGGGCATCTTTGCACTTAAGGCCAAATCTAGAGAGATTTTCTTTTCCATCAAGTGTCGCAACATACAATTAACTTCATTCTTGAAAGGAGCAAAGTAATTTACATTACTTGAAAGATCGATAGACGAGTGTGATCGCAAAAGAAGATCTCAGACATGGCTCGGGTGGTGTATTATAAGACTTTAACGTTCCAAAACGTAATAAATGTCTTCTGATCACTTGGTCGTTAATGTCGAATTACATCAATTTTTGAGGAACATGAAAGAATTGATAAGACGTTAAATCCTAACAGTTCGAATCGAGCATCATAAAAATTGGTTTCGCAACTGCCTTTTAATTCCATACGTGCAACCTACTTATCTGTAAACTAAGTCTTGTACTGTGATTGACTGTATAGTAGTCACATGAACGCAATACAATCGTGATGATCGAAACTGTTGATGTTTTTACGCTTGTCAATTGTATCATTCTCGTAAATTTTGGGCTCAATCGGGTTTAGAAAGCCTATTTATCGGAACACAATTTCATTATGAAAATTTCTATTCAATGGTTTTGGGGCATTTTTTAAAGGACACTTTTATAAAAGTGTCTCATCAGGTAGTTAACGAGGCATTATTTTTTTTTTAATAGGATTTTTTTTGGAGACATAATACTATGTCATTTTGCTGTATATTTTTTTTTCTCAACCACACTTTAATGTACCTAATTTAATTATTTTTTTGACCATCTATTAAGGCACTTGTAATTGTCTCAAAAGTTTGGATATAATAAGGCACTTCTTTATACACAATTAACGACGTCTTCTCCAAAAATACTACACGTATGCAATTTGGGTGTGATTTTAGACCCAAATCAAATTATTGATAACCCGATGCCCAAATCTCTATTGGAAGTTCTTTTAAGTTATGCTTGGGGGTTGTTGTGTGGTTGGCTCCTCAGAAGGATCGAGTTGATCATAAAATCTTGGATTAGCTCCCCCATGTTTTTGTGGGGCCTTTTGAGGATACATGAGGAAAATGGCTTCAAATGTAATAATCACGTGACACAAAATTAATTTACGTTAATGCCTCTCAAAGAAAACAATACCCACTTATTGTAAAGAAATTATTAACTGATGGGTAAAAAGGTAAACTTATGTTTTCTAACCACTCACCCATTTAGTAACTGCTCAAGTTCCTTTTGGTAATTGCTCACCGAACCATTCTCCTCCACTATGTCCTCTCTGCAAGTCTCTCTCTCTCTCTCTCTTGTACGCTCTGTGTGTTTGCATATGTTCTGACTTTGTGCAATATCTGGTCCAACGAGTCTCCTACATTTGCAGGTATTTTCACTCTTATGTTTTCTTCTTGTTTTTTTATTTGTCATATATTTAGCCATGTCAACTTCACATGTTTTGTGCTGAATATAGGCTATAGAAACAAACTATTTTACCATTAACACCACCATCAGGAAGACTAATTGTTGCTAATGTGAATAGACCAACTTGCCGAAAAGTGAATTTCAAAAACATACATGAGCACATGGATGCATGTGTCCCATTTGGTTCTTCATAATGTTCCCTTTTCCGTTTTTTCATTCTCCACTAATTTCATTTTCCATATACTGTTCATTTGCAATTTTTTTTAATTATGTTAACGTAATTGTATGGCGTTGTTGTCGCTCTTACTAAATATATATCGCATGTAATCCGACCCTTGTATAATTAAAGAAACATATCCTTCTCATATATGTTACAAATAACGGCACTTTTTAATTTTTGAGATCTACTTCCATTGAAAAAATTACGAACCCATGGTAAATTTAAATTCACTCATTTGTCGCTCTTACTACTAATTCTTCAAAATTTCTTTTCTTTTCTTTTTCTTTGAGTATTCAGCCCTTAACTTTTTCTTTTTTGATGCTTTATTCAAAAATTTATTTTTAGGTTATGGCCTCAACCACTCGTAATACTGGTCGAGCAAATGTTTAACCAAATTTCAATCAGTCAGACAAAGAAAGCATGAGTGATTCGATCACTGATCAACCAACTAGAGAATCGGGTAAATGATAAAAATCATAAGTGCATTACTTTTTGTACACTTCATTTTTTATTGCTTCAAGTGTACTAACACTACCTGCGATCTAATAGAAATTGGAGTTGAACAAAATGCAGGTAGCAGGAAAAAACGTAAGAGATGCGAAGTCCCACTTTCATGTGTAAAGTTTGGAGTTAGCATGACGATGAGCGCGTACAAGTTTTATTCAATAACAAAGGACAATCGATGAGATCATTTGGAAAATGCTTAGTAGATATAGTTAGGTCACATGGATATTAAACTTGTGGCTTTTGTTTTGTTTTTCCTAGTATTGTTTCAGATTTTTGACATACACTTTAGAATATTTCTATTTTATGTTCTAATTAATAGATTTCTATCATGTTTTTTTTAATTTGGATCCTTATAAAGTTTGTTGACTTGAAGTCTTGATTGAATTTAATGACTATGGCTTATTCTGTTTTAAATATAATCAAATTGCAATTGATTTGCGTTTACTTTATTGTCGCTGCTTAAAAGCTAACCTCTTGACCTCAGATATGGTGGTTTAAGCGGCATTTGAAATGCCTTAGTAATGCATTAAAAATAAATTTTAAAAATTTTGTGGCAGCAGTAGAAAATACTTTCATAAGTAATATATGCGCCACCAAAAAGTGTAGCAAGAACAAACTCTTGAGGTTCTTCCAAATGCCTTAATAAGTCAATTACGCAGCATCTACAAAATGCCTTCACAATTAATATATGCGTCACTTACAAGTGCAGCAAGAAAAAACTCTTGAGACTCCTCAAAGTGCCTCGTTCGAATGCCTTAATAAGTCATTAATACGACACTTAGAAGTGCAGCATAGAAAGAGCTGTTGAGGCTCCTCAAAATGCCTCATTCAAATGCCTTAATAAGTCATATACGCGGCACCTAAAAGTGTAGCATAAAAGAGCTCTTGAGGCTCCAAAAAGTGTCTCATACCGAGTGCCGCATTACCTCTATAGCTGCATCGATACACGCGGCACTATGACTTAGTGCCCTAATAGGTAAGATGCCCCAACATGTCCCTTATTAAGGCAATTATAAATGCCCTAAAAAGCCTTTTTTGTTGTAGTCCCTTTGGCAAAAGATTCAATTCGGCACCATATAGAAGATACATTATGATACATGTGAGGTCATAGCTGACCTGAGAAGGATTATCCGTATTACATTCGAGCCGAGAATGTCAAATATTCGATTAGCTGATCTACTAAAGATGACTTGGTAACCAGCAGACTTGAGAAGGATTATCCGTATTACATTCGAGCCGAGAATGTCAAATATACGATTAGCTGATCTACTAAAGATGACTTGGTAACTAGCAGATTTGAGAAAGGTAGCCCAACGTCTTGTCGACCCGAAAAGGGCGGTCCGAGATACTATTGACTTGAGAAAAGACGATGAGTGACTGTTATTTTGAGATAAGATAGAATCTCAAATAAGTTGGGATACAGTTCTAACAGATATGGATGAGAAATTCACAACTAATCTAATTAACACGAGAAGTATTAATTGAATGATAACTATAATGATAGAAGATAACCGCTTGATAGAGAGTTATCTCATAACTATAATGATAGAAGATAACCGCTTGATAGAGAGTTATCTCATTAGTAGTCAATTAAAAGACACTTCACTCCAATTAGAATCCTAAGAGAATTAAGATTAAAGAAAAATCTATAAATAAAGCTCAACGTCAACAAAAAAATGTACATTTTAACTCGTACATAATTTTGCTTGCTAATAAAGAATATTAGCTTGAGTTATTGATTATCTTGTAAGTTTTGTCTAACTTAATCATCGGAGTGTCTTCTTGCCACAACAACAGAGGGTTCTTTGACGGTTTATTATTTTGCAGATCACAGGTCCACCAAATTGAGAGCATTGTTTCTGCTGGAATAATGAGATATTAGCTTTCCATCCTGACTGAGAAAATCTACCTACCCACAAATAATATACCTAAAAGAACATATGAGAAGAATTTAAAATAATCATCTTAAGACAGTTGAAAGGTTCGGCTGTTTAATATAATTGATTATTTTTTATTTTAAATAAATAATTTTAATAAAAGAGCTCCGAATCATTAGGTACGAATGAATTATTTTGCTTCTTAATTTCAAAGAAATAGATAGGCCTCATTTGCTAGGTTTTTAGTATGAATTTTTAATTATTAATTTAAATAAATACGATAAAGTATGAATTATCCTCACAAAAAGGCAGGCCTCATTTGCTTTGCTTTTTAATTATTAATTATTAATTATCTTCATTTTTATTGATTGAGAGAAGTAAATCTATTTATCTTTATCTAATTTTATTTATTATTTTTACGTTATTCTTTTATAAATTATTTGTTCATCTCGACGAAATAAATTTAAAAAATATAAAATTATATCCAAAAAGCTTAAAGAATCATTAAAAACGAAAAATAAGTTAAACATATTATTTTAATTTATTTTTTTGTCTTTTCTAATTTTTTTCAAAATTTTGAACATAATTTTATACTCTTGTAAAAATTCTTATCGAGACCAACAAATAATTAACACAAAAAATTGACACGAACAAAAATTTTACAACTTTTTAAAATAAAAATTAAAAATAAGTAACAACTAATTTAATAAAAGTTTTGCTAACTACTGCTATTAGATAGTGGATAACATAAATATAATACCAAATAAATACGAATATCAATTCATATTTTATGAATATCAATGTATAGTCACGGATACTAATACGCAGTTTACGAATATCAATACACTTTTTGAATTAGACCGTGCACAATAGAGTGTATTGCGTGTTAAAACGACGTAAATTATCTGAAAATATAGACAATATTTGTACAATTCTTAGACAATTTTTTACACACTAAAATGATACAGATATTTCATTTCATGGCATAGTGAAGTATGATTAGTGTTTTTGATTTGATAAGTACGAGAATACAAACCCAATATTCCAATCTACAGTCTTGGACTGTGCCATTTTTGTTCACTGTGCAATCCATCAATTTTACACCCGTTGCTTTCAGCTTGCTCTTCTTAAAAGCGCGTAGCGGGTGAGCCGCCCTCTCCCCCTGGCTGTATCCAGTTTCCACATCTCTGTCTTTCTGATTGCGACGAGTCACACGAATAATCACTCTCTCACATATTCCAACCAAAACAAAACAAAGCAAGATCACAGACGAAATCAGCAGATCACAGAGAGAGAGAGAGAGAGAGAGAGAGTGTGTGTGTTCTTTACGAAATCACAGAGAGAGAGAGAGAGTGTGTGTTTTTTACGAAATCACAGAGAGAGAGAGAGAGAGAGAGAGAGAGTGTTTAGATTCATGTCAGCACGAACTCATCTTCCAATCTTCAAATCCTCTCCCACTCACTGATCAAAATTTGGGAATGGGCCGCAACTCAACGAGTCCCGACCGCCTCTCCTCGGGTGAAGAAGACGACAATGCCGCCGCCGCCGCCTCAGCCGCGGGTGGAATCGGCGGCCTAGGGTTTCGCTCGATCCGCGACCGGATTCGCTTCAAAAGAAACCCTAACCCAAACACAGCTAGCTCTGTCAATAACGGCAAGGATCGGGCTGCGAAGACGACGACGGATCGGCAGTGGCGCGGAGCCGGAAGATCCCACCACCACGGCCGACCCGTCTCGAATACGAAGAGATTTCTGTTGTTTCCGTTTAGAGGAAGGTCGTTGTTTTACTTCTGGATATTCTTTGCGGTGTTTGCGTTTGCGCTGGCGTCGATGGTGCTGCAGAGCTCGATTGCATCGATGGTGTTCCGGATGGGTAGTGAGAGGAGGGGAAGGTCTGTGCTGGAGGGTCTGAAGTTCGGGAGTTCGTTGAAGTTCGTGCCTTCGACGGTGCATAGGCGGGGATCCTTCGGTTTGAATCGGTTGCGGAGTGAGCCTAGAATTGGTGTTCGGCCTCCCAGACTTGCTCTTGTGAGTTCAAATGATTTTTTTTCTTTCCATAGTGGGTTTTAGAACAGAAAGTGATATAATTCAATTTTGCAAAAGAAGATTACATCAATTGCGGCAGTGATCAAATTAATAGTAGCTATTGACTGTTTTTCTGTTGGCAGTTAATGGCTAAACATTGCTTTTGGTGTCTTTTTTTTGCAAGTTAGTATTGTCTGATTTCTCTTTAGCTTATGAAAATGGTTTGGTTAATCATAATGGGTTCAAATAATCTTGCCACTGGTAAAAGTATAAATGTTGGCCGTATTTTCCGTGTGTGAATGCAACTATTGGAGGGGGATTACACATCCATTGAACAAGTAATGCCACAGGAATATTTTATAACTTGGGAGTGGTTATTATAACTTGAGAGTGGTACCACTGAACTTCTACTCATCACTATTAGTTCACTAGGATTACTCGTCCAATAGGATTATATGATTATTGATTCGGCATGTAAACAAGCCTAACATAGAAACTTCCCCTCTTCAAGGAGAATGGGGAACATTTCGTAGAAGGAAACATGAGGATCTGGATGCTTGATCACTCTCTTCGATGAGGTTATGGGGGATTTGGAGGCTACGAAGTTTGAGGCCCTGATAAGGGGCTGTGGCATCTGTTGTCAAAAGGGGTTCGGAAAGAATTTTTGCTCATCCGCGGTTTCCAGCTGTCCCTGTGGAAGTGATCATTGATGACATTAAAGCTTCCGTGTTATTGAAAGAAAGCTCAGATGCTTTGAATGTAAGTTTGGTAGTTGATGCTAACTGGTGCTTATAGAGAGATTAACTAGGTGGCTGATCTTTGCCCATACATAGGCTTATTACCTGTAGGTAGGTGCTTGAATCTGCCATAATCTCAGTAAGTGCTGTATGCCTGCATGGTTGTGATGCATAGAGTCGGATATTAGGGTTAGATAATTATCTGCGGCTTTCTTAATAAGGAAAGGAAAAAATAAGAATACTACCCTTGGGAATACTTAACTTGTCAACTTAGTTTATCTGGATATCATAATGATATGGTTTGGTGCCCCTCTATTCTTACTGCTAGCTTTGTTAATACAAATATACTTTCGTAGCACTACCCATCTCAGTACCCAAATGCTCAAGTTTGGACTGCTTTTATTTTCTGTGTACCTCAGCATACATGCATTGGTACCTCTTGTTTATCTGGTGTAGAATTGTCTGAACTGAGTGGTCTGGTCTTGAAGTAAAACTAACATGATTTGTGCATTGTATATCATTTCTGTAATTGAAGAAACATCTTGCTTGATACGTTGGTGCTTTAAAGTGATCAGTTTTCTGTGACTGTTCTGTTTGTTTTATGAGACGTGGCATATCTGAAGAAACACCTTGTTTGTTGACTGTTGCATTGGTGGATTCTAGTCTTTAAGCTCTGTCCTTAATAGTGCTTTCGTTTCAATGAAATTCTAGGTCCTAGGAACCATGAATAATGATCCAGCATCACTGCTGCTGTATACTGTGGTGAAGAGTTTACAGGAACTCAGCTATGTGTTTAAGGTAATTTTCTGAAAACTCTTATATTTCTGTGCTTCTCAAGGAAATTATGGTCTTTGTATTTTCTTAATTGATTTGGTGACAGTACCATTTGCTTTCTTTTACAGCCAAGGATATATGTAGTGAGGAGTCTTTTCGGATTATTACTTTTTTTTTTTGGGATAGATTTTGCACTTATTTTTCTCCTCTTTTTGGGGTTCGCTCAAGTTACAGGGAATGAAATTCGTGTGCTGTATTCTCTTTTGCTAGGCAAGAGATTCTTTCTGTATCCTAGAGAATTTGAGTAGGTAAATGGATCAACTATACTTTAAATACAAATAAGAAAAAATTCATCACCACTCACCAAAAAGAGTATTGAAAGAAATTATAGGTTTTGTTGGAAAATATATTATACAAAATGATACCCATGGTTACATCCTCGTTTTGAGTCCAATATTAAATTTAAGTTGCGTCCTCTTTTTCACAACTCGTTACGGTGTCCAACCTTCTAATTGAACAATATGCGGACTTGGCAAAAGATGATATTTTGTGTGTTGCAATGTGTTTGTTGGGAGATGGTGGTTTATCTGAGATAGAGTATAAAAAAGTACAATTTTACTCTTTTTTTTTTATATTTACGTAACAAAATTGACATATGACGACGATGCTAAATGCAATTATATACTAGTGCCTCTGGGCTATGAGAAATTCCGGTGTCAGCAGTTAGTGCTTCATTTCTTTTAAATAGTCTATATGGTTGTAGCCTATCTTTTTTTCTGATCAAAGGACTCCATCTTGTGAAGAATGTGTATGTGCCACTCTTATGCAAATCAACCTGGTTTCGTAGGTTGCTTTATTTGTATGTATAACCCTTTTGAAGGCAAGTACTTCTTCATTTTTATAACATGGGAACCTACCCTGTTTAGGGCCACATTGGACCCTCCACAGTACTGTAAACTCGGGATCGGATATCCACCGCAAGACCCATGTATTAGGTGCGATATGGCATCTTCCAGCAAGTGCTGAACACACGTTCTTTTGGTTTATGGTTGATCCCTGCAACTAACTACCTTAAAATAACCTTAAACTTGCTAGGCTTTGCTGGTGGGTTAAGGCGAGAAATGCCGACAAAGGGATAATAACTATAAAGAACTCTCTTTCTTAAGTGCTGGTTGTTGCTTTCAAGATTTCCCTCTCTTACAAGGCATCCCACTCAGAATGGCTACTGGACAAGAACTGGCATTGCCCTTGCTAAAACCGCCTATATATTTAGCTGCTATTCGTTGTCTCACCTGCTTTCACCTTCGCTTGCTAGAAGGATTTCTTGTCTAGCCCTCTAGTCTGAGATCATCTGCTTCTTTTTCTTATCCAAATCCCAAAGGCCTCGTTTGATAACCCGACTGAAAATGATGGGATTTGTTGTGAAACTAGAGAAAGGAGAATTGTATTATTGAGTGATTATGTTACAAGGGGCCAATACATCAATATATAGAGAAAACCTAGAAACCCTAGGTAACCCTAATTACATGAAAGGACAATAATACCCTTGCAACTAAACATTAATAACAACTTAACCATTACTATTCTAACACTCTTTTATTTATAGATGAGATTAGGGTTAACCTAATGGGCTCTAACCACCTAGGCCCATTAGGGTTAACATAACCTAATCTATCCCACATAACAACTAACACTCCCCCTCAAACACATGATGCGAGCATGGAGAGCATTATGGGTTTGCCAACATGAAAAAGAGATGCTCCAACTGATGTCTTTGACAACTTCGATTCTCCAACGAAAAAGAGATGCTCCAACTGATGTCTTTGACAACTTCGATTCTCCAACGACTTCAATTCTTCAACAACTTTAATTCTTTGACAACATTAATTTTGCTACCCAGTAAAATATAACTAACAAAGGAATATGGGACAAGTTCTCCCCCTCACGTGCGAACCCCGAATCGCACGGGAAGAGAGAAACAAAGAATCCAACTAGGATCACAACAAGGTGCCACACGGCACAACTTGGGGCCACTTGGCACACCAAACGGGGATTTAACAACCAACCAACAAAAGAAAGAATTGTCCATAAATTTACCAAAAGTCTAAACTGCAGGGACCAAAATCAAATATTGCAAAGTTTGGGAATCAAACTATAATCAAAACAAACTTGAGGGGCAACCGACAACAATGAGGGAGCAAGGGGGGTGCGGCCCACAACAGCAGATCAGGCTCACAACACAACCAAGGGGCTGGAGCAACCAACGCCTAAAACGAAACAGGTTAGGGTAGAAGACTGACGAGGGTACCACAAGATTCAAACAATAGACCCAGGCGGAAGCAGGCGGCTGACCAGGCGGCTGACCAGGCGGCTGACCAGGTGGAATGGCTAGCACCAGGCGGCTGACCAGGTGGCTGAAGTCAGCAAACAACAGACAGCAACAGCAACAGACCAGAGGTAGACGGCAGATCAGAAACAGACAGGAAGTGAACCAGAGGCAGGCGAGCCAACGAAAGGCGGCTAGCAAAAGGCTTAACAGAACCAGAGACAACGAACTCAAACAGAGGCAACGGAACCACAGGCAAAAGCAAACAACATAGGACCCTGATGCAACCGGCGGACGGCGGCAAGGCATAAGCCGCCCGCCGGAAAGCGAGTATTCCACAGGCCTAGATCTTATGCTCTGATACCATGTTGCGAAACTAGAGAAAGGAGAATTGTATTATTGAGTGATTATGTTACAAGGGGCCAATACATCAATATATAGAGAAAACCTAGAAACCCTAGGTAACCCTAATTACATGAAAGGACAATAATACCCTTGCAACTAAACATTAATAACAACTTAACCATTACTATTCTAACACTCTTTTATTTATAGATGAGATTAGGGTTAACCTAATGGGCTCTAACCACCTAGGTCCATTAGGGTTAACATAACCTAATCTATCCCACATAACAACTAACAGGATTCATAGGTGATGGGATTAGGATTGGATTCATAATATCATGGGATATGAATTCCCAATGTCCTGTTTGTTTTGGATAGTATTAGGTGTTGGGATTGGATTATTAGTCCTGTGACATGTTTGTTTCCAAATCATGGGATTGGATTGAAAAAATGAATTCTCCTTTCTACCCCGAGGACTGGATATGCTTGTTTAATATTAGTTTGGCCATTAGCTTAATTAATCAGGGACATATTCGTCTTCTTGCACATGGTGCCTTGGGATTGGATTACAATACCCCCAGGTAGAGGGTATTACGAATCCCTCCATTTGCCGGATTAGAGTACCAACGGATTACTAATCCGGACCTTATTTGGTTTAACAAACAAAGGATTAGGGACCCCTTCGGATTGGTAGTCAAATCCTAAGGATGTAGAGGTTTAACAAACATGGCCAAAGTACTTACTTAAATTGAATTCTTTTGTGGACTGCTGCATTGAACATAAGTAGGTAGTTAAAGCTAATTCTTTTACCATGATAAGCATGCGGAGTTTGTGATCAAACTTCTGCAACTTATTGCACTTGTTAATTCTTACGATTCTTCTTTGACAGATTTATGCAGTAGATGATGGTAAAGCGCGTTCTATGTGGGAGAACATAGGAGGTCAAATCTCAATCCTAAGCCCTGAGAGATATCACCAAATTAATTGGTTAATGTATGTGTGCTATTAATTTACCTGAATATTTACATTTTGTTGGCAACTCCTTCTGGCTGTCCGTTGCTTATTTATTTAGTTGGTACAGATAGCTCATTTTGAATTTTCGCAGCTTTGAAGGTGTTATTGTGGACTCTCTTGAAGCAAGGGATGCCATTTCAAGGTAGGGTTGTTTCTCATCTAAATAATCTTTATATACACTATTTGAATTGACCTTATTTATTCAGTCCTTTGGAAACTCTTAAAGATTCCATACATCTGACATGTATTGCTCAAAATATACCTTTCTATAGATTGGAAACTAGAATATGAGGGGGAAAAGGTGAATGATGGAACAGAAATTAATTTCAGTGTTGGTTTTTTATGCCTCTTAAAAACCTCCCTTGCAAAAAGTAGGCAAATGGAGTTATATGATATCTTGGTAAAGATTTAGGGCATTGTCATTCCTGTTAAAGAGGTTGGCAGGTGAATAAAAAGTGTGATATCACAAAACAAGGAAAAATTATGTGTGTTGCGGGGCAGTTGACATGAGTAGTTACTTAAGAAGAACCTTACTTTTAGTTTGCTTCAGTTCGAGATGCTATAAGAAGTGAGTTTTATATGCAGCCTTATGCAGGAGCCTTTTTGTTCTGTACCACTTGTCTGGATAATTCAGGAAGATACACTCGCTCAGCGCCTTCCTGCATACAAGAACATGAGCTGGGAACATCTTATTTCTTCCTGGAGAAGTGCTTTTAGCAGAGCTGATGTTGTTGTTTTTCCAGATTTTTCTCTACCGGTAAATCTGCCATTCCATCATCCTTGCTTCGTTTCCTGCCAATGAGCATCTTTCTGGCATTTCCTTAGACGTGTACTTTCATAGTGTCTCAATTGTTATTCCTTCTTGTGTCAGATGTTATATAGTGTGCTTGACACTGGAAACTTCTTTGTGATTCCTGGATCACCAGTAGATGTGTGGGCTGCAGAAAGCTACAGTAAAAGCCATTCCAAAATGCAGTTAAGGACGGACAATGGGTTCAATAAAGATGATATGCTGGTTCTAGTTGTTGGAAGTTCTTTTTTTTACAATGAGCTATCTTGGGACTATGCTGTCGCAATGCATGACATAGGACCTCTGCTCCTTAAATATGCAAGGGACAAAAACTCGAAGGGGACATTTAAATTTCTGTTTTTGGGTGGAAACTCCACTGACGGGTACAGTGACGCTTTGCAGGTACAAAACTTTTGATTGCTCTATCATTGGTTTTCCTTCTCTCATGTAGGTATTACATCAGGGGATTCACTATATACATAGGTAAAATCGAGGCTGGTGCTTCATGATTGTTGCATGGCTCGCTCTAGGTTTCTCCATGATTTGGTATTCTTGTTTCAAGTTTTATCTGCCCTTGTTACGAAGACATGCCATCCTTCCTCTTCTTCTGTCACAAACACTCTCCTTCCTCTTCTTCTGTCATAAGTCATTGTTATCTTTCCATCTTCTCTCTTTCCCTTGTTTTCTTTCTTCTTAAACTCATTTTCACTCTATTTTCATTTTCTTCTCTGTAATCTTGTCTTTGAATCCTTACCTCGTCGCACCACATATTCACGGAACAGAATTAGCTTGTTTTATTTGCCCTCATATGTTCAAATGGAGTCTTATGAGAGGCCATGCTAATCAAGAAGAGCAGGGGATTGTTTTGTTTCGCTGCAGGTGTCTAAGTATTCTTAGTCTTTTTGAGCATGTACTTTTATTTCATTGTCACATGCAGTCTTTGACTCATAACAGAGTTGCTTTTAGCGCAATGTTATTAGGTTGCACAAATTCCTTATCTTTCCCTCTTTGTTTAGGGATGTCTCTATCGGTGGTCGTAAACTGAGTTTTTGCATCCCTAATTTGTCCGTTAAACTGGTGAATGGTGTGAGTATCGAAAGGATTGTTTTAGAACTCAATCTTCTTTGTTTGCATTTGATTTCTTTTCTAGTTAGTCAAAAAAGTTGATGTGAATCCTGTGTCCTCATATCATGCTCCTGTGTCTATACATAAAAAAACTAAGTTGATTTTCCTTATATGTTCTTTGAAGTTCCGATTGATCCATTCTAGCTCTATTTTTTGTAGGAAATTGCTACTCATTTGGGATTCCATCATGGTTCAGTAAGGCACTATGGGATGAATGGTGATGTAAACAGTTTGCTCTTCATGGCTGATATTGTTCTATACGGTTCCTCCCAAGACGTACAGGGTTTTCCTCCATTACTTACACGAGCCATGTCATTTGGAATCCCTGTTATTTCACCTGACTACCCTGATATAAGAAAATATGTGAGTTCTGCTGGCTTTTGTTATGGTTGTTTCCTTTGTAGCTTAACTAGGAAGGGCATTTGCCTCGTTCTTTAAACTTGTTAATGAAGTACAGCAAATTTTCAGGTTGTTGATGGAGTTCATGGGATGATTTATCCGAAACATAAGCCTGATGCGTTGATGAGAGCTTTCTCGCTTTTGATATCGAAAGGGAAACTCTCTAAATTTGCTCATGCTGTGGCTTCCTCTGGAAGGTTGCTGGCTAAGAACATGCAGACGTCAGATTGCATTACTGGCTATGCAGAACTTTTGGAGAATGTCCTCAGTTTCCCATCAGGTGCCCTATTGCCAGGTCAGATTTCGAAGGTCAAACAAGTTACATGGGAATGGAATTCGTTCAGAATGGAAATCGAACAGGGAATTATAGATCAGAAGAGCTCTTACGTGAGAAATTCAAGTATTGTCTATGCCCTTGAGCAAGAGTCGACTGGTCGCATTGATTTAGAGGATGGCAATCCAAATGAACCTGAGATGATAGACATCCCTACAGACCTAGATTGGGATATATTAATGGAGATAGATAACTCTGAGGAGCTGGAAAGCCTAGAAATGGAGGAGGTAGGTCTTTCTTTTGCAAATAGCTGTTCCTGGGTCATGCCTGTTTCTTTGTTGTTTACTATTTGGGTGACAAGATGGAGTGGCGGTTTGTTTTTTTCTAGATTGAAGAAAGAATGGAGAAAGATTCAGGGGTGTGGGATGAGATATATCGCAATGCTCGAAAAGCTGAAAAGCTTAAGCCTAAAGGACGTGAAAGGGACGAAGGAGAGCTAGAAAGAACTGGCCAGGCATTATGTATATATGAAATGTATGATGGAGCTGGGGCCTGGCCCTTTCTGCATCATGGTTCTTTATACCGTGGCTTAAGTCTTGTGAGTTCTCCCGATTCGATGTCCTCATTTATTTCTCGTGTTTTCAACTATCTTCATTATATTTTTTTGCTAAAGCAGCACAAATCGGGATTACTAATACTGTTCTTGAGATCACGTCCTTTCACTATCTGCACCCAATACTACTGAACTCTTAACTGTGTAACTGTGCACTTTGTTACCAATCTACAACGTGCGAAAACTTTTTTTAAGTTGGTAATACCCCCCTGGTTTGTGGAAGATAGGCTATTTGTTTCTGTTTATGAGTAGCCCAAGCTTCTTTATTGCTTCTTTGGGCTCAGTAAATTCTACTCTAATTCGATGCGTTTATCATCTGTCTCCTGTTTGTTCAATGATTTAAAATCATTTTCTGTCTATGTAGAAAATCTGAATCCCTCTCATTGATATTTAACTAAGAACTTTGTCATTTCATTTCGTGTCACTGATAGTTGTGTTGGTTCTGATCTTGCTACATTGTATCAGTCTACAAGAGCACAAAGATTAAGATCAGATGATGTGGATGCAGTTGGACGACTTCCCTTCTTGAATGAATCACACTATAAGGATATTCTTTGTGAGATTGGAGGCATGTTTGCTATTGCTAACAGTGTGGATGACATTCACAAGCGACAGTGGATCGGGTTTCAGTCTTGGCGTGCTGGTGGCATGAAGGTATATGGCGGTGCACACACTCACGCGACTAGCTACCAATTTTGGTAGTCTCATTTTGTTCCACAATTTGCAAAATATAGCAGACTGATTTACTATCTTTTTATCTCAAACCAGGTTTCATTGTCTACTAAAGCAGAACAGGTTTTGGAAGAAACAATAAAAGAGGAAACTAGAGGAGATGTAATATACTTCTGGGCACACTTAAGCATGAATAGTGGAATTTCAGAAAGTAATGACGCACTTACCTTTTGGTCCATGTGTGACATCCTAAATGGAGGGAACTGCCGGTATGTCTTATTATATGTGGAGATGATCTGTGGGTGCAAATCATGTGTAGGATAATCTGCTGATATGTGAATGTGTGTTGGTTGGTTTATTAGATGTAAGTTCTTCTTTTGGTTTGATTTTACTTTGTGCTTTTTCTTTGTATCTGGAGGATTACCCTGCATGCAGTGTTGCCCGCCTAAATACTTCTTAACAGGCCAGATTATAAATTGATCGGTGATGGTGGCTACCAGAAGAATCTTAGGCTCTTATTATTGTTTTTGTCTTTTCATGTTCCTCGCCTATGGTTAGTAGTGCTGGTGGATTGGCATTTTAGTTAAGAACGGCCACAATGCAAAAAAGCCAGCGCTTACGACAGGTCCTAGAGAGTTAATGTCCAGGCAGCCATCCTTGCGTTTTTTTAGAGGCTTCTGCAGATTTAACATAATCTGTATTGAGATCACCAAAGAAGACACCGCTAGTACTTGAGGGAAAAAATTTAAGTCTTATATTTACTTGGTGAATTAAGTGGGTCTCTTTAGGCTGTAATCTGTATACGTTAACTGCATTGTGTCACGGACTAGCTTGATCTTAATGAAGAAGATGCAAATGAAGCTCATGCTCAAGACTTGAACTAAAGTACTAGTGTACTTGAACTGCCCAACGACTGGGCCCCTGATCTGGTTTTTATTCTGCTTTGAGCTTAAAATGTGATGATTATTTCTTTTTTGCGAAAATATATAACTTGAGAGGCTGTTGGCCAAGCATGCAAAGCCGTATGTGGGTGTCAATGCATCGTAGAGGCCACTTAACTTGCCAAATTGGTGACAAGCATTCCAAAAGAACGTCGTCACCTCTGAGCAAGAAGACATCCCTGAGCACATGTTTTGGCATGATGAGAAGCTGTTAGCCAAGCATGCAAAGCCATGCGGGGGTGCCAGTGCATGGTAGAGGCTACTTCACTTGCCACATTGGTGACAAGCATTCCGAAGGGCTCTTGGAAAATTAATTGTGTAGAGACACACCAGACGACAATTTTCTCATTCTACACAATATCATAGTAGTAAGTGTTAAAGTAACCTTGTGTTGATTGTCGGCATGGTTATAGGTACTCTTTTACGAGGTTTCAATGCCATAAAATTTTCATTTATTTTCTTTAGACAGATAACCTTGTAGAAGCATGAAAGAAGGGTACAAATTTGGATTTCAACTTAGTATACGCATTAGATCTTGAAATTGTGTGTATGCACAATCGAACTTAGATGACTGTTTTCTCTTCATTTCCTTTTCGCTCCTCTTACTATTCTTTTTCACCAAATGCCTGCAGAACTGCCTTTGAAGATGCCTTCCGCAAGATGTATGCCTTGCCATCACATATTGAAGCTCTTCCTCCTATGCCTGAAGATGGTGGTCACTGGTCTGCTCTGCATAGCTGGGTGATGCCAACCCCTTCCTTTCTAGAGTTCATAATGTTTTCCAGGTATCAGTCCCAGAAAAAAACTGCTTGCAACACTATTAAATCAAGTCCCTTACCTGATACTGATTGTTATTTGATACAAAAATTAAACAGGATGTTTGCTGATTCTCTCAATGGCTTGCATACCAATTCAAGCAGAATTACTACTTGTTTATTGGGTTCCTCAAACCTTGAGGTAAGCCTTAGGCCCTGTTTGACTCGCCGGATGAATAATGAGGAGAAAATATTCCACATTTAGTCATATGGGATATCAGATGGATATGTGAGCTCTTCTCCCGTTATTGCATCCAAATGCAAGAATAAACAATGATAATACATTTAAAAACTCTCAAATATGGGACTGGATATCCAACCAATATATAACTCCTCCTATTGTTGCATGATTGCATCCAAAATGCAAGAATGAACCACATTGGCATGCCTAAGAAACTTTTGGACAGAAGTTAAGCACATAATTAGCATACTTACTAATAAAGTTTCGGACGTGTACTTTTACAAGAGAACCTAAAATAGTTCCAACTTTTGATAGTTTTGCATGATAGTTAGGCTTCTCTTTTTGCGTGTCAATCATGAGAGAAGAAAGAACAAAACAAATATATATATGTGTGTGTGTATTTGTAAACATGTAGACGAAACACGGGGCTCTTGGTAAAACTCAAGTGAATTAAGTCCTGGGGGCTAGGGATACCCACTTTTCAAGGGGAAATTCTTTTCTGAAAGAGAAATTTTCAGAAAATTGGGGCAGCACTCGTTGATGACTCGTTATATAATATCCCCATTGTATGTGTTCCATTAACATGCTCTAATCTGTTAATCAAACGGACACAAACTTAACACACCTTGCTTGAGCTTTCAGTAGTGTGTTTTTGCGAGTTATAATGTTTTGGCTGTTGTATGGACTGTGCAGAAAAAGCATTGTTATTGCCGGATTTTAGAACTCCTAGTCAATGTTTGGACTTATCATAGTGCGCGTAAGATGGTTTACATCGACCCACACACGGGTTCATTACAAGAACAGCATCCAATTGAGCAACGAAAGGGATATATGTGGGCCAAGTACTTCAGTTTTAATTTATTGAAGAGTATGGATGAAGACCTGGCAGAAGCAGCTGATGACAATGACCACCCAAGTGAGACGTGGTTGTGGCCGTTAACGGGGCAAGTATATTGGCAAGGCGTATACGAGAGAGAGAGGGAAGGGAGATATAGAGTAAAAATGGACAAGAAGAGGAAAACAAAAGAAAAACTGTTGGATAGGATGCAGCATGGATACAAGCAGAAGTCACTTGGAAGATAGGAAGCATTAAAAATGATGTTTTCTTGAAGAGGGAGTGGTACAAATGGGAACATGTATGACTCCTAAGACAGCAATTCAACCGATATTTCGGCTATAGACTCAACAATAGGAAAGACACGAGTACAGATAAAAGGAGAGCTCAAATTCTTTCTAACAACATCGACATTTTTTACCAACGAAAGATCTGATAGGTATTTATTTTCTCAATTATACTTGAAGTGCTATACGCAATACGGAGTGGAGAAATAACAGAGGCTAGCTTTTCAAAGCCTTCTTACTGTTGATTTTTCTCAAGCTTCTCTGAACAGATGCCCTTGACATTTGAGGTGCGTCTGATTTTATTTGTATGTTTTTATTCTTCGAGAACATGATACCAGAAACAAAGTTTCTTTGGTGGATGTACATACAAATGCAATTTTGGTTGGTATACAAAGTTGGTTAGTGTTTGGTTGACGTCCTCTCATTTTTGCATGGCATTGATTGTGGGGCGACTCTGTGTTTTCCTGTTAGTTGTGTTTAAACTTATTAGTTATTATATATCAGAACTTTTATGTCAGTTGAAAAAATTGCAACTGATTAATGGGATAAGGCAGAGTAACGAATCAAGATTCTCTCATATGACGAAAAATGGAGAGCCCATCTCCTAATTGTAGATTTGGAGGAGCTGTAGTGCAGTTTTTTATAATGCACGTCATACGTGTAGCGCGGGCAAAACGATATAGTTTTGTCCGCTTTGTTCTTGAAATTATATCATTTTGATCTTATGTATTTTGATAACAGTTTGCGTGATAAAGTAGAACGATGTAGTTTTGAATGCAAAGCATTTTACCCAAAGTTATTAATTGTTAAAATTAATAATTCAGAATAAATTTCTATTTATCAAGCATATTATTTATACAAGTAAAACGAATTCTAATTTAATTAGATCTCTAACTAATTTTACTTATATTTAGGGAAACAAATTCTAATCTTAATCTGATTAGAGTTCCTAATCACATAAGACTTTGTTGGATTGTATTTGTCAAAAGATAATTGAATGGTCAGCCCATCTGCATTTTTTGAGTGACGCATATGCTTTGTTTAGATAGATATGAATGTTTAATCAACTTGATTTTGTACATGAATGATAGATACGTGACATACATCCAAATTTACAAACAAATATAGAGCTTAGATTTTCAAATGGAATTATTATATAATTTACATCATGTGGTGTTAACAGCTTTAGGTTTCACAATTTATCTTAACGATTCAAATTATTTATTTTTAAATTATTGACGTGTAAAATTATTAATGTAAAAAATTAGATCGTTGAGATATCGAGAAGTACTTGATTCAAATCAATTGTAATCAATGAGAACTATAACATTTTTTTAAGAAAATAGAATTTTTTTTAATATCGTTGAGATTTCGGATACATTTATGTCTAGATACATCTGGATAGTCTGTATTCCCAACATTACTCATATTATATAAAATCTCTAACTTTTGGCTTTGCACAATATGACAGAAATTCACATGTATCTATACTCCATGGTTGGTTGTAGATCTAATAGATATTTCACACAAGATCTGTCTTAAGGTAAATTTCTAGATTTTACACATGTGATTTCAGGATAATCAAGAGTTCAAGAATATTTTATGTAATGTCCAATTCCCACCTTGTATAATTTTATCCGCTTTGATTGTTCAAACTTTATGGACTTTCCAGTAGGTCATTTATCTCTGGATTGCTATAGGACGAGCACGCTTAATTGAGAAATTCTATTTAATTTTGATCCTCTCGCGGTTTTAAAAGACATTGTCCAAGGTAGACTCGTGATTTATTATAAATAATATTGAACCTACACCTATCAAGAGATGTGAGACTCTTGATCACCCATCCAAACATCTACTCAAACTCTCCCTTCCGGATGCTCGACCTAACAATTCGCACCACGGCTTGACTGGGCGACATATTTTAAATCTTCTAAAGAATAGATATTTATAACTACAATAATACCATTCAACTTTAGGCTTGTTTATTGGGTTTGTTTGGTTTTTTAAATTCTCTTAGGTCAAAGCCTAAATCTAGTTTATAATCCAACGCTCTATATGGGTATTTGTGTCCTAACTCCTTGTATCTTTTACTCTCTTGCGATAGTTATGTCAATCATTTATATAAAAATAATTATTTTCTAAATTTCTTGTTTGCAATAAACAAAAGAATTATTTGAGATCTTTAAATTGATGTAAAAGAATTTTTAAAATTAATATCAAATATTTAAACATTTTGATCTGCTTAATGATATGAATTTCATAAAAAGACACAATATGGGACGAAAGAAATATAATACTTTAGAATCACCAAATAGAGACACCTCATTACCATCATTCCGTAAAAAAATTACAACTATTAAATCGTCGATCCCAAAAGGTTGTTCAAGTGGAAATTGGATGAGCCGTAAACCCAGATGTTTTGAAATTGAATCTTAGCAACCACAAACTTTGGTTGTTAATTTCGGAACCCAAAGATTAGTCGGTAACAAATGGGCATAACCTAAATTGACTGGATACCTCAGTTAACAGCAGAAAGAAAAAAATCAAACCGTCTATTTATGGAAAAATTGTTGAGTGGTCTAGAATCAATGGTTGCTAAATTATTATTATTATTTTTTTTTTTTTGACCTTTTGGTACATCAAGTGAAGCATCCATTTCCCTTTGTGAGCATATGATAAATGCTGCCTCATAAAGTGGAAAGTGCATTGAAATATATACTTGAGGGCCCGATTGGATGGGGTTAAATTTTCAGGGGGATAATTTTTAGAGGGGGTATAAGATAAGAGGGGGTATTAGTTTTAGAGGGAGGGCCCACTTTGATGTGATGTTTATAGAGGGAGGATAAAAAAATAGATGGTTTGGATGGGGGTTTAAATAGGGGATAAAGGGGGATAAGAGGGGTGAATAAGGAAAAAAACTGTTGCTCGTTTGGATGATCCAAAAAAGAAGGGGGATAATTTTTGGAGGGGGTAAAAGGATCGACGTGACATGTTTAGCATGGTTTGGGAGCAAAAAATGCAGGGGGATAATTTTTCACCCCTCCAAAAATAATCTCCCGGAGAGGGATAAAGGGGGATAATTTTTGGGTAGGGTGGGAGGTGCCCAAAAATTATCCTGGAGGGGAGGGAAAAAGAGGGGAGGGGGTATTATTCTTGGATAATACCCCTTTTTCCTCATTACAAATACAAAATAACCTTATCCCCCTATTTTATGTTCCATTCAAATTAAGTACTATTTTATCCCATTTTTTTAATACTTCATCCAAACTATCTACTTTTTATTACCCCCTCTATAAATATCACATCAATGTGGGCCAACCCTTTAAAAATAATACCCCTCTTATCTTATCCCCCTCAATAACTTATCCCCATTTTTCGTCCTTATTTGAAATTTTTTTGTAATTTTTTATTTTTCATCAATTTTTGTTGATTTGTTGATTCATCTCGACAAGAGCTTTCAGAAAAGTTATCAATCATCGGCTAAATTTGAAAAAAGTTCAGAAAAGACAAAAATAAATCAAAAAATTGAATTTTTTGTACTTATTCGTCGTCTTTAGTGATTTTTTTTTAACTTTTGAATAAATAAATAACAAAAAATACAAAAATAAATAAAGACAAAAATAACAAATAAATAAAAACTATAGCCCAAATGAGACCTATAATCCCTTATCCAATCAGCCTCTCAAATGACTATTTATGAATAATTTAAGGATTTTTTAACTTTGTTTTACCAATTAACAAAAAAAAGAAAAAAATAACAACAAAATATAAATCAACAATAAAAAATTTAGTTAAAAAGAAAAAATATATAATTTAGCTCGCGTAAATTTAGTTAACAATAAAAAAGAGAAAAAGAGAAAAATTTAGTTAACAATAAAAAAAAGAAAAATATAATTTTGGGAGGGGGTGAAATATAAGAGGGGGTAATAGGGGAGAAGAGGGGGGGATAATTTTTGGAGGGGCACATTTTTAGTTTCCAAACCATGGATAAGAGGGGGACCCACCCCTAAGAAGGGGTGATAATTTTTGAAGGGGGGCTTTCCCCCATCCAAGCAGGGCCTGAGAGAGAAGCATATATATATATATATATATATATATGTATGTATGTATAAAAGAATCACCAGATCATCATCACTTCTAATCCAATCAAAGTATATTGACCCTCCCTTTTTTACTCCTTCCCTTTACTCATCAACTTGTTCTTCAAGCATGCATAGATATATACATATGTAAGCCTATATCATAACTATATCTTCTCACCTTAATAGCAGGCTTGTAATGAACACCTCATGTTAGAGAGAGAGCGTAAGAGAGAGAGAGAGAGAGAGAAAAGGAGGGGATTCTTAAGCAAAACCATGACATAAGGAATAAAGTGCTTGTTAACAGCCAACAAGTGAGATTAAAATAATGGTGCTGTGATCTGTTAGCCCACAATCTCTGAACTTGATTTTCTTGATACGCTTACCGAGGTAGCTTCTTTGATTTTCTTCATAATTATGATCAAATCATTGCTTGTATTGCAAATTTAGTACATCTAGCATGAACTTGCCGAGGGTAATTATGTAAAAACACTACTATTTTATTTACACGTAATATATTAAGATGAATAAATACCTTATACGATGTCACGAGTTATTGGGTCTATTTGGCTTAACGTTATATTGAATTATATATGTTGTTCTTTGGTAGACCTCAATTTAGTCTAGCCCGTTTGGACTAAATTATTTAATGTTTGAGTTGACAATATTAAATGCAGAGTTTGGTTTGAGTTGAGAGGTAAAAGATGTAGAATGACAAAAATGCCCTTGACGCTCACTCAAAACATCCTGCCTTCAAGTGATGGGCAAGATCATCTGTTCAGCAGCTACACAGTGTGAGCCAACTTGTAAAGGATGGGTGATGTGTCCTGCCTATTTGCTCAATAATTTAGCCACTAATTGTTAGATCTAAAATGAAAAAAATAAGCAAATAAAAATACTAAGCCAAGTAGACCCATTTTACAATATAGTAATACTATTGACCGACACGATTCACAGGAGCACGTGGTGTTTCCGATACTGTGAATGTAAATTGATTCGGAGATTCTGAATTATCTTTTAAAAAATATTTTTCTTTTTAATTATCATAGGTGAATGTAGTGAGTATTCAGTACTTGAAACTAATTATTTTTGACCATGCATATAATTTAAGTATAGGTGGATGGAGGTGGAAGTTTGTACATATATGCAAATAGTTGTGTGTATATATATATGCATGGGTGGACAGAAAGCTGAGTATGGAAACTTTTAAAATAATTAAATTCTAATAATGACAGATCTAATTTAAGTTGCTTTTAGCAGAAAAAACCAAGCCAAAGGAGAAGACAGACTTCACGTGAAAAGATTCATGCATTCTTGTTAGGTATTTGGTGAATCCAACCAAACACATCCTAATTAGTATTTTTTTAGAACAGTCATCAGCTGATGTGGATCATGTGGTACGTGGGCGTAAGAGAGGCTCCTCCTTGGTATCCTATGCAAAAGCTAGAGAGAGAGATTGAGATTGAGAGAGAGGGAGAGAGAGAGAGGGAGATCTCTAATTAATAATTTTTTTTTCATTTGCTAATCAACACCCGAATAGAAAATGGGGGTTCTGTTGTGACTGCGTGTCAAGACGACGTTTTGACGCTCTACAAATATTTGTCCAAAAATTTGGGTAATTTTCACGCAGGTTTTAAAGCACTAGTGTAGAGTAGACTTTGTTGTTCACATTACACAACAAATCTCTTGGTTCTTATTCGAGTAGCTTATATCAACCTAGCTCCTAGGAGGTGATTTATGCAAAGTTATCAACCTCGTACCGGTAAACGTATCGTTTTTTGTTATTAGTGTAATACATACCAATCTCGATGTGCATCTGTGTACTATTTTGAATTTATCTTAAAATTAATATATAATATTCAAATAATATTTTTAATAAAAATTATATTTTTTATCTGTAAATAATATATATTAAGATACCCAAAAAAGGTAAATAACACTTATTGAACATATAAAATAAAGTCTTACAATTCAAAAATAAATTACCAATTTTAGTATATAATTACCCAAAAAATTATCAGTAGAAATATATATATATATATATATATATATATATATATAGAGAGAGAGAGAGAGAGAGAGAACTTCTAATAGGGGTCCTTCATTTTGCTAAAATAAGAATCTCCTATTTTCTGATCAACATTTAATGATCCAAACCGTTCAATATGTTTAAAACATATTTTTAAAGTCAGCTACGAGAAATCAGCTCAAAATATTACTATGAATGACTTAAACCAAACAGTTTTTCATAAAACTATTCATGTTAGCACTTATAAAAAAGTGCTTAGATTAAGCATTTCTTGATATTATTTTGAGCCTATTTTTCGCTGATACCCAAAAAAGATATGTTTTAAACACATTCAACGGTTTGGATCATCAAATTTTGATTAGAAAATAAGAGGTCTGCATTTTAACAAAATGACTGTATATATATATATATATATGGGAAATGTTATACGGACCAATATTTTTTTAGACCAATATTAGACCAACATCTAAACTCTTTATTCCTAATTAAATTTTAATGATCTGAACCGTTCAATGTGATTAAAACATGTTTCTAAGGGTACTCGCGAGAAATCAGCTTGAAATATTACCGGAAAGGGTTTGATCCAAACAAAACGAAACAGCCTGAAACAAGACAAACTGGAACGATATATATATTGTGGGCTAGTATGGTATCTACAGGGACAAGCTGGAACCGAACAAAACAGCCTAAAACAGGCCAAATCAACAGTACAAGAGTGGGTTGATACCACGACCAGGCCGATAGGAAACGTATTAGACAACATTGGATTTATAGCTAAAGGATCAAATTAATATCTGTGAAAATGCATAAAATTGTATGAATAAGTGGAAAAATCATATTCAAAAAATAAAAGTAACAAGTATTATGGATTTGCCCTAGATCGGTCCAACTGTTAGCAGATTTCTGGTTAGGTCAAAGTCGATCTAAGACTGAAAAATTGGTGTGGGATGCATGTTTTTATGCTACTATCTGGTCCATATGGTTAGCAAGGAATGAATGCCACTTCAATAACAAAGAGGTGGATGATAGAGCACTGGTTACAGTGGAGGAGATTAAGCGCTGTCTAAAAGGAGCAATAGGTAAACCAATCTAATAGAAAATGTAGATACAGGAGCAATGTGAGTAAAGGGTAGGCAGGATTCCTGAGAAGGGGGAGGAGATATGCGCAAGGCGGCCGGAAATCCATAGCGGCGTACGGGAGGAGGAGGCCAGTGATCGTCAGTTGCAGATTTCTAACCAAATGTTTGTGTATCTGTAGGAGTGTAAAGATATGGGCGGGTATAAAATATCCAACTCCAGTGGGTATGGGTATAACCCGATGATGTAATATGGTCCCGATGGTGTATTATGGCTTAGGCCTTTAATAATTTATAAATTGCATTTTTAGCTGAGCAAAAAAAAAACACTTGAACTTAAGTCAACCAATTAAGTGGTTGGGTTCACGTGTGAGCGACTGATAAGGACTTAAAAAGCGAAAATCATTGACCCTAAAACCTCCTCTACTGCCACAAAGTCAATTAAGATCTAAGATTAGGTTTAATAGTATCACGTAAATCATTTGTAGTCGTAGAAAATATTGAAACATCACGTGTCAATTTTCCAAATCCCATCACGTGTCAGATTTTCAAATCCGTTAATAATCACTCGATAAGGAGAGTGAGAGAAAGATATATATATGTGTGTGTGTGTGTGTGTCACGTGGTTAAAATAAAATTAACGATTTCATGTGGTTATCTAAACTTTACAAGAAAATATAACCATAAATTCGATTTAATTATTATAGCCCGTTACTACGTGAATTTATGATGACCAATTTAAGTAATTGATCAAATTGGGATATAGATAATAGGAAATTAAAGATCTTGAATAGCTATCAAGAATCAGATTCTCAAATCTTTATATTAAACAGAAAAAACCAAAAACATTTTTAAAAAATCCCTAGCTTGAAACTCATAAGGACGAGTCAATTTATAAAATTCCTATAGATGTATTATTGAGAGATTAAGATAATATGTCCCTAGGATGATGCCAAGGAATTGGGTGGGGTGCTATGGCCACCCTCAATTTTGCTACAAACACGGAGCGTATACATATGGGTGTCAATTATGTAATTATGTTGTCAGTATTGGATAAAGTCGCTAAAACAAAGTATACTAGCACATTTAAAAATAAAATAATTTTTATTTTTTAAATTTATAAGTCTCAAGTATTGACCATCAAACTAATTTTTGGAGTTGACTAATTTCTAATTTGATGATTTAATTGAAATAATTTCGTCCATTAAGAGTTGTTGACTTGAATTTTCATACCCAAAATTTAAATTCATCAATAATAGAAATATATGGAACAAAATTATAGTTAAAAATAAAAAATTAGAAATATATTTATCTTAAACAAAATTATAACTACTAAAATTTAAGAGATAAATTATAAACAAGTGTATTTTTTAATTTTAATAAAAAATTTAAATTACTATTAATAATATCCATAGATCTTTGTGATCAATTATAACTCTAATAAATGAATTATTCTAATTAGATTAAGAAAGCTGAAGTGGGTCCCTTGTGAATTGTGATGGTGTGCCAACCCATTAATATTACCAATCCATTACAATAAAGAATAAAAACGCCTCTCTCTCTCCCCTCTCTCTCTCTCTCATCTCTAATTAACTTCTATCGCACGCCTCTCCTATTCTCCCTCTGCTGTCCTATATATACACACACATTAAATCCATTCCCACCTCTCCTGATCAATTTGCCTCCTGAAAAATCATCTGCTACAATGTCGTCAGATCTAGAATCCCAGGAAGGATCACCGCCGCTCCGACCTCCTCCAATCAAAACAAAACCCTCTCAGACCACAGAAGCCGGCGCAATTCAGTCGCCGGAGAGCGGCGATGACGAATGCAAAACTCCGACGGCTTCGGAGAACAAGATCCCGCCGCCCCTAATCTGCCCGCCGGCACCGAGGAAGCCAAGGACGGAATTTTATTGTAAGCGGAAGATGCGCCATGTTGAATTGTTCCAGATCGTGAATGAGGAAGAGCTGGATGCGTTGTTCAGATCGTTTTTTGCTTTGCCTGATTTGGTTTGTTGTCCTCCGCTCAAGAGAAGGAAGAGCTAAATTTTCGGAAGACCTGGAGACGTGCTCTCTCTCTCTCTCTCTCTCTCTCTCTCTCTCTAGACATATAGACAGGTAGATAGATATAGAGAGAGAGAGATATACATATATATTCTTGTGATAGGCAAGCTGAGGGAATTCCGTATGTATTCCACGTTCATATATCATAAATACATGATGCATGCGGCATACCACTTTGATTATTTGATATTAATGTTTATTGAGGTTAATTGAGCTGTGGAGAATTCAGAGAATTTGGATCTGAATATTATACTTTATTCAGCTGGAAATCATCCAGATTTCATGCAATTCAAAGTCAATTTAATATTTACTTTGTTCATGGTTTCGCTTCAGTTTTCTTTGTCATGTAATTTTTTTTTTAATTTTCTTGCCTGAAAGTATGATGTTATGAATTGTTTCCTTTCTTCAGATTATTGCTTCAAAATTCTACTAGAAATAGATAAATTTGTAAAATTATGACTAATTGACAGTTGATTGTGGCTATTGAAAGAGAATTGCTAATGATGATAAGCGAACAAACAGAGAGAGAGAGAGATGAGAGAGAGAGGGTGGGGTGGTTAGTTAGTTGCTTTGTTGGAAGAAGAAGGATATGGGATTTGATGGTTGCTTTTGCATGTTTCTTTCTTTTTATTGGTTAAAATTGGTTTATTATTATTGGTGTCTGCTATTTCGTTTGACAATTATATCTATGTTTCACATGGCTTTCGCATCCATTAACATGATTGCGGGGAATCCAGTTTTGTTCTTTCAAGGTTTTACTGTGTAGATCATCTTGAGATTTTATTTCAATATTGAAATAAAATTGTCTATATTTTTGTTATGATTTAATTTTTGTTATTACGATAAAATTCAGCTAAATCGGATATTCGAAACTTTTAATTTTTAAAGCTTAACAACTAGATTTTTAGGTCAAACACTTACCGATATTAGATTGAATTAAGTTTTTTTGCGATAACCAAAAAATTAATCAGAATAGAATAAATGATTTTGATCATCGAAGTGAGATCTCGAAATGGTCCTACACGACGGAAGATTAACAAAATTTGTTCGAACAAAACTAGATATAAGATGGGGAAATATGAAAAGGGAGATAGAGAAACATGAGAGAGAAAGATAAGGGTTGTAATTATTAATGGAACCAAAGTTAGGCAATGTGTTATGTCATTAAATAGAGAGCACAACTGACATGGGGATGGTTTGTTTTTTCTGCATTTAAAAATCTAATAATATCATTCATATACACTATAATATATCTCATGCACCAAATCTTTTGTCAAGACCACTATAGTAAGTTCACATGCATCCTTTGATTCCTCTAAATTAATCCCATTGTATATATAGGCGCGTGATAGTCGGGATTTCGAGTGTCAACTTAATTGAAATACGGTCTTCTTGTTGTGATGTTATTTTCTTTAAGTCCATGTAACCTTTGTTTGTTCATTATGAGTTTATGTACTTTACTTTTGCTGATAAAAAAATATTGCCTCGCCTTCACAAGGTGCACACGCCAATAGTACTAGCTCCACACACACACATATATGTGTATGTATGTATGTATGTATTTAGGTTGGTAGGTAGATAGTAATTAATTCCACTAATTAAATTTTGAAGCTACAAAAAAAAGTATCTTGCAAAAAGTGTTTTCAAATCACCCTAAAAAACAAGGGGTTCAAAGATCTTAAAAAATACAAAAAGATATAATGAAATTTGAAACCACACTCAATGCAATAAGCATTCCTCTCAAATATAATGAATTTCATAAAATTGTTGTAATTTTTTTTTTTTTTTTTTTTGTAGATTCACTACTTGCAACCCATTCCTATTTTGGAAGGTTCAGAATTGTCAAGAACAACAGCGGAACCACGTGCCCCCGCAAGAATTTCAATTTATAAATTTTGAAAATTAAAAAAAATTATATTTCAGCCCCCCAAATTACATTTGGTCCCTTCCCTTTTAAGAAGAAAAAAATTCGACCTCCCAAATATCGAATTGTGATTCTGTCCCTAGTAGGGGTGTAACCGGTCCGGTTTGGTCCGGTTTGGCCAATAAATTCGGACCAAACCAGTGTTCCGGTTTGGACAAAATAGAAACCGAAAATCGGACCGAAGTCGTTCGGTTTGGTCCGGTTTGGCTTGACCGGTTTGGTCCGTTTTCGGTTTGGATGGCCCTAGCCCATATTTTTTTTAAAATGTAAAAAATGAAGGCAAACCATAAAAATATAAAATTGTTGGGTGTTCACTGTATAGAGCCGCAAGATCACTGACACTAATGATCTACCGGCTAGAAAAATAATATAAGAATGGTCATCTAATATTTAAATAAATTTTCAATACCAACACTAAGTTATTAAGTAAAAGAAACAAAAATACTCTCAACATAAGTCAAAGATCTACAAATTAGTATAAAACTTAAACGATAGATAAAAGTGTAAAACGATAAGTAAAAGTATAAAATTTTTAGGGTTAACTTCCGAACTGATCCGGTCCGGTTTGGTCCGGCTCCTCAAGTTTTAAAACCGAAAACCGAACCGAATAAATTTTAAAAACTCCAAACTGGACCAAACCAAACCGATTTGAGTACAAAACCGGACCGAACCGTCGATTTGGTTCGATTTACCGGTCCGATCCAGTTTTCCGATTTATGTTTACACCCCTAGTCCCTAGTCAAGAAGCCCTTACAGACGTAAAAACTTGCCATAACTGAACCAACACTACTCTTTGTAGAGTCCTATCACTCGTCCCTCTCTTACAAAAATTCCTCGATTTAAGTCAATCAATCTGAAACCTAGATTGGAAACTTGGGCTCAAAAGATCAGACAAGTGTAACAAATCTCGAAAAAAAAAACTCATCGAAAAGGGAAGATGCTCCCAAAAATAGTAATTAATTAGAGATAAAATGCCAGATAGGATAATATTAATTAGATTTGGACCCAACAAAGAATAAATATGGGCCATCTGCAATTACTAATTTCCCCTTATGGACCAATATTAATAGCTTGAGATTAACGATATCTCCAGCTAATAATTACTCTCTTGGTGGTTCAACCAATTGATGTTGACAGCAAATTAAAGTCATATGAGTTGGTTAATTAAGTTTTATGCTTAATTAAATTAATTATTTATTTATTGCATAATTAGCTTTAATTTTACGTTTCTCTTATAGCTGTTTTTTTCCTTCATAAAGTTACAATATTAAATAATTGATTTAACATATGACGAAGTTTCACATTGTCTAAGGAATCACAAAGCAGAAGCCTTTTGTAATATTCACGAGCTTAAGGTATAAGCTAGCTTCTCTTCTTATCTATCTTCATTTTGACGGAATAAAGGACATGAGAGAGAGACATAAGAGAGAGAGAGAGAGAGAGAGAGAGAGAGTGTGTGTGTGTGTGTGTGTGTGAGAGAGAGAGAGAGAGAGAGAGAGAGAGAGAGAGAGAGAGAGAGAGAGAGAGAGAGAGAGTTACTTATGAAGAGGGTAAGCATATAAAGCTTAAAAGAGAGAAATGGTATGGTCACGTGCTTTAGAAACACATTTCCAAGGAACCACGTGGAACACTAAACATCAAAATTTAACAACTTATTAGTCAAGATTTGTAGCCAAAGATAAATAAATTTCTCTAAGTATATGGAAGAGAATTACGTAAAGGTACTTTCATTTGATCTCTTATGTACAGGGGCAGAATTAGAATTCGACATTTGAGGGGGTCGAGATTTTTTGTTTTGAAAGAGAGAGGGCTGAATGTAATTTGGGGGGGAGCGGGGGAATATAATTGTTTTTCAATTTTCAAAATTTATATCTAAGTTTTAAATTTATTTAAAATTTTTGGATCACCCGTCTCCATGTAGTTCTACTTCTACTTATTTAATGCGAAATGGAATTTGCTACGGTCTCATTTTTTTAAATAATTTAGAGTAATTCTTTTGATAATAACTATCATTTGTGAAGATAATTAGGTTAACCTGACAATACTATCCACTATTCACCAAAATAAAGTATTTGTCACGAGAAAAATAAACTGTTAGGCGTACGTGTTTGTTAGAGGTCAAAATAGTGGTATAAAATTAATTTGTATACCGGATATACGAATTCGAATTGTCATATCTAGGATTTGTTGACAGTTTTGCACTCCGAATACGATATATGAGGTCCAAATTTTATTTGCCTAGAGGGGAATAAAATTTGGACATCTCTCCCTATTCATATCTTATTCTCTTTCCATATTCACCCTCTATTTACGCAAATGACGTTATTAATTATAAAAATACTATTATTAATGATGAGAAATGTCATCCGCATACTCTGATACTCATATCTGTCATATATCTCTTTCCTCAAAAAATACTCAAACAAACCCTTTATAACTATTTACCTCCTATATTAAATCTCTTCTTCTATTATATCTCCTCTTATAATTTTCACATCTACCAGACGAGCTGTTAGACTCTAACCATACTTTTTCTTTTGTCAAATAACATTCGACTAGTTCTCTATCAACGTCCAATTAATTTAATCTTTTATTGTAGTGCGTCGGTATCTATAAAATAATCGACCCAGGGTAATTAAATGAGATCATGATAAGTTTTATTTTGCATTACACGAAGAATCTTTGTATGAGAAAATCTTAATTAATTTTGGTTAGGAAATTAGGATATGTGTATTTCCCTTTTGTTTTAAAAACCAAAAATATAATTAAATCCTGGAAGAATGTCTAGTGGCCAAAGGAGAGCTGTTAAAGTGAAATACTGGCTGATGTTTAATTTTATTATCTGCTAGTATAGAGAGAGAGAGAGAGAGAGAGAGTCCACCGTCCAACTTATCGAAAATGCTACAGACACATCAAAAATCCACACCATTTTTGCACATCACCCCAAAACGACGTCGTTTTGGGGTGAGGCCAAATTAAAAAAAAAAAAAAACAGAAAGAGAGAGAGACCAGAGATCCGTTCCACCCCACCGTCACCGCCACCCGCCACCGCCACCGCCACCGTCCCACCCCACTGTCCCACCTCCACCTCCACAACCGACGGCGAGACCAGAGACCAGAGACCAGAGATCAGAGAGAGAGACCAGAGATCAGATCAGAGAGAGAGAGAGAGACCAGAGATCCGTTCGCGACGGCGGATCTCGACGGACGAAGGACCCTTCTTCGACTTGGAGTTCACCGTTCCCGACGAAGACGGCGACGGCGGAGCAGAGACGGACGAAGACGGCGACGGCGGTGAAGGAACCTTCTTCGACTTGGAGTTCGCCGTTCCCGACGAAGACGAGGACGAGGTCGAGGCCGCGAACGGATCTCTGGTCTCTCTCTCTCTGATCTGATCTCTGGTCTCTGGTCTCGCCGTCGGTTGTGGAGGTGGAGGTGGGACGGTGGGGTGGGACGGTGGCCGTGGCGGTGGCGGTGGTTGTGACGGTGGGGTGGAACGGATCTCTGGTCTCTCTCTCTTTCTGTTTTTTTTTTTTTTTTTAATTTGGCCTCACCCCAAAACGACGTCGTTTTGGGGTGATGTGCAAAAATGGTGTGGATTTTTGATGTGTCTGTAGCATTTTCGTCCAACTTATATGTTGTGGCCAAAAGAAAGAAAACTTCAGACACAAAACTAGGAAAGGAAAATGAGAGAGAGAGAGAGAGAGAGAGAGAGAATCTGGGAAAAGTGGAAGGAAAAAGTTGGGATGGGAAGTGATAAACATTTCCGTAGTTACTACTCGTAAAATGGATCCCTTTTGTCTGGGGACAGTAAGACAAAGTGGAAAAATTATTTAGAGTTGTTGGAACACCGTGTGAAGTTCTACAACCGTTTAACACTACAACTAAGGTTTGTACATTTAATTGTAAGGTGTTGGTACATATATGATATTTCAAAAAATTGAGATATTATGTGACTGTATTTCAAAAGCATTGAAAAATTTTATTTTTTTATAGATGAGGTATTCGGTTAGTTTTGAAATTACCCTCAACTTAATGTCAATTAATTTTTGGATAACCAATCCCACAATCCACGAGGGCTCTATTTAAAGTCAACACATAGAATTACCAAACAGTGGTGTGGACTTAGTATAATTACCACAATAACAGTCTACAGTTTCGAAATTATGACAATTATGATATTAAGAAAGTTATTCCTAAAATATGATGATCATATAGACACATTTATAATCGTAATACCTTTCTGATAGCATTGACTTATACCATGAGACAGAGTGACTTGTACTCTAAAAGTAAACGACTTGCATCATAGGGAAAATTATTAAACAGTGGCATTGATTTGTACTTTGAAACAGTGTGACTTGCACTGTAAATGCGATATAGAGAGAATTACCAGGCAATGGCATACAAGTTGGTCACCTTTAGGATGCAAGTCACTTGGTTTTATAGGGCATTCACTTCTTGTTGGAAAAAATGATTTTAGAACATTTATTGGTTTATTCAAAATCATTAAGGAGTGAATAGAAAATTGACTTCTATTAATTTTCAATTAATATTGGTTGAAAAAATTCAAATATAATTTATTTCTATTGAATTTTATATGATTTTATTGTGTTATTTATTAGTGTAAAGTCGTGTCTTGTCATTGACATCTATTCGGATGAATAGTTATGTCACTTCCTTTCGTGACTATTGGGAATAGTCACGAATCCTTCTATATAAGGGTACCCCTCCATTTGTTAAGATTAGGACTTTCGGGGGAGACACATATATAGAGTTTTGGATTGAATTTTTTATTTATTCTTTTGGATTTTGAGTCTTCATATGAGAGAGTACAAGTTCATTATTTGGTTCGCTATGCCCCATCGATTGGAGTGCTACTTCGGTGGGATTCGATCATTTTATCCTGGGAGACAAGCGCCTATACAAATCGTGAGCACTATAGCGAGGGCGATTGTCTTAAGGACATAGTGTTTACACTAGACTTGATCATTTCCATGCGATTTTCAGGTTTTATCTTTCTATGATTTCGTTATTTATGTTACGGTAACACAAAAAGTATACACACAATTTTTCTAACACTTCTATGATGCGAGTCAATGATGTCAAAAGGGTATTATAATAATAAATGTGTATGATCATCATGTTTTAAGAATCGTTTTTCTAGAGACCATGATCGTGGTAATTTCAAAACTTGACTTGTGGTAATTATTTTGAGTCTACGTTACCATTTGGTAATTTTTCCTAAAAAAATAATGCTAGATCACGTCAGATATTGTACGACTATTTTTATAATTTTGTGTAAAGTTAATATGCATGGGAATCAAAATTGCCCATAAAACGAGGAGTCTGAGTTTGTAATTGTAGTGAGGGGTTTGGATTAAAAATTAGGGAACAGAATTTTATGGGATCTGTAAAGCACAAAGCACACATTGGGAATGTAATAATTGTATCTATTTTACGGGATCTACAACACTAAACCACAAAATTCTCTCTCTCTCTGTCCAAATCTAAAATCGGTCTACGTTGAGGAAAATTATTGAGTGGTCTTGTGCTCTCTCACGTACGTTCCAATTCTTTTTTCCATCATGTAATCATATTTAGTGTCAGTCTCGACATTTAATTGTCTAAGCTCGACCTCAGTTTGATTGTCCACTTAATACTAATAATAATTTTTTTCGATGAATTTCTATTATTTTTTTTATATTTATAAAAGAAAAATTGTTGCCCTGCACTGAGGGGTTGCCTTAGATGGGAGGTTTGCGGGGCTTACTCCGAGCCGGCCTTGATCATATTGTAAGACTAACATCCCGAAAAAGTCTAGGGTCCCACCAAAGAAACCAAGAAGCTCTCATCAAATTTAAAATCAATGGTTACGATTTACTTGTATTTGTGGCTCAACAAATTCAGGTAAATTGCGAAATTTGATTTTGAATTAAAAAAAAAAATTCGTAGTTTCTTTTTTAGGACCGTAGCACTCCTCTTAACACCCCTGTGGCACTAGCTGACATAAATCACCTAGTCAGAGAAGCCTAACCTATTCATTCAAAACTATAATTTCAAGTAGCTTGGTCGAATTTACTAATCACATTGGTCAATTAATCTAATCCATCTACGATTTTTGAAACATAAGAACAATAAAGCGATAGTTAGCGCACAACCTATAGAAGGGGTTTTGATGCAACCTTTTATTTTAGCCCCTTTCATCACATACCTAATACCTTTTACTTAGGATCTGGAGCATACGGTCGCTAACCCGTGAAACACTTCTCAAAAGAGTTCCCATCGCGATACCTCACAGAGACAAGATTTCCTTAAAAGAGTTTGTTCGGTTGCCAAGAGTTCTTTTCTCAGTTCTTAGATTTCGCATAGTGCTCGTAATTGTTTGCGATGATTTAGAAAGTTGTAGCTGCCTTATTCGGATTGTGGAGTTTAGCGCTATCCAAAGAGCCCAAACACCTAAAACCAAAAGCCCAGTTGGATTTGATGTGGTAAATATTTTGCAACTCCTACCACATTCAACCCAAAATCCCCAATTTACGCCCAGGACAATTTAGGGATTTGGTCAAAATCACCAAATTTCAAACCTTTTCCTATCATGAACTCAATCTCAAAACCTCAATGTTTTCTTGTTACAATTTTTTTAATAAATTTCAAATTTCAATATTCAAGCCAAAAAATAACAATGATATAGCCACGATTCAACATTATTTTCTTAAAATACTGAAAAATACTTGGAACTAAAAATCTAAGTTTTAAATTAATTCGAAGAAAATGCAGAAGCCGGATTTGAAACTTACTTAGAGGATCTCTCACATGTCTATCTCTGTTGTCCTGATCCCTAATTTCTCCTTGTAATCTGAGAAGAGTTGAATGCATAATTATAGAGAAAGAGAAAGTAAAGGCTTAAGTGATGTATAATCCTCCCATATATAGTGAATTCGTTTTCCCTTAAATACATCTGATCTTGAGAAACCACGTAAATTTTCTTGTCTTTTTATTTGTGTGTATTTGAGTAGTTGATCCTCGAAGCGTAACATATTGAAAATGGGAAAGCTTGCTACACAACAGACGTGCTGTGTAGCTAAAACGACGTCGTTTTAGAATAAAAACAAACTCCTACCGGTAGGAGTCGACCTGAAACAATATTTTATGCACCAAAATAATGTCGTATTGGTACATAACATGTCTTGCGGTGCACTGTGCACAACAGGAGTCCAACGTATTTAGGTGTCAACTGGAAAAATATAAAGATTCAACAAACATGATCAACACATGTAGTGAGCTTTGGCCTAAACTTTCACTCCCAAGTGCCGATCTTATCGTACATCGTACATGCAAAACACAACAAAACTATGGCCAGCTGGATAATTTCAAGCCCCCAGTTGTCACCTAAAATGGTCGAATTTTTATCCATCCCAATTTATTCATGGATGCTTAAAGCAGAGAACTACTCAACTATAGAGAGAGAGAGAGAGAGAGAGAGAGAGAGAGAGCTCAAAGAGGACTTGGTGAAGGAATCAAGGGATGTGATGAAGCAGAACTTCCCTCACCTGGGTTTTCACTTCTCTACCAGGTAAGTGCATATCTATTTTCAGGAAAACCAAAATCCTCTTCAATTATATATCTACTGAAGCAATAAAACACCCTCAAGCCTACTTGATACGAAGAAAGAATCTGAACAATAGTTTTCAAAATAATGAGGACACAATAATTTTCTGAAATCAGATAAAACAAACCCATAATCCTACCATTAAAGCACCCAAGGGCTAAGACCGGTATTAAACTCGGAAAAATTTACCAATAAAAACACCTAAAAACATTGACTTGAGAAGTTTCCAAAGTCCAAGTAAGTAATGAAGAAGGCATAAAGAATTTTATTTAACGAATGAATTACTAATCAAAAAAGGCGCCATGCCTTAATCCAATTACACAATGCAAAAGCATTCTACATATAATCAGAAAAAACGGCAGCAAACTAGACACTACATCTACAAGAAGGTGAGGACTCTCAAGATATATGTGACAGGTGATGGCTCCCCTACATCTTTTCACTCATTCTTTTCGCCTCTTTATTCTTTGTTCATTTCTTAGATTTTCTTTTTACCGTATGGAGTAAGCTCGGATGACCTCAACAATTGGAGCCCGGCACAATGGACAGTTTCCTCCACCACGAAATAGCTCATTGGCACATCTCGAACAAGTGCACATGTGCCCACATCTGGATAGAGAGAGAGAGAGAGAGAGAGAGAGAGAGAGAGAGAGGACATAAAATCAAACAAAAGCAAATATTGATGGCCAGAACACTAGGCGTGTTTATGCATTCATATGGGTATCAGGTGTACCTGTACAGTAGAGAATCAATGTGGGCGTCACAACAAACACAGCAAGTTCCCTTCATAACAAGACTCCAATTAGATCCGTCCTCTGATGTCTCTCCCACCCCTGCGATGTATGCCCATAATTTTCAAATTGAGAAGCATTTTGAATTGATTGTGATAGTTTACGTAATTGAGAATAGAAAGATTCAGCATAAACACACTGTATACTTGAAAGAAAAGAAATAAAATCAACTCATTTTGATACATTAAATTTTCCTATTAAATACGTGATAAGGCCGCCTAGCCGGAAAGATGTGTATCATTATAAGAGAGGTGGATTCAAATCATAACATATCCTCTCTTTAATTAAAAAATGGACCTAGAAAACTTGAAGGAGAACCACGTATAAAGACAAAGTGAGAGTGAGCCCTTTAGTATAAATACAATGTATCCTGCATACTAATTGTCCAACAAAGGTATAGTGAAACCATTGGGTCCAATTGATCCGCCGCATATATGATGTAAAACTATGTTTATTCAACTGTTATTAAAACCAACAATTCACAACTACACGTTAGAATCATGTCCAGTCTGATTGAACCCATATGAATCCCCTAACAACATCATCGTAAAACAAATTATCTGGACGTATTGGCTAGACGCTTGAAGACGTTGTGCTCTGGCATTTTGATAAGAAAGAGAAGGCTTCTAACCAGTTTCAAGAATCGCATGATTTAAAATTGCGAATGGAATCGAGAATCGAACCTTGAACCATAAAACTGTAACCCTGAAACTGTGACACCCCAGTCAGGCTGTGGTGCCGGCTGTGAGGCGGCGTTCAGGAGATGGTGTCTCAGTAGACATCCGGATGGGTGGTCAAAGGTCCCACATCGCTTGGTGAACCTACCTTGTACAAGACATTTTAAAGCCGTAATAGCGCTAACACTAAATAGAACTTCACAGTTAATCGTGTTTGTCCTGGAACAATCTAGGGTCAGAAAGTCCATGGGGTTTGGGCGGTAAAAGCAGACAATATTATACAAGGCGGAAGCGGGTCGTTACAAAAATAGATTCACTCATAGACTCGTATTGATATGTGCACGCGACAGGAATGGAATCACAAATCAATATGTAATATTTTCTGTAACATGCAAGTTCTTTCTTCTTCTTTTTTGTGACATGGGAATCCTTACATCTAATCTAACCAAGGGGGATAGGAATGTGGAGGTGGGAATTGAACCCGCCACCTGGGTGAAGGGAGGCACATCTGAAGGTGCGCTACCAAATGTGGTAAACCTCACCTTCGACTATCCTAAGTATATGCGCCACATTAACAACAAAGTTTCTGGGACAAACAGACACAAGTGATTTCATCAAGGAGTAAATAATTTTCGCAGAGAACATGAAAACAAAGTTTCAAATTGAAACGAGAAATCATCAAAGACGTGTGGTTGAAATTGCAAGAATCATTATATTTCTAATGAACACTAACCCTGTCCACCAGCTGTCCGGTTTAGAGCTGCAGAGACTTCCTGTCTAACAGAACGTTGCAACTCCAGTTGCATGTCCATGCAGGCCTCTAACATCCTTTGCATGTGGCTCATTCCTTGTTGAAGCCTTGTCATGTCTGCCCTTAGATCTGTTATCATCTCCCACTCCTGCACCAAAATCCACATCCCACAAGTTAGTTCAAACGAAATTGCAGACATGAAGCTTGAATTCTTCAAGTCAGTATAGATTTCATAGAATGTTCTGAAAATTAAAATGAAAAGAAAAATCTGCGGATGTTGTTGACTCTCAAGAAAGACCTAAGAGGAGATGACAATGATTTTTTTATAATAGATAATCATGTAAGAGTCCACTAAACTCAAACACAACTTCCAAGGAAGCTTCGGTATTCTCAACATTCCAACTCCAAGGACTCGCATGTATTAAATATGAGCAGAAGATTTGTGTGATTGTTCCATCCATTACATTTGAAATTGCTCCTCAAAAACTTAAAGTGGCATTTTCCCTATTCATAAAGATTAGTTATAACCATACTGACCTGAAGCCATGATTTCCAACAAATTTAAAACTAACCCATTCAATGAAGCATAGATAGGGCTCCTCTTTATGGGGTCATACTGTTCTATGAATTTTTGCTTAACATGATATCATCATACATATAATAAAATAGTTCATACCCATATCGACAATGCAAACGAAAATTTGAGATAATCAGTTTCCATGGAACATCCAAATGTTCAACCTTTTTTAACAAGCAACACAACAAATTCTGGAGAAAATACCATTTTTTTCAAGGCACGGAGGAGGGGTTTGTATTTTCTAATCCAGGTTTAGAAACCAAAGCCTGTAGATAAAAGATGACTCACAAGTTCCGAACGATGCATGCTATGTCGAGACCAACTAGAATGATGTAAATGCTGGTGCCAAAGAGGCTGTGGAGGAGCCACTGGTGGAGATGGTAGCACGAGTGAAGGTCTGCCAACAGCATCATTCTGATCCCGATTCTCCTCATCACTATGTTGCTCCTGATCCCTCTCTGGCGAAGCAGGAGAGGGAGTGGGCGAGTTCCTGTCCATATCCCAGTCGATAGGACCATTGGTTTGCCTTTCCACATACGATCGTATTAATTGGTCCAACCTCTGGCGGAAACCACTATGAAGATTAGAGACACTTCTCCTGCGCATGAAGTCCCAGTTCAGAATACACGTATTAAAAGATTAACACAAGGTCTCTCCCGTTCCTGTTTTCAAATTACTTTTCCACTACACTATCCTGAAACTGTTTTTAAAAACAGAATAAAAAACTCATCATTTTTGCATTGGATTCATTGTCTAGCAAACAATTGCACTACTAGAATATGAAAACATCTTTTTCAATGTTTCCAAAAATTCCCTGATAACAACTTTTCTGTGCCTTCTGAGAAAGAAAGAAGAAAAAAAAAAAAGAACCAAACCAAACACGGCCTAAGATGGATCAATTCACATGCAAAAAGAGAAAGTATTTAACACCAACTAATACCTGCCCATAAGTTCCCTGAGTTCCATACTATAAACATTATCATCATCAGGTGGGTGGAATCTACTGACTCTTCTGACTTGGATGGAAGGTTGCATTCTTGGGTGGTCAGAAGGAGCTTCTGACCAATTTTCCATGGCTTCCCTCACACCATTTTCGTTCCACTCCGCATGGGTTTCATGCGGCTGATCTTCTCCTACACTTTCATTTCCTGAAGTTCCCTGGGGCCAATCATTTATTGGACTTCCCTGCCAATTTCCATCCATATCTCCTGTAGAGCCGTCTCTCCAACCATTGAACTGTTGCCAGTTTCCACTCTCATCTTCAGCACCTTGTTCCCGCCAATCGTTTCCTTGATTAACAGTTGCTTGCCAAACAATGTTCTCATCAATTGCGTTGCTTTCAGAATTTGCTGCAGGATCTGAAAACCATTGGATGTCATTTTCCTGACTCCTAGGTGATGAGTGCACATGGATTTCATGTTGGACCTCCTGTGGGAGGCTTGAATGAACCTGATCATTTCTGGAATCAATAAGATTAGTGTTAGATGAGATATTAGAGACTCAAAATTGATGCCTACTTGACCACAAACTAGGTTTTAGAATTTGGAGAGAACAAAAAATGACCCTTGTGACAATTTAGAGCCATCAGTTGAAAAAGTCATAAATTTGCAATAGAGAAAACAAAACACCTATCACCTATGGCCTTGATTTGACAGATAAGTTCAAAAATCTTACCGCCTCAGCCAATTATAGAAGTGATGCTGAGTGACGAAAGATTATCACCAAATCAAGACTACAAAATGCTAAAAATTTTAATCTGCCCAAAAAAAGAACTAAACCATCACATAGAACTTAATATCTTCACTAGAAATAGCAATCTCATTTACTTCTAAGGCTTGGTAGCCAAAGCTTTTAACCCGGCACCAAGTGTTCCCCCCACCCAATAACCATTACATCTATTGCAGTAAGACGTTCATTAGAATACCAAGGAGGTCCAACAAACAGGGTGAACTGTGAAGTTATGAATTAAACGTTCTCCTTGTACACGAACAAAGGTGTTGCATACCTTAAAGCAGAAACAGTGTGTCGCTGTCTAAGCTGAACCAATTCACTTGCCGCCGTTGAAGGTGGTCTCTCATCCCCAGCAGTCCTTTCATTTCGCAAGAATCTCCCCCGGAATAATGACTGGAAAATTTAGGATAAAATGGTCAAGCCATAGCTAAAGTATGAAATGTCAGGAGTCAACTACATAAATGCCCATCTCTCACGGAATCACTGGTTTTGGCCCATCTCCCATGCAAGAATTTGATCTAGTTTCAATGAAAAGGATAAAACTAAGTTCGCATAACCATAATCCTTGCATGCATAAATATATACATAACAGTTATTAAAGAACACCAGATCACTATACTCAGGTCACATTTCATGCATTTTTGGGAAATATAGAAACCCAACAAAGAAACAAACAACCAACAACGAACAAAGAACATCAATGAACACCAACTGACCTGAATGCGGTTGCGATGAGCAAATTCTGAAACAGCTCGATGCTCCAACAAACCCTGAAGTTCCCTCTGCCTTTCCCTCTCAATCCTCACAAGCAAATCTACTAGAGCTTGTCTTCCCCGCAACCTCGGCCCTTCACGGACTCGTTCAACTTGAGGACTTATTCCAGTAACATATTCATCCCTTCTAACATCACGATCTCCTCTCTGTTCACTATTCATTTGCACCCTCTCTCTCACAATCCTAACCCTTTCACGCTCAGTTTCACCAAGCCACTCTGCTCTCGGACTATTGCTCCTATGGGTTACATTAGACGCACGATCACTACTACCACTCTCCGTCCATCCGCGAACAATTTGCCTTACCCTCTCACTCTCGCCATCACCCAGGTCAGGAGATTGCTCACGGCTAGAACTCTCGCTTTCAACATTTCCATTTCCTGTTCCCAACTGATTGTGGGTCCAAGTTGCAAACTCATTCTCGCTCTCATTCGCATCATCCAAAGTAACCCGATTCTCACTCCCCCTACTCTCAGCCATACTCAAACTCGGGACGTTTGTATGCGTCTCAACGCTACTTCTCTGATGCCTCACTCTCTCTCTCACCCTATCCCTAGCATGACTCAACAAGTGCTCGTCCTCCAACTCCCGCCACATTCTTAGAATAGACGATGCCCTAGTGCTCAGTCCCTCAACATTGCCTTGCCTCCTTGAAGTCGGACTCTGTGACTCCCTCAAGAACGACGAATCAAGCATAGAAACCGTGTGCAAACCAGCAAGTGCCATCAATTCTGACTCTCTATTCCTCCTCTCAATAGTAGTAATCATCTCCTGTGCCCGCCGGGAAGCCCACCTTCCCAAAATCTGCGAGTGGCGCCTCCGAGCAGCAGAAGACTCTGCCAGATCCTCTTCCTCAATATCTGACCTCCTCCTCCTCCTCACAAGCTGATCACCTTCATCATGCTCAACCTCACTACTACGTGGAGTGCTACATGAATCAAACGACATACAATCGTCCAAATGACCACGCATTAGCTCCTCCAATCCCCGCTCGAATTCGGAGCGGGGATCTCTGGCACTCTCAGGCTTCTGTAGCAATTGAACATCTGTCATATTAACCCACTAACCCTAGCCAGCCAGCAACCAAGATCAGTTACAACACATATGTGTCACCGTTTTTAAACCTATAAATGATCTTCATCACCCTCAAACGGATTTGATACTTTTAGAATTCGAACCAAGCCCTAATTTCACATCGAAATACACATAACCGCAAAACAATAGTAATCTAAAAAGATTGAGACTGGTACGTCGGTACATATCACCTGATCAAATGACACATAATTCACGTCAATATCGGTCTTGTAATAAACAAAAAAATCACGAGAAAAATAATCAAATTTTCGGTATGAATGGTATCGAATTCAAATCAATGATGCAAAAATCCAATACGAAGCTTAAGCGAGGATAGATTGCGAATACCTGAAACCAATTTGAGATTGATGAACCAAAAAACGTACCTCTATAATATGTAGGTGATTGTTTCTTCGTTCCAATTTGTGGGAACAAAACCTAACTCACGGAGATATGAACACTGAACAGTAGAAGGAAAAACGGAGATTTCTTGAGAAGTAAACACATAAAAAGAAGAAAGGATGGTGAGAACTTATAAACAAATAAATAGCGCAGAGAGAGAGGCAGAGGGAGAGGGAGAGAGAGAGAGAGTTTCTGTCCAACGTTTTTGATTTTCTGATTTCTGTTTGTTTCGTTTTGTGAAGCGAAAGAAAGACCGCGGAATTTATGGGGCAGGAAAATAGAGACGGAGAAGGTTGGGAAGCGCCGATCTGCATTTTGTATTTGACACGTCATCCACTCTCTCTTTTACAACTCAACTAGATGCCAGTAGAAGGAATACACCTAATAATTTTTCCAAGAGTCGATATAAATATGTCTGAAATTATTCAACGCACGTGTGATTTGTATTATTTTAAAAAAAAATTACGCGTATAGGACGATTTCAAACACATAAGTATTCAGATTTTTACGTAAGAGTCTATATTCATAAACTCTCTTTTCCAAAAGCACTTCAAGAAGGACAACGAAAAAATTATTCCATTGCGGCTTGAAAATCACAAATCACGAGTTTAAATCATGAAAACAGCCTATTTATTTATAAAAGATAAAGTTGCGTAAACAATTATGTTTGAAAAAAATATTTTAAAAATATTATAATTTTTTTAAAAAAATAGTTTTAACGTCTATCTTTAGACTTCATAGCGCGATTCTAAACGCACATTCAAAAAATAAATTGGAGTTTATTTTATAAGAAATATATATATACCGTCAAAATCAATTCTCGTGTGCTTTTGAAGGACAACCCGTGTATGGACGTAGATATTCTCATGCATCTTACGGATATTATTTTATATTCCCAGATATTAACATATATTTAAAAAAAAAAATATCAGTACATTTATTTTTACATTATTCAATATTTAAAGACGGTGGATTAACACTGGGGAGTAAAGATTACATAAATAAAAGCATAGAGGTACACGTGCTATATGTCCTTTTCCAACCTTCGCTTATCTTATACAAATCTAATATAAAAAAATAGCACATCAAGGGAAAAGAGAATACCACCTAATCTTCTTATAAGGCAAAAAGTTTTGCTTGAAGTAGTTAAACAGGTCTTGAGAAGCATGACAAGAAATCTCTTTAATTACTTAAAGGCATTCATTCAATTAGAAGTTAAACAACCATTGTTATAGCAATCTCAATCCAATCTCTAATAGTTTAACCGACTTGAAATAAACGGATTCGGAAAGTTTGTAGTAGCTCTTACTGTAGTACGCGTGTAGTACAGAAAAAATGATATATTTTTGTCGGTCTTGCTCTCGAAACTATATCGCTTTTGATCTAATGCATTTTGATAACAATTCGTGCGTAAGTCATAATGATGTAGTTTTCAGTACAAAATGGATTAAACTATGTTGTTTTATCCACACTATACACGCATTATGAAAAACTGCACTATAGCTGTAATAACCCGTAAATATTTTTAATAAATAAATAAGTTCGAAAATTTTTTATACTCCACGTTTAAATTTATTTTATTTTTTATTGCGGTTGCGTACACGAAATGTTGCGAAATTATTTTTTTCTCTCTCTCCTCTCTCTCCTCTCTCTTCTCTCTCCCGGGTTGGGCCTCACCTGGGCCGGGTTTGGGCCGACTTGGGCTGGGCCTGGGCCGTGCCCGGCCGGCTGCCCGGTTTTTCGTCCGGTTTTGGCCGGTTTTGTTCCGGTTCGGTGGTTTCCTACCCGGTTTTTGGGCGGTTTTGCCCGGTTCCTGCCGGTTCCGAAATTATATTATATATATATATATATATATATATTTGAACTAATATATTTTATATATGCATATATATATATATATATATATATATATGTATGTGTATATCTGTGTGTGTGCGCGCGCTGGAAAACGGAGAAGACAGAGCTTCTTCCCCACGTTTCCTCTCTGACCACCCCACCTCCTCCCCGTCAAATCTCTTCTCCCATCTCACCTCTTATCCGTCACTCTTTCACCTCCCATCACACCCGTCCCTCGTCAGCTACTCCTGCCACCAGCCACCCCTAAACCATCATTGTTTTGCCCCCGCCGTTGGATGCCCCTAAATTCCTCTCCACCGTCCGTGGTTTTCCCATAGATCGGCTATAAATAGGAAACCCCCCTCTGTTATTCTTCACCACAGAATAGCAGCAAGGAAGACGAGCAAAGAAGAGGAAGGAAGGAAGAAGAAGAAGAGCAGCCACTCCGCGAACCAGATACGCGATCAAAACTCCAAACCAATGTAAGATTCTTACTCTGGAGTATTCGTTTTAATGTTCGGAGTGTTACGAGGTCCTGTAGGAAGAAAATGGTGCCGAACGTGAGACGGCAGTCCGGCCGGATAATTTCAGACGAAGCTTCTGTTTTATTTTGTTAAAACAAAATTACATTTTTTTCCCCGTAGTTATTAGTTTATTTATGAGGATAAGTTATTTTGTATAAATTACTATTTGCACCCCAAGTTTAAAATATAAAGTATTATTAATTATAATATTACACATTAATCCTATTATGTTATAAAAATTACAGATTAGTCCCTATCTTATTAAATTACAGTTTTATCCTTAAGATATTTAAATTACAAATTTACTCTAATTTATTTAAATTATAAGTAAACTTATTTATTTTATCACTATGATATTATTTTAAAATTTTATTTGCACAACTATCTTATTATTATGCAATTTCTATTTAGTAGTTTGAATATTAGTCGAGCATGAAATTATCCTGATTATTGCTATGGTTACTTGACTCAGGGTGTCCCGTGGATACCCGAACGTAAACACACTGATAATAATATACGTTTAGTTGTTGTGGTTTATTCCCCGTGGGAATATTATGCGTGTCTTGTAGCCGTGATGCGACATGAGCCGAGCTTTGACTTTAACCAGAGGATGTGATAGACCCAAGCTTTTGTATCACCCAAGCGCTGTAATTTAGCCGTGTTGTGCGTTTAGCCAAATTTCGCTTGAGCCGAAATTATATCTAGCCCTATCGTGCCTTTTCTAGTCTAACGATCTTCTAGTGTAAACTTTAAACTTATACTGTCCGGCACGATAGGAAAGGATATAATGTTAGGGAAAGCATCTTGATTGGGAACATGACGATCGGGAGCAGTGCGGTTGGGGCGCAGGGCGGTTGGGAAGCATCGGTTAGTTGGGCGGTCGGGATCGTTATCGTTCGGGAGCACCATTTGGACTTTATTGATTGGGAGAAGCCTATTCGAAATATATGACGATGTCATTGATGTTAGAAAAGCCTTTTTGAATTATATGACGTGGTCATGCTTTGGAATATTGATTAAAGTCGAGTACTGTGAAAGATTTTGAATTGATATACTCTGTGTTAGTTATAACTGCAATTCTATTAATTCGGTTAAATCTTGTATCTATCACTGTTCACACTTATTGTATGATACTACCAAACCTTGATTATTTCTACACATTTACACATTGCATATTCTTTTAAATGCTCTAAAACATTAAAAGGGAAACTTAAGGGTAGGAAACTTACTGAGTGTCAAAACTCATGGTGCAACTTCCTCCTGCCCCTGGTATTTCATAACCAGGTACTGACGATGATGGAGCCGGACCCGACTTTACACCTTATGATGACGCTTACCCCGCAGAAGACGTGATCGAGCCGTGGATCACTTAGACTAGTTTAGACTGCTTTGACTTTTAAAGTCTTTTTGAATGTAAACAGTCTCTTCTGAAATGTATTTTGACGATCTCGTGTATCAAACTCGTATTTCAATATAATGATGGTATTTTAGTTACTTTACTCTTTTTATTAACGTGTCCGAAATTCGGGGCGTTACAATAGCTCACCCAAGTCTGAAAATAAAAGGGATCGATAAGCTCATGGCCACAAATTTGAGGGTTGCAGTGCAAAAAAATGACGTAATTTGTCCTTTTTGTTCTTCAAACTACGTCCTTTTTGACTTGTTGCATTTTGATAATAATTTATAAGGTGAGTTAAAACAACATAATTTTGAAAGCAAACAAACAAACTATATCGTTTTGCTCGAAATACAAACCCAGCTACCTCATATCTTAAGTTGACCCTTCAAGAATTCATTTTGTGGGTCTCACTACGTATTTTAAAATATCAATCTAGTAGTAAATATCGAGGAGAAAAACATTCATTTAAAAATTTAATTTAATTAAAAGTTGATAAATTTGCACCCAAAAAAATCATGTATGTTGAACAAATAATACAATTTTAATTGGAAAATGACATACTCCTATTGTCCCAGTTTATTTGTCCACTTTTTGACTTTTAAATGTCCCAAATTATTTGTCTGATTTTGAAATTAACTTGTCAAATTTTCTTAATGTCTTTTCTTTCTTTTTTTAAATCACACTTTAAAAAACACGAGCTCTCATTTAATGTTAAAAAAATTAAAGGTATTCTTGAAAAAGTAAAACTTTTTAAAAGTAATGATTGTGTTTCTTAAATAAGTTGAAATTTTAAGAATAGACAAACAAATTAAGACAAAAGAAATATTATTCATTTGCAGGCTAAAATTTACTTTGGACCTTATCCAGCAAAAATTATATGGACCGTATTCATTTGCAGGCTAAAATTACCACTCTCTTCGTCTCATTTTTATCGTCCATTATTCAAATTTCGAACGTCCCAAATTGAAAATTCATTTTCCAAAAATAACAATTTAAATTTGTTTAAATTTTTTTTTGTCCCTTGTTTGAGTAAAACTTGTACTATACACAGCAATCAAATTAAGAGCATATTTGGAAAGAAAAATACTTTTTGCAGCAATTATTATATTTTTCTAAAAAATTAAATTAAGGGTATTCTTGAAAAAGTAAATTTTTTTAAGAGTAATGATTATGTTTCTTAAAATTTCAAGAATGGACAAACAAATTAAGACGAAAGAGATATTATTTTAGCTTTGAACGTAATGATTTGATCACGGACATAATAGTAGTATTAATTTTTTTGTGGTTTTAATAATTTCATATGTTTGATTTGATGGGCCAAGTACATATATGGTCAATAACTCAATTATAGAGAAATATCCTTTTTGCACCATCTACTTGGACGATATTAAGGATTTGATTCCGTGCGTGTTTCCCCTATTTTCCGCACGTTAAGCCAAGAATCGTACATCTTAAAAGGTAGGTGAAATTTCAATATTCAAGCCATTATTTTTGTTCCATAATTTATGTCCAAAACAAAAACAAAGTAATTTATCTCGTGCCGGTCACCTAGCAGTGCCGAATCATCCCTTGTACTGTTCCAACCTGTTTCGAAAGGTCCCGTATCGTACTTAAAATTTTTTATTTCAATTTATAAGTTTTTAAGTAATTCACACATAAATTGAAACTAAAATCATTCCTTTTTTATTTGGTGAACTATTTTAAATTGTGAGATTTTATTTTATATATTCAATATAATTTTGTTAAAATTTATTGTTTAAAAAATATATATTAATTTTAGTAATAAATTTGAAAAAGATAAGTTGGTACACGCCAATAACTGTACATATCGTACTAATAACAAAAACGATATATTTACCGGTACGAGATTGATAGCTGTAATCCAAAATTGTTGCTTATTTAGAAATAAATAAATAAAACCTTATCCATCAAAAATTATATGGACCGTTCATTCGCAAGCTAAAATTATTACTCCATTCGTCTCATTTTCATATTCCATTATTCCAATTTGGGATGTTCCAAAATGAAAATTCATTTTCCAAAAATAACAATTAAATTTTGGTTAAATTTTTTTTTTTGGCCCCTTGTTTAAGTAAAATTTGTACCGTACACATCAATCAAATTAAGAGCATATTTGGAAAAAAAAATACTTTTTACTGTAATTATTATGTTTTTGAAAAAAGTTAGAATTTGTCAAAAAGACTATGAATTTGGAATAGAGGTAGTATTTGATAATAACACCCCATGTGGTATCATCAATTTCTCAAAATTTTCGTTCTTCAATTTGTCAAAAATGTTCTATAAAAAACCGAGTGAACCAATTATACCATACTTTTTCTTCGAGGCCATTTTTTGTTCACCTGCGGCTAAACAAACTCGATTATGAGGGACTACTTCGAGATTCACTTTGATGATCGAAATCGTCTCCTTTGTTTAGATTAGTTTCTTAAGTTACTGCAAAGAAATTCAGCTCAATCGAAAATCGATAAATTGTTTGACCTCAAATCTAATTTTTTATTCTAAAAAATTAAAAATCTTGAAGTAAATACAATCAATTTATAGATCAAATCAAATACACACCGATATTTGATTAACCTAAAATCTTTTGTCGAATTTTAAAAAATTAATCTAAACAAAATATACGATTTTAAATATCAACACGAGATTTCAAACAGATCCCACACAATTAAGCTGAACAAAATTGATCCACCCGCGGACGAACAAAACTGAACTATTTTTTTCTCCACCCTCATCCCTTAATACTCCAAATCCTAGTTCCGCCTAGGACTTGATACCCAAAGTAGATAATACTTTTAGCAATAGTCGTAAAACATCTTGACAAGAATAGAGGACTAAAGGACTGAAGTAATCATAAACAAAGAGCTAATCAATAATAATTATTAGTGTCATTAGTATTGATTGTGATATCATCCCACTACAATTTGCCCCACCAATGAAGTTTACTTGTTTATTAATTCCTCTACAAAAATTATACCTTTATTTATGCACGAAATTTATTTTTAGAGAATTACTCCCAAAAAATAATAATTTATTTTTGGTTTAGTTTTGATGAAAAAAATCAAAAAATATTAATTAGGAATGAATAAAAAGGAGTGTGAATAGTAAATACAGAAAAATATGTCAGTGTGATCAATGAAGAGGGGGAAAAAAAACGAAAAAAAAAAAAATCGAAAGTGACTGACGTGGAATTATAAATATAAATAGAAACCAAAATCATTGTTATTTTATTTTTTTTAAAAGAATGTGTCATGTATTATAGATGTGCTTAATTAATATATGGTAATAAGAATTGAGTCCAAAGTACATAAAGTCCAAGAGTGTGCCTTTTTTTTGAATTTGACCAACTTTTCACATGAATTATTATTTTTATTTCTATTAATTTTTTTTTTCATTTGTTAGCTTTATGTTAAATTTTTATAAATTATTGGTTCATCTCGACAAGAGATTTTGAAAAAAATACATTAAGTAAATAGACATTTCGTGCGAATCTCATATATTGATTGCTATGACCGAATCATGATATTATCGCTGCAAATAATAAAATTTGTCAAAATAACTTTTAGTTCAAAAAACAAATCTGCCATATTATTCCGGTCATCTATTTATATACACAAATTTAATTTTAATTACTTTGATTCAATTATCAATCCATGTGCGTATAGACACGTATGATCAAATTTTAAATGAATGACTAGCTAAAGCTTGACCAAGTACATAGTTAAGTGAGGTGAAGAAAATTAAGGGTGTTCACACTTCACATTACAGCGAAACGAAGATCACATAAATTAGACTTTGTCGATATCCGACTTCTTTACAGTCAAGTGAGTCCACAACTACAGTAAACAGTTTAATATCAACCGTCTATTTGAATAATTAATATTTTTAATTTGTTAAAGGATATTTCTAAAAGAATAATATTTTTAACGAATTTCAACCCTTAAAAGATAATTAAAAATATAAAATTTGTTTTTTGACAGTTTTACCCCTGGATAGCAGAAAAACCAAGTTCATTTAATGGGGAACTCCAAGTCCCAACCTAATTTTGTAGGTTGAAGAAGGGCCGGAGGGAAACCAGGCCCCTTGTCTTACTATTAAGCAACATACTGTATAAGTTTATGGGTTGGGCTGCCTTTTTCAAGTGATAGTCAATTCAGAACAACTGTACCTAAAAGAGTGATCATGTTTGGGAAAAAATCAACACATTTTCCTTTTGCCCGATACAGATACACCAATATTTTAAATAAATTAAAAAAAATAAAAATAAAAATCCACCAAACAAAAAGAGAAGAATATTAACGTAGCCGATCAAGCGGAATCTGCTAATAGATTAATTTATCTAGTTTTGGTGAAAAATGAACGAGCAAAAAGTTATTTATGCAGCGACAGATAAAAGATTTATTTAGTGGGAAAGGAGATAAAATTGTTCAAAGTTTAAAGAAATGGAGGCAAAATTATTTAAAATTTAGAAGTGCTAAAGTTTTTAAAATAAAATAAAAGGCTGAATGGCCCAGTGATTAATTTCTTTTTTGTTTATAATAGAATTTGAGTGAGTAATATTTTGTTTTTTTTTCCCTAAAGATGCACATGCCATGCATGCCGCTGTTATAGTAATTAGAGGAGGAATGTTCCTCGTGGAGGCCACGTGCCGCCATACTAGCACGGCGATGCACGGCACCTTATCGACTCCCTATGTCTGTATTTTTTAATATACACAATTCTCTCTCTCTCTCTCTCTCTCTCTCTCTCTCTCCACCATATCTTACTTCCATTTTTAATCACACAAAAAGTATGATGGACGACGGAATTTTTCCCTATATATTTTCTTTATCACACTATGGAGCTAATTACTTTTTTATTTTTTTATTTTTTTATTTTTTTTATTTTCGGGAGGAACAAAAGGAGGATTGAAGAGTGTAATTTTATTCAACCACTTAAAACTGAGTAAAAGTTAAGTGTAGAACCTACGCCGAAATTCTATTTGGATGATCGAAATCGTTCATTTTGTAATTATTGGTTGTTTTTAAGTAATCAAATAAAAAATTAACTTAATTGGATATCGATAAGTGTTTGATTAAATTATACTAGACCAAAAAATTAAATAGAACCTAATTATAAAGTGGTCATATTAATAGGCCATTTGATTATCCTAAATTGTCAGTTGGATATGGAAAAAGTCCAATGGGATGTTAACAAAAAGAAAATACCAATTTTAATTTGGTACAAAACATTGGTTTGGCATATTTATGTCCAATTTTGGAATTACATTTCTTCTTTTTTCATGATTAAAGTTGTGAAGTACATCACTAAGTAGTTTTATTGTACCCAATAGAGGTTAAGGGGTGTCTTATAGCTATTTATGATGAGACAATGAAAAAACTTGTGATGATGAATATATATATACACACACACATTTGTGAATATAAGGTTAATTTTGGACTAAAATAAATTTTTTTAGTTAAAGAAGGTGGGTATTATTTGATGTTTATTATTTTTGTATAGTTTCCAATTATACAACAAGGGTGTGTTTGGTTCATTGGAACAAAATGGAAATATGATTGAAATTGAAGATGAATGGAATGAGACTGAAGTGTCCATTCTCATTATAATATTTATTTATGCTTAGGACTAACCATTCTCATTCTTATTGTAGTTTTAATATATTATTTTTTTTATAGGATATATTAGTATGACAATATTGAATTCCAATGCTGGAGTAGTAAGTTTGTTGTAAATTTTTAGTGTAGAAGTAAATTTTATAGTGTAAATAGTGAATATTGATGTCAAAGTAATAATTTTGGTGCGGCAACAATAAATTTTGATGTGGCAATAGTGAACTATGGTTTATTTTTCTATCGAATCATCGTTCCTTCATTTAGATGAATAATGATTCTATTTGACATTAGCGTTCCTTCATTTGTTGGTAAACAAAATACAATATATATATTCTCTAGGAATAACAATCCAATTTAGATGTTCATTCAATCAAACCAAACGTACCCTAAAAGCTTGTGTTGATTTTACTGATAAACTTTATCTCATATAAATTACTAAAAATACCAGATATTATTATTTTGGGAGAATTGAATAATAATAATTAAATTCAAGAAGAAGGGAAACAAAGCACACGAGTAGGGTAGGGAAAGGTGCAGGAGCCATAACACAAGGGGCATTGATGAGAATATGTCCAATAGAATTAGGACAAAAAGGCATTGGGATGGGAAAAACAGTGTAGTCATGTTAGGGTATACCCTTTACAAGGATACATGCTGCACAATGTCTCCCTTTCTCTCTCATAATTTGCTAGGGTTTTAGCACAACTCCATATCCAAGAAGCCAGATAATTATGTCCCTTCATTTCACATTTCTCCCCTTGGAATTACATGAGGGTTTGGTCCACCATTGAGAATCTCACATGGTCAGAACTGGTGGCTATATAATAATGTGGTAGGTCGGATATGCAATATAATGGGTCCTCGGTTTATGATTACGCTCGGTTCATCTGTGATGGGTTTCAGTTGGACCAGACCTAATTAAGAATGAATTTATCGTCATTGGGCTGAGGGGTTCAACAAAGCCACCTGGTGTGCCTCGATTAGTGTAGAGTGCACAACACGGAACTGGTGGCTACATAATAATTTGGTAGGTCGGATATGCAATACAATAGATTATCGGCTCATGATTAAGCTTTCATCTGTGGTGGGCTTGAGTTGGACCCAGAGGTTCAATAAAGTCACTTGGCATGTCGTATCCTCGGTCAGTGCCAAGCGCACGTCAGGTCAGGTTCGATCAAACCTCCACCCAATTGGCATTCTTCATCGGGTTCAAGATATCTCAAATTGCAATCTCTGGTTGTGTTGCCGAGGGCTCTACGCTCGACACGGTCACGTGGGCATACTCTCCATGTTGTGGGCAATTGTCTGGGAGGACGTGGGGGAGAAATATATATATTTTTGTAGTTTTCTTTTTATTGTTGTCACCGCCACATTAAAAAAAAATAACTGATACCGCTCATTTGAATCCCTTTAGGTCGTGTTTTCTAAATTTTATTTTCAAAAAAATTTGAAAAATTCACCGTTGACTTAAGAGAATATTTTGAAATTAACCGTGAACTCAAAATTTTAAAATAAATTTTTTTTAATAGGTTTCATGCACGAAACACACGAAAAAATTTGGTTGGAACACCAAACTACGCCGTTTCATTGCACGGCACAACCTGCTGTGCACAAGCAGGTCCCCCCAATCCTCTAGACGTGCGTAGATTGGTACCGATGAGAACAATAAGTCATAAATCAATATGAGACTTTAGTTTTTTTTACTATTTTTCGTTCTCGTGATAAAATGAACCTTAGAAAGATGGAAGGGTTAGGTCTGGAATAAATCATATGTGATCAGTCCTTTAATCGAGTAACTCTTCCGTAATAGGACTTATCTTATTGATCTAGAAGTGCAACAAAGGGCAAACCCTCGGGAACTATAACAAAGGGGATTCCTAAGGTATTGATGAGGACTATCCGCAGGGACGGAACCAGGAATTTCACTATGCAGGAGCAAGCCTACTATTTTGAAATTTTTTTTCTAAATATTTAGCAGGGGCAAGTCTATATATTTCATAGGAAATGTATATATTTTTTATATAATAATAGAGATTTTTTCTTTTCTTGTAGGGGCGACCGCCCCTGCTAACCTCTCACTGGCTCCATCCTTGATTGTCCGGACCGATTAATTTCAACCATGAGAGTAGAATCCTAGGTTGATGATAAGAGAGGTGAAAATAATAGAAATGGTGCATGGGTTGGGTCCATGCCAGAAACAACTTGTTGTATAACTTCATGGTTGCTTATGTCTTGTTCTATCTTACATGGAATCAAAATCGCCAACTTTTTTAGGATAAAGCACATGAAATTCTTCCAATTATGTTCACAAGTCCTTGTCATATACCTTGTCTTTTTAGTAATTTAAAATGTTCGAACCAATTTATGCGTATTTCTCGACATATGTGTGCAGTTCGGGATAACGTCCAACACTTATTCGCACTTGTCGTCCAATAATAGGACGTGTAGATACGTGAATGGATTGGTGAGGATCTGAGTGAAATTGACTTGGATTCAGATAATGTGAGGTGAAGCCACCTGTGATGCCTTTTATGTGGTTAATCGATGTCGGATCCGTTACTTGATTTGAAAATCTCTTTGGAATCTCTTTCACATTTCAAAAGCAAGAAACAATTAGTGGCCTCGGCCAATGTCAACTGAAAAGCACTCTAATCCTTAATTATCATTCAATTGAAAGCATTTTTGTAGAGAGATAATACATAATTTTAACCCTTCAGTTAGCTTATATAATTAGACATAGCTCGGACTCCAAGCTAGCATGTGCAGATCATGCTCCCGATGATGTCATGAACAACCGTCACTAGCATTAACCGCATGCATGACGCACTGGATGCCAAGGATCAGACACATGTTAGGACTGAGCCATCTCGTGAACATGTAAAAGACAGGTGTGGTCATATTGGTCGGGTCATCTAAATCGAGTATCACTTTGGCCCGGCACACACGTCTCGCGTCTGCAAAACGGGCCGGTTGCGCAAGACATCCAACCCATTGCCCATTGGGCTTGGTTGCTGGTCCTCGCCCAGTTAATGGACAAATCTAGTGCCAACTTGGCTTACTACATCACTCAAGACACAGCTGTGATACAATGTGAGATTTCTCGAACAGTACCCAATTGAAATGAATTATTATAAATGGAGTAGTCTCTAGATCATATCAATTAAATTTTAATGACTTAAGCGAGCAATGTCAAATAAAGTCTACCATTTATAAAATATAGTATGACTTTTCATGTTCTTTTGTCTGTTTGATGACAAAAATGATGTAATTTTCAGAAGAAGAAAAAATGGAGTTGGTGTTATCCATATGGTGGAGGAGACAGTACATGTTTGGTTGTTAGTATGTATTTGGTGTCGTCCTCTTGTCTTCTTGCTCTGCTTTCATTTGATTTTAGGGCTTTAAGCCTTTTAACTGGTTGTTGAAGTGATAGTGCAGCAAGATTTTCCAAAATACACATGGCCCACCCTAGAAGAGTAAAATCGATTGTCCCATCATTTGGCATCTAAATCACATTTTTTGTTATTTTTGTGCGTTTTATCATACCCGGGTCCTGTTGAGCATTGTGCACAGCAAGACGTGTTTCGCGTCGAATTGAAATGTTATTTTGACACGCAAAATACTGTCCGAATAGTTGAACGATGACCAAACAATTTTCGATCAGTATTTTACGTGCCAAAATGATGTCTTTTTGACGCGTAGCCTGGTGCACAGCGCCTCCCCAATTCCGTGTTTTATCGTGTGGCTTCGGTTGAGTTTAGGTTTAGTCCAATGGAAAGAATGCCTCCCCTATTAGGATATCTCAGTTTTCCTTGAGAATTTTTTTTCACAGCTGTCTCTCATAAGAGTCTCGATCATGTCTCAATTATTATACATTTGATCATTTTTTTTTAGACCGACAACTAATCATCACTTTGATAAACTTTTGTCTTATTAATTAACTAATCAGATACAAATTTCTCCGAGTACATTTGACTATTATTCACAATTATAGTGAAAATTGCGTCAAGACAATTAATTGGAATTTTTTTTTTTATTATTGTTTTATCTTTATTCGAGAAGAATCATATTTGTTTATTTTCGGAGTTAATTTTTATTAATTATTAATTAGTCTCTACAAGAGGTTTTTGAAAAATAAAATTTGACCGAAAATCTATTAATTGTTCACTACAGACGAAAAGTATCTAAAATATTTTTGAATCATTTCTGTCTTTAATAACTTTTTAAAAACATTTGTTATAACTTTTTACTCTTTAAATTAGTCTCATTAACCAATAATCTAAAATAATTTTAAAAATCACAACATCGACAGTCTCCCCGTTGATAATACGTATACGTGATAGGCCATATTTCATACAGCAAGGCCAGTTGGTTAAGATATCTCTATCAGAACCCCCAATAATTGGTGTTTATATTGAAGTCGACAAGACAGCCATCAAAGCCCATGGGCTCTGGCTTTTGGGCCTCTTGTAGATAATTCTGATCCCAAAAAAAAAAAAAAAAATTATGGTCCCATAAAAATTTCTAATTTTTTTTTATAATTCAAAATAAATATACTAGACTTAGTCCAGTGTATAGACTTTCAAATCCAAATAAATCCTAACCCTTGATTTTAAATTCGGAAAAAAATTTCTAGGATAGTAATACTTACTCATGTAGGAATGGCTATGCTCTTAAGTAGGTAATTGTTGTTTGTTCGTGCCGTTGTTCCTATCTGGGTTAGAGAAAGGCCCAGTCCAGAATCAAACAAGCACCAAAAACTTGGCCTTTTTTAAGGGAGACAGCTGGTATTACGACTCGTACCAAACAACGTGGGATCGAATACTGTCTTTAACCGAGATTCACGGGGGGGGCGGGGGGGGGGGGGGGGGAGAATAAAACACCACAAAAAAACCTCAGAACCTTGCTATTGAATATCATAGCTTTTCCCATTGTAACTGATCTTAAGATGCATAGAAGGTTTGGTAGTACAGCAGAGGCAAAACTAGATAGGCCAGAGGATGGTGCAAAGAGAGAGATTGAGAAAATGTTCTGCAACTGGTTTCACACCTTAAAACCACTACTTGCATTTCGGGTTCTCAAACCAGTGTATAAAGCTAAGTTTCTTCCCAATACACGCTTCGGCCACCGCAATTGGGACAGCCTGTCCCGGCCCGAATATCTGGGCCCCTTGACCCTTGCCGAGTTCCAGGTGACATCCGATATCAATTGTCACAGGCCGGTAGCACGCTATTAAAAGATAGTCCCATTTTGGGTTTCCCATGCCGCTTCCCGTGGATAAAGTTTGCTTGCACAGGGAAGGTTGCCCTGGAAATTAAGACCATAGCCCTAAATATACAAGCCCTACTTGGAACATCTCAATTGCCAGAATCATTCTCGTCTTGAGTATATAGGTAGGCAATACACTAAGAAATGCTACAGCGTCTAGGTTTTGGAACTCTAATCCCTGCTAGGTTCATATTAGCAAGCAGAAAGCTGACATTCTACATCTCTAATTGCCTATACAAGTGGGCTTGCTTGCGTGATCCAGAACCTAGTAGGGAAAACAAAGCCGAATGACAATCTCTGGACTAGCCCTTTTAGGTAAGTTCTCGAGGTTGTCATTTGTCACTTATTGCCGCTAGTGGTCTCGTCTCAGAGAGTATACACTCGTCGAGTATCCAATAATGGGTGCAATCCCACATAGCTTAGGGCAGTGTCTCACTCTCACTGGGCAAGTATAATATGCCGGATCCTGTATATCATTACGCACCAAAGGACAAACCTATGAGGGTTTTTGGGCCCAAAGCGCACAATACCACGCAAATGAAGTTGAGGCGGCGAGAACCATCTATCCTTAAGACCACACCATGCAGGTGGGGTTGGGCCATTACAAATGCTAAGAAAACAATCTATACTTGGAAAAAGTGGCCATTGGTGGTGTCATGGGGCTCAAAACGTGTGAATCCAAAAGTTTGCATCTCCCTTGACTCGAGTTGCTGGAGATGCTAACCACTATTGCCTTGCATTTTGCAAAACCATGTGTTTGGACTCGCAAGAAAATTTTAGTCATTGACCTCGCATATGGGAGGTCGACAAATACAGCAGTCTCCTAAAACTAGAAAGAGACATTCAGCAAAGTAATCAGCATGAATCATTTCCCCTACAAAACAAATAGAGAAAATAATCATTAATAAAAAAGAACAAAAATATGCTAACCAAAGGTCTTAACATCTCAGGGACAGTCCGATCTCGTAATCCAAACAACATTTTGCAGAATACAAGATCTGATGAGCTACATCGAGGAACATTTGTTGGCATAAAAAACTTGAGGAACTAGGCTCGAAGAAGAGGAAATACTGGAAAAATCATAGCATTGGAACAAGAGTAAATATCAAACAGTGCCACTGTGCCAGTTGCAATAAGATCAATTTATTTCTTTGTGAAATTACATCTATTGGTTTTTCCCAACAAAAAATAAGCCCGTGGATGGTAACAACTTGCAACTGATTGCAAAACTGTCGTTAATTACAGTGCACCACAAACATCTGAATAAAGAAGCCAATGAATAAATACCTGTCTCTGGAACCCTAAATTTCACCTGTTCCGAGGGGCTGCCTTGATGTGTCTCCCGAAGCCCATGCTTGGTAATCTTTTACGAGCTGTAAAGCCATAGGAGGAACAAAATTAGCAGAGCACAAAAATATTCTAGAATTAAGAAACAGCTCTGTAGAAAATCAAACAAAACTAGTAGATGTTACCCTTCTGTCGTAATATATTAAACTAAAGGTGCAGATAGAGATAAGCAAAAATAAATGTGAGCAGGGAATTTGTTATCATCTCAGCTATGAGTTAGGTGGGCCATCATGAAGGACAGATATCTAGGGTGACTTTTAACAAACCACAAGCAACAGCAGTTTAGTCTAGGATGAAGAGATCCGGCTACAAGTTTAGCATAAAGAAGCAAAGGATTACAATCACGAAGTCATAGACTTCCTAGATCTTAAAAAGATGGCATATTATGATAAACAATAACTCAACTAATCCAAACTTACAAATCTGTAATCATAATTAGAAATCATTGGTAAGTGGCATATCCCCCACCTTCGCTATAGTAGCCATTCATGTGAAGACGATGCACAGGATTTATTCAAACCATTTGTGCCAAAAATCACTAACAAGAACACAAACACCATGCTATGCAAGACGTTCTAGAAAGAAAAAAATTCATAAGTAACCTGAGAGAAAAGAGCGAAAAGATGGAAAAGAGATTCCCAATCAAAACTACTACATATTAGGGCATTAAGTCAAATGAATTGACAAAACAATGTGAGAATATGTATTTGGATCTCATATATATCATTGTGTACAAATGAGAAGTTCAAATTTTGAAATGAAATATTTTGTCTTTTGAATTTATCGAGCATATATAGAATCCAACATTCATTGGTTACCAAAATAAATATGGAACAAATTGCAACACGCACTTTAATACCAACAACTGGATAACCAAAATGGGTTGGCCAAGAGACACAATTAACAAGAAGTCGAGAACAAAGGGGGAAGTGATCCAATTTTCGCAAACCTGTGCCATGAAGCGGGGAAGCACAATCCTCAATATCTGTCCTAGAACTTGAGTGCCACTTGATTCAATAGCTTGCACTGGAATCGGTCGAAATGCAAAAGGAATATCAATGGTGACCTAGAATTCACGTCATGAAAAAACAAAACAAATTTTGAGAAACATAAAAGTCAACTCCCAAAGAATATCCCACAACTAGAAAAAAAATCCAAATAGCAATTACCTCAATAACTGTGTCTGAAGTGAGTTCAGCAACTGACAAGTTGCTCTCTTTGAAACTGCATGATACCCTATTCACCATGGAAGCTGCATGCCCATAACAAATCAGTGTCAAGGCACTCCTGAAAAATCATTCCATATTGCAAGAAATATTCCCTCACCCAACCGTACAAAAACATGTGCAGTACACCAGGGTAATTTGGAACGTAGATGGATGCAATCGACCATAACAAGTACAAGCAGAAAACTTCACGGAAAACGCAATAAGTTTTGTCATTTTGAGAAGTATCCATAATTAGATCTTACAAACTACAACAAAGTCACAGCCATTTATGCCACAATGCTTTTCCCATTTCCCATTTCCCATTTCCTTTTGATGTCAAAGCAATATGTAATAAAATAAAAATCTTTCATGCAAATAAAAGAGGAAGAAATTTTCATATATTTATAGATCGTCGAAGGATTTGAAAACAAGTCGAAAGTAATCATCAATGTAACCAGAAACTTTCTACGAAATTAAATGTAAGTACAGGGACAAGTATAAGACTAGAACCAAAAGAATGAAATGAAATCTAGCTTAGAACGTAACATTCAGATTGCCTCACTGCAAACCCTCCAATTTCAATTTAATTCTTTAGGACATCTTGAACAATGTAAGGGCTGATGCAACTCTTAGTAAACTATCGGTTTGTTGATTGAGAGATATTAGAGAAGTGCCTCTGCTGGCCAGCACACGATAATAACTATTAGTTTCTCAGAGGCTCTGTGCTGAGTGTCTCAACTCTCAGATTCATGGCAAGTCATTTGTGGCATTCTTAGGCACTTTTAAATTCCCAATTTCCATACATAGAGCAATTTCAGACTTTGAAGGTAAGATTTAGTTTTTCTAGGGGAAAGAAGAAATATTCGCTCGGCACTCCAAGATGTAACCAAACTTGTCAAAAATTTCCACCAACAACAACTATACGTGTTTACCATTTCAGTGCTATACCTTACTACGCCAGATATCAAAATAATTGTACAATTTTGCAGCAAACCAAAAGTACTGAGCAAATTCTTTACCGTCAAATTTCTCATTCTGTGCAACGACAATTGGTGAGCCATCAAGCTGCCGTAATTCAAAACAAAAAGTAAGCATTAGGAGAAAAGTAAACCTCACATTAAAGAGACCAAAATCAAGAGAAAGATATCGACCAAGAGCATGTCTCAACCTTGCAGGACAACAGCCTAATACAACAACCATCAGGTTGTTCTTCAACTCTAACCAATAAAACAGGGCACACTTCAAAACCAAAGAACTTAAACGTATACACATAACACCTGAAGGTGTTGTCGTCAACCCGCTCAATCCGCTCCGCATCCAACACAGAGTACTGGCTTGCAGGCAAAGTCATGTACTCATCTGCAAATAACCACCAGGAATTTTTTATTTTTTTCCAATTTAGACCATTCAATCACATCAATTCTTTACAGATAAACCAGAACAGGTGGACGTGAGATCTCATATGGGGGTCATTCTTGTTGCAGCTAAGGGGTAAGAGTTTAAGTGCTCGCCTAGAACCCTCGCCAATGGACCCCATTTTCTTACAATATACATTGACTGTTTAAACCACCACAACAATCAAAATTCAATACATAAGTAATTTACCAAATACATACATTATTAAAGGCATTTTTTAAATTAAAAATAACACGAGCTTCTTATGTAACAAGAAGTTTTTTTAAATTAAAATTAAAACAGTCCTATTATAAATCAACCATGTCACAAGATTGAAAGGAGCATCTCGAGCCCTTATCCTTTTTCCACTTATACTCCTTGACTCGTATCTGTATCACCGAATTTCACTTAAATTTTACTCAAATCAAGGGATACACAAATCCTTCCTAAAATTTAGGCAGGCTATTTTGCTATCAAATTACAACTATCAATTAAGGTTTTTAATAAAATTTATGGTTAGAGATGCCCATTGGAGATTGGAGTGCTTCATATAAAAGACTGAAGCTTTTTACCAAGTAAAAGTATGAGTGAGGGTTGCAGAATCCCCAATGCCGACTGAAGAAAGTGTTAAATTGTAACACACAAATTTAGCTAATACTGTTGCATCTTAAGAAAACAGAAAAAATGCTTTTAAATACGAGATCCAAAGTAAGAAACTCATGAACCGCCTCATTAAAATTCTCTTCAGCCTCAAATCAAATTGAGCCCCATGTACGTAATTATTCCTTGAGGCCTCACTGGATCGTTTGCGGGTGATTCATTTACGACAATTCAATCAAAAGGCCGAAGACGGGTGGGCCGTTTCGCATTTTTTGTTATTAAAAGAGAAATCAAGAAAGATTCTGGTCAGTAAACATTACTCAGAGGGCGTTGGAGCTGCCGAACGGAGACCGACTCTGTTCGCCGAGCGATGAAACGAGCTTTGGGGGAGGAATCGGCTGAAATGCGGAGAGAGGATTTGGGAGATTCATCAGGAGGAGAGGCTAATCTAGAAAGAAAATTACGAACGGAGAGAGGAGCTCTGGGGTTTCTGAATTGGAACGGAATGGAAGATAAGTATGAGGAAGAAGTAGAGTTCAGTGCCATACTATACCACAAAATTCGGAGAGGTTGAGGTCTCTCTCTCTCTCTGAGAGAGAAATTGCTCTGCAATATATATATATACATTTTTTTTTATGAATTTAAAAATAAAAGTATGTGTATATATATATATATATATATATATATATATATTTCTGTACCAACACTGATACATAGCGTCCATTTTGGACTGTGTATTTGTGGTATTTATTAATATATTGACTTATTTATAATGTTAGAAATAGAATTTAAAGTAATTGATGTCATTTGAACTAATTTATTTATTGTGTTGTTTGACCGTAATGAATGAAGTGATTTGTTTGACTTCAAATAAATAATGACTATATTGCCCTTATCCCATTTGAGGTGCATAACATTTACAAGTCCTAAATTGCTAGGGGTAGTTTCGTCTTTCACCAAAGCAACAAACAAGATAGGTACCAACAATAAATTAGTTCAAACCGGATTAGCAACTTGGGTAATAAATAAACTAAAAAATTGATAAATACCTTAGGCCAAATACATCCATAGTTTGCCTAAAATCACTATTTTAATTATAAGAAAACTCGCACTTGATGATGATTAACACATGATAGATGGGTCACCACTATCCAACATAATTAAGATAATAGAAATGGATAACAAGATTTATCTTTGCATCTCACATAAATTAAAAGTAATGTGTCGGTGCATGTTGGATTCATACATTATTTTTATTTCGGATTGGTGTTCAATTTTAAGTTGCAGTAGCTTTTGGAAAATGTTCGTGATGCTAACACGACAACTGATAAAGCAATCAAAATCAAGAGATACTCATCAAAGTTATTTATTAGTTCATAATTTGTTTTATTATGCATTATTTAGAAGAAAACTATGTTGCAATTCATTATATATACTGTAATGTTCATTACGTGTTTTTTAATATTTACTTCACAAGTGAAAGATCCTTCACCAGGTTTGCATTATTAATATTTACTTTGCTGTCTATGCAAGTTATAAAAAAGAGGCTGTTATTTTTTGTGTGAAAAAAAAAAATCAGAAGCTGTGTCTTAAAAGTGACTCACCTTTTTACTCCTATAAAATAAAAGCAATTACTTAACATTAATAGTTTTACAGTTAAATGTAAGGACATAAAAGACAAATCAGTACCCTCAATGACTGCCCACAACCCATGTTATGTGCAGATCAGTTTCATTTCAAGCTACACGACCGTGCATTGTCAAGTGTGTTTTTTTTTTTCCTTGTCACTGCTCCTGTACACACAAGTGTGTTTTTTTTTTCCTTCTTTTTCATGGATTTGACATTTACGTGGTTTGTACAAAGACTCAGTTTGAGTTTGTTATCGTTTTATTGCAACCAAGGAAAAATAAAATCATATGTCGTGTATTTTCATGCATTATATTTTCAAAAGTAAAATCTCATTACCGAACAATTCAAATACCTAACTACTAAGCATGTTTTTCGTTATTTTTATATATTGTAAATGCTCGATGTGTATATGCACCGGTGTGCCCCGGCCACTAGTTGGAAGAGAAGAGGGGCTATGTGGCCAAGGATAAGATCACGGTCCACGGGTTCAGCCGGTGTGGGTTATGCGACGCTTATTGCGTCGGTTAGTAATAACCTGTTCCATTTGCTAAACCGCGCCGATTATTACAGGTGTGTTATGAATCTCGTATCATAGTTAGCTGTACAAAGTAATTTTTTTCCCCAAATAATATTATTTAATAAAAATATATTTGATATATCGAACAAAACCTCACACCTTAAAAAAAAGGGTAATTTAAATCAGGGTCCTATTTACCCCTGCGGTTTAGGTTTTCAGCTCATCTACTTTTTGAATTTATATTTTAATCCTATTTTTATATTGTTTGACAAATTTGTCATTACTTTTGAGGAGTATTTTACTCTCTTATCCTTTAGTTAGTTAATTCTTGTTTTGTTAAGTTTAAATTTGTAGCACTAATTTAGGCTTAGAATATGGAATCATAATTATCTTTAGTAATTATCTTTGCCGAAAATAGCAATTTGAGATTCATAATTATCTTTACTAATTATTTTCACCATTTTATAAAAATGTATTGACCTGCATGTGTTGTTTTTTACTTGTAAATTTATTATGATATCTACAAATTTACCATAACCTGTAGATTTAATGTTTTATCCCATAAATTTACCGTGAAATCTGTCAATTTACCAGATGTCGTGTCGTACCTTCAAATTTACCATGATATATGCAAAATTTCCATGGACAGCAAGTGTTGTTCTTTACCTACAAATATCATGACCTTCAAATTTACCATGATATCTGAAAACGTACCATAACTTGTAGGTGTTGTTTCTTTCCAGCAAATTTACCATATTTCTACTAATTTACCATAACCTTCAAATTTACCATGACATCTTAAAATGTACCATGACATTCAAATATACTATGTCTGACTCTGTATCATCCAAAACAAATATGTATTCCAACGATTCGTACATTATCCTAGCTCGTAGTCTAACGAAAACCATTCGACTTTCGTCGTCTTTCTATGATAGCAGTTAAATCAAACTCGTATTTTGTATTCCGACACTGTCGGTCGATGTTCCGTAGATGTAATGTAGTATTTGTATGCGATTCCGGTGAGTTAATGGATTCCGGAGTCCTAGATCTCAGGTGTCATCCTAAAATGGAGGATTATTGGTCGTTTTTTTAGTCCCGCTATTTTGGGAGAGACGAGTTTGATATTTGAGAAATAATTGTTAATGACGTATTTTTAGGGATTGACTGCTAACATAGGTTAATGTCAAGATAAGGGTAAATTTAGTATTTTTTTTAAAAAAAGACCAAAACTTAATGTTTATAAGTGCATAGGATGGGAAAATAACAAACACTTAGAGATAAGACTAAAAAATAAGTTCCATTTTTTTTAAAGGTTTAACCTAAAAGGAAAATTTTACGTAAATTGTATTCTATTTTTATTAATCTTATGCATATGTGATAAAAATATAACAGAAATTAAACAGCTAATATATGCCTTTATAAACAGCTAGTATATGAATTTTCATCACTCCAATAGAATTTGTAACGTTATTTTCTCGGGTGTTAATTTTTTTATAAATATTACGTCCCTCTTCTTATATGACATATTTATTCTTCGAGATAACAACCCCCTACAAGAAGATACCTAATATATTGAAATGATTATATTCACGGATCATAAATTTACAAGAAAAATATGCTTAATAAAATGCCATAATTATCCGAAAAAAATATTGTGGCTATAATCTGGCTTAGAGAGGGTTGGACTGCGTAAAATTTAACTCCCGTAATTAAAATAATTTACAGTTGAATATGCTCTAACAAATATTTTTGGGCAGTCCAGCAAATAATTAATTTTTTACAAAGGCCTCTTTTAGCCTAAATGTTTCTCAATTGTTGTCATATTTGAGTTATATTTTTTTACATTAATCATTTCTCCTGACAAAAAAACCAAAAATAAAGCACTAAATACAAAAAAAATAAAAATGACAGTTTTTCACTGTAATTTTAATCTTTAGCATTGTCTTATCTAAAAAAAGGTAACGGGAGGAGATCTAGAGAGAATATTTTCTAAAGCATGGGAAGACAGTAAAATTATCAAAACTTGAAGGAAGGGCAATAATTGTGTTAGAAACCTCAAGCGAGGTAAGTGAAATTTACCCTATTTGTTTTTTGGAAGTGTTTGAATGACGTTTTGTCTGGAAAGAATACGCTTAGATTTTTCCCTTATGGGAAATCGTAATGTTACGAATTTCGAGCTTATTCGGGCACTTGCAGTCAAAGACTTCACATGCACGTCGTAACAAACAATAATAAAGGGTTTCTTGTTTTGCAGCCAAAAAAAGATTACATAAAAGTCCGATCAAGAGAAGTTAATTAGGGATTCAAGCTCTATAATTTGGTAACCACAGTGGGAGTGTCCTTCAATCAACATTCTTTTACGCAAATCACAGACATTTTCGTTGCCAACAATGGTGACTACAATCATTCAAGAGATGACAGAGAAACTCGTGGATGGGTCTTGAAGCCGACGGTTGGCAGTGGCTCAAAGGAACTGGTGACTTCGCCCTCCGACCCACAAACTGGCTTACACACTCGATCCTGCATCAAGCGCCTAAAGGTTTGGCTAGATGAAAAATACCAACTCATCTTGATCGTAAGGGAGGAAATGGAGAAACTAAAGGCCATGATCCATCCTCAACCCATGGGAGAGGCCTCTCGAACTAGGGACATAAGAGGCGACACAAAACGCATTTCCCATAAAGAAGAGGACGCAACAAACAACACATGACTTTCGCGAATGAACAGTTAGACAACCACAGCGATGCCGAGCATCGTGATGGTGAAAGGGACAAGCTCTATGGATGCAATTCTATCCTAGAATAGCACTTGTGCGACAAGCAAGACTAACCACGAATTTCAGTGCACCAAATCTTAGGAGAGCCTTTGGTCAACTATTTCTACTTGATCTCCCATATTAGTTTGGGTCACGAGGAAATAGCCACCTAAGAAAGACAAGTGGACCACCGAGGTGGAAGGTGGCGGGAGCATTCCCCTCGGCATTGCAATTAGCAGGAGCACTCCCCTCGCTGGGAACATAAGGGGTTTGAGGACTTTCGTGACAAACTCGAGCACATGCGGAGGAGATTGGATGAGCAAGAGGCTTAGCCCACAAGGTATCAATCTTAGATCATTCATTAGGAACTCATCTCCTCCCCATTCACTACGGAGGTTGAGTTAGTAAAGCCCCATCGGAGATTCAATCTCCTAAAATTTCAAAAGTATAATTCGAAGATGGATGCCTACACCGACTTGGTGTATTTAAAGCAAATGATGTCCCTCTACAACACTGATAATGCACTGATGTGCAAGTCATTCCCCTCTAGGCCAGGGGGAACTCGGCCTCTTTATGTTCAACAAGTTACTGAGTGGATTTATGTCCACTTTCAAGGAGCTATCACTTTCCTTCCTTGTTTAGTTTGTTACAGGCACTCAGTAGAAGAAGGAGGTCAATTCTACACTGCCTAGGAAAGTAGGAGTTGTTCAACGAGATTCATGGGTGTGATTTGGGCATTTTCGTCACTTTCTTCAAATTCAAAGATCTAATACCTTTAAACCCAGTGGACATGGACGACCTCATGTACCGAATCGACAAACATTGTCCCCTAGAAGAAGTCAGAAGCAAACGCAGACAAGCATAGTAGAGCATCTCCCAAGCTGAGCGGGGAAATAGGGGGCGGCATTGGTAGAAAGAAAGGGCCAACCTCGGAATGTGAGGGGAAAAGAATAGCCCCTAATTGCACAAGTTCGTCGCCATCTTGACAATCTTTACACGGTCAATTTGTGTTTTGCTTTGCAAGATTGAGAACACATTATACTTCTGGTGGGCGCTGAAAGTGCTAAGGGAATAAGAAGTCAGAAACACATGGATGTGATGCTCCTGTCACCAGGATAAAAGACACTTGATGTTTGGGTGCAAATCCTTCATTTTTTTTTTAAAAAAAATTAAATGGGCGAGGGTCAATTGAAGGAGTACATAAATGTCGAGAAGACCAGAACTAGTCCCCCTTGGTAGCAAGAAAGGAAAAACACCACGAAGTTGAGAACAATAAGCATCATCCACAGTATGGTGGATGTAGTCGTTGAGGAGTGCCTTCAAGTGAAAATTCACAGGGCAGACTCAACAAAGTAGGTCATGACAATTGGGTCTGACCTCAAACGCCCACATACCAACAACAAAACAACCGGCGTCATGACCTTCTTCGAAAAAGATCTCGAGCGATTGCATGTGCCGAGTTATCTCTAGGCCTAAGTCTTCGGGCACTCTCCTTGTTTCAGACGAGCCCTCGTTGAGTCATTTTTGGACCGCACTATGAGATCTCGTCTAAGTCAACTTCTTGCTCGGACATCCTACCAAACAGAATGCAAGTGTGGCGTGAGGAAAACATCCTACGAGCATTTCCAAGAAAGATGTCAATTTTTTTTGACGGTCTATGTGGCTCTTTGACATCTATAAATTTGACATTCAATTGTTTTGATCTCCAACAAGGATATCAAATTGAGACATTTAAGGTAAAAATATATTTAAAATTAAAGTATTTAAGACAATAAAAATTATTTGACACTTGATGTCAAATTTGGCATTAAGTAACTTTTTTCAATTGCCACATAAGATTTGATAATACTTTTGATATTTTTGTGGAGTTAATTTTGATGTTATTTTTTAAAAACTCAATTGCCACATTAAATTTAACATCTTTGTTGAAGATGCAAGATACTAAGAGCAAGTGCATCAGATTAGTTAAAAAGGGAATTGTAGCTATTATACATAGCCAATACATAAAATTGGCTCTCGAACAGATTAGGTAAAAGAGAGGTAAACTAACTTTTGCTACAGTGCATAGCCAAATATACCTAAGCACTGTTCACAAGCAATTGTATTTTTTAATGATTTATCTCTCCTCAAAAAGCTTTTCACTCTTTTTTCAAAGAATAAAAAAAAGAAAAAGAAAAGTAAAAAAGTAGAATCATACATATTTTAATAGATAATAGCTAAAATAGATAGTATTATTGGACTTTTAAAAGAAAAAATAACTAGCTAAATTTATAAATGCAGTAGGAAATTTAACTATAAACTGCTGCACTTGCTCTAAGCTCTTATTAGGACATGTTAGGGTTCGGTCGATCATAGATGGGTTTAGTTGGCTTAAGTAGGGTCGATTTGACAGCCCCACATTGTGAGACTCGATGATCAAACTGTTGTGCGTTTAGATAGCCAAGGAAATCCCAAAAACGATATGCAGAGAGTAAAAATGACTGTTTTTGTCAAAGAAATGGTGTGAAAGATTTTTTTAACATCATTACATAAAAAGGGTAAAAATATTATTTTATTTTTTAAGATGTCATTATACTTTTTTTGGTCAACAAGCAAATAGTAAATTGAAGTGTGTCGTGTAACGTGATGGTTGTATGATTTTAGTGAATAGAATATTCTCCAACGTGATTCCATCAATTTTTTCAAATTTATACTTTTTTGTATTTTTGTTTTTTATTTTTAAATTTTGACTGTTTGGGAGTCATATTCTGATAACTCATTCTCCGTTTTGGACTTTAGGATTAAAAATTCAAAAGAAGATTTAGACCTCCTTTTTGTATTTTCATTTTCATTTTCCAATTCTACTACTTTTGAAAAATGCATTCGCACATTTTTTTTAAAAACTCTTTTCAAATTCAAAATTCATTTTGGTCATAATTTAAAAAGTCAAAAAATTAAAAATTAAAAATTAAAAAATAGGTTCCCAAACACCCCCCTACCCTTTTATTATTCAGTTGACATTGAATAGTCGGGTGTTTTGACAAATTTATTAATTTTTAATAACAATTTTGGTATATTTATAATATTATACTTTATAACTTTTCTTGCTCAATTTTTTATTTCGACAATTTAAATTATAAATTTATTTTTAGAGCTACACGAATTTGACATGATTTTTATTCATATTATTTTTTAACTTTTTTGTTTAAAGAAAAGTGACTATTTAAAATTATTTTTAAATATAAATTTAAGGTGAAAAAAAGAATTTTGTTGATGTCAAATTTAAAACTTTTACTTTTAAATATTTTTTTTTGAATTTGAAGATAAAATTGGAGATGGTCCCTTAATTTGAATAATTTCCAGTTTGGGTGCAAAAATGAAGAAAGAGAAAACAAAATAGATAAACCAAATGGAAGAGGCGGTTTTCACGGCCGAAAACAGAGAGAGAGAGGAGCTCTGAGCAACTGGCACCAGACCACACCTCAGCACATGGTTCCATCTTATATCCCCCAAGCACCATCCAAACACCTCTCACGCTCTCTCTCATCATCTCCAGTTTCTCTCTCTAGCCATTCCAACGCTGCTGCCGCCGCCGCCGCCGCTCTGACTCTCTTTCTTCTCGTGTAAGCATATCTATCTATCATCTCTTCGACCAATTAGCTAAAAGCAATGGAATCGCCTGATACTCGTTACGCCTCGTCCACTGAGGCCCCACCGAACCAGTCTTCGCCTCGCGATTCACCGACTGCAGGTTCGTGTCCCTCCCTCCCTCCCTTTCTTTCCATCTCTCTCAACACGCGCATTTATATAGATCTGTAGTCTCTGATTTGTTTTCTCTCACCATTTCGATGCTTCAATCTGCATGGAGGCATGTTGCTTTTTCTTTTCCGGAACGTATCTCTGTTTTTTTGCTTGTAATAATGGACAAATTTCAACTACAATGCGGGGTTTAAGAAATATGTTCAAAGTTGATTGCTGTTCGTGCGGATTTGATCTGAGTTAAAGCCCTAGAAACGGTCAAATTTGGTACAGTCTGGTCTTTTCGCTTAAAATTAAGGTGAAATGGTTGGTCAAATGTGAACTTATTGGCCATTATTGTTGATTTGATCTGAATTGAAGTCCTAGAACGGTCAATGTTGGTACAGTTTGACCTGTTCGCTTATATTAAGGTGAAATAATCGGTTCACTGATGGATTTGAAACACATAACGCGGGATTGATGTGTTTTTACGTGAGTTCATTGCATTAATTGTGAAATTGAGCGGAATCACTTTTCAACCATTGGTTTCTTTCTGTTAATGACTTCTGAGCTTATTATTTAGAGGTCCGAAGGAATGAATTCTGTTTTCTGCTCATAATAATGGGCGATTTGCAATAACAATGTGAGGACACTGAGGATTAAAATGCATGTGAGCTTAACTTTTTCCGTCCATCAATTGAAGTTCAAAATGAGTCCTTGAGTGAATACTGCGGTGAATGAGTGATAAAAGCTGTTAAGATGCAAGAGTTAACTTCTCCGTATTCTCTTCTCTTCTTGCATGTGAGCTATAAGCTATTGTGTTTACAGAGCATTGCACTAATTTGTATGGCAATTGGATACCGACAGCTATTTCTATTGCTTAGTGGATGTCATTATCGTATTTGAGTGGCAAATGATGCTTTATGGTTCTCTTTTTGTGATTTCTTCTACTTAATTGTGTCCTGGGTTGCTCGTTTGAATGAAACTTTTGGCAGTCCTCAATTTTTTACATGAGTTCATGCATGAATGGTATAATATGTACCTAAACAAAAGGTTTTGTTCGTTATCTCACGGTTGTCATTTTCAGAAGGTACAGAGAAGAACACGCACATTAGGTTCCTGGTATCTAATGCTGAAGCTGGTTCAGTAATTGGGAAGGGTGGCACAACTATTTCTGAGTTTCAGTCTCAGTCTGGAGCACGGATTCAGTTGTCACGTAACCATGAATTTTTTCCCGGAACATCTGACAGGATTATTATGGTGTCTGGAACGATTGATGAGATACTCAAGGGGGTGGATCTAATTCTTGCTAAGTTACTAAATGAGGTAATAAGCATTACATAGCCGCTGTTAACATCATTTTATGAACATATATTGATAGGATCAAACTTTTTCTTTCCAGTTTTATGTTGAAGATGGTGAAGATGTTGACCCAAGATCGAAACTTAGACTGATTGTACCAAATAGCTCTTGCGGTGGAATAATTGGGAAGGGTGGCTCCAATATAAAGTAAGAATGGTGATCATTTTATTTGTTTTTCAGAAGTTTGTTTCAGTTGCTATGTTTCTACTTTCTCCCCTATGGAAGAACCACCTCATGCTACTGTTGCCATCCATGACAAAGCATTTGCGCTGAGCATCTTCATCATTTCTCTCATTCTTTATTTCTACTGAACAACTAATTATCTTCTTCTGCCGGTTGTTTTGATTTTTATTTGGCTGATGTTGATCTTTGGACCTTCACAACTAAGTTGATAGGAGTAGTTTTTCTATTTTTTTTTTAAGCTGTTGTATTCTTTTGATTTGGTTGGAAGATGTAATGAACATTACATTAACGGCTCATCCTTGAATCAGTTTGTGCGATAAAGGTTCTTCATTTTATCTTGGAGCTTGATTGAAGATTCAATTAGACCGTTTGACCAATTGGTGCATGGGTAAAGAGGGGAAACGAAATCACCTAGTTAGGTTTACTGCTCTGACTAAGGGTTATCGGGCTTCTACATGATAGATTTATCATTGAGGGAATGGGCACAGCTTGGTTGTCACTAGACTGGAGAGAGAAGAAACTATATGGAAAAGGCATGCCTTATTAATTACCCGAGGCTAGACAAGGTGCAAGATTGGTTTCGTTGGAAAGTGTGAAAAATATAAAATAGAGTGTTTTTATGTAAATTGATCCAGGATTGTTGGTGGCAATAATTTGGTAATTATGACGTGTTACTTTTTTACGGTCATACTTAGTCTTGATTGTTGGATTAAATCCAGGTATAAAATGTATTGTGATAGAGCTAAGATACAGATATACAAATCAGAAATTGAGAAGGAGAAGAGATGGCTCACAGGAAAAATAGAGAGCAAGGGAAGAGGACAGGAAAGTGACAGCTAAGTTGGGGATTTCCACTACCAATCTTCCCCTCTAAAGTGTTTGGACTACTTCAACTTGTATAAAGTGAAGAAACGTTAAGTCATTAAGTGTAAGTTTATCATATATTTTTAGCTCCTGTAACCCAGAGACTTGCTCTTTGTTTCTTCTTGAATCCTCTATCGTCCAATTGTCACGTGGAGTAAGTAACCGATTGCTTAGATTGTGACAACTTCTAGTGGTGTCAACAACTACACATCTAAGGCTACAAGTACACCAAAATGGAATATCTGGTACTACAAGTGTTGTGTTGAAATTGAAGCTGTGGTAAGCATCAAACATGGAAGCATTACACTAGCAATGCCTGTTACTTGAGGAATGATTTCTGCAAGCATTACGCTACTGATGTCGGCTATTCGCTACCTGAGGTTGTAGTATGTTGCAAGGGTTGGGTTGTTTGCCCATTAAAGTGATACGTGAGTTGGGTTCAAAACGTTATGAGCCAGTTCAACCCGTATGTGGTGTGGGCGTTAAAGTAGTGAGAGGACCTTTCCCTAGTTCGAGAGGACCAGGAATGACGAACCAGTTATTGTAGCCACAGTAAACACTGGATAGCCAATTGTGGAATGACTGCGAAAAGCATTAGTAGTAAGCCCACCCAAGATAATTGTTGTCCTATTCCGACTTTCCCAGAGTAGCACAGCCGAGACAGCGACAGTTCTCAGCGCTGTGGGAATGGAGAAACGTAGTAGTTGTCAAGGACTAGGCTTCTTAACTGTAGTCATTTGCTTCAAGGGGGAGGCATCATTGGAACTTAGAAAAGGAGATTTAGATAGTTAATCGAAGAATGTACAGCAAATATGCTTGTCCGTTTCAGTAAGGCCTTGTTATTTTAGTTGAGTTCTAGTGATAGGTAGTACGCTGTTAGTAATTCACGTTAAATACCTTTTGATAACGGCATCTACATGCATCAAGATTCATGTAGATTTCTTAGCAAACAGGTTGATTTTCTTGCTTTATATTTTCCGGATATTTATTGGACCTTGATTCAGCTATCATTTCCAAACGTTCTTTTTTTCCACTTCTCGAAACTCACTTCTAAGTGGAACAGCACCCTGAATAATCTTCTACCTAACTGAGATATGGTTGAACCTTTCCTTTCATAAATGGATGCTGCAGAAAATGCAAAGTAGCTATGTGAGACGCGTGACATGTTGCTAGGCCCATGAATACGAAGTTATGAACAATTGTGTTGCTGTTGGACATATTACACACTTGTTTTTTAGTCAATTGATAGGTGGCTGAAACTTTCCGGTCCCAGGCAACGTCAGAATTTTTTCCCTGCATCTCCCTTGGAACCTAGGATCAGTAGATTACTTTTGGAACTATCACTGCACCTTTACTGCTCATACGCAAGATTTAAGGTGTGGGGAAGTCACGCTTCCCCCCATGCCTTTAGATTGGTACTTACTCCAAATCACGGAGGACAATCTAAGATGCTCATCTGTGCTGCATGAAAATCTTGCAAAATGTTTCTGCAGAAGCCGCTTTCTGGAGATTTTGAAGCAACTAGTCATGAAGAACCGTCCTACTTACAGTGGGAGCAATTGAATTATACTGAATTGTTTAGATTTTGCTTTGTTGATTCTTCTGCAGCTGTGGGTTGATTGCACTGGTAATCAAGGACAGTGATTCGACCTGGTTGTTTTTTTTAATGCAAATACTTGGAGGGCAAAAGAATGAGGAAATGAAGAAGTAGAATCTAGTTGGTTCAAAATGCAGTTGAAGCCACCATGTCTATTTGTCTATGTAGCTTTAGGTTGGGATTAATGATGTCCTTGGGTGAACACTGAACACTGAACACTAAGGGCCTGTTGGATTGGGGGATTAGAGGTGGGTTTGGATTAATAATCCCTCTACTCTTTTTGATCCCATGTTTGTGTAATTTTTATACCTGGACTATTAATCCCAGGCGGACTAAATATCCTCCCAAGGGAGAACAATTCAATCCTGGGGGGTGGGGACTAATAATTCCAGGATTGTGGAAGGTTCTGGACTAATTGAAAATTTATCTAAATATGCTCAAATTTTCTAAAATTATGATATATAACTTTGTGAAAGGAAAAGAAGTAGACAATTGTCGTTCTTCCTCTGGGCAGCAGAGGTCCTAGACAAAATCCTAGCCAAGAGAAACTCATTGGATGATCGCCAGAGTAGATATATCATTTTTTTTTTTTTTACATTTTTGGATGTTCTCTATTATATTAGACCAGACCCTAATTAGCGGTGTAAGCCTAAATCGGCAAAGGGAACCAAACTGAAAAATAAAATCAAATCGGCAGTTTGGTCCGATTTTTGAGCTCTATCGGTCCGATTCAGTTTGGTTTGGTTTTTGGTAGAAAATTTCGGTTCGATTTTGGCTTTCTAACTCTAAACACTTGATCAGACCGAACTGGACAGGAATAAAAAACATCAATTTGTTTGTTGTAATTTTATTTTTGTAAGTTATATTTATTTCGTCAGATATATATATTTTGGTAATCTTTATTTTTTAAAATCTGTATTCTCTTAGTTTTCTTTAATATGTAATTTTTAGTTGGGCTTAACTCTTTAATAGCTCAAGTAATTATTTTTAAAAAATACCATATTTTAAACATTTGATTTGATACAACCAAATCGGAAATTGGACTGAATTGGATTGAAACCGAAAAAATCAAATCGAACCAAATCAAAATAATTCGGTTCGGTTTGGAAAATGCTAAACCGAAATTTTCAGTTTGGTTCGAGTTTCTCCTCCAAATCGCGCCGAGATTACACCCCTAACCCTAACTATTTTTTATCTGTTTTTCGAATTTTTTTCTTCTCCGTCAATCTTTTCTGATGGGTTGAAAAATAATATTTTCTATTTTGGACCCTTGTAGCCAGAGTCTGTGCGAGAATCAAGCTTCTTTCTCTTTCATTAGTGAAACCGAATGTATTTTCTTCTAGATATTTTGTGAAGAAGTGCAAAAAAAGGTTCGAAATTGAACAGACTGGAGTTTTGTCGGATTGTAATTCTTGTTTATCTTGAGCATGACCTATTTTTTGGGATTAATGAGTGAAAGACATAAAATAATATATAGAGGAAAAAATTACACTTAGTTGGGGCAAAACATTGTAACAGGGACAAGATAGTCAATTCAAACATTAATTCTATTAAGAGGTTTTCAAAACAAGCATAGGATTGACTAGATATGACTTGTCCATCATATAATCCCATGCACAAACAAACACAGGATACAAGAGACTTTTACGAATAGTTCTAGGACTATTTAGTCTCTGGACTAATAATCTCTTCACTACAATATCATATAATCCTATCCCCCAATCAAACAGGCCCTAATACTATAGAAGCATATTAAGCACAATCTTTGCGGGTATTGCATGAGCTTGATGCTGAGTATTGGTAGTGTTTGTAATTTGCTTGAAGGAAGACCGGAAGAAAACCAAGCGTCAGGATTAGTACTACGAAATAGGTCTTCTGTCTTGAGTAGGTAGGATCTGCATTTTATCTTTGGTGCGTGTAACTAGATCTGCACAGCTAAGGAATAAGGTATCAAAGTGATTTCTTTCTTTTGATAGGAGAGTTTTGCATACTGTGAATCCTTCTCCTCTCAATATGTAGATGTCTGATTGATTGTCTTCATTGTGGGTCGATGGTTTTGCTTATGGTGAAATCTAACCTATATCTATCAGACCTTACTGTTCAGTCAACATTCCTTGAATTAATTGGTTTTGAATTCAGCTCACAACGACGTTGTTTCAATAAGCATTTTACTCAACAGTTTCCATTATTTATTTTTTATAAGTAGAAATGTGTTTCGTATTGACTAGTGATAACTGATTTTTGTAATTTATATGAATTATTTGAGCAGATCATTTATTGAAGAGTCTCAAGCTGGCATCAAGATATCCCCTCTAGATAACAACTACCTTGGGTTGAATGATAGGCTAGTGACACTGACTGGTACTCTAGATGAACAGATGCGGGCTATTGATTTGATTATATTGAAATTGGCTGAGGATCCTCATTATGCACAATCCTTTAGTGCCCCGTTTCCATATGCAGGTGTCATTTTCCGTTACTCATGCCAGTGATTCTTATATTCTACCGTCAGCTTTTATCTTTTAGATGAAGCGCTGGTGCATTCATCCCTTTCTCCTGTTTTTCTTTCTGGAAAGTGCTATTGGCAGGACCATTTTGTTTGCTTCAGTGATCTTGTGGATCAGTTTATCACCAATTAGGCTTGAAAAAAGAAGTGAACTAGCAGTGAACTAGTTTGGCATTTGTTCGGCTGCTAATTTCTAATCATGTAGAATCTGTTTGAGAACTAGTACCTGCGAATCAATCCATCATGTCCTGGCCTTAAAATTGTTGTTAGTTGTTTACAAGCCGGTTGAGCATTTTGAACCTGGTCATAGGAGACCTTGGAATTGTTGTTAGGTTATTGTAACAAGTTCGGTGAACCTGAAACTTGCCATGTTATCAGAGATTTTGAATCAGTTTGCTTAGTGAACTTCTTTGGCGTTATTAACTGTCCTAATGGTTAAAATGTGAAAAGAAAAGAGCGTGGCTCTCTTTTACTTGACATAGGCTATAGGAAGCAAAGCATGTATGCTCTGTTGGGATGCTCATTAAACACAACATATTGTACGGACGAGTGGCAAAAATGAAATTAGACAAAAATGAAATTAGAAATATTTGACTAAACTTTAACCTTGTTTACGGACCCATTGTTTACATTGTACCTCTAGCTGGGGACCTTTGAGAAAACTGATGCCACTTTTGGTAGCTGACACATGTTGATGTCCACTCTCTGCTTAACGTGTTAGTATGATAGTGCCTGACTGCTTTGCATATGCAGCATCATAGATGACTTCAAAACCTTTCAGCGGAAACATTGAGTAGGTTGTTCTACTTGCGTTCTTGATGTAAACAAGTGTTTGATATCTTAAATCCCGAGTAACTTTGTTAGCTTGCTTCATGTTAATTGTTGACTGAAGGTTCCAGGAAAAACAGGAAAGATCAACGATTCTACTTTTGGGAGGCGAACTCTTATACTGTGGGGGGTGCAAATGGTGATAATTTTATGATTGTCTTAGATATTAATAATTCAAAACCAAGTTTTTTGAATTTTTTTGGGTGCATTCAGCCCTTCACCACCCCTGGATCCATCGCTGCAGGAAAGTCTAGTATCCAACTTTCTGTTCGTCATGTTTTATGATGCTGTCAAACAAATTAGAGGGAAATTAATGATGAAGCAAGCAGTTATATTTTGAATCACTAGTGATTGTTTCTAAAATAAGTTATTGTTGGTGTGTGTGCTGCTTCTGTGTTATCACAAGTCTGAATAATTCTCGGAAAAACTAATACCTTATACTCTTCATCAATTTGAATTTTAGGTGTTTCATTTGCTGGTTTTCATGGTATTCCATCTACGTCTGTCCTTCCTTCTGTTGGAGCGGCAGCAGCATACAATGCAATGAATTATGGGGCAAATGGAGCTGGGGTGAAGTTTCAGAATAATAAGGTCGATTCTCCTCCATGAATATTCTTTCCTTGGGCTGTTTTTGGGTCTTAGATATGTGGAGGGATTTGTGAAGCGCAAAAAAAATAGGGTAAATGATTTTACTTCATTGTCATGTTGTGTGCCATGAAGACCCATCTTTTTCCTCAAAAATGCCGCTGCTAATCCTGATCAAAACACAGCCTTAGTGTCATTTGTACTCATGGTACTTGTGATGTGTTTTAATAGTAGTTATTGAATCTAATGCCGCAGCTAGAGGTGGATTTTTTTTTTTGGCAAGCCCATGCTTACGTGCATCTGTCTGCAGGTGTTTGTCCAAGGTTACTATAGTTTATTAACAGTTCGGCAATGTACACTGATAGTTTTGAAATTCTTTGCGTCGGTGGGAGTAATAGAGTTCCAGATAGATGTTCTTATATTTGTCAGTTAGTGATAGATCAATTGGGGATTACATTTAGTTAAAATGAAATCCTTCTGCCAAAAGAAGCTTTGTGCTCCGGTCATATTTCGGTATGTTTTATGGCACTCTTTCATTTGGCTCCAATATCACAGAGTTTTAACTACTTTAGAAATTGGTGCTTTCTCAATGATCTTCAGTTGGTCGAAATGGTGTCCTAGTTGACTACTCTTGATAATTTTTCCTCGAATCCTAATGTCAGCAGTATGAGGGTGTGTTTGCTTAATTCTTCAGATTTTTATTTTTGCAAGTCTTTCTTTGATAAAATATTCATAATGCTTATGGTCCTCCTTTTCTTCGTGAATTTATGGAGTGCGGTTGCGCCTCTTATTGTGAAGATTTTTTATGTGGTTTTTGGCTCATGTTAGCTCGTGTCTGGTCATACTGTGCATTATTTTTATTGAGATATATGTCAAATGGTCAATATATTTTTATCTTCCCTCTTGTTCCTAATTTCTACTGATCAATTTTACTTGTTTTGAGTGCAACAAGAAGGCTTAAAGTTGTGGAATTATGTGTCCTTGATCTTTTGTTTTGGTTGGAGCTCGATGCTAAGGTTAAAGGACAAGTCCGGTGGTAATGGATCTTTATAGTATAGGGTGTCTCATTTACCTTCTTTTTGGGTTTGGTCCGTCCTTCCTTTCAGGGACTGTGCTATTTTTGTATTTATTTATGTAGACCAGAAGAGGGTGCGGGATTTCTTGCAAGCTGCTTCTGTTTATCTCGTTTCTTTCCTTTTTTCATTGGTGGACTTCTCATCTCCTCTCTTTTCTACCTTTCTCTTCTTTTATGAATAAAATGTTTTATGTGCTGATAACTCAGTCGGCTACCCTCATGTGAACTTAAATTCTTCAGTCCTCGAAGTAAACAGAATGAATAATTGATTATCTGTTGGCAACATTATTTACACGATCAATATTAATGAGCACGGGCTGTGTTGTTTGTCCAGAACATTAATCGATGCCACCCATGGTCATTTCCAATTTCTTTTCATCTGGAAGGAAGAGGAGATTGACCTCTGGCAAGCGGGTCATCATTTGGAATGAAAGCTGTTCAGTCAAAATTAACGTGGTTACTTGGTTGTTCGGCAGTCCAGATTTGGTGCTTAATTTATTGGAGCAAATTCACTAGTATTCTCTGCATTTATTCTCATTACAAGGAACCAAATTTTTTACTTGTCTTTCTAGGCAAAAGGCAAAGTGTTTTATAGCAATTTTTTTCGGTGCTGATAGTTCGAACTTTTCCTATGGATATTTATGGTTATCGTGCAATCTTGTTCATGAAAATTTTCCCACTTCACTGGTCTTTGTATGCGTGTTTGATTAATAGAAGTCCTGGGGTGTTCCACAGGAGGACCGGAGTACCTCAGTGACCATTGGTGTGGCAGATGAGCACATTGGGGTTGTTGTGGGCCGTGGTGGAAGAAACTTAATGGAAATCACTCAGGTGCTGTTATAAGAGTTTCAATTCTGTTCCTTTTGATAATTTTTGTTTGTGGAAGCACAAATGCTCACTATGTGCTTTGACTTTGGCAGGTTAGTGGAGCTAGGATCAAGATATCAGATAGAGGTGATTTCATGTCTGGAACATCGGATAGGTATTTCGACTTTGTGCACTCATCTATTGAATTCATAACATAAAATAAAAATTGCAGACAGCAAACTGAAAATAAAATAGAATGATGTTTGCTGAGTCGTGAGCCTTTCATTCTAAACGAATGGCCCATCAAGGTGCCTTTCCATTACTAGAAGGCCACAATTGCATCAACTCTTCTTGTTGTGAGCATTGAGGATGGACCCGATTGGTTCAATTTTACGGTTCACTTCAAGTTAAGAGAACCTATTAACGAATTGGATAGTTTCTTCTTGCGTTTTTTTCCTCGCACCGAAACTCATGATTTCCTTGACCTTGCTTGGCAGGAAAGTGACCATCACAGGGCCACAAAGAGCAATCCGTGTGGCGGAGACCATGATATTGCAGAAAGTAGCTTCTGCTTCCGAGCGGTGACAGGGTAATTATATGATATCTCATCTTTTGTTGAGAAATATGCTAGTCAGTTGACCTACCTTCGAATTTCCATATATATATTCAACGAATTTTGGCATACAATATCCGTGACATTTGATCTCTGCCAGTACTCCATAGGACCAAGAGATTTTGTTGAAGAGAGCTTTGTTGATTTATTCTTAGTTTACAGGAAATATAAGGCAAAACTGGTGAGGGAGACCAGTCAAATTGTTGTGTTAGCCCCAATAGGACTGTTTATTGACTTCTATAACTATTTATTTTCTGTTTCAGTTGTAATTTTTGGCTTATGGTCAGCATTTCTGAACTCTACTCATTCGGTGGTATAATACCAATTAGCTTGAAATTGATTTTATTGAAATGTTATTTTCGGCCAGAATTTTTGCCTGTGACGCCAATGAATCGTCGATGGTTTATGACAGAATTATGTTCGGATCAGGGATCTGTGGAGATATTTTGCCAAGGAAAGATAGGATCAATCTTCCTCGTTGCATGAGGTAGATCATGTCACGATTTAGATTAATTGCCAAAGTTGTGAAAATATCGTTTATTGAAGGATTTAATTATATTAGAGTACATGGGGATAGGCAACGTCTGCAACCTCATTAATGGCACAGCTTGCCGTGCGGGCTGTATAACAGGTACCCTCAATCCATTTATGGCGATGCAGCGGACCTCACTCCATTAATGGCGATGCTCCGCTGCAAGTTTATTTCAAAGGCATATATGGTTGAATGGTACTATTGAACAAAACGGTGCATGTTCATGGCTTATCACCGGCCTCACCACCGCTATATCCAGACCCATAACCTGAGCCCCTACCTGACCCATGTCCAGACCCCCCTCCACCTCCTCCGCCTCCCTTGCCACTACCACTTCCATATCCGGAGCCGCTGCCACTTCCGTAGCCAGAGCCGCTTCCAGAACCATGCCCTGAACCTCCACCGCCGCCGCCACCACCACCACCTCCACCTCCACCTCCACCTCCACCTCCTTTTCCACTCCCGGACCCGTATCCTGACCCACTTCCAGACCCATATCCGGAACCGGATCCACCTTTACCACCCCCGCTACCCCCGCCTCCACCCTTACCACCTCCGCCTCCACCTCCTCCCTTGGAACCACCATACCCAGAACCACTCCCAGATCCATACCCAGAACCTGAGTCATGCGCTGAACCACCACCTCCACCACCTCCTTTTCCTCCACCACCTCCTCCGCTCCCACCGCCTTTACTACCAAAGACAGCCTTGGAGGACCTAGCTGCAATGCAGAGGTCCACAAAGAGCAAAACCAAGAATGCAATACCAATCACCTTAGAAGTGGTAACCATCTTTAAACAATGTCAATTGGATTGTGACTCTCTCTCTCTCTCTCTCAATGTTGTTTTAATATGTATGCTTGATAGAAGCAATGCTTGTGAGGAAAATCGGCTGGGTAGGAGGACCTTTATATATAGGGTCTGTGAAGCTCACTTAATGCAACGTATAATGGTTTCTAGCAGGCAGCAGCTTCTTGGTTCTAGTAGATGGAGTATGAACATGTTAGTGGTGTTGGTGGTGGCGGTAGTGCTATGCATGATGGGGACTTTAAGTGTTGGTGGTGGACTGTCTTCTCTCTACCTGTCTCCATGCTATACTCTCTCTCTCTCTCTCTCAAAAAGAACGATGAATACAGTTTGCTTCCACTTTTGACTTGGGGTTGTAAAGTACTACTTGATCAGGAAATGGGCCCAATTTGATTCTCTCCATTAGGGTTTTACTATGGGCACAAATGAAATGTATAAATGTGAAAGGGGAAGAGACAGGAGGAGGGGAGGGGATGGGAGACCCACTTCCTCTTATATTTGTACACCTTATTTGTACTCAACAAAATTTTTGTTCTATCTGTCCACAAACTGGGTCGGGGTACCACTATGAGTACATCAAAACTCTACAAGTATTAGTGGGGTACGGCACTTATTAGGTTTTCTTTATGCCTTTCCTTCGTTTGTACGCTAATAAGAACAAATGGGAGTACGGCACTTATTAGGCCTTCTTTTTGCCTTTGTGCCCACTGTCTATACTTTGTTGAAAAAATAATTTTAGAACATATATTTTATTTTATTTATTAAAAACTATGAAAGATTAACTTTTATCAGTATTGGTTGAAAATTTATGTATACATTTTTTTTTGAATTTTATATAATTATAATAGATTAATTATTAGTGTAAACTCGTGTGTCTAGTCGTTGACATCTATTCGGATGAATAGTCATATCAATTCTTTAAGTCTCTAGTTATTGACATTTATTTAGATGAATAATTACATCATTCTCTTTCATGATTATTTGAAAAAGTTACGAATGTTCTTATATATAAGTGTGTCCTAACCATTTGGAGGAAGAATTTTTTTGGAGACACAATTTAAAGAGTTTTGTATTTGACTTTTCCAGAATGGGGAATCTTATTATGTGATTTTTCCAGAGTAGAGAATCCTGTTGTGCATTGCGCACAATAAGATGTGTTCATGTTAAAATGACTTCGTTTTGACGCATAAAAAATTTCTCGAAAATGGATGAAAGAATACAAAAATATTATTTGGTTCGCTAGATCTATTGATCGTAGTGTTGTTTCAGTGAGATTTCGATCATTTTATTCTTGGAGACATGTGCCTCAAATCATGAACACCGTAGTGGGGGTAAAATTTGTCTTAAGATTGTATGAATTGTTAGAAAATTTATGTATACTTTTTCTAACAATCTTAAGACAAATTTATAATGTGTGAACATTGTTGGCCAATTTTGCAATTGTTAATATGTTTGGACATGAGGATTCCAATGACTGAAAAAAAAAATTACAAACGAATTTGATGTGCACAAATATGATAATTTGAGACATACTATTAATTAGGTTTATTGTTTTTTACTTCTTATGGTACTTAAGAAGTACCGAATATGATTCATGTTCTTAAATTGTAGAATGTTAGAACATACATTTGATACATTTTAAATTCTTATAAGAATTCAAACTTTTAATTTTGTTAGGGTTTACCTTATCGTGATTTTGTTTTCTGAAATACATATTAAGAAGCATTTCGGAGTTTGAAATATCAATTATTTCAAAAATTACACTAGCTTTTTCACATGGATTAGTGGTAAATCAAATTGAGGATTTGTAGAACAATGTGTTTAGAGATATTCTCATATGTTCCACTGGAATTTCAAATTTTATTTTCCTGTGAACCTTATTTTGAACTTCAATTTTGGAGTTTTTGTTTTGACATTTGTTAATATGATATGTGCTCTCACACGAACAACTAGATCTTCCTCGTATAATTGATTCATCTTCTCACTGAGGATTCAGAAATTTTATACAGGAGGGTTATATATTTAAAATAAACTTTAAAAAAAAACTTAGAAGTCACACTGTAATATAATGAGAGTAAATTTAGCTTAAATTTAAATTTAGATCGCATGTAAAAAATATGAAAATGAGATATGTGCTTTGTTGTGAGCACATCATACATCCTATGTAAGAAAACGACACGGTTTTGAATTTTAAATAAAACATTTCTTATGTATTGTGCACACACCATTTATTTTAAAATTTGAGTATACGGTTAATCTTTATTTTTTTTTTATATAACTAAACGGTATATTTTTAGATTTTGTTTTGAAAATAAAATTCAAAGAACACGATCGAAAGGGTTTAAATAAGTGGTGTCAGTCACTATTTTTAATGCGGCCGTGACAAAAGTAAAAAAAGAAAAGAAAAATATGTCTGTTTTGCCACTGCCATATTAAAAAAGATAATCGACACCGCTTATTTAAACTATTTTTCGGTCGTAGTTTATAGATTTTATTTTCAAAATTTTTTTAAAAATTCACCATTAACTTAAAAAAATATTACGAAATTAACCGCGAACTCAATATGCCTTTATTGGATCGGCCTCTGCGTCTTCTTATGTGCGTTGGAATTTGTTCACTGGCCATGAGAACGACTACAAAATATGAAAAAAATAATTAAATATAATAAAGGTTATTTTAGTGTACGTATTTCACTAATAAACACAACGGAGTTTTTTTTTACAATGCGTACATCTCTATCTATATTAATAGCAACAGACTATTCTTTTTAATGAGACTTACAAAATAAAGTCCTGTCACAAAAGTAATTTTCATTATTATTTTTAAAAAAAATTCAAAATAAATCTCTCTCACTTCAGCTACTATGGACAAACAAATAAATAGATATTCTAATAATTGTCTACTCTTATTACTACACCTCATAATTTGGTAACTATCCATCCTTATTTTTCTATTTGATAACTATTTATCCTTATGCTTCTTCATATTCTCTCTCTCTCTCTCTCTCTCTCTCTCTCTCTCTCGATATACTTAAATTTTCAAGTTTTTCGTCAATCAATATTTATTTCTTGATTTAATAATTGATTTGTAATAACAAATTAAAAAACATCACCTATAGAACGATTATGAGTTTGTACAAGGAAACAACTCCCCCATCGAAACACTGGTCGTACCATTTGGTACCTTCACTCCCATATGAGAATGAGACAAGACGCTTTCTTGTCACATTGGCGGAGTGGAAACTTCTCATGGATTCCACTCATCTCTAACTGCCCACCTTCTACATTATTAGGCGTAGCTATTACTAATTTAGGAATATATACAGCTGTAAACAAACTATACAGCTGTATATATTCCTAAATTAGTAATAGCTAGGCCTAATATACATCTCTTATGTAAAATAATTCTTTACTGTAAAAGAATTTATAAATTAGTGTCCTGTTTCATGTGTTACTGTCAAGAAAGAGTGGTTGTCACGCTTACGATATCATTCGGGAAGATTCTGTGTGAAGTTTACATAAATATCGAACCAGTTCAAGACATCACGTTTACTGATTAACCAGTAAGTTTGATAATTTTTCACAAGGGAAGATTCAAAACTAAAAACTACATATATTTTATGCAGGAGATTATTTCTATTTGTACTCTCTCTGACGTCTGAATTATTTTTTTGAGTTGTTTATCCAATAATTTTTTATTCATGTGGAAAAATGTTGAAAATGATTTTAAAACATATATTTGATTTGTTCAAAATTATTAAGGAGAAAATGAAAAATTGACTCATTAATATTAGTTGAAGAAGTTCAAATATAATTTCTTTATTTTGCTTGATAGTATAATTTTAATTGGTTAATTATTAGTTTAAAATCGTGTCTAGTCGCATCTATTTGGATGAATAGTTGTGTTGTTTCTTTAAGTCTCTAGTCATTGACATCTATTCGAATGAATAATTATGTCATTTCCTTTCATGACTATTTAGAAAAGTCAGGAACGTTCCTATATAAGTGTCTTAACCATTTGGAGGAAGGATTTTCTTGAGAAATAATTTAGAGAGTTTTGCACTAATTTTTTCATCTATTCTTTTGAATATTATATGAGAGAGTGCAAAAATATTATTTGGTTCGTTAGACTCGTTGATTATAGTGTCGTTTCATTGCAATTTCGATCATTTTACAATTACAATAATCGTTAAAGATGACAGTTAGAAATTATCATTAGCCGTGAAAAATGACAGTTTTGCAACTATCATCTATTAAAAGTTTTCAATTGTCATTGATATCTATACAGATGACACTTTATAAATGTTATTAAAAAGTATAAAACAACAAATTATAATTGTTATCATTAACTATAAATATAATAGTTATAAAATATCATTAAAAATAACATCATTATCTGCTCAATATAGCCAGAACACTATTATCTTTTCTTTTCAAGTTTCGAACTTCTGACCTTCCACCCAACCAATACCTTACGCACATATCCTATCTAATTAACCACTACATCAAACTTAATATTATCAGATATTTACAATATCTAATATATAACATATGTCTTCAACACCTTACGCACATTCTTTATTTAAATGTCAGTTTTAATTAAAATTGACATTATAAAGAGGGATTACATGACAATTTTGTTGTATATTGACATCAATACTTATTCCAGTTCTTTCAATGATAAATTTGTAAAAGCTGACATGTTATTTAAGCACTATGTGGTAGTGATGACAATTTTTTTCGTGGATTGACATCAATACTTATTTCAGTTTTTTCAATGACAGGTTTTCAAAAACTGACTTCTTATTCAGTTTGATAGTATTATTCTAAGCATTATTGTAGTAGTGTTTTATCCTAAGAGACACGCGTCTATTCAAATCACCAGAATCATAACGAATGCAACATTTATCTTAAGGATATAGTGTCTAATACTAGACTTGATCATTTTCATAAAATTTTTAAGTTTTATCTTTTTATAATTTTATTATTTTTTATTTCGATGTTTTATGTTATAGTAAGACAAAAAGTACAATAATTTTTCTAACACTCTTATCATCATGCTTACCAAACAACACACATGCACTTTGCTTTTATTTGCAGTTTGATCTCTCAATCATGCTGCTGGATGACACTTCTTGTCCTTTATGTCTGTGTTTGGTTTTCACTCCCACCTACAACACCTATGATTACTTGTTAATTGCATGCATTACACATTTCACTTCTTAGTTAGTTACCCTCATCATCATTTTGTTTAGATAAAGCTTATCATATAGAAAACAACTATTTCATGCACGAGGCTTTCGTTACTGCAACAGAATTTGTGGAAAAATTAATGTAGAGACCTTTTTGTAGCTCAAATCCGTAATCACCAGATCGTACATTTGGTAATCTTATCTTATCGTTGCACCCGAATTGCATGTTCAAGACAAAACTAATGCCTTGTTTATTAGATTAAACATTAACAACTTTGAGTTAAGAATTAAATAGGAAATAAATCCGATACTTTTAAACTAGGAAGTAAATACTTTTTCACGTCTTTATTGAGCAAGACTACAGTCTATGAAATTTTTTCTCGAAAACATTTATGAATTCAAAATGACTTTTTTATCGAAGCCCTTTGTATCTATATTAATTTTTGACCGAAAAACTATACATTCAAATAAATCTAATCCATTGAATTAGAATTTGAGGACATTTTTAGAGACATTTTTATGGGACCAAAGAATTTTTCGAAACTAGAGAAATAGCTTATGTGTATGTCTTTATTTAATTACATTTTGCACCCATGTGAAAGAATATTTTCGTTCCTTTACAAAACTATCACTCCCTTGTCCCTTCCGAATTATGAAAATGTCACTCTTTTTCCTTTCACCATTTCATATTGCGTTTAAAAAAAATATATAATTAAAAATAAATTTAAAGAAGTAATAATAAATAGTAATAATAAGATGTAATTTTAAAAAAAAATAGGCCAATTCAACTTTCTATCTTCGCACCAATTAATTTTTTTTGTAAGGACCCATAAAATTGGAGGTCGCAGTTAGTAGGGGTGTAAGTGAACCCGAAAAAAATGACCGAAAACGGGATTTGGTTTCGGTTTCCCGGATTTTTTTTTTTGATTTTTCGGTTCGATTTCGGTTTTCTCTTTTTCTTATTACACCGACCAAACAGAACCGAACCGAACCGAAGTGATGTATATATATATATATATATATATATATATATATATATATATATATATATATAGAGAGAGAGAGAGAGAGAGAGAGAGAGAGAGAGAGAGAGAGAGAGAGAGATGTCTTTAATCGGAATTAGTATGAAATCAAATGTGAAATCTAGTCGAATTAATCTCGTAATATTAAACAACATGCAAATCTTTGCATTGCCGAACATTACTTTCTATCATGAATCAGCCAACTCATGGATCTGCACGAAGATTGAATAAGGGAGAGTAGCTGGAGAGCACAATTTAGTGGGATATGACTCAATGAAAAATAGGGGTGAAAAAAAAAAGGCAAAAAAAATTTAAGTATCACGGAACACTTAAATATTTGAAAACAAAATATTCGCCTTTAAATTTTTAAGTACCACGGAACACGTAATAAATGAAAAAAAGAAATTTTTTTTAAATAACCGAATCCCCGGTTAATCTTTAAATATTATTTTTTAGTCAAACAATAAATTTTTAATATTTTTTTAAAATAAAAATTTACACAACACGAGATTCATTTTAATACCAAATAACACTTAAAATAATAATAAAAAATAGCTGAAGAAGAGAGAGGGATTTTTGATCTTTGAAGCAGGGAGGCCCCCCCTATTTTGTCTGACTTTTTGATCTTTTTGTCTTGGTGGAGGAAAGCATCTCCCGACACTAAAGTTACGAAAGTAGTAACCCCATTTGACCTAACTTGTTTTTTCCTTAATTTTTGTTTTGTTTTTCTTTTTGCATTTATTATTTTTCCTTATTGATCTGTCTTGATAAAAAAAATCTAAAAAATATAAAATTAAGTCCAAAATCTAAAAAAAAAACCACCAAAAACGACAAATAAGTACAAAAAGTCTCTGTTTTTGAATTATTTATATTATTTTAATTTTTTAAAATTTAATCTATTATTTATAACTTCTCTAAAAGTTCTAGTTAAAACGAATCAATAATCAACAAAAAGTTGACGAAAAACAAAAAATTATAATTTTTTTTACACAATGACGAAAAAATAATTCAATAAAAAATCAGACCAGATGAGAAATTAAAAGCAAAAGGACGTGACAACATTAATTGTCCTATATTCACCCCTATAGGAAATTATCACAATTTCCTATCAAATAATGTTATTCTTCAATTAAAGGAAAAAAAGTTGAAGTACAAAGTTCGCATGCGGATTCAAGTATGATGAAGAAAATAGCAAAAAGCTTGAAAGAGATAGGGAGATAGGGAGAGAGAGGATGAAGGTATAGTCATTTTGAGTTTCACTTCAGTGATTAAAATTATTTATTTTGTTCAAATTCATTTATTAGGTGAGTAGTAAAAATTCAGCTCAACATGTGCTCGATATAAATTTTGCATATTTTTTAACAAACAAATCTAAATAAATTGAACGATTTTAATCACTAAAGTACATATGTCCTGAAGTAAAACACACTAAGTCATAGAAATAGTTCAATGTTATCACTTTGGTTACGACTATCCGGGTTTATCATATTCAGAATTTGTTTACTTCTTTGCAATTCGAGTATGATATTCGAGAGATTATTTTGTCTTTTAGAGGAAATAAAATTATCTCACACATGTTCCTATTCATATGTTACCCTCTTTTAATCTCTATTTTAATTACGTAAATATTATTATTATGAATTATAAAAATGACAGTATCGATAATAAAAATGTCATCAATCTACTTGTATATATTATATTTTGTTTTGAAAAAAAATATTTAAACAAATTTTGTTATTATAGTCAACTTTAATAGTTAACCTTCCATTCAACTAAATCTTTATTTTTATTATATCTATCATATTCTTTTTAAAATTATGCCCGCTAACAAATGATTGAACGTCATTGTTCTCAAGTAGGATCTTGGGTCAAGTGGTCGGTCTTGGATTGGGCCTGAATTCGACAGTTTTAAGTGGGTCAATGGACTAAAAGAATCGAGGTGGTTTCAGTTCATCACCGCCCAAATACAACCCACTCCCCAATTTAATAGGTTCGGGTCGGGTTACACATTCAAACTGACTCCGATGAGCCTGACTCTCTGCCCAAATAACAAACAAAGGCCAAGTTTGTTCAAGCCTAAGATATAAAAGTGTTATTCTATTCCGTTCTATTGAACTTTAGATAATGCAAGGCTGAGACAGTTTATATAGGCTAATTACTCTATTAACCCTAATGAAACTAAAAGACTACACTATATCTACAATAAAAGATAAACAAATAATGCATATAAGAAATGCGTAATAAAAGATAAATAAACAATGTTACGTAGCGTAAGAAATCAAGCAGAATTAAACATTACATAGAATTATTTTTTTTTGTAATTCGTCTTCCGTCACATAATCAACCAACATCTTATTTCATGCTGCGGTATGTGTGATATCTCGTACACAACCTCAAAATACATGACACTAAGCCAAAAGATTATCCGACCTTTTTGTTTCACAAAGAATGGTTACCTTTGCCAACAGGTCAACACATTGACACAAAGGAAGAGAAAGTACGAAGATAAACAAAGATAGCCAACCTTGAACATTAGATATATCTACTGGAATTCTGAGAATCTCCGTTGTTCTATGAGCAACTTTATTTAGAAACACTTTTGAAACATGGTGCTTGTTGAGATCCATTTACAAGTTTGATTGGTAAGCGTCCCGTGGCTACGGAAAGAAGGCAAAGGAATTGAACTTGAAGAAAACTTGAAATGCACAGTACAAGTTTTTACAAGAAAGGTAATAGAAATTAGTAACAAGCAATAGACACATGTAAAGCTGTTTTCAGGTAATAAATTGGACACTGGAGTGTTTTATGGAAATCGAAGAGTCAACTTTTGTTACGCAGTTTAAAAGTCTCCAATAAAGCTACTCCACTATTTACCATTCATGGCATGCAATCAAAGGATTTTCGATTTCAGCATTAGTTCCAAAGGTCCCTCATGGTTCTATTTGTACTAATCTGATTCTTGGTTGTTTGAGACACAAAATTTCATCTACAACGAACTTTTAAATTTCGTTTCTTTTAAAGAGAGGAGCAGACACAAGAAAGTTCAATAGACAGTTGAAAGATTCTTGGTTGCCGGTACTCCATAGGACTGTTTATTGACTTCCATAACTATTTATTTTATATTTTAGTTGTGATTTGAGGGTGTGTTCGTTTTGAGTGTTTCTAAAATAATTTTTAGAAACAAAACTCTGAGACGTTGTTTGGTTATAAGTGTCTCAGAAACTTATCTGGGAAAAAAATATTTCAAAGACACTTTTTATAGAGAGAAAAAATTGTCTGAGAAAATGTTTGAGAAACTTGTTCCAGAAACTTGTTTGGGAGAAAATCTCCCAAACATCTAACCAAACATAGCCTCAATTTACGGTCTGAACTCTACTTATTCAGTGGTATAATACTAATTAGCTTGACATTGATTTTATTGAAATATTTATTTCGGTTTCAGTTGTAATTTATAAATTATTTAGCAAATTCTCCACTGCGAAATTGAAAAAGTTGTGAAAATATCGAATATTAAAGGATATTATTATATTAGAGTACTGGGAAAGAGTATACATGAAGATATACAACGTTTGCAATCCCATTAATGGCGCAATTTATTGTGCGAGCTGCACAGTAAGTATTCCAAGTCCATTAATGGCGATGCTACGCTGCAAGTTTATTTCAGAGTTACAAAGGGAATGGTACTATTGAACAAAAGGGTATATATTCATGGCTCAAAGCCGCCCTCACCGCCGCCATATCCAGACCCATACCCTGAGCCACTACCAGACCCATATCCAGACCCACCTCCACCTCCACCACCGCCCCCACCTCCTCCTCCTCCTCCTCCGCCTCCCCTGCCACTACCACTTCCATATCCGGAGCCGCTTCCACTTCCGTAGCCAGAGCCGCTTCCAGAACCATACCCTGAACCTCCACCGCCACCACCTCCACCACCCCTTCCACCTCCACCTCCACCTCCTATCCCACTCCCGGACCCGTATCCTGACCCACTTCCAGACCCATATCCGGAACCGGATCCGCCTTTACCACCCCCGCCACCTCCGCCTCCGCCCTTACCACCTCCGCCTCCACCTCCTCCCTTGGAACCACCATACCCAGAACCACCCCCAGATCCATACCCAGATCCATATCCAGAACCTGAGTCATGCGCTGAACCACCACCACCACCTCCTCCTTCTCCACCTCCTCCCATTAGCGGATCTAGAATTAATAATCACTGGGGTCAAGTATCATATTTTAAATAACTTTGTCATCGTACATGATAATAAATAAAAATAAATACAGTTAAATATTAAATAAAAAGTAATATTTTTTCATAATATATAATTAAAAAATAATATCCAATCATAACATATCGTTTTATTTACAACTGAACCATACAGTTTTCAAGCATTTATTCTAGCAAATTCAAGTTCAGAAGTTTTCAAACCATAAATATATGCATATACACGTGTAGATACAACAATTCAAACAAGAGTTGTGATACCCATTTTTTTTACCCTTCTATAGAATATATTAGGAATGTATCATTTCACAAATTGACATTTATTTTGATTACAATTCTTACTGATTCAAAATTTTAAAAAATTAACTCGCAAACCTCTCATGAACCAAGCTAAGTATTAAGTCAAAACATAGCCCACAAGCATGGTGGCAAACATTCATGCCGCATCAATTCTACGGTTCTAATCTTCAACATTACTACATTTTACTAGTACGATTTAAACTCTTAATTTGTTTTTTTCAATTGACTTAGTTTCTTTGTTTGCATATTCAAATTTTAGGGGCCCAATCTTTCAAAACAAATAAAGATATATACAGAGAGTCGAGAGATTCAATTTATATATATATATATATATATATATATATATAGAGAGAGAGAGAGAGAGAGATGAATACCTCAAATCTGCGATAGACTCACAAAAATAAACTTTTGGATGCTGATCCAGATTTTTCAAGTTTCAGCAAATTCAGAGTTCAAGTTTCAGCAAATGTAGTTGATTTTCCAAAACAAAAGGTAAGTGGGAAAGAGAGGAAATTTAATCCGGAAAGAAGCTACGTGGGAAATAGCAAGAAAGAAGATTACATTTAGAGCAAAGGACAAAATCACTGTCATATATAGGCTATAGCTTTCTTTTTCAATGTTTACACAGCTACACTGCCATGTGCAGCGGGGTAAAATCAGTGGGCAAGATCAGTTGACATACTTCTTTTCTTCTTCTTTTTTTTTGTTTTTCCTATTTTGCCTTGTGAGAGTAATTATTTAAGGGGGCAAAATACAAAATTTAAACAAAAAAAAAAAAAAAACCTACAGAGTTTGTCAGATCAGTGGGGTCAACTGACCCCACTTGCCCAACTGTAAATCCGCCCGTGCCTCCTCCCCCACCTGCTTTACTACCAAAGACAGCCTTGGAGGACCTAGCTGCAATGCAGAGGTCCACAAAGAGCAAAACCAAGAAGGCAATACCAATCACCTTAGAAGTAGGAACCATCTTTAAACAATGTCAAATGGATTGTGACTCTCTCTCTCTCTCTCTCACACACACAGAGACAATGTTGTTTGAATATGTGTATGCTTGTGAAGAAAATCGGGTGGGTAGGGGGCAACCTTATATACAGGCTTTGTGAAGCTCACTTTGTGCAACGTATGATGGTTTCTGGTAGCTTCTTGGTTCTAAATCGAAAAGCTGGAAATATAAACACGTTAATAGAGTTAGTGGTGGGGTGGCGGTAGTGCTGTGCATGATGGACTATCTTCTCTCTACCTGTCTCCATGCTATAATCTCTCTCTCTCTCTCTCTCTCTCTCTCTGTGAAAAAGAACGATGAATACAGTTTGCTTCCACTTTTGACTTAGGGTTGTAAAGTACTAGTTGATCAGGAAATGGGCCCAATTTGATTCTCTCCATACTTTGTTCATCTGTCCACACTAGGGGTACCACTGTGAGTGCATCAAGATCTCGTCCACCTATTGCTTATATTGGAATTTCGTTTAAAAGTCTACAAGTGTTAGTGGGGTTTATCTCCTTAGTCCTTCCTTCGTTTGTACGCTAAAAAGGAACAAATGGGAGTATGGCACTTATTAGGCTTTTCTTCATGCCTTTGTGCCCACAGGCGAAATCAGATGTAACGTTTGCATGATCGAGATTTTTTTTTGAAAACAAAGGAAGTTGAATGTCATTTGAGGGGATCAAAATATAATTTTTAAAATTTATAAGTCTCTTACTAGTTCTGTCCTTGTGCCCACATCTCTTATCATGCTTACCAAATAACACACATGCACTTTGCTTTTGTTTGCAGTTTGATCCCTCAATCATGGTAGTGGATGACATCTCTTGTCTTTTCATTCTGAGTTTGCTTTTGACTTCCACCAACCACACCTTCTATAATTAAATGTTAATTGCATGCATCACCCATTTGACTTCTTAGTTAGTTCCACTCATCATCATTTTGTTAAGATAAATTAAGCTTATCCTAAAGGTTGGATAAACATAACTCATTTGGACTGTGGTATTTATTGTGATATTTATTGAAATTTTTTTCGTCCTTATTTGAAATTTTTTTACAATTTTTTATTTTTCATCAATTTTTTTTGATTTATTGGTTCATCTCGACAAGAGCTTTCAGAAAAGTTATCAATCATCGGCTAAATTTGAAAAAAGTTCAGAAAAGACAAAAATATATAAAAAACAGAGTTTTTGGTACTTATTCGTTGTCTTTAGTGATTTTTTTTAATTTTTGGCCATAATTTTATACTCATTAGATTCCTTTCATCAAGATTGACCAATAAACTACAAAACATTGAGATTTAAACAACAAATGCAAAAAAAAAAAAAAAAGACAAAAATAACAAATAAATAAAAACTATAGGCTAAATGGGGCAATGAAGAGATTTCTTTTGCAACTTAAATCTGTAATCACCAGATCGTACATTAATTGACTCCCACCACCACAGCTTCTATGATTTAATTGCATGCCTTACCCATTTGACTTCTTGATTAGTTACACTCATCATTTTGTGAAGATAAAACTTATCCTAAAAACAACTATTTCTTGTACAAGACTTTCGATACTGTAGGGTCTGTGGAAAGGTTAAATATACATAACCAAATAGAGAAAAAAATTTCGTGACTCAAATCAGTAACTATCAGATTATAGATTAAACAATCTTATTGTTGCACCCAAGTCACCTCTTTAAGATAAAGCTAATGCCTTGTTGATTTGATTATTGAAACTCAAACATTAACAACTTAATTCGAGTTAAGAATTGAAAAAGGAAAGAAAATTTGGAAACAAATAAGTAAATACTTTTTCGCGTCTTTATTGAGCAAGAAAATAGTCTCCGAAACTTTTTTGTCCGAAAATATTCTCAAATTTAAAGTTAATAAATTAGTTTCACTTGAATTTGGAAGCACTGCACATTTAATTGAATCAAATTCATTGACTAAAATTCAGAAATATTTTTAGAAAATTTTTTATGAGATCAAAGATTTTCACATGTATTACCCATGTGAAAGACTATTTTTGTTCCTTTGCCTAAATTAAGGCATGGTTTTAATAATGAATAAGGTCTATGATCATGTCACTTGGGATTGGTCCTGTTTGGTATATGGAACTTTTTATCATTTTAGATGTGGTCCATGTTTTAGCAGCATGGCTCATACAGTTGCGTAGGAACCAGGGAACTCGTGGCCCATCGCAACTCCGTGAGTGAAGAGTGAAGACATCTATTTCACTTCTTGATTTTGTAATAATACAGCGAAGCGTGCTTGGCAGTTGAGACTTTTCCAACCTCGACTTGTGGGCTTTAACTATGTCACTGCCAACCTCATAGCTAGATTGGAGTAAAAAAAATAAAGATATTAAAGTGGTACGTACGTAATATTTATTTGGACTCAGTGTTTCAGAGTAAATCTCGAATACTTATATAATCACTTTCGAGCAACATGCATAAGACATGTCAAATGGAGGGGTGATTCGGAAGGAGAGAGGATTTTGGGTGACGGAATTTTATGATAGACTTAAAGATTGTTCAAATCTTAAAGCGGAGTTGAGGGCATCTATAATGGACCGACAATTATCATAAGATAAGAGATGAATGGAAGAAGGAGCTTCTCCAAACTCGTCGATGAGGACCATAGTGTAGGAGTTTATTAGCTTCTACTGGGAGTTCTATTGACCACACAATGAGGGAATGTAATTTTGTTGTGGACCGATTGGCAAAAGTAGGAATTGAACAAGATAACGTCTATGTGTCCTCTTGGCTCTTGTCATCCCACCGAAAGAAATTCTTTAGTGCTTGATATAAATTTTGCATATTTTTTAACAAACAAATCTGAATAAACTGAACGATTATAATCATTGAAGTACTAGGACTCGAAATAAACGCACCATCACTAAGGACATGTTTGTTAGAAGTTATAGAAATGTTTCCATGTTGTCACCTTGGTTATAATGGCTATCCGAGTTTATCACATATCCAGCGTTTGTCTACTTTCTTGTAATTTGAGTGTGATATTTGAGATGCTATTTTATTTTTTTAGAAGGAATAAAATTATCTCACACATGTACATCTTTTTGTTTATACGCTATCCTCTTTTAGTTCATATTCTAATTATGTAAATATCATTATTAGTAATTATAAAAATAACGTTATTGTTTTAAAAAAAAATCATCTACTCATATCTATTATATAAACCATAGAGAGAGAGTAAAAAAAAATTAATTTTATTTTTTGCAATTATATAAAAAAATTGGTATCAATATCAACAGATATGACCAATATTAACCGGTATGGTACAATATTGATAACCTTACCGTCGACAACAACATTGCTCTCGGAGTCTCGGGTAAGATCTAGGGTCAGGTGGTCGGTCTTGGAAAAGACAGTTTTAAATGGGTCAAGGGAGTAAAAGAATCCAGGTGGTTTCAGGTAACACTGCCCGAATACAACCACTTCCCAATTTAATGGGTTCGGGTTACACATTCAAATTGCTGCCAATTTTGCTATTCGTCAGGACTGAAATCAGGAACGGCGGAAGGAAAGCCGCAAAACGACGTCGTTTTAAGGCCACCGCATTAAAAAATAATTGGGTCCAAAACGACGTCGTTTTGGACCCAAATTAACAGACCCAAATTTCGGGCAAATTGAGCCCTAATTTGCTGTTGATTTCCCAACTCACGTTCAAGAGAGAAGAGGGAGAAGAGGAAGAAGAAGAACCACCGCGGCTTCCACCACCACGGCTGCCACCGGGAATTCCAGCGCCTAACCCCACCACCACGGCTTCCACCGCGAACTCCAGCGCCTAACCCCACCACCACGGCTTCCACCGCGAACTGCATCGTCTCCCGGTGTTGTTTCACTCGTTGCCCAGACCTCGGATTGGGCCGAAGAAGAAGAAAAAGAGGAGGAACAAGAACAGAGCCCAGTAGATTCCTACGCTGAGCCATCGATGGAAGCTAAGCTTTTTGTTGGGGGTTTGCCTTTCGAAGTTGACTCTAGTGAGTTGGCCCAGCTTTTTGAACAGGTTGGTGTTGTTGAGATTGCAGAGGTATAAGTCCTTTTTTGTTTTTCATTTTGACAGTAGAAAATGCTGACCCAAACACATCCGGAAGTGTTTAGGGTGAAAATGGGATAGGATGAAAGGAAAAAGATCAATTTTTGTGTGGAAATGTGAGAAAAGTATCTATGTATGGGTGAAAGGACATTGAAGCTCTTAATCATTTTAACACAACTGTTTGATTTCATGTACGATTGAGGGACTGAAATTTGTGAGAAATGTGACTATGTTGATTAGGTTTGTTTGATTGCAGGTAATTTACAATAGGGAAACGGATCAGAGTCGAGGTTTTGGATTCGTGACAATGAGTACTACTGAAGAAGCTGAGAAGGCCGTTGAGATGTTCAACCGATACGTGAGTCTAACCCTTTTCGATTCATGATTCAGGGTTTTGATTTTGGTTGTAGAGCTTCAATTGGAGTTATGCTATATATGGAATTATGTTTCATCTTGTGCTTATTGGGATTTTCTAATCCCGTATCTGGTTTGAATCTTTACATGGAGCATTGAATTTTGTGGAGTATAGTTATCTGCTCGGTATCTACTTCTCTCAATCCTAATCCGGTGTATTTTTCAACATCCCATTTTGTTTTTTCGACAACTGTAGGTAACGTTCCTAAAATCATGAATATTTTACGTATCAATCCCTCTATGGTATTGGGTCATTTAGTTGTAACCACATCAAGTAGGTACATTCCGTCAATGTGATTAAGTAGTTAAGGATGCAATACTTCTGCGATGGCTTATTTGTGGTGCAGAAAATTTTACTTGGAAACGAATTGAATATGGGATTAAGGGAAAACTGAAGTGCTATGTTCCATCAACATGAAACGCTAGAAATGTTTTTTCTTAGCTGATGTGAGCTCTTTGTTTTCTTCACATATTGTCTTTACTAGATGATTTAATTGTCTTGTAACAGAATTGATAGGATTGTTTGGAAGTCGAATGGTGATCAGATGAAGTATAATCTGGTGATGGTACAATGAGCAGGCAGTAGGTTATAGAAGGACGAATTTTGTTTGTGTGCTTAGCAACTTTCATGAATCATGTCCATTCAATTGTATTCAATTTTGGTGATCAGATGAAGTATCAATTTTGTTTGTTTGTGTTCTTATGAGAATGAGATTCATATGAGAATGAGATTCTTCTTATCCACATGTCAAAATTTTGTTGAATTTTGGTCTGCTAATTACTGATTCTTCTTATTCATATGAAAATATGCTGATGTTGGATGGTCTGCTAATATGTGAGTGGTTTGTAGGCAAAAGCAAAGTGTGAGAACAGAGAGCAGAGATCAAACAGCAGGAACTCAAGGCATGAACTCAAGGAACTCAAGGCATGAACTCAAGGCATGAACCAACATACAAACCAAGGCATGAACAAACAGGAACTCAAGGCATGAACTCAAGGAACTCAAGGCATGAACCAACATACAAACCAAGGCATGAACAAACAGGAACTCAAGGCATGAACTCAAGGAACTCAAGGCATGAACCAACATACAAACCAAGGCATGAACAAACAGGAACTCAAGGCATGAACTCAAGGCATGAACCAACATACAAACCAAGGCATGAACAAACAGGAACTCAAGGCATGAACTCAAGGAACTCAAGGCATGAACTCAAGGCATGCACCAACATACAAACCAAGGCATGAACAAACAGGAACTCAAGGCATGAACTCAAGGAATCAGCCATAACACGATCAAGAAGAGGACTCAAGGCATGAACATGAAGTGGAGTCATGAACGTGAAATAGAGACAAATGGAGACTAAAGACTAAACATTAGGGCATATGGAATGATAGTGTATGGAGGCATGATAGTGTAGCGAGGCATTAACATGAACATGAAGTGTAGTGAGGCATGATAGTGTATAAATTTATGGGCATATCAACTTTGTATTTGGGCATATGGAATTGTAATATGACATTTATCCTTTGTATCATCTTTTGTTTATATGAACAAGTTGTTGTATCATGGTGAAAAAGTTGTATTGTGCAATTTTTGTGTTTGTTGATGCTTGTTTGAGACGCGAGGCGTCGGGTTAGATCATAAAGCAAAGGAACCCTGTCAAATTTTTTCCAAGACAAAAGGGACACAAATAAGGGACATTCAAACACACTTGTTCCAATGTGTGATTACAAGATAAGCTACCATTTGCACGTATCCAAAAAATCTAGCTACACAGAGTGATTACAAGATCTATATACACTTGTTCCAATGTTAGCATTTACAAAAATACTGTGTGCTAAAATGATATCCACAAAAAACATAAAGTCTTCCAACCCGTATTCTCTAGTATGCACCAAAAGTTCTTGCTCCACTACTTATATCCAAAACCAAGAACCTGCAAAAGCAATGAGTCAAAAGCAATGTCATTAGGACACGATACGAAACGATATATATCCAACTTTTAACCAATCTAAAGTTATACCTTACTGATCCAAATCAAACAGAGATTCATTAAGGTCTATACTCCAAGTGCCAACATGTCCTACACTCATCTGCGATGGCTGACAAATATAACCAATTCTCAATGTAGTAACATGTAACAATACAAACAATTGAAAGGGAAATATGTAGTGCAAACCGACCCAATACTTACATTAGCGATTGCACTCTCTTGTGTGTCGTAAAAGTCTGTAGCGTTATTCTCAAAACCACCCAAGCCTTCCACATCCTAAAAGGAATGAATTTAATTGCACACTTGTTATGCAAGGCAATGAATTTAATTACATATAAATTTCATAGTTAATTGAAAAGAAATGATTGGTATACCGTTATTGTGTTCGGATTGGCACGACTACATTGGATCCTTTTGTTTGATTTTGCTTTCTTCCTAATTACTTGCTCGGTCATTGATTGTTTTCTCTTAGTCGGCGGTCGCCCTCTACGAGGCCCTTTACTTGGATCACCCACGGGGCTTGATTTATCTTCGAAACTTGCCAAATTATTTTGTACGTCTCCAACCGTAGGCATTTGGCTTAGGCACTCCTCACTGTGTAAATCATTCTCCGCCTTTATTTGTCGCAAACTAGCCGCCATCCTATCAGTCTTGGCATTGGAATATATGACTGTATCGGCTGCCTCGTTGAATAATTTCAGCAAACTATCATAGCGAACAAATTCAGGCTTGCGTTCCCAATTAGCATAACTCACCTTAACTTTTGTGTGACTTCTCACCAAGTTTTTCATCCACCGTCGTAGAATGTACTTATCGGGCACAACTTCAAGCTTCTTTTTGGACCAAACTTTTATCATATGTGCACACACCATCCCCGTACTTTCAAACAACCGACAAGTACAATGTGTTTCTCTTGACTTTTCATCAAAATGAACAAGGAAAGTAGCAGTTTTAAATGTATTTTTTTTCTTCCCAACAAGAATGTCTTGTTCAATGCCAAATTGTGAAATACCATTTACTACCGATCCAATAGTCAAACTACACCCAATCAATTGGGCTACTTGTTCTCGAAATTGCTGACATTTCTTAATTGTGTACGCTTGCTGAAATTGGTTCTCAAAACCATATGGAGACACATTTTGAATTCTTACGTTCAAGGATTGGGCGTCCGCCTCTTCTTCTTTTTGCACCTTCTTACATAAAGCATTCTCATATTGCTCCACAAATTCCTTCAATGTGGTATTGGCATGGACATAACCGTCAAAGAATGCATTCATGCTCTCGCTTCGTTGGGTTGTTGACATCCCTGCCCAAAAGGTGTCTTTCACAAATGCCGGTACCCATCGGTTTCTCTCCTCGTACAATCCGGCTAACCAATCATTCTCTTCTAACTTAAATTCTTCGATGAGAATTGCCCAATTATGTTCAAACTCTTCTGGATTCAAGGAATCGTATACAGCATTCTTCAAGCATTTCTTAATTTGCTTATACTCATTGTATCCCTTTAACTTGTCAGGAATTTTTTTCATGATATGCCACAAACACCAACGATGGCGTGCCTTTGGAAAAACTTGACTTATCGCATTTTGCATTGCCCTACATTGGTCTGTGATGATGGCGTTAGGATAGCAATCGGACATGCAAGAAAGCCAAGTCTCAAATAACCATATGAATGAAGTCGTGTCCTCCCGTGAGATCAAACCGCATCCAAACAAAACGGACTGTCCATGATGGTTGACTCCTACAAAGGGTGCGAAAGGCATATCGAACTTGTTAACAAGGTAAGTGGTGTCAAATGTGACGGCGTCGCCAAATTCTTTATATAACTCCCTACTCCTACCATCGGCCCAAAAGACATTCCGTAATCGGTAATCTTCATCAACATCGATAGCATAAAAGAAGTCACTGTCGCCTCTTTGCATTTTGACAAAGTACTTATTCATTGCCTCGGCATCCCCTTCCTTGAGTTGTAAACGCCTGACTTTATCTTTGTAATTCCTTGCATCCTTTTCTAACCAAGTCAAATTATCAGGGCCCCCAGCTTCGATCACACATGACGAAATTGTTTTGTTCAATCTGATTCCAGCTGCTGTGCTCAATTCAATTGTCCTCATCACATGTGGTGGAAGATCCCGATAGCACTTAAGATATCTCACTTTATCCGGGTCCATCTCATGGTTATGATTCAATTCAATCGAATTCAACATCCACTTTCCGTCAACTTGCAAAGAGATATTCATAGCGGCTTTACAATCTGTTTTTGTCGTTGGATGAGATTTTACGGGATTCAAAGCCGTTGTTCTTGGCTTTCCACTCCGATGACAACCATAAGTAATATTAGCCTTCACCCCATCAGCGCGCTTCTTAGAATATTTTGTAATCCACCCAAAACCTTTTTTTTTCGCATAGCTAGCGTAGCAATCTCGAGCTTCATTTTCAGAATTAAATATTGTGAACACCTTAGGTTCTAATACCACCTCCTCCTCCTCCTCCTCCATAACAATTCTACAACAAAAACACATAACACTAACATTAATGAGATCAAAAGCAACAAGAAAAAGAAAGCAAAAAGTACCAAAAAAATAACGGAGGAATCAAAGCAAAGGTCACTGCTACCAATACTTGCAAATTCAAACCAAAACTTATGTATAATGATAAGTAAGGGAAAGGTTTCTCATAGGAGCATGGAATGGGGGCACAACTTAAGAACTTCATACTCGAGATCACTGGTGGAGGAGAGATGTGGCTGTAAGAGTTTGTATGTACAACTTAACAACTTAACAACTTAAGAACTTAAGAACTTAAGAGCAACTTAACAACTTAAGAACTGGTGCACAACTTAACAACTTAAGAACTTCATACAAATGGAATGAAATGGCCTCATTCAACTTAACAGCAAAAAAATAAGATCCTTAACAATTAACTACACCCCAGTAAACAAAGTAACTCAATGAGGTTGGAGGGGATTCAAAATGAGGAAAGAACAACCTTCAAATTAACTCAATCACCCCAAAACCACGGTGGGACGGGAAGATAAAGGAGGCGACGATGACGGTAATGGTATGTATTTCTGTTTGAGAGATACAGAGAGGGATAAAATTCAGCTGTAATGGAGTAGCTGTTTGTGTGAGAAAAACACCCGGCAGGCCTCTGTAAAATGTGTGTGTGTTGTGGTTTGGCGCCAAAATTGGGGCTGAAATTTTGGGGTCCAAAACGACGTCGTTTTGGACCCATTTATTTTTTAATCATCTACCCGCAATACGTCGTCGTTTGGGTGGGGGTTGAAGATTCCGTTCCTGGTAGCGTCGGGGTGGGTTGTTTCCGGCCACGCGACGGGTCGCCGAACATGGCGTCGCGCGGCGTATTTGGGTGGTGCAGATCTCAGGCGGCTGGGTTGTGGTCGTGTTCTCCCCTTCTTCTTCCCTTCTTCTTCCTCTTCCATGTCTTCGTCTCTCTCCCTCTCGCTCCATGAACAGTAACGTATTGCAGCAGAATTGGGGGTCTGTTAATTTGGGTCCAAAACGACGTCGTTTTGGACCCAATTATTTTTTAATGCGGTGGCCTTAAAACGACGTCGTTTTGCGGCTTTCCTTCCGCCGTTCCTGATTTCAGTCCTGACGAATAGCAAAATTGGCTGCCAATTTTGCTATTCGTCAGGACTGAAATCAGGAACGGCGGAAGGAAAGCCGCAAAACGACGTCGTTTTAAGGCCACCGCATTAAAAAATAATTGGGTCCAAAACGACGTCGTTTTGGACCCAAATTAACAGACCCAAATTTCGGGCAAATTGAGCCCTAATTTGCTGTTGATTTCCCAACTCACGTTCAAGAGAGAAGAGGGAGAAGAGGAAGAAGAAGAACCACCGCGGCTTCCACCACCACGGCTGCCACCGGGAATTCCAGCGCCTAACCCCACCACCACGGCTTCCACCGCGAACTCCAGCGCCTAACCCCACCACCACGGCTTCCACCGCGAACTGCATCGTCTCCCGGTGTTGTTTCACTCGTTGCCCAGACCTCGGATTGGGCCGAAGAAGAAGAAAAAGAGGAGGAACAAGAACAGAGCCCAGTAGATTCCTACGCTGAGCCATCGATGGAAGCTAAGCTTTTTGTTGGGGGTTTGCCTTTCGAAGTTGACTCTAGTGAGTTGGCCCAGCTTTTTGAACAGGTTGGTGTTGTTGAGATTGCAGAGGTATAAGTCCTTTTTTGTTTTTCATTTTGACAGTAGAAAATGCTGACCCAAACACATCCGGAAGTGTTTAGGGTGAAAATGGGATAGGATGAAAGGAAAAAGATCAATTTTTGTGTGGAAATGTGAGAAAAGTATCTATGTATGGGTGAAAGGACATTGAAGCTCTTAATCATTTTAACACAACTGTTTGATTTCATGTACGATTGAGGGACTGAAATTTGTGAGAAATGTGACTATGTTGATTAGGTTTGTTTGATTGCAGGTAATTTACAATAGGGAAACGGATCAGAGTCGAGGTTTTGGATTCGTGACAATGAGTACTACTGAAGAAGCTGAGAAGGCCGTTGAGATGTTCAACCGATACGTGAGTCTAACCCTTTTCGATTCATGATTCAGGGTTTTGATTTTGGTTGTAGAGCTTCAATTGGAGTTATGCTATATATGGAATTATGTTTCATCTTGTGCTTATTGGGATTTTCTAATCCCGTATCTGGTTTGAATCTTTACATGGAGCATTGAATTTTGTGGAGTATAGTTATCTGCTCGGTATCTACTTCTCTCAATCCTAATCCGGTGTATTTTTCAACATCCCATTTTGTTTTTTCGACAACTGTAGGTAACGTTCCTAAAATCATGAATATTTTACGTATCAATCCCTCTATGGTATTGGGTCATTTAGTTGTAACCACATCAAGTAGGTACATTCCGTCAATGTGATTAAGTAGTTAAGGATGCAATACTTCTGCGATGGCTTATTTGTGGTGCAGAAAATTTTACTTGGAAACGAATTGAATATGGGATTAAGGGAAAACTGAAGTGCTATGTTCCATCAACATGAAACGCTAGAAATGTTTTTTCTTAGCTGATGTGAGCTCTTTGTTTTCTTCACATATTGTCTTTACTAGATGATTTAATTGTCTTGTAACAGAATTGATAGGATTGTTTGGAAGTCGAATGGTGATCAGATGAAGTATAATCTGGTGATGGTACAATGAGCAGGCAGTAGGTTATAGAAGGACGAATTTTGTTTGTGTGCTTAGCAACTTTCATGAATCATGTCCATTCAATTGTATTCAATTTTGGTGATCAGATGAAGTATCAATTTTGTTTGTTTGTGTTCTTATGAGAATGAGATTCATATGAGAATGAGATTCTTCTTATCCACATGTCAAAATTTTGTTGAATTTTGGTCTGCTAATTACTGATTCTTCTTATTCATATGAAAATATGCTGATGTTGGATGGTCTGCTAATATGTGAGTGGTTTGTAGGCAAAAGCAAAGTGTGAGAACAGAGAGCAGAGATCAAACAGCAGGAACTCAAGGCATGAACTCAAGGAACTCAAGGCATGAACTCAAGGCATGAACCAACATACAAACCAAGGCATGAACAAACAGGAACTCAAGGCATGAACTCAAGGAACTCAAGGCATGAACCAACATACAAACCAAGGCATGAACAAACAGGAACTCAAGGCATGAACTCAAGGAACTCAAGGCATGAACCAACATACAAACCAAGGCATGAACAAACAGGAACTCAAGGCATGAACTCAAGGCATGAACCAACATACAAACCAAGGCATGAACAAACAGGAACTCAAGGCATGAACTCAAGGAACTCAAGGCATGAACTCAAGGCATGCACCAACATACAAACCAAGGCATGAACAAACAGGAACTCAAGGCATGAACTCAAGGAATCAGCCATAACACGATCAAGAAGAGGACTCAAGGCATGAACATGAAGTGGAGTCATGAACGTGAAATAGAGACAAATGGAGACTAAAGACTAAACATTAGGGCATATGGAATGATAGTGTATGGAGGCATGATAGTGTAGCGAGGCATTAACATGAACATGAAGTGTAGTGAGGCATGATAGTGTATAAATTTATGGGCATATCAACTTTGTATTTGGGCATATGGAATTGTAATATGACATTTATCCTTTGTATCATCTTTTGTTTATATGAACAAGTTGTTGTATCATGGTGAAAAAGTTGTATTGTGCAATTTTTGTGTTTGTTGATGCTTGTTTGAGACGCGAGGCGTCGGGTTAGATCATAAAGCAAAGGAACCCTGTCAAATTTTTTCCAAGACAAAAGGGACACAAATAAGGGACATTCAAACACACTTGTTCCAATGTGTGATTACAAGATAAGCTACCATTTGCACGTATCCAAAAAATCTAGCTACACAGAGTGATTACAAGATCTATATACACTTGTTCCAATGTTAGCATTTACAAAAATACTGTGTGCTAAAATGATATCCACAAAAAACATAAAGTCTTCCAACCCGTATTCTCTAGTATGCACCAAAAGTTCTTGCTCCACTACTTATATCCAAAACCAAGAACCTGCAAAAGCAATGAGTCAAAAGCAATGTCATTAGGACACGATACGAAACGATATATATCCAACTTTTAACCAATCTAAAGTTATACCTTACTGATCCAAATCAAACAGAGATTCATTAAGGTCTATACTCCAAGTGCCAACATGTCCTACACTCATCTGCGATGGCTGACAAATATAACCAATTCTCAATGTAGTAACATGTAACAATACAAACAATTGAAAGGGAAATATGTAGTGCAAACCGACCCAATACTTACATTAGCGATTGCACTCTCTTGTGTGTCGTAAAAGTCTGTAGCGTTATTCTCAAAACCACCCAAGCCTTCCACATCCTAAAAGGAATGAATTTAATTGCACACTTGTTATGCAAGGCAATGAATTTAATTACATATAAATTTCATAGTTAATTGAAAAGAAATGATTGGTATACCGTTATTGTGTTCGGATTGGCACGACTACATTGGATCCTTTTGTTTGATTTTGCTTTCTTCCTAATTACTTGCTCGGTCATTGATTGTTTTCTCTTAGTCGGCGGTCGCCCTCTACGAGGCCCTTTACTTGGATCACCCACGGGGCTTGATTTATCTTCGAAACTTGCCAAATTATTTTGTACGTCTCCAACCGTAGGCATTTGGCTTAGGCACTCCTCACTGTGTAAATCATTCTCCGCCTTTATTTGTCGCAAACTAGCCGCCATCCTATCAGTCTTGGCATTGGAATATATGACTGTATCGGCTGCCTCGTTGAATAATTTCAGCAAACTATCATAGCGAACAAATTCAGGCTTGCGTTCCCAATTAGCATAACTCACCTTAACTTTTGTGTGACTTCTCACCAAGTTTTTCATCCACCGTCGTAGAATGTACTTATCGGGCACAACTTCAAGCTTCTTTTTGGACCAAACTTTTATCATATGTGCACACACCATCCCCGTACTTTCAAACAACCGACAAGTACAATGTGTTTCTCTTGACTTTTCATCAAAATGAACAAGGAAAGTAGCAGTTTTAAATGTATTTTTTTTCTTCCCAACAAGAATGTCTTGTTCAATGCCAAATTGTGAAATACCATTTACTACCGATCCAATAGTCAAACTACACCCAATCAATTGGGCTACTTGTTCTCGAAATTGCTGACATTTCTTAATTGTGTACGCTTGCTGAAATTGGTTCTCAAAACCATATGGAGACACATTTTGAATTCTTACGTTCAAGGATTGGGCGTCCGCCTCTTCTTCTTTTTGCACCTTCTTACATAAAGCATTCTCATATTGCTCCACAAATTCCTTCAATGTGGTATTGGCATGGACATAACCGTCAAAGAATGCATTCATGCTCTCGCTTCGTTGGGTTGTTGACATCCCTGCCCAAAAGGTGTCTTTCACAAATGCCGGTACCCATCGGTTTCTCTCCTCGTACAATCCGGCTAACCAATCATTCTCTTCTAACTTAAATTCTTCGATGAGAATTGCCCAATTATGTTCAAACTCTTCTGGATTCAAGGAATCGTATACAGCATTCTTCAAGCATTTCTTAATTTGCTTATACTCATTGTATCCCTTTAACTTGTCAGGAATTTTTTTCATGATATGCCACAAACACCAACGATGGCGTGCCTTTGGAAAAACTTGACTTATCGCATTTTGCATTGCCCTACATTGGTCTGTGATGATGGCGTTAGGATAGCAATCGGACATGCAAGAAAGCCAAGTCTCAAATAACCATATGAATGAAGTCGTGTCCTCCCGTGAGATCAAACCGCATCCAAACAAAACGGACTGTCCATGATGGTTGACTCCTACAAAGGGTGCGAAAGGCATATCGAACTTGTTAACAAGGTAAGTGGTGTCAAATGTGACGGCGTCGCCAAATTCTTTATATAACTCCCTACTCCTACCATCGGCCCAAAAGACATTCCGTAATCGGTAATCTTCATCAACATCGATAGCATAAAAGAAGTCACTGTCGCCTCTTTGCATTTTGACAAAGTACTTATTCATTGCCTCGGCATCCCCTTCCTTGAGTTGTAAACGCCTGACTTTATCTTTGTAATTCCTTGCATCCTTTTCTAACCAAGTCAAATTATCAGGGCCCCCAGCTTCGATCACACATGACGAAATTGTTTTGTTCAATCTGATTCCAGCTGCTGTGCTCAATTCAATTGTCCTCATCACATGTGGTGGAAGATCCCGATAGCACTTAAGATATCTCACTTTATCCGGGTCCATCTCATGGTTATGATTCAATTCAATCGAATTCAACATCCACTTTCCGTCAACTTGCAAAGAGATATTCATAGCGGCTTTACAATCTGTTTTTGTCGTTGGATGAGATTTTACGGGATTCAAAGCCGTTGTTCTTGGCTTTCCACTCCGATGACAACCATAAGTAATATTAGCCTTCACCCCATCAGCGCGCTTCTTAGAATATTTTGTAATCCACCCAAAACCTTTTTTTTTCGCATAGCTAGCGTAGCAATCTCGAGCTTCATTTTCAGAATTAAATATTGTGAACACCTTAGGTTCTAATACCACCTCCTCCTCCTCCTCCTCCATAACAATTCTACAACAAAAACACATAACACTAACATTAATGAGATCAAAAGCAACAAGAAAAAGAAAGCAAAAAGTACCAAAAAAATAACGGAGGAATCAAAGCAAAGGTCACTGCTACCAATACTTGCAAATTCAAACCAAAACTTATGTATAATGATAAGTAAGGGAAAGGTTTCTCATAGGAGCATGGAATGGGGGCACAACTTAAGAACTTCATACTCGAGATCACTGGTGGAGGAGAGATGTGGCTGTAAGAGTTTGTATGTACAACTTAACAACTTAACAACTTAAGAACTTAAGAACTTAAGAGCAACTTAACAACTTAAGAACTGGTGCACAACTTAACAACTTAAGAACTTCATACAAATGGAATGAAATGGCCTCATTCAACTTAACAGCAAAAAAATAAGATCCTTAACAATTAACTACACCCCAGTAAACAAAGTAACTCAATGAGGTTGGAGGGGATTCAAAATGAGGAAAGAACAACCTTCAAATTAACTCAATCACCCCAAAACCACGGTGGGACGGGAAGATAAAGGAGGCGACGATGACGGTAATGGTATGTATTTCTGTTTGAGAGATACAGAGAGGGATAAAATTCAGCTGTAATGGAGTAGCTGTTTGTGTGAGAAAAACACCCGGCAGGCCTCTGTAAAATGTGTGTGTGTTGTGGTTTGGCGCCAAAATTGGGGCTGAAATTTTGGGGTCCAAAACGACGTCGTTTTGGACCCATTTATTTTTTAATCATCTACCCGCAATACGTCGTCGTTTGGGTGGGGGTTGAAGATTCCGTTCCTGGTAGCGTCGGGGTGGGTTGTTTCCGGCCACGCGACGGGTCGCCGAACATGGCGTCGCGCGGCGTATTTGGGTGGTGCAGATCTCAGGCGGCTGGGTTGTGGTCGTGTTCTCCCCTTCTTCTTCCCTTCTTCTTCCTCTTCCATGTCTTCGTCTCTCTCCCTCTCGCTCCATGAACAGTAACGTATTGCAGCAGAATTGGGGGTCTGTTAATTTGGGTCCAAAACGACGTCGTTTTGGACCCAATTATTTTTTAATGCGGTGGCCTTAAAACGACGTCGTTTTGCGGCTTTCCTTCCGCCGTTCCTGATTTCAGTCCTGACGAATAGCAAAATTGTTTCAAATTGACTCTCTGCCCAAATCATACAACTACCCGCCGTCTTCTCTCCCCAAAACCCTAAACCCCAATCAACTTCCACTCCGAAGCGTTCGGTGTTTTTTTTGCTAATCACACTCCGAAGCGTTCGTTTGCTCCGAGTCCGATTGTCTTCTCCAATGGCTGTGAGTTGTATTCCTCTGTCCATCTTTCTTACTTTTTCCTTGAGATAATTGTTTCAGCACAAATGTTTGCCCACTTTCGTTTTGTCACGTGTTATCTGTGAGAATTTCATGAACTCCGCAGCTCGAAAATACCACATTTGTTCGGTCGTTTGTATAATACCGGGAATTTTTTTTGTATGGTTCCTTTCTCTGTGCGTTCCATACATGTATAGTTTCGTTTAGGGAGGTGAATTTTTTGTGATGTATTTCCTTTTTCAATGCCTTCAAAAGGATTCTTGTTTTTTAACCCGAAGGTTTAGTTTTGATGATTGGGACTGGATCTTGTGGCGCATTTTGCATATCTTCGTGATACTGATGCAAATAAAGGCGATGAATCATGATTTGCAACATATATCATGTCACTGCCGTGTTTGTTGAATGATAGGACTTGATAATTCTTAGTGTTTTAAATTTAAATGTTCATTCTATGGTTTGATGCACGAGAAAGATAATAGAAAAGCATGCTGATTTCTATATATATTCAAATTAACAATGATTGTTGATGATGCCCAAAATCGTCTGGCTACTAGTTGGTTAAATTCTGCTCCTTGAGGATTTTAACAATCAAGTTGAATGATCGGTGATTTTGCCAGTTCTGGAAAGGGTTTCATCAAATCCATCCATGGTTAACTTATTTGCTACTTTGTTTATTTTGAATCTACATTTGTATGTGTCCCGATTCTTATCCAAAATAGCAAAATAGAAATATATTTGTATCTTCATATCGTTAAAAGGTCACATACCTGATATCTCATAGCATCATAACAATAACAACTCTGTTAGCACTTATTACAACTAATTGGAGGAGAGATTCTTCTGGCATACAATTTGTGCTTTTTTTCTTCTTTTGTTTGGCATGTTCTAGTGCATGATTTTATGATTGAAATTTTGTTCACTGGGTTCCAGGTCTCTTAATTTCCACGATATTTTGTGTTTGTCTTCCCTTGCATTTTGAATTTTCTTATCTGAACATTACAGACAGTACCAGTCAATCCCAAACCTTTCCTGAACAATTTGACTGGAAAGAGGGTCATTGTGAAACTCAAATGGGGAATGGAATACAAAGGTATGCGGCTTTCAATGGTTGTTAGTTTTTACTTATGTGCATGTGAGTATGACTCGTGTATCCGGTCATAAATGTGAGCTTTTTTGCCTTTCTCTTTTTCTTTTCTTGAATTTCCTGTCTACCTAACGTGCTTGTGTTTTGATTACAATGGAGGTTTTGTTTTCCATCCTTAGATTCATTTTTTTCTTTTGCTTTTTGTTTTTAGGTTTTCTCGTCTCAGTGGATTCGTACATGAACCTGCAGGTATTATTCTGAATTGTATTTTTGTGTTTATTTATTTTATCCTACTCTGCTATCATGTCCTACATGGCCGCGTGTGTGTATATTTGCAGAAAGCATGTGAATCGTTTGTTACACATGATGGGCTGATTTACAGTTCTCAGCTACCATGTTTATTAGCTCATGCATTGTAATATCTTGCTGTACTATTGGTGTTGTTGAAGCATATTTTATAAGAAGTGGAAATTGAAACTGCTTATCTTGTTTTCTTCTCACGATTCACATCACTACAAATCCTTAGTTAAGTATAGTATTCAGCTAATAATCAACCTTTCTCAGTGTTGCTAGTACATTTCCTAATTCCACCTTTGTAATTAGTTGAAGCTTTTCTGCAGCTGGCCAACAGTGAAGAGTATATAGAGGGACAGTTCACTGGAAATCTTGGAGAGATTCTGATCAGGTAACTCCATTTGAAAGATCAGATTACAATGGGCGGCCTTGATTTTACACAACTTAAATTTTTTTTTTTCTTGTTTGGCTTCTGTTGTTCAATATATGCACACAACTAACCCAACATAACCGAAATTACATAGCGTACATTATAAGAGGGCACATGTTGCAAAATGTATTAGCTAAGGAGATTAAGGGGTACCAGATATCAGGCGTCTCTCCTGTCATTTTTTCTTGTCTCACTCTTGGATTGAAGGATCTCTCTCTCTCTCTCGCCTCTCGAGAAAGTCTCTCTCTGCCTCACTTCATTCCTCTACCCTAGAACATCCTTTCCTTCTCATCCTGTACAACTCTCTCTCTGTCCTCAACAAACCCCCCCCCCCCCCCCCCCCCCCCCCCAATTGACCTTGTTTAGGTCTTGGTTCTGTCCCTGCTCAACCATGCAGTCTCTTTCTCCCTCTCTTCCAAGTAGGCTTTAGCTACCAAATCAAAGCCCTCCATCTCTACCAAACGAGGCCACCTGACACGTACTGATTTCAGTTGTGCGTTCAGTCAACAGCAGGTTAGTAAAGTTGCAACTAAAATTATTTGGGTCGGTTGGCGGGTCAAGAGTGAACCCCACCGAAACCAACCCATAAACACCCCGTCATATTAGTTTGGGTCAGTAGAAGTATTATTAGTGCAGGGGTTGTTGGGTACTGTCGTGGGGGTAAATTGGCACTTCTATTTGATTTATTGAAATGGTCGTGTGATGTACCTTTATGATCAAATTTTGTGCACTCTGAATGGATCACAATCGTGTGTAGTGGTATGCATAAGTATATGTTACGTACTCAGACATGCAAATAATATACAAATCCCCAGTTTCATTAGGAATGGAAAATGGCCCTAGGACCGCATGATTAAGTACTTCAGAAAATCATTTATTGTTTCAGTTTGGGTTTTCTAGAATGGCATCAAACCTGGAACATGTGAATTATCGAAGTAGTTACCGTCACAACTTTGGATTGACTTTCCTTGAATGTCATATATTAAGGTTAATTCTGTTCCTCGTGGGACTGAATTATCAACTCAATTGCTCATTTGCTCGTAACTACCATTTTTGGGAATTCATAGTGCACATATGATTTCTTCAGATCAATTAACTCTCTCTATCTTTACTAATCTGCAGGTGTAACAATGTTCTCTATCTTCGCGGTGTACCTGAGGATGAAGAAATAGAAGAAGCTGAACCAGAAGACTAACTGTTGGATTTCCAAGGTGTCTAGTCCTGGCCCGACCCACCATTTAGAAGTCTGGTTTCTGTTGGAAATTAAAATAATTTACATTGGCTAGTTTCCATATTGTAAATGTACTAGTCTCGGAATGTTGTGGCAACCTAATGTTCCCTTTAGCCGAATATTTCCGTACGCAGTTTGCAACTCCTTTATTCATAACCGCTGCTCCCTGGCATAGACTCGAGATGTTGGCGAGAAGCATCGGGACGAATGAATTTCTTACATTACGAAGCATTGGGATGCATCTTAGAAGTCATGCTTGTTCACTGGATTGCTGGTCATGCAGGCTGCCTTTGTTTTGTTTTTAGGATTTTTAGTTATGTTTCGATCCACTATGCTTACTCAAATTTGCAGCTCTCATATTTTACGCATACATTGGTTGAAATTGGTCCATCGTTTGACATATCTAAATTTTATTACACAATTTTTTCTTGCACGTTTGTGTGTAAACTATTTTGTTCGTAAGGTCTTTAAGTGTTTTGTCAATTGAGACGTCCATATGAGATAATCGATATTGATTCGTATTCTACTCAACACTTGATCGGAAGGATGGTCAATACAATGTGAATTGGATCACCACGTGCTTTTGTACTCTACAAATAATCATGTAACTGAAAAGTTCTAACTAGTTTGTTCGGAATTTTGTAGACGTCTAAGGTGACTTGTAATCTGAAGTTTTGCATTTTTTTTGGACAAATGTGGCATGGAATTTCTAATAAAAGATTGTTTTTATTGGATACATGATGAAAATTTAATTGTTTAGTCATGCGAAAAGTTTGGTTTTCGGTCCACCGATGAGAATCGAGTATTCTCTCTCCTTTATTTTGGTGCTCGAAAAATTAGTTTTCAGTATTATGACCAGTAACCTTGACATTAAGAATAACCATTTAATTAAGAAGTTCTTACTATTTTTATCGGATTACAGCTTTTTTAGGTGTCTTGTAATCTATGTTTTTGTAATACTCGGACAAATGTGGCACGAAATTTCGCAGATCTACACATAGTAATCTGATCAGTAGCTAGCTTTTCTCTCTCTTATATCCTTTTACTGTTTAGTTTTACTGACTAGTTTTAATATATTTTGAGTTTTTTTTAATTTAACATAAAAAAATACGAAAAAATACCCTAGATATTTTCCTAGTAAATTTCCACAAACTACTGCCGTTTTGCGGAAGCTATATTTATTTCCGTAGCAATTTCAGACAACACACCTTCCGATCTACATGTATAAGTCCAGCTCAGATCGTCACTCTCTCCCCCGAATTCCGCGAAACGAACACCTTCCGATCTAGACGCATTGCCATCTCTCTCTCTCCCCGCTTCGGGTCCGAATCCAGGAGAAGAAAATCGATCTGATCCAATTCAGGTACCCCACTGCATATCTATTCTGGATTTGTGTTGGATTTCGTATCGAACTTTACGCCATAGTGTTTTCGTTGTATTTTGTTTAGTTTTTAATCTCAATTATGAAGGTGGAATTTGTTGTAGCAATGTTGCTTTTCACAAGACAAGTCAGTAGTAATGCTTTTAATTTTGAAGAAATTTTCAGATTGGCTTACTATTTACGGTTTTCGTAAAAGAATTGCAAGAATTCTCCACTAGAATATGGAGTACTTGTTGGAATGTTTCTTTATCCGGTTGTTTCCTATGAACTTTTGCCCCCTTAGTTTCCCGCCAAGCCAACACAGTCTTGACATATAGGTCCTGTTTGTTTGGTCGTATTAGAGATGTGATTGGGTTACAAAATCCATGGGAACAGCATTTCTGGCCTTGGAATGCTGCAATTAGTGGAGGATTATATAACCTCTAGACAACCAATCCCACAAAGCAAGTGTATGGTATTAGTAATCCCCCCACGATTAGTCCTGTGGTGTTATCCATCCTATATGATTGTATATTAAGCCCGATCAATCAAATATGGCTGTAATTTTTTGAATGAGCTTATTCCCTCCAGGCCCACTTGATTTGAGCATCAGATTGGACTGCAAAAGATAGGGACCACTTATCTGTATTTGATTGAAACTTTTTCAGTCGGGAATCGGGATCAAATATCAGTCGGATACGAAATCTCACAAAAACTCATGTGATACCTTGGGGGTTGCAGTATTATTTTCTCCATCACTTTTAGTCTGATTCAATTACCTAGCATATAAGATTGTATATTCCATCACTATTAGTCGAGTCAAACCAACGAGCCCTATGAGTTCATGGATTTAGACTAGTAGTTGTTTGCCCAAACGGATAACTAACCCATCTCCAAAACCCACTTCTGGAAATGGTGGTGTTAGTGCTGGATTCCCTACATCCTTATGGGAATGGATTTGTTCCACTGACTTTTTAATCTTTCGGACATGTTTGGGGCAGTAGCACTGGCTATATTTTTGTTCACTATGCATTTTTCCATGCTTATGAGCAGTGAACTTTTGCCCTCCCGTTATCCTATTGGGACCAGTTCAAATGGGTTAATATCCAGCTGGTATTGTCGGACACGACTAACCTTTTGAAGTGTTATCTTGTCTCTTCACCCTGCCTCTATTTTCTCATGGGTCTCGTAATATCATTACAGTTGTTATGATGTTTGAAATGTACACAAGACAAGTTTTCTGCTGATTAAGATGCTTCAAAGCTTCGTGGTCAACGACTACAGGGACTGCAGCTCGTATTTGCATTAAAACAGACGTATCATAACTTGTTATATGTATATCTTTTACTTGTGCCCGCTTAACACTGTTCTTTTCCAACTGGTTAAAACAAACATCGATCGTAAGATTATATCTTTCTCGTTTTCATGTTAAGCTTCCTGAACTGACAAACACAGAACCTCTGGAAAATCTGGTATGGGAGCAGAAAACAGCCATTGGCATTTGGAGCTAACCTATGACCAGTGGGTAGCACTATCTGTCTCTGGTCCACAACCTTCAGCTCGCTACAAGGTTGTATACATTGTGCGGTAAATATAAGCTTTATCCACTGTTGTTTCATCCTTTTTCCCTTCTCTGTCTTTTTTCCCTTTAGTTGCAAAGTTTTGTATGGTTTCTGCTGTATCTGTGGCACAGCAACTAAATGCCATATCTGTCCATGGTTTGTAGCATGCAGCAGCTGTGGTTAATGAGAAATTATACATTTCTGGTGGAAGTCGAAATGGTCGGTACCTGTCCGATGTTCAGGTACTAATAGTTTCCATACCTTGCGGCATATTAAATCCATCTCCTGTGATAATGGGATATTTTATTTTGCAGGTTTTTGATCTTAAAACTTTGGCATGGTCTACTCTGAAACCGAACACTGAACCAAATGCTGATAAAATCAAAGACATTCCCGCCCAAGAAATTCTTCCAGCTACATCTGGTCACAGTATGGTAAGACAATAAATCTCAAATTTTCCATTAGACTTTCCTTCTACGTAATTTGGATGTCATTTCGATTCCAAAGTCATCCTGCTTTTTTGTTTTGGATTCTGATTAGCTAATTTGTTTATTTCTATGCTTCCTATTGGCAGTTTAAATGGGGAAACAAACTTCTTCTCGTTGGTGGGCATTCAAAGAATGTTTCTGAAAATCTGACAGGTTTGTATCCTCGGGAGCTTCCATATCAAATATGAACCTCTGTTTAACTTTTATTGGAACTTACTGCTTGTAAACTGACTTCTTGTAGTGCGGTTCATTGATCTGGAATCACTCCAATGTGGTGTTGTGGAGACCACTGGAAAAGTTCCGGTAATTGAGTCTTTTGACTGCTAGTGTTCTAGATTTCTATCCCTGGCCATACTGCTTCTACAACTCTCTTCCTTTTGGTGGGGCTATGTCTTTATCCTGGATAATTAGTGCCTGAACCAATTGTTTTTCCTGCTTTGTATGCGTTGGGAATTTAGGTTAAATTATGTCTTTTGGTTTGTTGATCTTGCTGTATACTCCAGGTAGCTCGTGGTGGGCAGTCTCTGACCCTGGTTGGTTCTAGACTGATTATGTTCGGCGGTGAAGACAGACATAGGCGGCTGATGAACGATGTCCATGTTCTGGATATGGAGACAATGACTTGGGATGTTGTAGAGACTACGTAAGTATCTATATTATACAGTGCTAGTATGGCGAATGTATGATTTTGTTGGGTTCTACATCACCTTTTTGTGATTTCGTAGGCAGACACCTCCAGCTCCCAGATTTGATCACACAGCCACAGTGCATGCAGAGCGCTATCTTCTAATATTTGGTGGCTGTTCTCACTCAATCTTTTTCAACGATCTTAATGTACTGGACTTGCAGACTGTAAGTGTTTATGCTTTTCAGATTCCATTCTATTCTTAATTGCCCGGAAATTTTGTCTGCCAATAGAGGAATCAACTTAATATATAAGTCCGTTCAAAATTCAAATTTCAGCTGCTAATGATTGTTTTAAATGGGTTTCATTACACTGAAATATAAATGGATTCCCATCTTTGTTTCGTTTGTTAGATGACTATCACAATACATAAAATTAGATTAAAGATGGTCCTTCGTTAGAAAATCTGTCATGCTTCTGATTTTCAAGTGGTAGGCCTGAGATAAGTGTTCATTCTTCTGATGAAGTTAATGAATAGGGACTTTTTCTATTATGATTTCTATTTTTCTGGTTCCGTTAGTATGCTGCTTCTGACCTTCTGCTCTTTATTTCTTTCTTGAAGTTATGATTTGCCAGTTGCAAAGCTGTTATCTAAGTATGTTACTGGAATGCCTTCTTCCCAACTTGATATCTAAGATCTTCTGTATCATTAAGATAGGAGTTGTGATATTCCTCGGTTTTGAGGTCTCTCTATGCATGGCATAGGGTTCAAGGGATGCACTAGTAATCGTGACGGCAGTAATTCAATATTATTCAAGTATCGTATTTCTTAAGTTTCACTTTCAAATACCGTCCTTAAATTCTCAGTGTGGTCAAAATTGTTGCAAGAGACAAACTCAGCTCTAATGTTTAATGTTTCTGTTGGGTTGAATGCTTAAGTTTGTCTGCTGAATTGTCAGAAGAGGTTAATGTTGTCATGGACGCGTTAAATTCTCGTTACAGTGTTGTACTAGCAAAGAGGTTGGATATTGTATTTCTTAAGTCTCACTTTCAAATAGCACACTTAAGTTCTCAGTGTGGTCAAGACTATTGCAGGAACTCACCTTTGATTTTTAATGTTTCTGTTGGGTTCAATGCTTAAATTTGTCTGCTGAATTGTCAGAAGAGGTTAATGTTGTCATGGCTGTGTTAAATTCTACTCCCTCCGTCCCAAATTCATAGCCCCTTTTTGGGATTCTAACTTTTAAAGGGAACATAATGATTGCTGCCAAAAATATTTTTCTTTCCAAATATGCCCTTGATTTGATTGATGTGTACAGTACAAGTTTTATTCAAATAAAGGGGCAAAAAGGAAATTTAACCAAATTTCAATTGTTATTTTTGGAAAGTGGACTTTCATTTTGGGACGTCCCAAATTGGAATAATGGACTATGAAAATGGGACGGAGGGAGTAGTTACAGTGTTGTATCAGCGAAGAGGTCGGTTCACTAGATCACCAAAAGATTATGTGTCCAATGGATAAATATATGCCATTTACTCACCCAGGAGGTTATGCTGGATCAATTCTTTGTTAACTTAGTTGTTAGCAAACTCATTACTAGAACCACAGTGGAGGATATCGTGGCAGATGATAGTACAAAAGATGATTTACAATTCCAGGATAGGGCTAAATGGAAGAACCTAGAAGTTAGAACATAATCCTCTTAAACTGAGTAAGGCCTATCAACTCTGCTGCTGGTCTTAAACCAATGCATTTTTATATGCAAGATCCTCTGCTATTACTCAATTGTTGCTTTACAAGGGCCGCATGTATTTTAGATGGAGTGGTCCCAGCCACAAATTCAAGGCGATGTAGTTACCCCGAGGGCGGGTCATGCCAGTGTCACCATTGATGAAAACTGGTATATCGTTGGCGGTGGTGATAATAGAAGTGGTAAGCAAAGATTTATTTTTGTTTCTTATTTGGTTATTTTACATGATTATGCTTGCTTCTTGGCGACATTAGTTGCTTCATGGGAGTACTTCTGTTTACAGGTGCCCCAGAAACTCTTCTGTTGAATATGTCTAAGCTTGTTATGTCAGTTTTAACAAGCGTCGGGGGAAGAGATCCTCTAGCCAGTGAGGTAACTATCTGTGCCTTTTTTTGTTCATCTTTTGGGAATTCTTTCCGCAATAGGGTGCCTGTAATAAATAATAGTAGCATTGAAAACTAAATCTAAGGTAATAGTTAAGTGAAAAGCTTAGGCCATAAATTCTTGTTGAGTATTAGAATGATCATCCAGTATCCTCTTCTTAAGTTTCAGTTGCTGAAGAAGTCAAACTTCTATTTCATTTTTGAATCTTGGATTATTGCAAGTTAGATGCCAGTTAAATATGATGTGATATTCGCATCTTAAACTGTTTATTCTTTAGCCTATTGTTTTCTTTTCGGCATCATATCGGTGCCCAACTTGTCACTCTTTTGTTGTTATCCTGTGCATAATTATGCAAGACAGCATTACTTGCAATGAGTGAGTTGTTTTACCAGACCCGAAATCCAAAATTCTAAACACCCCAAGGTATGAGGAAGATGAGGGATTCTTAAATCCCAAAATTCTGCTGTAGAGTTTTCCATTGATTGGTAGCACATCCCAGTTTTTTCCGTCATTACTTCCTTATTAACTTGTTCCCTGGCTTCTGCTTTCCATACTTTTCTTTTTCTTCTCACGAACGACATGTTATGTGGTGTACATAGAAGAGACCCTTGTGTGAAAATGATTCTGAGCTGCCCGGTTACTTAGGTTGCTAGCTATTTATACATTTTGGATGCAGTTTACTGGTAATAAATCATCCAGCAATTTGACACATTTGGCAAGGTTGTACGTTTTTCTTTCCAAATCTCTTAAACATTTCATTATGAGAGCCTCAAATTGTTCAAAACTGAAATTCAAATGAATAATCACCTCTGTCATACTCTGTTTTGACTAATGGGATCCTTATTACCGTTGAAAAAGTTTCTTCCTTCTTCAAAATCTCTGTTTCACACCAGCTTTGATGCTTTTGCTGCCCCTAGAAATTAAATCTTTAGTTGCTTTGTGCCAAGGAGGAAAAAAATGCAGAAGAAAGGCTTAATATGGAAGGAAACTTTATGAGACTTTACGGAAAGTTTACCTATTACAAAACTTTGTTCCGACTTTCAAGAATTACGAAGCTCTCCTTACCCCTGAAGTAACTTTTGAATTACTAAAGAACTTGATTTTGAAACCAAACTAGAGAGACAGTTTTTGTGCTTGTGTGTGTGAGCGCGTGCGTGTGTGGAGACATGTTGTTACTGCCTTGCTTTGTCATCCATTTTCCCTGAGAAGTGGTGAGAGTTGTATCCTATGTAGCAGTGACACTTCGCCGTAGGGCACATAATACTTGGCAGTCACCGACACTCTCTCAACACGTGTCTCACACTCAAATCAGAAATGTTTTATATTTTTCTCAACTTGTTTCATTTAAAACACCCTGGAGACACATTGCAACATTTCTAAGACACCCTCAAGTCACACACACACTTAGAACACTCTGTGGATACTTGCGGGGGTCTTCTTTTTATGTTATCTATGAAGCATGGATACTGATACAAGATAAGACATGACACGATATGGATATGGTGATACGATAAAAAATAAAAAATTGGGTACGTGTACAGGTATGATAAGTTTGATTAAAAGGTATTTTTGTAAGTGACCTTAGGCACCATTAGATGTTCATGTTGTCACTGTCTTGCTTTACCTTCCATTTTCCCTGAGAAGTGATGAGTTGTATCCCATGTACCAGGGACACTTTACCGTAGGTCACATAATACTTGGCAGACACCAAGACGCTCAGGACACATGTCCCACGATCAAATCAGAAATGCTTTATATTTTTCTCAAGTTACTTCATCTGAACACTTCAGAGACTCTGTGTAGCATTTGTAAGACACCTTCAAGTCTTACGACACTCTTAGAATACTCTGTCGACAATTGGGGGGTCTTCTTTTTCTGTGATCTATGAAGTATGGATACCTATAAAGGATAGGACACGATACTGATATGACGATATGACAAAGTATAAAAATAGGATACGTTTGATTAAAGGGTATTTTTGTAATTTTATATTAATGTATTACACATAATCACAAGAATGGTGGTAAACCATTTTATGTTTCTTATATTATATAATTTGTTTACTCAGTTACTTGTTTGATTGTTAAAGCAGAAGTTTATAAAACACACATATGACTCTATTTGGCTTAACTTATCTAAATTATTATTTTTTTGTTTTTATTCAAAAACAAATTTGTAGTTGATACTTTTTAGTCAATTTTTTGTTGATTGTTCAACGAAAGGAATCTAAAAAGTATAAAACTATGTCCAAAAGCTAAAAAAAATTCATTAAAGACAAAAAATAAATCAAAATAGACCATGTGTTGGCTTATTTTTTGTCCTTTCTGAATTTTTTTTTTTAGTTTTTAAAAATAATTTTATACTTCTTTGAAATTTCTTGTCAAGACGAACTAACAACCAATCAAAAATTGAGGCAAAGCAAAAAATTAGAAAAAAATTTCAAATAAGGACAAAAAACCAATCAAATAATAATTTAATAATTACCACTGTCGAAATAGTTAATACACTAAGATAATGATGATACTATCTCATCTTGCTATATTTTCTTCTCTAAAGAATAAATAACCTATTGAAAATATATACTTTTCTCTATATTTCTAACAATTCTATCTAATACTATATATAAGCAATTCTACGATCTTAATTTCTTGAAAGTTTGGATACGTGATGTAAAGTATTTGATAATTCAAAAATAATATTTATAGTGATTACTTTTGAGATACGTATCCACAACTATTGGGCAAGTATCAACATCTGATAAATGATGATACTATTTCATCTTGCTATATTTTCTTCTCTAAAGAATAAGTAACCTATTGAAAATTTATACTTCTCTCTATATTTCTAACAATTCTATCTAATACAATGTAAGCAGTGCTACGACCTTAATTTCATGAAACTTTGGATACGGGATGTAAAGTATGTGATAATTCAAAAATAAGAACAATTAATGTTTATAGTGGTTACTTTTGAGATACGTATCTGCAAGTATTGGGCAAGTATCAGCATCTGATACAAATAAAATACGGATAGGAATCCCATCTAAAAATATTCATGCTTCATAGCTTGTGATAGATGACGGTTGATTGATACTGATAAATGTTGAAAACACGATATATGGTATTTTGATTCTTATTAGAGGCTTTTTTTTATATTTATATAATATAGTACACATATTTTCCTAAGCATGTTTCCAACGTGTCATATCCTCTAATTTTTGGAAATTTACACATCGAAGTGTTAGTGTCGTGTCGTGTGTCCTTGTCGGTGCTAGGTAGGTTATATCCTAGTACATGTGCTGTCTTTTTCAAATAAATATTTATTTTGGCAATTTGATTTCTGAGCTTTCTGCTTTAATGCCACGCCATATGCATGTAGAAGTAGATGCATTTATCATATGCTTGACACTTAATAGTGTGCATTGGAAACAGGGAGTCAGCATTTCCTCAGTGTTACTAGATGGCGAGGAGATTCTGCTTGCATTTGGTGGATACAACGGGAAATACAACAATGAGGTATCTTTTATGCCTGCAGCTTTCTTTTATAGGATTCTTTCTGCAGCTTTCTTTATTCATTTATTTTCTGTAGGTTAGACTCTGAATAATCATGTCAATTAGTGGCACGGGTGAAGCAAAGTTTGTCTGAGGCTTCAGATTTGGTCTGTATGTCCTGCGCTCAACTCTCACCGTGGATACATCTCCCTTGTTATAACTCGATAAAGGAGAACATGCACTAGCGGGTGATCCCTGCATTAGTTGTTGATCTCACCTTTACAGAGGGTGGGGACACCCTTGTCAATAAACTTAGACATGGAAATACATGGTCTTTCATGACCAACTTGTAATTGGTGCAAGATTCTTCTGCCTTCCCTTGAATATTGTAGCCCACTGCCATATAAAGTTTTTGCGTGTGAATTGGCTTGAAAATAACTGGGAATATGAGTTATGCCAGATAGTGATAGAAAAGAAATCAGGCTCCCAAAATTTCAGTTCTTTCCTAGTGCTGTTTTGCATCCCTCTTTCGTATACAATTTATATATTCAGTCTGATCTGTGTGTTTTCATGCACGCATGTCCTTCAAATTAGTTCAGGAAAATGTCTCAGAAAGCCTGGCAAATTCACCAAAGAAATGGTGCACTGCATTTTCCTTCTTGATGAGGTTCTGGTACAAGATGATCTTGGGTTGCAACAACATGGAAATATGAGAAATCTTATTTTTGGTTCTGAGTTCTACTGACTCAGTTTCCTACTTGTAGACGCAGTTCACTGTTTTCCTTCAATGAGCATACGCTTCTCGATTGTCAAGCATTGCACGACTTAGATCAGAAAACTCCGCTCCCACATCTCTAGCTTCATTCTCCCTCTACTTAAATATGAAATAAATATATAAATAACAATGTTGAGAACTTTCTGTTGGTTTATACTTTGTCAGAAAGGCTCTTAAGCATACACTGACCTGATGCATGTATCTCTTATTTTTGGTCTTTAGGCTGGCTTCCCATTCTTTCATTTGTTTGGGCATCTGTTTTCCAGCATAAACTAATGTTCCTTTCGTGATGCCTTGGTTCAGTTTGTTATGATACTTTATACAATCTAATCTTCAACATGTTTTTTGTGCTTGCCTTCACATTCTAGGTATATGTTATGAGACCCAAACAAAGGGGTTCTCCGCCTCCCAAAATTTTCCAGTCACCAGCAGCTGCAGCGGCTGCAGCCTCTGTTACTGCTGCATATGCCCTAAGCAAATCCGGGAAGTTAGAGTTTTCTGAAAAGGAGGATTCAAAAATTAAGCTATCCCAACGAAATGGCATTCAACGTGATCTTTCAATCGACATCAATGGATTAAGGGAAGAAAAGAAAGTGTTGGAATCAGCCCTTGAGAAAGTCAGAGTAGAAAATTCTAGTTTCAAAGGAAAGATTGAGGAAACTGCTACTACTTATGATGACTTGTCCAAGGTATGCTCAGTATTGAAATTACTTATGCATGTTGCAATCAATGTACCGTCAAAACTTTTCTTCATTTTCATCTATTTTCTTCAGGAACTGCACTCAGTTCAAGGTCAACTAAATGCTGAAAGATCAAGATGTGCTAAGCTGGAGGTTTACCTTCTATTCTTCTCGTGTTTATACTATTATTCTTTTTGTTTTACATTGCCTGATTTCTTCTGGCAAGAAACTGCGCTAAAACGAAGGCCCTATGGTTCTCTCTCCTAAATGCCGAGAAAAATGGGAGTTAACTCTTCTATTGAACTTTGGCACAGTTTATGTTTTTTCTTCCAGTTGTTGAGTTTTGATTTTGGTATGTTTCCTTCAGGCACAGATTGCAGAGGTCCAGAAGAGGCTGGAGTCATTGCCTTCTGTAGAAGAAGAGGTACACCTACTAAGGAAGCAGAAATCTACATTGGAACATGACATGGAACTTGATTCAGCTGTTCAGAGGCAGAGTTCTGGGGGTGTTTGGAAGTGGATGTCCGGATAACTGGAAATGCATGTAAATCACTAAAGTTGTAAGGTCAGTATCTCAAACCAAAACGGGTGCTAAACTAGGGCTCTGTTTTTTATCATGGATTTGTGGAGGGACTGGACGAGAGAAGACGAAAAGAATGAGAAAACCTTTTCAAACAATCCAAATATCTTTTTTCTATTTTTTGTTCTTTTCTTTTCTTTCCCCTCTGCAAGTCTGAGATCCAAACACCGCCCTAGAATGCATTATTAGTCATTGCTGTCGTTGAAGTCATGGGATTCTGATCTTTTAGCTCATGCAGAGTTTATCAGTGGCCATTAGAGACACTGGCATTTTGTTTACGCTGCCGCATGCCCTAGAGACCGATTCATTAGATGTTTTCTGATCATGCCTCCGTATCAGAATTCCATCAGATGAGATTAAACTGATGCAATTATTTGGAAACATCTTCAGCTGTTTCTGATTACTTGGTTTGGAATCCCCAATTGTTTGCATTGGGTAGATTTTACTCCAAAATTATGCCTTTTGTTACGCCCCGTAATTTTTTATTTAATTATTATACCCTTTTCTTACTACTGATGCTATTTAATATCATCGATGTGTCTGGAATCGTTGGATGCATCCAACTGTTCTGGACACGTATCTGTGTTTCAGGACTTTTTCATTATGTTATAGTTGAAATCTCTTAGGTGTCCTTGGTTTGCACTTAGTGATCCACTTATCCTGCGGCAGGTTGTGAATTCTAAATTATGATAAATTACCTTTTATTTTTGGTAAATTTCACTGACCTCCCTTGACTCTTGAGGTTTCTAACCCCCGAGTTTTTTAAAACGACACTACCCTCCTTTGTTTTCGTATTTTTTATCTTATACTTTGCAAGTATATATTTTATTTTATCGTCTAATTCTAGATTTTTAAATTATATTATAGTTCCTTTTTTATAGTGATTGTTATCTTTTATTTTGTTATGCTTTTTCAAAAATTTAGCAATGTACTATTTTTTGGAGGTTTGCTTTGTGAGCCGGACATATCAAATCAAGACCGAGCCTAGCCATCGCTTCATAGTCCACCAGCATTCACCGTTCGTCTAACTATGTTCGCTTCCTCCCGGTTTAACTAACGACTAGTTATTGTAAACATTAAAATTCGTGATGCGATGTAGCTGTATCACTAATTAAATGAACTCCAAATCTACAAATAATAGTAGCCTAATTAACAAAATAAATAAATTTACTTTCATAGACTTACCCCATGTGTAATGCAAATTCAAAATATCATATTATTCCTTTGGAAGCGTGCAAGAAAAAATAATTTTGACATTTAAAAATACACACAAGCATATGGAAAAGGAAGTGATATTTTTATATGTATGCATATGATGATGGCTTAAAAAGAAAAGATAAAGAGTTTTTAATACCCCTCCCCTTGTAAAGTGTAAACTCTCGCAATCCGGCTGAGCATGAAAATCAAATATAAAAAATTGGATCCAGTCATTTTCTAATTGACTTTTGAACCCCCACTTTCTATGATCCCATCCCTTTTAATATTTTCAATCCAAAATATTTTATCCTTAAGGTCCCGTTTGATAAAAAGTTTCAAAATTATGGAGTTCGTTTGTAGGATGGTGGGATTCGGAAGAACTAGTCTACTTAGCGAACTAATAGAATACGGAGATCAATTTATCAATACGAATCTTGGGAGTGGATGTTGGATCGCTGCCTCCTTGTCCTGGAGGCTCTTCGGCCGAGGAGGGGCTTGCTTCTCTAATAGCCCTATTAAATACGAGAGACGGCGAAGACTTTTTTAAAAAGTATTTTTTGTTTTGTAAATGCATTTTTTTTCTATTTAGAGAGAGAGGACTTCAAGTTCTTAAGAAGAGCTGTATGAGGCAACTAAGATATTAGGATTGGTAATATCACAGAATTATTAATATCAACCATGTTTGTTTAGAACTTCCTATTGGACTAATAATCCATCACATGTATTTGTTTATAAGAGGAAAGATCAAACTCAAAATTATGATTTTAAAATTTTTCCTTCAAATTTTTATTGTGTTTTTTGATTGACCACTTACAGAGGTTGATTTTGTGACTCTAATTTTTTTTTCTAGACTTAAATTCAATGGGCATGGTCTACAAATTTATTTTCAATTATTATTTCAAAAAAATTCATGAAACAATGTATTTCCAATTTAATGGTTATGGCCTAGTGAAAGATGTGATACTCAAGTGCGTTTCCAATTTTGTGGCACTTTATCAATAGCATTGGTTGTTGGAGAAAATGAATTATGAACCTTTTTTTAACAGATTGAAGATTTTGGTATTTCATCCTCAATATTTTAAACATATAAATCATCCATTCTCGTAAAATTAAAGCTGCAATCTCGTAATCGTGACCTGCTGTAGAAGATTGATTAGGTTAGGTTAAGGGTGAACTCGTAATAAACTGGATAAGTTAGGGGCTGTTTGATCATTACATGAGGGACAAGTTCGAACTGGACTACCAAAGATAAACTTCTTGAAAACTCTAGATTCGTAGAGTAATGGCATTAAAATAGGTTTATGCCTTTGACTGATATTGCCATAACTAATTTAATAAGTTTATGCCTTGATTGATGCTGCCAAAACTAATTTTGGGTAATCTCAAAAATTCAGTGGACATACATTTTGCAAATGCACCATAGCATAGAACATCTCTAACTCTGAAACATCAGCAGCAACAGAGGAAAAATAAATCATTCCAACCTTGGTATAGCATAGAACATACAAAAACATCAACAAAGTATGAGAAAAACATAATAAATAGCAAACTATATGATTCATCACCAACGTAAAAGAAATCTATAATCAAGACCAACAAACAAATAATAGCAGCAGAAAAATCAGATTTTCATACATATTAGCACAGTAGAAAGGACTCACAGGGGCAATTGGGTCATTACAGCATGCAAAGGGTTGGACTGGATTGTTAATAACACGTCCAATAGATCACTACCAAACCCATCTAATCTCTAAACTCATAGTCCGATGAAATTCAGAGTCCAAACTCAATTTGAAAAATCACACACTCACTTAGTAGGCCCATGTAATTACAAATCCAATCCAAGAGCCTAAGAGGGTTAACAAACAGGGTCTCAGGTCTTTACGAGTCCCCCTTAATCCCCGGACTCATAGTCGGTTGGGTTTCATAATCCCACTCCAATTGTGCAAACTGAGCCACCAGATTAGCAATTCAATTCCATGGGCTAAGAGGCTTAACGAACAGAGCCTAAGAGTATTATAGTCATTGCAACACTAAAGTCAAACAAAACACAACAATAAATGCGGTCAAAACAATTCACAAATAATTTTGTCACAACAACTAGGATTAGATTATGTTCTACTACAATCTACATAACACAATAATTCAATAAGGCAACACCCATCACAGATCAAATGGACTTATTGATACATTTTTTTTCAAATACCTAGACAATCACAGCTCTATTTTTCAGATATCAAAAGCACTAAATCTCAGATGGTAAGTACAAACGCACAAAATTGAAATAAAAAATGGACTAAAATACTGTGTTTATGCATGAACTTCTCGGACTTCCCAATTTTGTTTGTCATCTAGGAGAAACTACATTAGGCTCTGTTTGGAGTTCAATATTCGGGCCCTAGCAAAACCTTAACCCCACCACTTGTCCAATTTGGCAGGACAGAAGGTGCAAACTCTTCTGATTTATCAATCAAACTTCATCTCTTATACATAGATGAAAATTTTCAATATGAAAAATTTCTAGCTTATATGATCAGGTACGTCATGATCACTTTTACAAGTCAATTAACTCTTACCTACAGCACCCGAACATAGATAACAAGACGCAAATGACATCCAATTAGGCGTTCCAATTTTCTCTATGATATTGAAAGCACAAAATACAAAGGAAACGAGAAACCCTGGGATATTGAGAACTTTACGATGTCGCAGAGTTGAAGAGAGAGAGAGGATCTAAGGGTTTGTTGAAGCAAAGGACGAAAACTTTGTCGATGGTGTGTCTAATAGTCGAGTCCACCTCTGACTTCTTCGTCGGTATTGTCAATAAATGGCTTTGATTTCGTGGATCCACTGAAAAACTCTAAAAAAATTGTTGGTGCTGAATTTTTGGGGAGGGGGGATCCAGAGAGTAAATATTTCGAGTTCTGATTAAAATCACGAAAGAATCTTGAGAAAGGGGATGACGTGATGAATGAGAAGAGAGAAGGAAGAAAGAGAAAGACCTGATGAAGCTATTTTGGCACGAGAAAGAGGAATCAAGGAAAAATTACATACCGGGAGAGGAAAGACTCATTAGTTGTAGCTAGTCAAATTGAAGATGGTCAAAATAACTAGCCATTCTATTTTTGGTAGAACAAAAAAAATATATTAGAACTACGAAAATAAAAGCCCCAAAACAGGCCTACGATCCGCGACCTCCAAAAGGTTCATAGATACAGCAACGAAATAAAGACTTATACAAAGCACTAATCAACAGTCTGGCAAAGGACTACGCAATCTCGGATGAGGTATTCCCTGATGGATATCAGGCTATTATCTAAGAATTTGAAGTCAACCCTTTGTTCTGCCCCAAGTCTCGCTAGATGATCAGCACATGTTAGCTCCACGGAACATGCGAAGTAGCTGGGAGTTGGTTCCATTAAGTATAGTCTTGGCATCATTAATAATATTGCTCAGTAAGTGTCCTAGGTTATCTTCTTTATTGATCAGTCTTACCGCTATTAGCGCATCCGATTCAATCTTCACATTAACCTTACCACGTTCCAGAATTATGGTTAGTCCTTTATGGATTGCCCATAGCTCCACTTCCAAACTTGAACTGCAATTCAAAGAGCTGTTAGAGCATCAGTTTTTAAATTTGGCAAGCTAAAGTAACCAACAAGTCTCATTTGAAGAAGCTCTTGAAGTTGCTCTAAGTTAGATGTTCTATTTATAACAGTAACAGATATCAAGATAGAGAATGGAGAAGTCAGTACCTTTTTGGTCCTTTTCAGGACTATTTGTAGGGATGACAACGGATCGGGTTTCGATCCACATTCAATCTCAACTTTCATGCCTACCTCCATACCCAGTGAGAGTATTTAAAAGTAACCAAAGGTAGCACGGCTTCATATTTGATCCTGATCAGAGAGATTCAACCTTTTCGTTCCTGTATAGAGACAATCAACGTTCCCTATAGAAACAATAGTAATAGAAGCCAAAACTGGCTTCCGTCCCTGAGCAATAGATCGAGAAAGTCCCAACAAACACCATCCTAAGGCTTTTAACAGAATGCTAGTCTCTGTCAATATTGTGGTATCCACAAAAACAGAGCTAAGCTAACTCATTGTTTTTATGCTAGACTAGAAGCAGGTCAACTTATTCAAAGGGCAGTAGTAGTTCATAGAGACATAATTTATATGTAACAACACAGAACAAAAGCAAAGAAGGCACAGGAAAGTCTAAATATTCGACATGGACAGAACCGAATCAAACTAAGACTTGTGTCACATTTATGTTGCATTGGCTACATCTGCTGTGTTCAATCCTGACACACATACGAACAAGCAAAAAATTCAGAGGTCTAACCACATATGCATAAACTATGCTTTCTCAACACCTGAATTTTGAAACGAAAATGCTAAAGATGCACAAGATTACAAAAACACCTACGCACACATCACAAGAGGTAGGAAGCCCGCCTACACATTGTGCATGCTGTGTGTGAGCCCTCTGCCTGTTGTGAGCATGTGCAAGTGTTTGTGCACTTTGTGTGTTCCTAGCACTTTTGATGTTGGATGGCACTAAACATATGCTAAAACAAGTTCATCAAATTTGCACCACTACATTAAAGGAAAACTAAAACAAACTCTTGTGTCATATAGATAGGGGCCATAGGGCCATAGACTAATAGTTCCACAAATGATAAATCAAGCTTTCATAAAAGTTATAGGAAGGGAATCCCAAAACCAGTCGACATATCAAACTTCAACCCAAAATTCTGAAAAAAAAACGGCAACTATAGAATTAAAAAAGTTCAGCTGCTTCAGCATAACAACTGAATTATTTAAGCCTATATAGTAGTAATTAAATATCTAAAAAAAAGCCACTGACCAATTTGGTGGATATTGACTTCTATCCTCCGATCCACTGTCTTCTGCTACGAAATCTTTTATTTTTTACTTTAACATAGAAGTATAATCACCAAATTGGCCAAGAACTTTTTTAACCCACAAACTGGTAAGCCTCCGTATCATGCAGCTTTGCTGGTGTAGAAGTAGGTCCCAATTCTGCAACTCAGTAATAGGATCAGAACCCACACAAACAACAGGTAAAACAAGCACCACGGCACAGTTGACCCAGCCTTGGGAGAATTCAGATCACTTGGTGACAGGCCAAAAGAAAGAACGATATTGACATCAGCATTCTTCCCAAACGACCGGTCTGCCCTGTTGCCACTCATGGTCATGTTGCTTATTTGGACCATACCAGCTGTGATGTGGGCCTGACTAGAAGACTGACGTGCAGAGTGCAGCAAAAGAGCGGCGTCTTTTGTTGGGAACTCTGAAGCAAATGCAGGCGGAGCAGGGATGCTGCCCAACATGCGATTTGCCCGCTGGACAATCGGAGGCTGAATATCTGCACCAATGGGAGGTAACGTGAGTACCATTGCTAATGGAAGGTAACATTAGTACCATTGCTTAACTATTAATAACAGAAAGCACATACAAATATATCTCAATGCCATCATTGTAAAACCAACTGAAGACAAAATATACTATCACCTTATAAAATAACTTAATCACAATATAAGGATGCAAAAGCCAAAGTGGTACTTGGCTAGGGCTTCACCTATTTTCCTTCCGTTAAACTCAGTCACTAGTTTAATACAGCAAACAACTTTTTTGAAATTAACTTAGAAGTTCATTTCTACAATTATATTGTTCCACATTCCTCGAGGTGCAACACTTGGATTCTACATCACTATATTTGTACATCCGAAGGTACCCAAAGTCAAGGTGAATAGAGTAGAAAAGATTAGACAAAATATGCAGTCTAGCTAAAGTCACAAGTGTGAATGTCAGGAAAAAGAATCTTAAAAGTAGTAGGAAATTGCCACGTCAAACTAGAACTAAGTTTTTGTCTTTACCCGATCCAAGCTTTCTGAGCTCATCGTTTGGCAAGGATGAAACATCCTTGTCAAGTCCTTGTGAGACCTGTTCGCTTTCCATCTTCTCTTGTTGGGCTTCTCCATTAAGATGCTAATATAAAAAAGTAAATTGATATCAGATTTCAACAGTTAATATCACAGCCTAGAGGGACAGCATAGTCAATTTTGAAGTATAAGTTCACCTTTTGGGTGAGGCAAGATTGATCGGAGACGAGGTTCTCACTTCCCATCATGTTCGGCGAATCAAAGTCCATAAACTGTAAGTTGCCATTATCTGCATCCAAGAATGCGAGGTACTCTTCAACCATGTCAAGACAAGAAGGATCCGCTGCAAAGGTGTTTGAAAGGTCATTAGTTTCCAGGTATTCCCCTTCATCAACTGGCATGTTGCTAACATCAAAGAACGGCTCATCAAGCAAGTAATCTGGATCCACATAATTTGCAGTATTGCTTGATTCTCCAATATATTCATGTTTTACTGGAATCGCATCCATATTATTTTGTGCTGGGAAACTGAGTAACTTCTTGTCATCAGGCTGGTCTGGAGCAAAGTGACCTTCACCCATAGATGACACAAGTTTTAGAGCATCGTCGACAAAGTCCAGTGAAACCGGGACATTGGTGCTGTTATCCCCATAGTAGAAGCCGAAAGGAAGGGAAACATCTCCTGATGTAACGTCTGGCCCAATGATCTGTGAGAGAGAGAGACTGCTTTTATAAACCATGGAGAACAGTACAAGGAAGAGTAACCAAAAGAAAGAGGAGCATCGTATTCTGCAAGTAGGCAGCATTGCACAAGGCCCCATGCAGCATGCATGAACAATCAAGGATCCTCAACCTTGTGCGACAAAGAAACCTATGGTTTTTTTCCCATTTGCATTGTAACCCCAAACCAACCAAAACCATCAACGAGGTATCAACTCCCTCTCTTAGGAGTTGAACCCAAGACCTCACTGCACTACACAGCCGTTGGGTCAACAACTAGCCAGATAACAAAACTGTGTATATAACAGTAAAGAAACAAAAATTCTCTCTCCATATAGAGTCCATGGACCAATCATCTATGGCGACAAAAATAAGTGGAAGCAGGGATGCGTTACATCAAACAAAACATTTTGAATAAGTAAACAAAAAAGAATATCCCCTCCAACCTCTTTTTTCAATGTTAAAAATTTTTTATCAACTAATTCTGACTTTAAAGTCAGATTCAAGATATTAGAATACAAAGTTGTATTATAATACCATGCTTTTGATTCCCCAAGAAGGTTGATACCTACAACTTCCGAACTAGAACTGCTACACTTATAATACTGCTCAAATGACAACGAGACAAGTTGGGATGGATCATAACACTTAAAATTGTGTAATGCTCAAATGACAACAAGACAAGTTGGGATGGATCATAACTGACTGCAGTACTGCACTTCACAAAGCCAAAGCACCAAGAAACCATGACTGTGATAGCACTACGTTTTTAAGAATATAGGTAAAAAACAGTCGACTACTAGTAAAATAATCACAAGAATGTTGTGACTTCAGCTTTAGCAAGTTTTTAATACTATCTTCTTGCTGATAGCACATTTCAATTGCATCTAAGGTCTACCATACGCATTCATCAAATAGCGTAAAAGATAGTTATTTCGCACCCTAAATGGGGCACAAAAGACAGTGCTCAGCAAATTGTAAAGAATTCAATTAATGCAACTCAAGTCCATGTGTTGTAAACATAAGGCACAATACAACTAAATGAACATGGACTAAATTCGACACACTTTAATGATTAGTCAAACCATTTCTTGCTTGTTCTTCAAAAAGTAGTAAGCAAAGCGTCAAAGATTATTATCATGCTTACCATAACAGCTATATATTCTCAAGGCAATGAAAAAAACTGCCACTATCTCAATTTTTAAAACAGGTCGGATATGTGGCCTATCGTATCTGAAAGTAAATGAAATTTATGAAAAATTAAGAAAATTAAAATACTCCTACCCAAAAAAGACACATATAACCTACATTTTATGAATAATAGAAACTAGAAAGTGATCAGAATTTAGCCTCCAATTTGTGGCTTTCATTTAAAAGTCTATGCACTTCCTACTTTGCTTGCTTTGGTCGAATGCAAGGTGAGACTAAACTGGAGAGAGTCTCCTTCATGGAGGCTGTAACGAAATGGATCACACACCTGGCCAAAGTCATTTCCATCCATATAGGCATCATCACCAACTGCCTCTTCACGCCTAGCCTCCTCGCCAGGGACCATAACCAGTTCATCATCATCCCATTCCTCCTCAACAAATGGTGCCCCATACTGCTCACCATTTTTCGGTCCCGAACCACTCTTCTGAAATATCCTGCATAAGACAAATGCATCCTTCTCGACCAAAAAAAAAAAACAAGTGAACAGGAAAATCTATTAGATCCCAAATCCAAGACCTCATATACAATGTGTTTGTTTGCTTCTTTACTATAATTCCTGCTGATTTTGATTACCGTTTCTTTGTTCACACAATCACATGCACCAAATGAACTATATATGCTAGCAATTCAATTTCTCTTCGCAATTAAAAAATTAACCATGGTTAAAGAGACGGATTCAAATAGTCCTTCTGAATACAAAAAAAAACAATTGGAATTCTGCTTCCGTGGATAAAGAATTACACAATTCTCACCAGAAAAATCCCAGATTTCTGCAACGTCTCATCAACAATTCGATACTCGTGCATCACCCAATTAGTCCTCTCGCCCCGCGGAGCCCGGCCGGTGTGATAAACCAGTGTTTTCTTCATCCCAACCGTCCGCGAACTATGGAGGACGCCTCGGTCCTTCCCCGTAGTCTTCCAGTAGCCACGTTCTGTGGCCCTATTCGTCCTCGACCCATTCCCATACTTCTTATCAAGTGCACTGAAAAAGTACCACTCCAAGTCCCTGGTCTTCAGCCTCGACTTACCTATAATCCCCAAATTCACCATTTGACCATTAAAAAATAACACAAAAGCTCGCTAATCCAGCAAAAACACAGACACACACATACCTTATACTATGTGTGTGTGTGTGTGTATATATATATATATATATATAGAGAGAGAGAGAGAGAGAGAGAGAGACCTGGGAGGTCCCAAGGCTCGGACTTGTAGACTTCGATGTCGGAGATGGCGTCGAAGCGGAAGGGCTTTCCACAGACCTTACGCTTCAGGTAGTAACTCACCAGCTCTTCATCGGTCGGGTGAAACCGAAACCCTGGAGCAAGCGATGCTGATTTTGTCGATACCGGAGTCAAACCCATGTCAGATTCACGCAAAGTAAAACTTGAGGAATTTTTTTTCGGAAAAGTGAGAGAAAGAGAATGAAATTTATAGAGGAGGGAGAGAGAAGGTCTAGGGTTTTAGCGGACCTGGTAGAACAAAGAGATCGCCATTGGCTTAACAGTGGTTGAAGCTTGGACGACTATTGTACCCATTATATATACGAGATGTTTCGGAGAAGGAAGGTCCGGGAATATGTGAGTTACCTGGAGGTGACTTTACTCGTCACCAACATACACGTGGCAAGACGACAAGTCCTAGAGTGGGGTCTACTTACGTGTGAATTTTGATACTGGTCAAAGTTACGGCTTTTGTACCTCTGTTTGGAAACAGCAAATTTTGGTCTGGCACTAGCAATAATCGTTGACCATGACCAATAGTGGAATCAGAAAATTATTTTACTCTAAGTTAAAAATGAATTGAGCCAAATAATATATTGAACTGTAAATAATAGAGCGGGTTAAAATTATTTTAATTAAAAATTTACATATAAAAAATAAAAAATAAAAATTTTACCCAGACTATAGCCAAGTAGAAGCTCTGAGTGCTTTTGCTCTCGACTGTGATAGTTCAAAGTGCAACGTGACAAAATTGGGTTAATTATATTTTGTAACAAGTCCAGGTGGTGACGAATGTGCATCTATCATAAATAAAAGAAAATTATATGGAAATTATATTTTGTTTACTTTTATTTCTCTTTATGTTTTTACTGTATTATCCATTTTTTTATTATTTCGACATAACCTTTCTTTCTCTAATAAAATATTTTTTTTTCAAAGATATCATTAGTATGTAACAGTATATTTTTAATTTACATAACTGTGTTGTACAATGGATAATGTCATTGCCAACCATATTCCTTGTGTAGGATCCACTATATGTAAGGCCCACAAGAAAAATTCAAAAAAAAAAAAAAAAAATCATTTCGTGATGATTGTAGGTAATTAAATTGTCATCATCACGAAAGTTAGACCGAAATTCTATTGCACATTATCATTAGTGTTGCGGGCCTATGCCTTCCAAAAATTATTATAATTCCACAAACGAAAATAATAAGAGGATTTACTGCTAGATATTTTATAAAATAGAATACGACTAAGAAAAAAAGAAATAAATTCAAATTTGACGCGTAAATTAACGAAACTTTGGAATAAATTTATTACAAGTTGTGGGTCTCACAAGCATGAAATTCATTTTTTTCTTGAATATCGTATTAATATTGTTGATTTCAGAACATTAAATATGGCACATCTAAAAAGAAAACAAAAGAAAAAAAATTATATTTACATATGAAAACAGTTGAATTTTTTTTAAAAGGGTGAAAAAATAAATATTAAATATTGTACTCGTGTTGTGGGTCCAATAAATTAGGCAAAACGTTTGTATCAGAGGTAAAAATTGAGATGGGTCGACATGATACAAGTTCAATACGAGTTTAAATTAATTCAGATTTATATTACGTTAAATATATATTTTAATTTTTCTAATTTTTTATAATACATTTTAAAATTATCGTTGCGAGCTTCACGCAAGTTAGTTAGACCAAAATCCTATTGCGCATTATCGTTAATGTTGTGGACCTATACCTTCTAAAAATTATAATAATTCCATAAACAAAAATAAAAAGAGGATTTAATGTTAGATATTCTATTAAATATAACACATCTAAAAAAAATAGAAAAAGAAATCCAAATTTGACGTGTAAATTGATGAAATTTTAAAATAACTTTATTACACGTTGTGGGTTTCACAAGCATGGAGTTAATTTTTTTGGCGATTATCATATTTAATAAATATTGTGCATCCAAAAAGAAAAACGAAAGAAAAAGAGAATTATATTTAACGCTATAGTAAATGTTAAATATGAAAAGAGCTGAATTTTTAAAAAAGGGCGAGAAAAATCAATATTAAATATTGTACTTGTGTTGTGGGTCCAACATATGATGGAAAAAAAACAATTCAGGTTTATATAAGAGGTAAAAATTGGGACGGGTTGACATTTGATTCGGCTTTAAATTAATTCAGGCTTATATTATGTTAATATATATATATATATATATATATATATATATATATATATATATTTTAGATTTTATAAATTTCGATGATAGCATTTATAAATTATCTTCGTGAGTTTCACGCAAGTTAGCTAGACCGAAAACCTATTGCACATTATCGTTAATGTTGTGGACCTGTACCTTCCAAAAATTATTATGATTCCATAAACGAAAATAGCAAAAGGATTTAACATTAGATATTTTATTAAAGATAATGTGTCTAAAAAAAATAAAAAGAAATTCAAATTTGATGCGTAAATTGATGAAACTTTGGAATAACTTTATTACACGTTGTGGGTCTCACAAGCACGAATTTAATTTTTTTGTTGATTATCGTATTAATATTGTGGATTCTTCAATATTAAATATTGCGTGTCCAAAAAAAGAAAAGAAAATAAATTATATTTAACGCTATAGTAAATTGTTAAATATGAAAAGAGCTAATTTTTTTGAAAAGGGCAAGAAAAATCAATATTAATATTGTACTTATATTGTTGGTCCAACAAATGAGGGAAAAAAATTGAATATATATACGAGGTAAAAATTGGGATGGGCGACATGATACAAGTTTGATATGACTTTAAATTAATTCAGGTCTATATTATGTTAAAATTTATATTTTTAATTTTTCTAATTTTTGATGATAGCATTTTTAAATTATCGTTGTGAGCTTCATGCAACTTAGCTAGACCAAAACTTATTTCGCAATATCGTTAATGTTGAGGACAAAAATTATTATAATTACATAAACGAAAATAACAAAAGAATTTAACGTTAGATTAAATATAACACGCCTAGCATAAAAATAGAAAGAAATCTAAATTTCACTTGTAAATTGAGGAAACTTTGGAATAAATTTATTACATGTTGTGGGTTTCATAAGTATGAAGTTAATTTTTTATGTCGATTATCATATTAATATTGTGGATTCTTCAATATATTGCGCATCTAAAAAGAAAAACAAAAGAAAAAAAGAATTATATTTAACGCGATAGTAAATGTTAAATATGTTAATATTTTGTAATTAACATTTCTTCGGATTATGAAACCATTATTTTCTTTGTAAAGAACATAAGTAGGTTGTGTTATTATATTGGTCTTCTTGATGAATGAAATGTATGTTAAAATTCTCTGAAGATCTAAAGCTGCAAGGATATGGTAATGCATATTAAATGCATGTTGCATCATTGTTTTTAACACCTTTTTTCTCTTCCTCCAGTGGCATGCACGTTTTTGGCGCAAGGGTGCATCGTTTTTTACATTGTTCTAAGTTTCGTCAGCAAATAACGCCCCCTTGGTGAGCCTAAGGCTCGAGAGCGCTTGGTGGTGCCATCTAGGGGCGAGGGCGCATAGGGTAGTGTTCTATTCCAGACGACAGCGCCCCCTTGGCACGCGCATGGTGCGAGGGCGCTATTCAGCGTGTTCGAGGTGCGCAGGCACACTTAGAAGGTTTTCACTCCAAAGTGATGACGAGGGTGAGGTGGTGTGGGATGTTTTTGAGAGAGAGTTGTCTAGCCCATCACCGATGAACCTGTGAATGTCTTGAGTGAGGAGAGTAATGAACAACAGGAGATTAGCGATTCCTTAGCAGGAACAGTTGAACCTAGAGATGATAAGAAGTTAGGTGTCCACGAGCTTGCCACGAGTAATACTAAGGAAATTTCTGCGAGAGTCAAACTGAATCATCTAATAGGCCTTGTCATTGGTAACTCCAACGATGACATGTTGACTCTTAGGAAGAAACGTAATGAGATAAATTTTGTGTGCTACACCTCTTCCTTGGAACCTAAGCGCGTAGAAGAGGCCTTAACTGATGAAAATTGGATAGGGGCCATGCAAGATGAGCTTGAGCAATTCGTGAGGAACAAAGTTTGGATCCTCATTCCTCGTCCCACTCATACCAATGTCATTGACACTAAACGGATTTTCAAAAACAAGAAAGATGCCGATGGTATAGTTGTGAGGAACAAGGCGTGTCTTGTTGCTCAAGGGTACTCTCAAATTGAGGGCGTTGATTTTGATGAAACCTTCGCTCCCGTGGCTAGATTGGAGTCCATTCATTTGTTACTCGGCATTGCCTCTCACTTGGGATTTAAACTTTTTCAAATGGATGTTAAAAGTGCTTTTCTTAATGTAGATCTTAAGGAAGAAGTATATGTTGAGCAACCAAAAGGATTCATAGACCCACATAATCCTACTCATGTCTTTCGGCTTAGAAAGGCCTTGTATGGCCTCAAACAAGCCCCACGTGCTTGCATGAGCATCTCACCGACCACTTGTTAAATACTAGCTTTGTCCAAGGGGAGTGGACCTAACCTTATTTCTTAGAAAGGTTGAACACGATCTTGTGATTGCCCAAATCTATGTTGATGACAATGTCTTCGGTTCCACTAGTGAGCAACTTGCCCTTGGCTTTGGTTCTCAAATGTCTCATGAATTTCAAATGAGCCTCATAGGTGAGTTGACTCACTTTCTTGGTTTTCAAATCTGTCAACTCAACGACGGTATCTTCCTGACTCAGTCCACATACGCTAAAGAACTTGTCAAGAAATTTGGTCTAGAGGATGCTAAGGTCACTTGAACCCCCATGGGAATGAGTGTGAAAATTGATGGGGGAATGAGTGTGAAAATTGCTAAGGATGTTCAAGGGTCGATTGTTGATCCTACTCTTTATAGGAGCATGATCGAAAGTCTTCTTTATCTTACCGCTAGTCGACTCGACATTTCTTTTAGTGTTGGATTGTGTGGCTGCTACAATTCGACCCTAAGGAGTCCCACATCACCACCGTCAAGCGGATTATTTGATATGTGAAAGGGACTTCATCTCTTGGACTGTGGTATTCTCGGGGCACCAATGCTGAATTGGCCACATTCTTTGACGCCAATTGGGCGGGTAGTGTGGATGACAGCAAAAGTACTTCAGGTGGCTGTTTTTACCTCAAAAACTGCTTGATTGCTTGGCATAGCAAGAAGCAAAATTGTATCTCTCTATCTACAGCCGAGGCTGAATATATAGTGGTGGGTTGTTGTTGTACCAAACTCTTGAGGGTGAGATAAATGTTAGAAGATTATGGATTGGCACGAGGAGCGATGACCGTGTTTTGCGACAACACTAGCGCTAGGGATGGCAACGGGACAGATTAGAATCGAATTTGCCCATCCTCTCCTCCGATCCTTGAATATGAACTCTACCTCCATCCCCACTCCATTCCCCATTCGGAGAACTAACCCCACCTCCGTCCTTATCCCGAACGGGGATTGGGGATCTCCACCCCGCCCCGCTTCATTTTTTTAATTAAAAAAAACTTAATTCGTCAAGACAAATTGAGATTTGTAAGGTTATATCCTAGATTAATCATTTCAAGAAAAATTAAATTTTAACTATATGAAATTGTATATACATCTATACACATATATAGCCTCAATTTTATATGCGTATATACATCTATACATGGACAATGAACTAATATACATATATATACATCTATATATGGGTAATTTTATACGGATTAGGAAAAAAATATTAAAGGAGTTTAAAAAATTATAAATAAAAGGATTAGAAAGTAAAATAATAATTATTTAAAATGGGGCGGGAACGTGGCGGAGGTACCAAGCCCAGCCTTCGACCCGTTCTCCCTTTTTTTTTATTTTCGCCTCCAAATCCAACTCGGTTCCCCAAATTTTTTTTTGTAACTCCCATTTGAACGGATCGGAGCGGACGGAATTGACATCCCTAACTAGCACTATTATATTTCTTGGAATCTAGTCCAACATTCTAGAACCAAACACATGGATATTTGCCATCATTTTATTAGAGAATTAACTTGTTGATGATGAAATTGTCTCTTTGGAATTCATACCTACTCTTGACTAAAAGGCTGATATTTCACTAAACCCCTCGACCCTCTTTAGTTTGAATCCCTTAGGAAGTCTATTGAGCTTACTTCACTTGATTAAGGTTGACGTTGGTGTGCATGTCACTTTTGTGTGCTTTGTTCGTATAAATCTTTTTTAGAGTTGACATGTTACTGTTTCTAGCGTTTATTATCATATTGTTACCATTTTCTCTCTCATTTGAAAATGTATTTGACTTTTGATAAATTATTTTAAATTAACGTCTCCAAAATTCGGGGCGTTACATATCTAAACCATCCAGCACATCAAGTACAGATCAACACATTTAGACCATCCAACACCTCGAGCACAATTTAACGTATCGTGTTTTTCCAATACCTCGTTCGACACCCACAAGAGACTCGCTAACATCCGAAACGATCTCGACGTCATACAATAATCACCATTTCAATTTTATTTCCATTATCCTTACTTGTCTCTACATGTGATCACATATTACCAATCAATGTCCAATGTTCCTAACGTATAACTAAATTTGCTCTAAAAGTTCAACTGTGTCAAATCTACGAAACTTCAAGCAGCATAACGGTTGTACTATGTTTAAACAAGCAACACAACGACTGATCTCAATTCATTCTACCACACATCGGGCAACACGACGACTAAACCCGGCTAAAACCAATGTCTTTAACAATAATTAGAATCACATAAATCTGCCCCTAACAGCACAACGACGATAATCTAATAGTATAATGTCAACAACATAACATTTTGCCCAACGGCATAACAACAAAATATGGTATAGGACTAACATTAAATTAAAACATAAACATCAAATCATGGTCTCATGGGCAATCCTGCTTTTACGAGATCCCATGAAAATTTACGGACATAAATAAAATGCGAGTGGATACTTGTGCAGTGTGTACATGTAATCTGGGTGTATTATACTGTCTGAAGAAGATACCTGAGAAGTCTGAATCACAATATAAAAATTTTACATTTGAACATATTGCACGAGCAATCTCAACTCACTCAAGCAGTCAGAACAAGCTTACTGTCCAAATTTTTAAACCTAAAAGACCTTTTTTTTTGACAATTTTAAAAATTCAAGACCTCGCTTGAGAGACCCTAGCTCGCTCAGCGAGCTACTAAAAGTCAAATTCGGACTTCTTTGTATTTTTCTGACAAAAGATAACAGAGTTTGGAACTGGTTAAGTCGCTCGAGTGAGCTATCGTCTTCTATAACTTTCTGGAAACTCATTTTTTTGCATGGGCAGAGCAAAAAAATATAGTTTATGGATATTAAATATACGATTAACAACACAAAACAACTACCTAAAGATTGAAAGATATAGATCCCTACCTCAATTGAAGAAAATCACGAAGAATGAGTGCGATTTGAAAAGTTCAAAATTCCGGCAGAATCTTGTCTATGGTTTTCTCTCTCAAGAACACAAAAAACGACCCTTACTCTCTATGATTTCTGTTGATACGAAAATGGTGAAGGAAATAGAAAATCTATTGGGTTTTTATAGACTTTAGAATTAATCCTTTCAATAAACACTCATAAACCCCAATCAAATCGCCTATTGAAACCTCATAAATACCGTGAATCACTCTTATTGTTGCCATCAAAATCCTAAATAAAATCTGATTTTTTTAAACTAAAAACATAGGGTTCCTTTGGATATTGATGAAGAAGAAAGGTAGGTATTTCGGTGTTACTCGCCCTACCTCAGCATCCATGTACCATCGATCACAACCATTTAAATACAAATAAATAAATGAAATACACATTTTAAAACAAGTTTATTTTTAATAAAATTCTGGGTCGTCACAAAGCAAGTGGATGATAACTAAAATGTACTCAAACTATATTGATGAATCCTTATGGGTGTTGTTTATTGTATTACAATTTTGTAGTCATTAATTAAATAATTATTTTTAATTTATCATGTCATTATTAATGTAATTATTCTAAAAAAAATGATCCAATATCTAAAAATATAATCTTTTCTATTTTTTCTTTGTCTTTCGTTTAGGCTATGCAAGACTGATAAGGCATGACATAAACGCAGGTACACAAAAGAGTTCGAGCACAACAAGACTTATGACATGCCCCCAATCCAAGTTGACTCTAAAATTTTCTAACAAAGCACAACACGATAACAAAAAGGCCATGTCTGTGTACCACGACCCATTTGACGCTCCTCAATATTATGATTAAATATAGTAGCTTTCACTATGCTTAGACAAACTCTCACCATAAATACTATTATAATATTATAATGTCTCTAAATAAAAAAGTAAAACAAAAAGAACAAAAATGTCCGGTACCAGAGATCATGTCAAATCTCCTCAATCTCCACTCGAGCAACGCCTGGGGATTCTCACTTATCATATTATCTTACTCATTTGTTAAAAACGTGCATCTCCATCACATTATCATTCTATATATCAGGTGTCTAGATGTTTGAACGAAACTTAGATGGAGTCAATGTTCTGAATACTGGATCAGTTTGGGTACCAGTTTTTCTATTAGTACGGTATGTACTCGTACCGATCATGTACCGTATCGGATTTACCGCAACTATATATATATAAATTATAAAGAGAAAGTTTAAAAAATTTAATTTTTTTTGAAATTCTTAAAAAAAAAAAAAAACAAATCAAGTACTTGCCGGTATTGGGAACGGTACGGTACTAGAAGTATTTGGTACCCTTTTTTTATCAAAATATACATACTGCCCGGTACGATACGGTATCTATAACATTGGATGGAGTCAACGAGGAACGTTTTGAGGCTAGTAATAACAACACCTGAGGTTTGACACAAAACATGAAATTTGACAAGTTTTGGGACCAAAGTTGGATATTTTAAAAATAATTTATACGTTTTGACACGAGATGGTAACTCCTATGTAACCTATGGACTTGAATGACATCTTTTACTTGGGGTCCTGAGAACTTGGATATGAATGATAAGATATGTAATTTTGCTTAGGGTCTTGCTGACACCTGGGTGTGAATAGCGAGAAACAATTTTTATAAACGAGCAACCTTTTTTTGGGAGTCCATCAACACTTCTATATGATGAAATGTGTTAGGATGTCTTTAGCCGTAATATGGATCTTATCCGAATTACGTCTGTTAACACCAGGCTATATCTTGGAGCTGAGTCGATCACGTCTCATGTATTATTAAGCCAATTTATGTCGTGAGCTAGTTATATTCGTAAGCAGTGTCATGTCTTTTCTTAAAACAAAACATAGTTGAAGGGGAGGAGATATATATTTTTTGAAGTCAAGACACAATATATGGGAGACATAACGCTAGCGGTTGGGAACATGTAATACCGAAATCGATGTTTGGGTACACTAGCATCGGATATGAGATCAACGTAGAGGTCGTGACCATATTGATTGAAAACATCATGACACCACTTGAAGATGGAATTTTGATGACAAACAACGCTTGTGTCGACCCAAATTTTGAATTTTGAAGTGGATTTGAATGCTTATGAACATTGGTCAAACATGTCTGTCACAAATTAGAAGCAAGTCATAAGGGTTGACTGAAAGGAAATATTGTTGGTTTTTCATTTATTTACCGCACTTACTTATTTAATGCTTCCGCTTACCATTTAACCTAATCATGTCGCATTCTGGTTTTATTATTTTGTTTATAGCACATGATTATTTTCACATATTATTACCATGATCATACATTATATGATCTATTACATAAATTTAGAATTAATGGTAAGTTTTATTTGCTAAGCATCAATCGCTCATATGATGCAATTTCTCTGCCATTGGCCTTTCATGTCAGGTGTCGAAGATGATACTATGAAGCCCGCTTATCCAGATACCAACAACAATATTTTCGATAAGGACGTCATAGCCTCGTGGTTCACCTAAATTTATTTTGAGCTCTTTTTTTCTAATCTTTAATGTAATTTCTCTTAAATTATATGAATGTTAATCAAATTATATTTTGACTAAGTAATGAAAATGTAGTTAACTTTTGATAAATTGTTTTAAATTAACATCTCCGAAATTCGGAGCATTACAATTTATTTTTCCTCCGCACTATTTTACCTATTCTCTCTTTTACCATTTCCAACAACCCTAGGAGAATGGTTATTTGCTTTAACTCGAAAAATACTTCTCTTCTCATATATCAAGTAGGGTTTGGCTAAAATTTTTTATTTTGACTTATTTTATTTAATAATTTTTTTAATTTTGTATATTAGTTTTTAAAATTATTAATTTATCTCAACAAGAGTATTTAGAAAAATGAAAATTAAATTTGAAATATCATTGAGTGATTTTTTCAAGAGAGAAATTGAAGAGAGAAGAAGAAGCTCGAAAGTGAGTAACTGTCCAAAATTATTCAATATAAACGTCCCTAATTTTTTGGATAAATTTTCTTAATTTTATTCAAGTTTTTGTAAGTTTTTTTTATTAATTATTTGTTTTGACGGGAAAAATTTTAAAAGTAAAAAATATGAACAGAAGTCCCAAAAAAATCATTAAAGATGACCAAAATATGAAAAATACTCTTATATATTGTTTTTAATGTCTTTTGTGTTGTCATATATGAATTTTTTAATTTTACCTCATATTTTTATACGTTTCTTATTCTTCTTATCGAGATGAATGAAAAATAATAAAAAATCAAAAAGTATCAAATAATTGTGAATGCCTTTGATAAAAAACAATTTAGTCCAATTATTTAGCCAAACTTTTTTTGAATTTTTTTTTGTCTTTATTTAAATTTTTTTGTAACTTTTTGTTTTGTGTTAATTTTTTGTGAGTTATTAAATTGTCTTGACAAGAGGTATCAAAAAAGTATAAAAATATGAATTAAATTTTAAAAAATTTAGAAAAGACAAAAAAAATCAAAAAAAAAAATTATCACTTTGAAATTAGTTTGGCCTTTAGTGATTTTTTTAATTTTCTGAACATAAATTTGTACATTTTAAATTATTTTCGTCAAGATAAATAAATAATACACAAAAATTAGATACAAAATTAACAAATAAAAAATAAAGACACAAAATTATTTGAGTTTGTTCAGCCTATTAAACTCTCCGCTAGGGATGGCAATTAGTCAAATTCGATCCAATTCGCCCCATTCTCCGTCTCGTTTGGATTATAGAGTTTTGGAAAATTTTTAGGTGATCGGGTTGGATGTGAAAGTGAAATTTGAAAAACAAACAGGGAACAGGTCAAAGGCGGGTATAAATACCTCCGCTTCATTCTCCACCCTATTCCCCGATCTATTTTTAAATAATTATTAAATATAGTATCTTATTTTATTACTAAGTTTGTCCATGTAATTCAAAGTTATGGATTTCATACCGGGCGGTACATCTAGTACCGGACCAAAATCAGGACACATACCATTCCAGCGAATATTCCAGCCTGTTTCGACTGGTTCCGACGGTATCTCAGATCTTGGCCGAGGTAAGATTTTTATGCTAAAAGGCCCTAGACGAAAGTGGGGTTCTGCTGCTCATTACCGAGAAGCTCCTATGCATCCATCCTGGTATCTACATTCTGTTTCAATCTTCGAAGCACAGGGAAGATATGGTGCTCTGTTTTTCTTCTTTAGCTCTTGTACGTTCTCTTGTGCCCTGTTTTTTTTTTCTTCATATGTATGTCTTGTATATGAACTCAATCTTTAACTCCCAATTTTACCTCATATGTATGTCATGTATAACTATCAATATTTATCAATGTGTTTATTCACTGATGATGTTTTACTACATAGTCACTACCAATGTGTATATGTATCCCTTTTCGTATATGTACCCCTTGTTTTATATTCAGTATCAATGTGTATATATATCTCTTGTTGTATATTCTCCAATTTTACCTCATACGTATAAAAAAAAAAATATTATTTGAGAAATTTATATTATTCTTTAACGATAAATTCGAAACGGTACCCCGATACATACCTTACCAGTAACAAAATCGGTATATTCACTAGTACGAGATTGATAACTTTGGTGTAATTAGTTATTCTATATTCTTGTTCTAGACCGACCTTCTCTATGTTCTTATTTATTTGTTTCTTATAACTTAGTAAACAAATTCAGTGTCCTTATGTAATTGATTTTTTTATTAATAAAATAGAACGAGGCAGGAATCATCGATTTTCGTTTGGGTCGAGGATTGAATTCAACTTCATCCACGTTCGAAAACACAGGGTGGGGGGATCTAGGGGCTTTGTAGTGAGGTGAGTCACTACAAGGGTATAGTGAGGTATAGTGAGGCCATGCAACAGACGGCTCAGATTTAAATCAAACTATTTGCATGAATAGATATCTATTCTTGTAAATAAATACTGAATTGAATCTAAGCCGTCTATTATCCTAATAAATGGCCGGATAGCCTCGCTACAGCCCTGTAGTGACTCACCTCACTACAGGGCCCCCAAGTCCAGGGTGAAAATGAAGGTAAATTTTGAATTCAAAAATTGAACAAAGAGATTGGCAAATTTAGTATCGATTCGTCTCGTTGTCATCCCTACTCTTCACCCCAAAGAACATAAGAAAAACAAAAAAGTTGTACGTGGCTTAAATCTACTCTATTTGTATTCCTCCGAAAGATATCTTTTTTAATCTAAAGGGTGAGATTGTCTTTTAGAAAGAAGAGTGAGAGGCAAGAATTCAATTGAAAAAATAAGTTGAAGTGACGTGCACTTTATAGAAAGGAACTGTATATATATTGCCTCTTGTCAAACGCCCATTGGACAATTTATAGCACAACCCTATGTAAATACAAGTGGTCAAACACTCCCTCGACAAGAGGATTCTTCTTGAAAAAGCAACAACCAAACAAATAGATAGGGTATTTGGGCTGTGGTTTTTATGTGTTTATTTATTGAAATTTTTTTCGTCCTTATTTGAAATTTTTTTGCAATTTTTTGTTTTTCATCAATTTTTTTTGATTTATTGGTTCATCTCGACAAGAGCTTTCAGAAAAGTTATCAATCATCGGTTAAATTTGAAAAAAGTTCAGAAAAGACAAAAATAAACACAAAAACAGAGTTTTTTGTACTTATTCGTCGTCTTTAGTGACTTTTTTTTAACTTTTGGACATAATTTTATACTCATTAGATTCCTTTTATCAGACGGACCAATAAACTACAAAATATTGAGATTTGAACAACAAATGCAAAAAAAAAATGAATAAAGACAAAAATTTGAAATAAATAAATTAGTGAGGCCAAATAGGGCGAGAGTAATGTTTAGTACATAATTTTTCGTGCACATAATTAAGATACATTTATATTTAAAATTATTAAATACACTTAAGGCTTTTAATATTTTATAGATTCTAAGTTCATCTAATAGTTTAAAAAATAATTGTGTTAAAATCTTTATACGAAAATTATGTGTATACACTTTCTCAAATAAATATCACAAACGAAAGGATTCTATCCACACGTTCAAACCTTGTTGCTTATCCTGTACCAATGTAGTGTACTGGATGGTATAATCTTGTAGCGGTATTGGATCATCGAAGTATGATTTCGGTCACCGCACCGATCTGTTTTGAGCTGTTTTGATTGATACCAACAAATGTCATATCAGTAAGTAATTTTTTAAAAACATTTAATTAATAAAATTATTTAATAAATATACATTAATTTTAGCGATAAATTTGAAAATGCTAGGTTAGTATATACTAATACTGATACGTAGTGTACTAGTAGAAAAATGAGTTCAATTTTATTCACCTTAGGCCCCGATTGGATGGAGGAGTATTTTGAAGGAGATAAGTTATGGAGGGGTGATAAGATAAGAGGGGGTATTAGTTTCAGAGGGAGGGCCCACTTTGATGTGATGTTTATAGAGGGAGGATAAAAAAATAGATGGTTTGGATGGAGGTTTAAAAGGGGGATAAAGGGGGATAAAAGGGGTAGATAAGGAAAAAAACTGTTGCTCGTTTGGATGGGGAAAAAAAGAAGGGGGATAATTTTTGGAGGGGGTAAAAGGATCGACGTGACATGTTTAGTATGGTTTGAGAGCAAAAAATGCAGGGGGATAATTTTTCACCCCTCCAAAAATAATCCCCCGGAGAGGGATAAAGGGGGATAATTTTTGGGTAGGGGGGGGAGGTGCCCAAAAATAATCCAAGAGGGGAGGGATAAAGAGGGGAGGGGGTATTATCCAAGAATAATACCAGTTCTTCCTCATTACAAATACAAAATAACTTTATCCCCCTATTTTATGTTTCATTCAAATCAAGTACTATTTTATCCCCCTTTTTTAATACTTCATCCAAACTATCTACTTTTTATTACCCCCTCTATAAATATCACATCAATGTGGGCCAACCCTTTAAAAATAATACCCCTCTTATCTTATCCCCCTCAATAACTTATTCCCCTAAAAATAGGGTCCATTTGGACTGCGGTATTTATTGTGGTATTTATTGAAATTTTTTCCGTCCTTATTTGAAATTTTTTTGTAATTTTTTGTTTTTCATCAATTTTTTTTGATTTGTTGATTTATTTCGACAAGAGCTTTCAGAAAAGTTATCAACCGGCTAAATTTGAAAAAAATTCAGAAAAGACAAAAATAAATAAAAAAATAGAGTTTTTTGTACTTATTCGTCGTCTTTAGTGACTTTTTTTTAACTTTTGGACATAATTTTATACTCATTAGATTCCTTTCATCAAAACGGACTAATAAATTACAAAATATTGACATTTAAACAACAATTGCAAAAAAAAATGAATAAAGACAAAAATAACAAATAAATAAAAACTATAGCCCAAATGGGGCCTATAATCCCTTATCTAATCAGCCCCTCAAATGACTATTTTTGAATAATTTAAGGATTTTTTAACTTTGTTTTACCAATTAACAAAAAAAAAATAACAATAAAATATAAATCAACAATAAAAAATTTAGTTAAAAAGAAAAAATTATATAATTTAGCTCGCGTAAATTTAGTTAACAATAAAAAAGAGAAAAATTTAGTTAACAATAAAAAAGAGAAAAATATAATTTTGGGAGGGGGTGGAAATATAAGAGGGGGGGGGGGGAAATATAAGAGGGGGTAAGAGGGGATAAGAGGGGGTAATAGGGGATAAGAGGGGGGGATAATTTTTGGAGGGGCACTTTTTTCCCATCCAAACCATGCCAAAATTAATAATAAGGGGTGATAATTTTTTAGAGGGGGGATATCCCCCATCCAAACGGGGCCTTAGGGTGAACAAACTTTATTCACTCTCCTCCGTTTGGATTACCTCGATATTTTATTTTAATAATCAAAATTATTTATTTTATTTGATTAATATATTTAATTGTCACAAAAAAAATTCAGCTCAATTGAATATTCGTAACTATTTTACCTAAAAATATAATTTTTAAGTTTTAAAAATTAAAAATGTCGAAATAAAAAATTAGACTTTTAGATCAAATATTCAATATTCTATTGAGTTAAATTTTTTTATAATAATTAAAAAATAAATCAAAATAAAATTGACAATTTTAATGAGATCTTGTGTTTCCACAGGAGGAAAGTGAACAAAGTTTGTTCAGCAAAGGCGAAAAAACTGAACTCTAGAAAAAAAAAATACAACTAAACATATAGCCCTATTTGGCCAAAATTTTTTTTTTTAGCTTATTTTTTGTTTTTATTCAAAATTTTTTTATTTGTTATTGTTATGTCATTTTTTCGTGGATTATTGGTTCGTATCGACGAAAGGAATCTAAAAAGTATAAAATTATGTCCAAAAGTTAAAAAAAGTCACTAAAGACGAAAATAAGCTAATACGGACGCTGTTTTTGACTTATTTTTTGTCTTTTCTGAACTTTTTTCAAATGTAGCCGATGATTGATAACTTTTCTGAAAGCTTTTGTCGAGACGAACCAACAATCATCAAAAAATTGATGAAAAATAAAAAATTAAAAAAAAAATTCAAATAAGAACAAAAAACTAAACAGTGAATAATCCAATAATAACCACGTGCCAAATGGACCCTAGATATATAATTGTGTAAAGAAATTATTTACGTGAGGAAGAAGGTTCGAGGTTTCTTAAGCAATCGGCAAAGGTTAGTTGCTTCACTCCCACCCTAATTGTCTCGACTTTATCTTCATCTTTGTCTTCTACCCATCTGTCTTTTCCCCAAAGAGAGCCCAATAATCTCTTTCTGCAGGCTGATCAATTGAAGATTTCATTTGGGTCGCTCTAGATGGGTCGCGATTTGGCAGAAATCACAGCTGGGCGGGCACCCTCGCCGACTCCGACGTCGCTGGCGCCGGGATTTCGGTTCCACCCGACGGATGAGGAATTGGTGCAGTACTATCTGAAACGCAAGGCTTGTGCGAAGCCCTTCCGATTCGAAGCCGTTTCCGAAATCGATGTCTACAAATCAGAGCCCTGGGAACTTGCAGGTCCCCTCTGCTCTCCTTCTCTCTCTAACTGGAAATTTCTTCATATTTCCGTGTCAAAGATTTTTTTGTTGAATTGTTTGTGGATAAATTGGCTGTTATACACACACGCGCGCGGGGTTTCCAGTTGAAGAACACTTATATATTTTGGCATTTTCTTGGTTCAATGTTTTTTTGGTGTTAATGTCGGAAAATACGGGGGTATATTGATAAAAAAAATTCTATTCCACTGAAAAGATGAGGCATGAAAAATGCGAACTTTATGACGCCATATAATTAAGTTTAAGTCAGAATCCGACGACATGAAAAATTTTGGAAATACCGTCCCAAGTCTCAATCCCGAACTCATGAAAACCGTCCAAGTCTTCCGAAGTCGTTCCCCTTTTTTTGGGTCTAGGTCAGCGATGGTTTCATTGGACACCAACGTGATCACGATGGTTGAGGAGGGTGAGGGCTTCGGCGGCACTGGGTTATCTTCCTCGACAACATTCACGTCGAAAGATGTTTGGATCCACACTTCTTGATTAATTAACGTTGTAGTTTCCCCATGCTCCAAATCTCTATAACTACTTCAATATGGGAATTGATTTTTATCCTCTTCTGCGTTGAAAAGAAGAGGAGGCTTCTTTGTGTTGGGGGTTCATTAATTTCAGGCTTTCCACCATTTTGAGTGCTGAATACCTTTGCTCCCACTTCTTTCCCACTAAATGGTTTTTGGATAGTGGCTATGGCAGTTGAAAAACTGCCTCAAGTTTTTTAAATTTTTGTTTACCTATTTGTCCCTACGGTTGTTTGGATTAATTAGTTTGAGGTAAATTAAATTGTAAAAAATACTCGTATTGTTTATGGGTTTTTTGGAAATTTCAAAATGTGAGCCGGCTTCAGAAAGGAGTTCACACCAAAAGAGGTGTTCCCTTTATAATAGTATAGATAGATATATATTCCATGTTTTATATGCATGTATGTATGTATACTAGCGGTTGTGTGCTCGTAGAGTTGGACAAAATAATTTACTCAGTGATTCGTGGGATTATATCACAATATGAGCAGCTTGAAAAAAGGAAGAAAAAAAAAATACATAGGACTTCTCCATTTGTGGTTGTTGCCGTGCGGGATACTCAGCGGATAATAAAACTGCATAATCAAATCACCAAAAGTTTAAGTTAAGTAGGAGGGGAGAGTGTAATTGGGGGAGATGAATGAAAATGAAGAGAGAGAACGAAAGGAAAATGAATAGAAGCAGTACGCATTACTTTTCAGTGAAACAAAGTCAGTCTTTTTTCCCAGTTCAACAACTGAAGAAAGAAATAAGAATTAAACTCTAAAACTACAGAGGGGGTGTTGAAGTCATCAACATGGTTGTTTGTACTTACAAGAAACCTTGCACATACACCCTTCATGTGTATGCCAGTGTTTTACTATGGTGCAGATTCTCCATTAGAAGTTAAGCTTGAGCAGATAGGAAGAGTGCAACGGGACTGTGCAGCCGTTTGGAAACAAAATCGAGATCTGTTTTGGTACAAATTGCATAGGATTCACAAATATAGTGGGGTAGAGGTTAGACTGAGTGGCTTTTCTTCCTTGTACGGGGTTACTTGTGTATGATAATTGTCAGCATTTTGCACATGCTCAAAAGGGTGTAAATTTTCCCTACAATTATTTGAGTTGAAAGAGGTTTTTTTTATGGGGGTTTTTGGAAAGAAATTGTGAGCTAGTCTCAAAAAGGTGTTCACACCAAAAGGGGTGTTCCCTCTATAATAATAGTGGATATAGAATTAGATAGATAGATAGATATATTTCATGTTTTGTGGGTGTGGTACCAATTGTGTACTCAAACGCTAGAAATGTGATCTTGTAAACTTTGTAGTTCAATTTCCTATTTAATCCAGCCACTTAGATAGGCCCTTTATGTGCACTGGAGAGGAGAGTTTTGATAGAATTGTGGCTGGAGGACCTCAAGTCCTACACTAAACACGATATATAAATGAGAGAAAAATGGAAAACAGGTACAGAAACTCAGGGTGAGAGAGACATGTGTAAGCTTATCCAAAAAGAACTGGAAATGTATTGTGTGTGAATTGTAACTTGCAGTTCATTTTATACCTGCATTGGGCTCTTACTGGTCCATATTTTGTGATTGTTATATCCACCCTGTGAATATCAACGTTAAACATCCATATACATATGTGATGTTGGTCTCTTGCACAGTTCTACTAGAGATTTGGGCATTTGACTCGTTCATCTCTCTCTCTCTCTCTCTCTCTCTCTCTGCGTGTGTATGTGAGTTGCATTGATGGATAGTTTTGCAATTTTGGGGTATAGGATATTCAAGGCTCAAGAACCGAGACTTAGAGTGGTACTTTTTTAGTCCAGTGGATAGAAAGTATGGTAATGGATCTCGACTGAATCGGGCCACTGGAAGAGGTTACTGGAAGGCCACTGGAAAGGATCGCTCAGTACGTCACAAGGGTAAGGCAATCGGGATGAAAAAAACGCTTGTGTTTCATAGCGGGCGAGCTCCAGATGGAAAGCGGACTAATTGGGTGATGCATGAGTACAGGCTTGTTGATGAAGACTTAGAGAAAGCTGGAGTGGCACAAGTGCGGATTGTTTTAGTATACCCTAAATATTAGATGGATATAAGAGCGTATTTTCCACTTGTTCTGTGTTTTTTCCAGGTAACTTGAATTGCAAATGAAATGTCTTGACTTGCTTGCTTTGTTTTGCGAGGGAAAGGATGCATTTGTGCTGTGCAGAATTTTCGGAAAAAGTGGATTTGGACCACCAAATGGGGATCGGTATGCTCCATTCCTTGAGGAGGAATGGGATAATGAGGCCTCATTGGTAGTTCCAGGAGAAGAGGCTGTTGGGAATGAGATGGTCAATGGTGATGATGCACAAGTTGAAACAAACGAGCTTGAGCAGCAGGTTTGTACTTACCTCACCTCACTCCCTGTCATGCCACGAAAATCAAATTGGGTGTGTTTTTGCGCAAGTTTAGTGATAATATTTTCCATATGGTTTAGCGATGGTTGGGACATAATAGAATGGTGAACACTAATGGTCAAGAGTACAGCTAAAGCCAACCATTCTCTATCTTTGTTGCAGATATTTTTTCACAATGAATGCAGAGGCTGTTATTATGGAATTAGAGGATGGATGAGTTCGTTTAGTTGATCAATAGGATGACGTGAGTGGCCAAACCCTTACCTTTTGTTTTGATTGAGAGATTTGGAGGGAAAGTGAAGGATTTGGAGGGGATTTTTTTTTTTTGTTTAGATTGCATTTTAAGAAGGAAAAGAGACGGGGTGAAGGAAAATAGAGGGGATACGAGTATAATTATTTTTAGCATATAACTGTAAAGTAAAACAGTAAAACACATTATAACTTCCATTTTTTTTTCTTAATTATAGGTAACCAAACGAGAGAATTATTATAAAATTTCTCTTTCTTCTTAATAAACTAAACAAGTAAAAAGTTGTCCACTTCTCCTTTTAGTTAGAAATTTTCTTCACTTCCTTTCCCTTTCCCTCAATCAAAATTGAGTGTTAGTGATTTGTGGTGGAACTTATTATGATACTTCTAAATTGGCGAACCGAACATTTTGTGTTGCGTAACCATATGTTATAAAGGTCCTGTAAAGTCCTGCATATGTCGACTAACGCACTTTTTGTCTTAAATTATTGGGTATTAATGACACTGTTTTCTTTTTTTTGCCATTTTTCTTCAAATTTTTTTGTCTTAAACTTTTTGAATTAATCATTCATCTTGATGAAAGGAATTTAGAAAGTAAAGACTATAACCAAAAGTCGCAAAGAGTTGACTAAAAGACGAATTTTTTAAAAAAAGATAATTCTTTACTGTTTTTAGTGTCTTCAGTTTCGTTTTAACCTTTTCCTATTTTTGTTCATATTTTTATACTTTTCTGATTCATCTCATCGGGACGAATAGGAAATACAAAAAAATGAAAAACTATATGGAAGAATGCAAAGCATCAAATAGTGTTCATTGTCATTAACAAAAAATATTTAATCCAAACTTCACCTAATTTGATTTATTCAGTCAAGCTATTCTGGTCATTCTCATTCTCATTCTCATTCTCATTCTCATTCTCCTATTTTGTCGGGCATGGTCTACAGATGTGGTATGATTCCCAATTTGCCTAGCATTTGAAATGTAACACAACCAGAACCTTTTATTGGCTCATAAGTATTTCCCTTCTTTACTTAATTGCATCACTCTTTTTAGCTGCCAAACTAATTCTAGCAAGGCTAAAAAATAAGAAATCCGTTAAGAGTGGCATAAATCAGGTCTGGGATTGGAGCTTGTGAGTAATTGTTCTTTACATTGGCCACCTTCAAGTTATAGGGGGTTTGATGTTAGGTTCAGCTAAAACTTGACGTTAGTTAGTTAAACTCGTACTGTAGTCGAGGACTTTTTTACATCTTTTTGTTGTTGACTGTGTGTGTTCCAAGAGTGATTCTGAGCAAGATTTGCTCATGTTCTTTTAAGCTATGATAATGCAAATACAAAACCTGTAGATTGTCTCTGTATATTGGCTCATTTTTTGCAGGATTTTCGTTCCATCGACAAGGCACCACTGCATCTAACTGAGGTGCCAAATATTTCTCAGAACATTTCACTTGTTTGCAAAAGGGAAAGGTCCGATGATTGTCCTTTACAAGGTACATCTGATGATCCTGAACCAAACTTTGTAGGCCATGATAAAAGATCAAGGACTAATGATCCCAACTCCGGCCATGCAAATGGTTCGGAAGATTTAACTACAACAACACATGATCCTGGCAAATCTACAACCACCACGACCACCTCGACAAATTTTTCCTCTGCCTTTTTGGAACTCCCATTGTTAGAGCCTATCGAACCCAAGGAAAATCATAACCTCCACTCGTTTGACGCTTCTAACCTTGAGAAATCTGTTCCCCCCGGCTACTTGAAATTCATCAGCAATTTGGAAAACGAAATCCTCAACGTTTGCATGGAGAGGGATACATTGAAGATTGAAGTGATGAGAGCTCAAGCAATGATCAACGTTCTTCAATCGCGTATTGAGCTTCTCGACACAGAAAACGGAGAGTTGAGAAGGGTTGTTTGAGCTATTTGTAGCTTTTTCCAGAACCTATGTAGTTCTCTTACTTTAGTTGTCAGTTAAGAGTCATGCTTCAGAACTTTATTGATCTTCTGTAGTCTAATTTTGTAGCAGCAGTTTGTTGTATTTTGAATCTGAATGAATCTGAGTGGCCGTTGCGATGCCGTACATTAGATCAGGTCTATTTAAATATAATGTTTGTTTAATAATTCAGCGTATCTAAACCAGCTTACGTATACTTTGTCAACGTTATTGAACAGAAAACCTCTGACTTTATGATTGCATTAAGTCTTCAAACAAGATATGCAGTACATACTTTTTTTTTGATCGGCATATGCAGTACATACTTGATATACGCACATTCTCTATGAGTTTCTTATTCTTCTATTTTCTGGGTAATACAACGGTATAGGCTACAGTTTTCTTTTAACATCTCGAGAAAGCATACAAAATGGCTTAAACAGTACGATTTCTCCATCACCCCAAAATAAAGGAGTAATTTCATAGTCCTTGGTCTGCGAAGAGGTGTTGATAGGCGTTCCATTTTTTTCTTTGAGGTCGAATTTGAACCTATCTTTTGAGACTAGTTGTTTATGCACCGCTAAATATTGTATAAATTCTCGAAAAGTGAGGAGCTAGGTGATCCCTTTTGAATTTACGTTGAATCTTATTTAAATCATTCCATCTATCAAATTTTTAAATTACGTTAGGAAAAAGTTTTTAGATTTTTTATATAAATTTACACACTATCAATCTACAAAATTTATTCTGCACATTATAGTGCAATAATTTCACAATTTTTAGGGTAAATTACTTTACTAGTTTCTTTAAATTTTATGTCACTTTGATCCTTATCATTTGAAATGATTCAGTTTTGATCTTCAATTTATGTTTTTGTGTTAATCAATGATAATTGATAACTTTTGTCTATTTAAATAACGAAAAGTCAATAATTGACACAAATAGAAGGGTAAATAGATAACTTTCATAGGTCAAAAGAGAGGGACTAAAGTGACACAAATTTACAATCAAGTATAAAAGTCATTTCTCTCAATCATTTCTCATAATGAATTCTATAATTTATTTTTAAACAATTAAAATCCAATATGTAAATACAAGTGATCAAACACTCCCTAATCACGAGGACAACCAAACAAACAAAGTGAAGTTACGCACATAATATTTGGTGCACAAAATTTAAACACAACTATATTTGAAACCGTTAAATACACATAGAATTCTCATTATTATATAAATTTTTCATACATCTAATAATTTCAAACACAGTTATGTCTAGGTCCGTGCATGTACAAACTTTCTGAAACAAATATCAAGACAAAGGGATTCCACCCACACGTTCAAACAATAGTTATTTTATCTTGTATCTTATTGACTGGTACGAATCTCGTAGTAGTACTGTACCATTGGTGAACCGTTCTGGCCATCACATCGGCATGATTCAAACTATTCCAATTGATACTAACTGGTATCGTACTGTATCAGTCAGTATTTTTTTATAAAATAAATCGATGAATAATTTTTAGATAATTAGATATAAATTTAGACTAAAATTGTCATTTTTTATGATTGGTGTTTTATTTCTAAATTGTGTAATTTTATTTAATATATTTAATATAAATTTTTATTAAAAATTTTATTTAAAAATATATATTAATTTTACCGATAAATTCGACTAGTATACATCTATACCCATATATACGGTACAAATAGAAAAACAAATACAACTGCACGTACTTGTTTAAAGAAATGATTTACGTGAGGAACAAGCTTCGAGGTTTCTTAAGCAATCGGCAAAGGTGACTTGCTTCACTTCCCACCCTAATTTTCTCGACTTTATCTGCATCTTTGTCGTCTACCCATCTCTCTTTTTTCCCAAAGAGAGCCCAATAATCTCTTTCTGCAGGTTGATTAGTTGAAGATTTCATTTGGGTCGTTCTAGATGGGTCGCGATTTGGCAGAAATTGCAGCTGGGAGGGCCCCATCGCCGACTCCGACGTCGCTGGCGCCGGGATTTCGGTTCCACCCGACGGATGAGGAATTGGTTCAGTACTATCTGAAACGCAAGGCTTGTGCGAAGCCCTTCCGATTCGAAGCCGTTTCGGAAATCGATGTCTACAAATCTGAGCCCTGGGAACTTGCAGGTCCCCTTGCTCTCTTTCTCTCTCAAACTGGAAATTTCTTTATATTTCCGTGTCAGATTTTTTTGTTGAATTGTTTCTGGATAAATTGACTGTTTCTGTATGTATGTATTCCACGTTTTATATGCATCCATATATGTATACTAGCGGTTGTGTGCTCATAGAGTCAGACAAAATAATGTACTACGAAGATTAATATCACAATATGAGAAGCTTGAAAAAAGGAAGAAAAAAAATACATAGGACTTCTCCATTTTTGGTTGTTGTCGTGCGGCATACTCAGCGGATAATAAGACTGCATAATCAAATCACCAAAAGTTTAAATTAAGTAGGAGGGGAGAGTGTAAATGGGGAGATGAATGAACATGGAAAGAGAGAACGAAAGGAAAATGAATAAAAGCAGTAGGCATTAATTTTCAGTGAAATAAAGTTGATTTTTTATCCAGATCAACAACTGAAGAAAAAAATAAGAAGTAAACTCTAAAACTACAGAGGGGGTGTTGGAGTCATCAACACGGTTGTTTGTACTTACAAGAAACCTTGCACATGCATATGCCAGTGTTTTACCATGGTGCAGATTCTCCATTAGAAGGTAAGCCTGAGCGGAGAGGAAGAGTGCAACAGGACTGGGCAACCGTTTGAAAACGAAATCGAGACTTTTTTGGTACAAATCCCATAGGATTCACAAATATAGTAGGGTGGCGGTTAGACTGAGTGGATTTTCTTCCTTGTACGGGGTAACTTGTGTTTGGTAATTGTCAGCATTTTGCACATGCTTGGGGTGTGTGTATGATTTTGCGTAAATGTCCGTACAATTATTTAGTTGAAACAGTATTCTTATGGGGGGTTTTTTGAAAGAGAAATTGTGAGCTAGTCTCAAAAGGGTGTTCACACCAAAAGGGGTGTTCCCTCTATAACAGTAATAGAAATAGAATTAGATAGATATTTAGGTAGATAGATAGATAGGTTTCATGTTTTGTGGGACCAATTGTGTACTCAAATGCTAGCAATGTGATCTCTTAAACTTTGTAGTTCAATTTCCTATTTAATCCAGCCAATTAGATAGGCCCTTTATGTGCACTGGAGAGGAGAGTTTTGATAGAATTGTGCCTGGAGGACCTCAAGTCCTACACTAAACATGATATATAAATGAGAGAAAAATGGAAAACAGGTACAGAAACTCAGGGTGAGAGAGACATGTGTAAGCTTATTCAAAAAGAACTGGAAAGGTATTGTGTGTGAATTGTAACTGCATTTTATCCTTGCATTGGGCTCTTACTGGTCCATATTTTGTGATTGTTATATCCTCCCTGTGAATATCAACGTTAAACATCCATATACATATGTGATATTGGTCTCTTGCACAATTCTACTAGAGATATGGGCATTTCACCAGTTCATCTCTCTCTCTCTCTCTCTGCGCGCGCGTGTATGTGACTTGCATTTATGGATAGTTTTGCAATTTTGGGGTGTAGGACATTCAAGGCTCAAGACCCGAGACTTAGAGTGGTACTTTTTTAGTCCAGTGGATAGAAAGTATGGTAATGGATCTCGATTGAATCGGGCCACTGGAAGAGGTTACTGGAAGGCCACTGGAAAGGATCGCTCGGTACGTCACAAGGGTAAGGCAATCGGGATGAAAAAAACGCTTGTGTTTCATAGCGGGCGAGCTCCAGATGGAAAGCGGACTAATTGGGTGATGCATGAGTACAGGCTTGTTGATGAAGACTTAGAGAAAGCTGGAGTGGCACAGGTGCGGATTGTTTTAGTATACCCTAAATATTTGATGGATATAAGAGCGTATTTTCCACTTGTTCTGTGTTTTTCCAGGGAATTTGAATTGCAAATGAAATGTCTTGACTTGCTTGCTTTGTTTTGTGAGGGAAAGGATGCGTTTGTGCTGTGCAGAATTTTCGAAAAAAGTGGATTAGGACCACCAAATGGGGATCGATATGCTCCATTCGTCGAGGAGGAATGGGATAATGAGGCCTCATTGGTAGTTCCAGGAGAATTGGCTGTTGGGAATGAGATGGTCAATGGTGATGATGCACAAGTTGAAGCAAATGAGCTTGAGCAGCAGGTTTGTACTCACCTCACTCCCTGTTGTCCCTCGAAAATCAAATTGGGTGTGCTTCGCACATAGTTTAGTGATAATATTTTCCATATGTTTTAGCGATGGTTGGGACATAATAGAATGGTGAACACTAATGGTCAAGAGTACAGCTAAAACCAAACATTCTATATCTTTGTTGCAGATATTTTTTCACAATGAATGCAGAGACTGTTATTATGGAATTAGACATGCATGAGTTCAATTAGTTGATCAATAGGATAACGTGAGTGGCCAAACCTTTGCCTTTTGTTTGGATTGAGAGATTTGGAGGGGATTTTTTTTTTTTTAATGTGTTTAGATTGCATTTTAAGAACGAAATAGAGATGGGTGAAGGAAAATGGAGGGGATAAGAGTCTAATTATTTTTAGCACATACTGTAAAGTAAAACAGTAGAACACATTATAACTTCCACTTTTTGTTCTTAATTATAGGTAACCAAACATGAGAATTATTGTAAAATTTCTCTTTCTTTTTAATAAACTAAACAAGTAAAAAGTTGTCCGCCTCTCCTTTTAATTAGAACTTTTCTTCACTTCCTTTCCCTTCTCCTCAATCCAAATTGAGTGTTAGTGATTTGTGGTGGAACTTATTGTGAGACTGCTAAATTGGCGAATCGAACATTTTGTGTTGTGTAGCTTAGTATTTAAGCTTACCATAGGTTATAAAGGTCCCTTAAAGTTCTGCATGTGTCGTGACTAATGCACTTTTTGTCTTAAATTTTCAGGTATTATTGTGACTTTTTTTTCTTGCCATTTTTTTTCAAATTTTTTTGTCTTAAATTTTTTGGATTAATCATTCATCTTGATGAAAGGAATTTAAAAAGTCAAAGACTATACCCAAAAGTCGCAAAGAGTTGACTGAAGACAAATTTTTAAAAAATGATAATTCTTTACTGTTTTTAGTGTCTTCAATTTCGTCTTAACCTTTTCTATTTTGGTTCATATTTTTATAATTTTTTGATTCATCTCATCGAGATGAATTGGAAATACAAAAAATTGAAAAACTATATGGAAGATTGCAAAACATCAAATAGTATTCATTGTCATTAACCAAAAAAAATTAATCCAAACTTAACCTAATTTGATTTATTCTGTCAAGCTATTCTGGTTATTCTCATTCTCCTATTTTGTCGGGGCATGGTCTATAGATGTGGTATGATTCCCAATTTGCCTAGCATTCAAAATGTAACACAACCAGAACCTTTTATTGGCTCATAAGTGTTTCCCTTCTTTGCTTAATTGTATCACTCTTTTTAGCCGCCAAACTGATTCTAGCAAGGCTAAAAAATAAGAAATCCTTTAAGAGTTCAGGTCCAGGATTGGAGCTCGTAAGTAATAGTTCTTTACACTGGCTATCTTCAAGTTGTATTATAGGGGGTTTGATGTTAGGTTCAGCTAAACCTCGACGTTATTTAGTTAAACTCGTACTTTAGTCGAGGACTTTTTTACGTCTTTATCTCATGTCTGGCCTTCTATTGAGAATCAAGTACGGTAACAATATGGCCCCATAAGCTACGGGATTTAGGGGTAAAAGAAAAATCGGAAAAATCGAAAAAATTGAACCGACCGAAAAAACCGACCGTTCAGTTCAGTCTTCGGTCTTCGGTCGGTCCACAATGGAGTTCGGTCGGTCTCGGTCTAAGAAAAGTTTTTCGAAGTATATTTGGTTTGGTCTCGGTTTTCTGGAATTTAGACTGGACCAAACCGAACCGATAGTGGACCGATGGTGCTGGACCAAACCAACTTGGACCGAACCGAAAGTTAGTGATGCGTTTGGCTTTTGTGATTTTTGATTATATAGTTTTTACTATTTGGGTGGAAAAGTAAATGAATTGTTTTCTTAAATTAGGCCCATTTGATATTTGATGAAAAAAATCCGGATGGAGGCTCATTTGGTAATACATTTTCTATATTAGTAGCGGATTTGGACCAAATGGGTCCAAAATCAATTTTTAACATTGCCCATTTGGGGCAAACCGAAATCCCCGAAATCCTCAAAAGAATTTGACCCTGCCCGCCCTGAACTGAACCGAACCGAACCAAACCAAACCGAACCAAACCGAAAATAAATCGGTTGGGGTCGGTTTGGGGAAAAAAAATGGACTGAACCGAATCGGTTCTTGAAAATATTAGACCGAACCGACCGCAAACCGATTTTACCGCTAACGGGATTAGTGAATCATGCGTAGGTCCACCTTAACACACACACATATCCCCCCCCCCCCCCCCAAATAAAAAAACCAACCAAATCCAATCTGTTATGTTCCAATCAAGTCTGAGAAAGAGTTGTTCTTCTGCCGAAATTGCTTTCCACTTGATAGAGCCTCATCATCACGATCAAATTGGAGAAATCTAATTGTTATGGATGAAATTCAAATGCCTTTAGAGGAGTTTCTTCAAAATGATCATCCGTCAAGAAAAGATGATTTTTTAGCTTCCATCCGGCCTTTCCCTGCTTGAGACTGGTTTTATTAGCCGAGTCATGAACCACCTGGTTGGAGCCATGGTCTACCAACAGTGCTTCATATCGTCCTTACTTTTTGTCCAAATATTGGAGTAAACTTACCAAACCAGTCATCGTTTATTATTATTTTTCTTTCCGCTAAGAAGCCCGTAGGTTGTACACCAACCATATGTAGGCTTGAACTGTGATAGCCACAATGCTTAGCTATTGCCGTTTCCAAGTTGGGCATGGATTTGATAAGCATGACTGTTACATCTCCATGGGTGTTAAACCATACTGGTTCAGTTGATGAAAAACTTACTTTGCGTTCGGTTTTGTGTATGGAGACAAAGTAGTGAGAGAAGGTGGTGTCGATTATTTAGAGGGTCAAAGTTAGTGGAGAAGGTTTTGGTGACTGGTGTTGGAAAATGGTTTAGAGAGAGAATAGTTTTTTGCTATATTTGAAACAAAAATTAAGTGGGCTCCACACCTTATTTAATGTGGGTCTTAAAGTGAAAGTTGTTCATATTTGATAAGCTATTACATTCATGTAATTTGTTTGCCTAAACCTTTGATGGGGTGAATAAAATTTAGCTCCATAAAGGTTCACTCGAGTTTAAGGAATTGATTGAGTCTCACATAGAAAACTTAGATGAATCCTAGTGAATATAAAACTCAACTTTGGTTAAGGATTTGGGTCCCAAGGGGTACCAAAGTTTTATCCATGGGGGAGGACCTAGAGTAAGTGGGCTTCGGTCCATCTACGACGTGCGTGCACTGCATGTCCTACCCGGCCTTGGTCTCAGGATCGTGGTTCGACTTGTGGGCTTGGGCTTAGGCCTCCTTCTATAACCCTTTTGGATAGTAATTACTTACTTAAATTAATTGTAATTTCTTATACTAAGGGTGATGGTTTGGATCCGACTAGACGCATCCGGTCGGTTCGGTTCAAAGTGAACAGTCGTGTTCGGTTGGTGCGGTCTGGATAGAAACAACCAATGATCAACTGGAGCGTTTTTGCACTTGTTCGGCTGCTCCGAAAAGGTACTCTTTGCCTATAAATATAGATGCTTTCGTTCAGTTTCAGTCACTCAAAAAATTCGAAGTCCCTCTTGCTGTCATTCTGTCCAAATTCCTTTCATCCATTCTTACGGACCAGAAAGTTCAAACACTTCGTGATTTGCTAAGCACGCGAATTGCCGTGCTTCTTTCGTGTGTGTTGGCCGTTGTATCCTGAGAGACGAGCGTCCAGCAATCACAAGCAACGGACGTGGGCAAATATCATCCTAAGGAGGCAGTGTAAGTATTGGACTCAACCTTAACTAGTATCTTCGCGACATTATTAATTTTGGCAAGTAATCTGTAAGTTTCCTAATCCTACTATTTTTTTTAGTAAATACGTTCTACCTTAACTTAAATAAGTTATAAACAGATTAGATTTATCTGTTACCTATTTTCTTTTAATACATACAAATACATTTTGCGGTTGATTCTGACAAATGCTGGTAAATCTGGAGGTAGTGTGGATTATTTAGAGGGTCAAAGTTAGTGGATAAGTTTCTAAGTCGGAGAGGTTGTGGTGATTCTGTTGAATCTGGGGAGTAGTGAGAGGTTTCCAAATGTGGTGGCAATTCCTTTTTTCGAGAAGAAGTGGGTTGATGTTGTGGTAATAGGCTCAATAGATGGAAGTGGAATAACATGCTGAGATCCAGAATAAAATTTGGTATTTTGTCCATCGCATCTGACAGTCTCCATAATACACTTCATACAAGTCCGGAGGCATCATCTTGATGCAATTTAGAGTGCCATTGTCTGTATACCCATATTTTAAAGTAACGAGTCAGACATGTATACTGGACTGCTTTACAACATTTACAAATCTCCCTTCAGCCATCTCCAGAAGAGAAGACAGAATTCTGTGAATAAACTTACCATCAGATGTTTAGTTGAAGAAACACGTGTCACGTGTCAAAAGATTTCGGCGGTAGTTATTGTATACTTTACGAGGTAGAATATCTTGCCTTCTCTTACTTTCGAGGTGCAACATCTCGGTGGCATGGTTCAATGTGTTATTTGACAGGCTTTCCTAATGTTTCACCATTTGTATCACTTAAAATTTTGACAAGTAAATATATTCTTTGATCTCTCCCTTGAGATTCCTTTCGCAATGGCCTCCTTTGGGATTTTAGTACGTGAAACCTTTTTGTTATACTTGCTTTTCTGATTTGCCTACGATGAGTTTCATTTTCCGTTAGAGCTGCCGTATTGTGAGCAAATACCTTCATTGCCAATAGGATACATTACCATGCTCTTCTAAGCGATGATAATGCAAATACAAATACAAATACAAATACAAAACCTGTAGATTGTCTCTGAATATTTGGCTCATTTTTTGCAGGGTTTTCATTCCATCAACAAGACCCCTCTGCGTCTAGCTGACGTTCAAAATATTTCGCAAAACATTTCACCTGTTTACAAAAGGGAAAAGTCCGATGATTGTCCTTTACAAGGTACATCTGATGATCCTGAACCAAACTTCGTAGGCCATAATAAAAGATCAAGGACTAGTGATCCCCACTCCAGCCATGCAAATGGTTCGGAAGATTCAACTACAACAACACATGATCTTGGCATATCTACAACCATGACAACCACCTCAACAAATTTTTCCTCTGCCTGTTTGGAATTCCCATTGTTAGAGCCTATCGTACCCAAGAATCATAACCTCCAATCCTTTGACGCTTCTAACCTTGAGAAATCCGTTCCCCCCGGCTACTTGAAATTCATCAACAATTTGGAAAACGAAATCCTCAACGTTTGCATGGAGAGGGAGACGTTGAAGATCGAAGTGATGAGAGCTCAAGCAATGATCAACGTTCTTCAATCACGTGTCGAGCTTCTCAACACAGAAAATGAAGAGTTGAGAAGGGTTGTTTGAGCTATTTGTCGCTATTTCCGGCACCTATGTAGTTCTTTTCCTTTTGTTGTTAGTTAAGAGCCATGCCTCAGAACTGTATTGATCTTCTGAATAAGGAAAAGCAAGGAGTCTAAGCTATTTATGGCACTCATGTAGTCTAATTTTGTAGCAGTTTGTTGTAGTGTGAATCTGAATGGATGTGTATGACCATTGCAATGCCGTACATTAGATCAATTTTATTTAAATAAAATGTTTGCTTAATAATTCAGAGTATCTAAACCATCTTTTGTACAGTTTGTCAATGGTATCGAACAGAAAACCTGACTTCATGATTGCATCAAGTCTTCAAACGTGATATGCAGTACGTACTCGATATACACACATCCTCTATGAGTTTCTGCGTCATCTATTTTTTAAGTAATATAACAATATATGCTATAGTTTTCTTATAACTTCTTAAAAAAGCAAAAAAAAAGGGCTCAAATGGTATGATTCTTTTGTCACCCCAGAATAAAAAGAATAATTTCATAGTTCTTGATATGTGAAAATGTGTCATTGGGCACTTCATTATTTTCTAAAAGGGCTACATATATTTTTTTTAATGTACGAATTTACCATTGGATACACTTTAGATATATATTATTTGCCTAATTTGTCCATACCCATGCTCATTTCACAACCTCTCATTATCTAGACAAAGTTCCAACTCCATGCTTTGAAACCAGTTCAGCTCGTTCATTTAGTTAACAAGCCGAGCTCGAACTCGAGTTTTAGATTCGTTCTGTAACGAGCCAAGCTCGAGTCTCAAAAGTTCAGCTCGGCTCGTAAAAACTTAGTTCATTTTAAAGACTCAAATCGTTTAAAGAGACTTGTTAAGTAAATGAGCTTAGTTGTAAACGAGCTGAACTTAAACTCAAATTTGGGCTCGTTTAGTTAACGAACTAAATTCGAGCACTTCAAAGCTCGGCTCAACTTGACTTGTTTATTGTCCTATTTGGGACACTGACATGCTGCAATTAGTTTCTAGCTGTGTACTTATGGGCAGATCATATGCTTGACGCCACAAACCAATGAAATGTAACTTCAACTACTTTGTGATGCGATGGATCCCCTGTCCAATATAATAAGTTTTAAGAATTAACAAGTCTAGGAACATATATGTTTCGTATATCTCAAAACATAAATATGTTCAGAATTGTCAGATACACGTGGAGTTTACATGATTACGGAAGATCTCGCGTACATCCGACAAGTCCTACAGAAACATCTATATTCAGATATACACAAGACATCTGCGTTCTTAAACTTTGAAGAAAACCAACCACAAAATGTATACGAGTAGGATGAATTTTAAAAATGGACATTAACAGCTAATCTTGTCAAGTTCTATTCATCAATGTATTTTTGCTTTGCTATGGAGTACAAATACGGATATGAATACGACATGATACGGATACGATGATACGTTAAAATTCAAAATAATAAAATATGGGGTATGCTAGGGATAAGCTGTAGGGATGGTAACAGGGCGGATCGGGGCCGGATTTGCCCATCTCCGCCTCCGATCCCCAAATCCGAACTCTACCTCCATCCCTGCCCTATTTCCCAACGGGGAACGAACTTCCATTTCCCCCCCCCCCCCCCCCCCCCCCCCCGCTTTATTTTTTTAAATTTAACAAAAAAATTAATTCATCAAGATAAATTAAAATTTTAAAGAGTATATTCTAGACTAACCATTTGATGAAAACATTACTAAACAATCAATATTCTACCAAATACACACAGATTATCCGAAGTGGACGCAAATATTTACAACTACTAAACATTACTAAATATTATCCGAAGTAGATTATCCATCAAACAAACCATACTAAGTATTTACAAGACTACGTAGCATAGAGTCTAAATTTTGCCTAACCACAAAACATAGGGCCTAACCACAAAACATAAGTCCAAATTTCTCTAATAAAAGCATAAAGTCTAAATTGTTCCACAAGGACCACAATGAGCATACTAATTTAACTTGTTGATCCCATAACTATTTGACTTGTGTTGATCCATTTCAAGTAGCTGCAAAAAATAAAAAATAAAAAATCATATATTTTGAAGATCTAAATTTACATAACATAAAACATTATGCACTTTATTTTTTTTTTTAAAAAAAAAGAGAGAAGAGAGTGAACTTTTACTTATCAATCATCAATTGATATTATATTAGACTCATAATAATCATTCACATCGTCATCATTGATTGTGGGGAAACGATGATCCGGCATTGTTGGCTCGCCTTCAAATGTCACACATTTTTTTTTTGTTACATAACGATACAGAATTTATTTTCAATAATAGTGAAAAACATGAATAAAAGATGATAACAATTACCTCCATGCTCAAGAGCGAACAACCAACTTTGAGCACACATTAATGCTTCTAAAGTCTTAGGGTGAAGCCTATTTCGATTTGGACTCACCACTCTACCACTTGTGCTAAAAGAAGACTCCAATGCAACAGTAGATACGGGTATGACCAACACATCTCTAGCCGTGGCTTGCAACGTAGGATACTTCAAACCGTTGGTCTTCTACCATGCCAATATATCAAAGTCCGGACTTCTGGGTAACACATCATCCTCCAAGTAATGATCCAATTTAGATCTCACATGAGAAGTTTTGCCTTTCTTATTTTGAGAAACAAATAAATCAAAATCCGTGAGAGCATCACCGCTTGAAATAGATGTCTTGCTTGAAAATCCATCATACTTGTTGCTATTTTTACTTTGGTACACCGTAAGCAAGTCATAACAAAGTCTTTGGATGTCTTCAATCCTCAATTCAATTTGAGATTTAATCACATAAATTCTTGAGAAGTAATATTTTATCAACTCCATCTTGTACCTAGGGTCCAAGATAGCTGTAACTCCCAAAATGCCATGAATTTGTTTCCAATACTTCTCATATTTCTCTATCATTTTCCAAGTCATGTTCTGTACCACATCATTCCCACACACAACCCACTCTTGTAACCTAAGTTTAATAGTACACACACTTGCAAAAATAAGTTGGAAGTTGGATATTTAGTCCCACTAAACAATTCGGTGACTTTGTAAAATTTTTCCAATCTCCCACGTATTTCTGCAGCTAAGTCCCAGTCGACATCACTTGGACAACATTTACAATGTGAATCATGGAATTTCAAACGTTTAAAAGCCTCTCTATATTCTATGGCCGTACAAAGCATCAAGTAGGTAGAGTTCCACCTTGTGGCACAATCAAGAGCCAACTTTCGGCCAAATGGAATTTTTAACTGACGAACAACATCTTCAAATTTCTCCTCCCTCTTTGGTGTTGCTGTTCAGAAAGCAACACTTTCCCTAACTTTTTCAATTGAACTCTTAATTATCTTTAAGCCATTCTTCACAATCAAGTTAAGAATATGACAAGCACATCGTACATGAAACAAACTCGTACACCGCGAAAAAGAACCACTCCCAAATTTCTCCAAAATAAGTGGAATCATTGCATCATTAGTAGTAGCATTGTCAACTGTCAAAGTTGAAAGTTTCCTATCAATATTCCACTCTAGAAAAGTAGTCATCAATATATCACACAATGCTTGCGCCGTGTGTGGACATGACACATACACAAACCTAGATAGCATAATTATAACAGTTGTTATATGGTATAACAAACAATCAAATTAACTAGCATTTAGAAATTACCTAAGTATGCGGATTTGCAATTTTCAAGAATCGTCAATGAAATGCACCGTGATGACCATGAAGCCTCTTTTCTGATTGCTAGATGTCCGCATATCGATTGTCACACACACTCTACTTCCATTTCTCTCTATAAGTTTCATTGTCTTCACCTTCTCAACATCATATATTTTCAAAATATCACTTTTAATAGTATTTTGTGAAACCATGTGAAACAAAGGTTGAAGAGCATGGGCAAATCTTCTCGATCCAATATGTTCGACTATGGATAAAGGGTATTCATACATTATTATCATACAAGCTAGCTGTTTCCTAGCAAAATCTTGGTCAAAGGTATAAGTCTCAAGTTTTCTTTTTCCCTCTCCCATTATTGTTGTGAATAAATTGGACACCGGAGGATTTCATAGCAATCGAAGAGTCTCATCCGTTACATAACCTAAGAGTCTCCAATTATGATTTCATATCCTCCATTTACGGCGTGCAATCAAAAGGATTTATACTTTCAACATCTCAAAGATTTCTGACTGTTTTATTTGTATCAATCTCGTTCTTGGTTTTGACATACACGAAAATTTTGTCCACGGAAGAACTCCTAAATTTCGTTTCTTCAAGTAAGAGAAAAGCAAGCACAAGAAAGTTCGACAAACAGACGTACATGGGTGTTACTCCGTTTGTGAGAATCGTTTACCCTGAGAGATAAATGTCAAAGCAAACCTCCAACATTAAGGTGAGGCAGCAATTTTATTTTAAGAGGACTGTATGAAACACATGACTCGGTTCGATTTATTTTTTCCGATTAAGTTTTCATTACGTTTATGCATTATACCTTCAGTTTCAATGATCAATAAAATAGATGTATATTTTCTAAAATTTTGGAGTGTGTATGAATTTATGTGAGTGGTTTTCCCTACAATTAACTGCTCCCTAAGTCCCAACCTCCCACTAGGAGAACTCCAATGTAAAATTGTAAAATATAAAGAATCAATCATAGAGGAATTAAATAATATTCACTCAATTTTAAAATGGGTGAATTAAACAAGATTATTTAGTACAAAATGGTGAGCTAAAAGCCTAAAAGATTCAGAAATCCACATGCATTACTCCTTGTTTGGGAAGCAACGGATATGTGCACATTAGGCATCAATTAGGTGTATTGAGTAGGCTGTTAACTAAAAGAGTGGTAGACCCATCAAAGAAAAGAACAAACATAGCCTAACATGAATATAGTACTTGTCCTAAATCATTTCTTGTGAGGTAGATTCATATGGAAAAAAAGCCAGTTTGTTACTCACTGGCACTCCATACTCTTTTATCTTTTTGTCATCACTAGAGAGAGAGAGTTATCTTGGAAATGAAACAAAGAAACCTAACCCAACAAAGACTTCTGGGTCGGAAAAAGTCTATTTCGGAGGACATTAATGTGTTCAGAATAGTTAGATATAAGTAGAGTTTATAAATTATTGAAGGTCTCATATGTATTCAAAGGTTTCGGGCATATCTGTGTCTGGAACATCTGTGCTATCAACTCTTTTAAGGTCAGTTCGTACAAGACAAAATATTCTGGGGAGCCCTCACAAGTAGACGATGAGATTGATCGCTAAGGACTAGTTGGCATTAGGTTGAGAGTAATCCTAAAACTGGCCAGATATATCGACTACACACACACACACACATACACACACATACATATACATATATATATATATATATATATATATATATATATATATATGTATTCTTAGCATTACTTGGTTGAGTTGTGGGTGGTGACAATTCCAAACCAACTTGTCACTTTCTCTCACTTTCAAGCATTCTATTAACAAACAAAAACCAAACAGAAACAACAACAAAAGAATGATCTTTCTGCACTTTCCATGAATAACTTTAAAAAAGCATATAAGAACAAACTGCATAACAAATAATTCAAAGAATTTTAAACCCCCTAAATTGTTACATTTTATTAGTCAAGGTCATACAAAAAAAAGAATTCAATGAATCCGGAATTTGATATACAAGGTTCTCTTGTTTACAAATTTGAGTCAAGAAAATGTAAAGAATGATGGGTATTTTTCATATTAATCCAACTCTGAAATTATACCCGAATACCGCCGTATAAAAGATGGAAAAAATTTGAACCTCTTTTAGTACTGGCAATCCACCAAAGTGGATGCGGTGGGCAACACGAGAGGCGATTGTTTTTGTGGTTGTAATTGTTGTTGCTGCTGCTGCTGCGATGGTTGTTGTTTGGAGGCGAATGCGTATTTCGATTCTTCAACTTGATCCTCCACCGGGGCTGGAAGGTTTAGATCCAAATCCAATGACACCAAAATTCTTTGCCTATTGGCTTGTTCTTGATCCTCAGATTCCCCCACAACTGGACTCAACGATAACACACCTCTCTGCTTCTTGGCCTCCCGATCCTCGTACTCGCACCCAATTGGACTCAACGACAACACACTTCTCTGCTTCTTGGCTTCCTGATCCTCGTACTCGCACCCAATTGGACTCAACGAAAACACAGCTCTCTGCTTCTTGGCTTCCCGATTCTCGTACTCGAACCCAATTGGACTCAATGGACTCAAAGACAAGGTTGTGTTGGTTCCTCCAGAAGCTCGATGGCACCTCATGTGACCCCCTAAGGCCTGTCCCGATACGAACTCCGCGCCGCAAACCGAGCACTCATGAACCTTTGCCGATGCCTTTGGCAAGCAATTAGGCCTATTGATCAATTGGAGAGAGAGAGAAGATGAGATGTGATCCTTGATTTCTCCTCCTTCTTCTTCATCGTCGTCGGACAACAATAACATCTTCTTCCTCTTCACCTCCACCGGAGCCGGTTTAAGCCTCTTATGGCTAGCCCTGTGTCCCCCCAAAGCTTGGAACGAAGGAAAACTCCGATCACAGGTCTTGCATTGGTACACAAACATCCCCACCTTGCCACCACCCATGGTCGACGGAGCCTCCAAAAACCTCTTACTCGTGTATCTGAATCCAGTCCTGTTTTCGTGATCGCGAGGATTTCCTGGGTTTGATGATTTCGGGTTTATCGACTGGCCCTGAGCCAGAAGAATCAGGCAATTCGCCACCATGTCTTCTTCCTCTTCCTCCGTCGTACCACTCTCGGCGAATTCGTTCGAAGAATAATTGTTGTCTCCATCCCCACTGGAAGAATTAGGAGTTGCGATCGAGAAGGGGATTGGGGATTGAAGCCTCTGACGTTTGGTTCGCTTGCCTTTGATTATGTGGGCATGGTCTTTAGGACCACCCACGAGTTCCTCTAACGTTTCCATGGAGGTAAGGGGGAGAGAGAAACAAGGTGGCGGAGTGGAGGGGGGGTATGTATATGTATATATATGGATATAGTGAATGTGGGGAGAGAGAGGTTAGGAGTCAAAACTCTGAAAAAGGGCCTTTGATGGAACAGAGTAAGCTGTGTATTTGTTTGCCTAGCCGTTCTTGAAAGCTATGGTTGTCCACAGTCTATATAACAAGATGGGTGGTTGAAATTTTGGAGATGAAGGTTGAGAGAGAGAGAGAGAGAGAGAGAGAGAGAGAGAAGAAAGAGAGGAAAACAGAGACCATTGTAAAGTGAGGACATGCTAAATAGGGGGAGGAGTTTAACAGTTGGAGGAGGTGAGATTTGTTGAACGTAAAATCCGTTTCACTCTCTCTTTCTCACACTTAATTTCGCCTTTGCCAACTCACTACACCAAGGATTAATACACACATGTACATACATACATACATACATATATACGAGACTAACACTTTTTTATACCAATATTAGATCAACATCTAAAATCTTCATTCCTGATTAAATTTTAATGATCCGAACCGTTCAATGTGTTTAAAACACGATGTTAAGGATACCCGCGAGAAATCAGCTCAAAATATTATCGAAAATGGATTGATCCAAGCAGTGGTTCATAAAACAGTTCCTGTCAGCATTTTGAACCACTGCTTCGATCAAGCTTTTTCGGTAATATTTTGAGCAGATTTCTCGCGGGTAATCTTAAAAACGTATTTTAAACACATTGAACGGTTCGGATCATTAAAATTTAATCAGGAATGAAGAGTTTAGACGGTGGTCCAATATTATTTTAAAAAAGTGTTGGTCTCTTAAACCTTTATATATATATATATATACATATATGTATGTGTGTATATGGACAAGAGGGTGATACTAAAACAACATAATACAAGTTTAGTTAGAGGATATGCTCCAAATTATATTCGTCCCCTCTCCTCTTTTCCAAAAAAAGAAAGGGTCTTTCCAAATTTCAAATCCTGATTTCACTCGAGGATATGGGTACGAATGTCAATGAGACGATCGAGGACAAATTTAATGATCTCACTTCTAATTTTCGAACTTGTTATCCATTTTTATTCTCCTCCTATTTCCCGAACGGGAAACAATTTTCAACTTCCATTCATGTCCCAAATGGGACTCCGAAAATTTTTCAAGAAAAAGAATATCTTTTATAATTTCATTAAGTAATTACAAAAAATAATTTCTAAAAATATATATTTAGTGGTTATAAAGATAAGAGTGCATATATATACGTATATTTTGTACATATAAAAAACGAATGGGGATCAGAGCAGAGATTGAATCGGAGATCTATAGACTTGCATCCGTTATCGAGCTCAATTCGTAATTTTTTTAAATTAAAACTCGTTTAAAATTAAGTAATAAAAAATTCGACTTAGAAACATATAAATAAGCTTAATAAGTGGTTAACCTGGCTGGTTTATACCTAACTGGCAGTGGAGGAGGTGAGTTTTTATTTTGTAGAGAGAGAGAGAGAGAGGGGGAGGGAGAAGGTGGATATGATTGGAGTGCAAGCCTGGAACCACGGAATCTGCGGTGCTCCCTTTCTTTCCAACTTTCCTTCCCTTTTCCAATTTGGCTTCCAAAAACCCCCCATCTTCTTCTTAATTCCATGGGACTCCTCTATGTTCTTGGTAATTCTCTTATGTAGACCCAAAAGGATGTGGAAACTTCACGATTCAGTGATTTAAGTAAAAAGACGACTTAATAATTTAAGCTTATCATATGATTAGGACAAGATTCTCAACATTTACTCTGACTGAGGTTTTGTGACGATCATGAAATCGTGGGGTGCGACTTGTTCCCTTTACGCTTGACGATGATCTATAATTAATGAGCAAATCTACACGGACACAAATGTGTTTAGAACTATTCGATTCACGTGAGACTTAAATATTTCAAAAGGCTTTATGTGTATTGGCTAATTTTGAATACATTGTGTTCGTATATGTATTTTAGAACTTTGGTATGTAAATTCTTACTCTAGTCATCTCATTTTGTTTGTTATATAGCCAAAAAAATTAGATAAATTACAATCACATATCATGTATTAAACAAGGATTACCGTTTGAGGCTATCCTCACGAGACTAGCTATGATATATATAGCATATGAGATTGCATATATGTGGCTATAACTCAGGAAGAATTCATGAACAGTCACAAAATATAATTAAACTCACATTTTTAATAGTATATTCTTATAGAGATAGATTTCATTTTCAAAAGTGAGAGTTAAAAATTCTACATGCATGATTGAAAGAAGCGACGGGAACGATACAATCTATGCCTTCTATCTATCCCAGACTGAAGATTGTTAGGCTGTGCGGGCTCTCGTAATTGAACTTTATGCATGATTAAAAGGGTGTAGTTTTCTTGATTAAAAAATAATGGGCATTTCAGAAAGAGGAATAAGCTTATCAATTAAATAAAATCATGTATTTTAAAGGAGGCAAGTGGCTTTCTATAAGAGTTCATAAAATCTGTGGACAAAAACGTAAATACATAGAAAAGGCAAGGGCTGTTGTTCAAATATCCCGAAACTTTCTCACATGGAAGTTAATAAAGACAAAAATAAAAGCAACTAACTGCCCAATTGTCATTTTACACGTGGAACAACACCAACCTGAATTGTACGACATATCCATGGAACCACCTGTCAACAAATTAGTTGTAGCCTCACTTTGCTTCTTACACACTAGAAAATCATCAAATTAATTAGCCATACTCCTAATTTTATTTTAATTGTACTTAAGTTTTGACTTACATCTCCTCGAGGGTCACACAATACACACACACACACACACAAAAACCTCTCTTTTATTAATCAAATTTTGATGATTCAAACCGTTCAATGTGTTTAAAATATATTTTTAAGGATAACCACGAGAAAACGACTCAAACAAATACTAAGAAGAGCTTGATCTAAATATTTTTTAATAAAACTATTCATATCAATATTTATGAAAACTATTTCGATCGAGCCTTCTCAGGTATCTTTTTGAGCCAATTTTTCGTAGGTACTCTTAAAAATATATTTTAAACATATTGAACGATTTGAATCATTAAAATTAGATCAGAAAATGAGAAGTCCATATTTTAACCAAATGAGACATCCCTATATATAATTCAGATTATTTGGATCAATTTACACGCATCTCGACTAATCTCTAGAGAATTAATCATATCGTTCACTAACGGGTGTGTCAAGGCAAAATCTCGTATGATTTAATTTCATAAGAGTTGATAACACATGAGAAATTTTGAATTTGAGACTTTGGAATGAAATAATCCCTAAATTTCAAGCCTTAACTATTAGGCTAATCTCTTCAAATTTACATATGGATTATTAAGCATATGATTAGATATCTAATCGATCAGTTCATGTGCTGTTGACCCACCCTATCTTCTAATTTAATCTACTTGATATGATAAGTCACCTCTTTGTATGGACCCTTTCCCACATCTCTCTCTCTCTCTCTCTCTCTCTCTCTCTATAATAATATTTTGGAAAATAAGTGTGTGTCAGTGTGTGTATACTGTATACAGTTTATAAGCCAACCATGAGGATCATTTGATTGGATGGTTTGGATCGGTTGCATTTGTACCAATTGGAGCTTCAATAATTTCCAGCATCTTTCATTTCTTTTTTTCTTTTTGAATATTTGAAGCAACAAATCAAGGAGTGAACCAAGGAACGCTCAAAGGTAAAATGACTATTAGGTAGAAGAAGACATGAGATCAAGAATGAGAAAAAGAGGGCAATCAAGGGGTTCGAAATTAACCCGTCTCCGTTCTCAGAATTCGTATTCGAAGAACTCGATCGATGGTTGTTAAGACCTAATTATTAGGGTTTTTTTGAAAATAAATAGATGAGATGTCAGTTCGACAATAATGTATTTTTGTGAATTGTGATTGCATTTTAACAGAAAGATCCAGAACAGAATAGTTTGGGATCAGATCTACATGGACGAAAGATGAGAAATTCTAGATCAATTCGATTATAACGAGAAGTTAACAATTGAATTAGACTCTAACAGTGTAGATAAAGTTAGATTTTCAAGAATCTGAATAAAACTGATCTAGTTAGAGACCAATTGTTAGAAAGTGTAATTTGCCTCTAATGAGAATTAGAGATCGGGAAGGACTTGAATTAGTAAATGAGAATCACAATAAAAGCAGAACGAGTACAAATGCACTGTAATTCGTTACTAAACGTAATACATTGAGAATTTACAAAATTAAATACCGACTTAATCACTAAAGTGTCTTCTCAACCAAAATCTAAGGAGCAAACTTTAAAAAAGTAACCACAAATTTTAGAAAAAATCTTTAGTCTTAGAAAAAAAAATTCAAGAAAATTTTCTAGAATTCAAAATGAATAGACTATATTTACTCGAGTGTGTAAGCTTACAAATCCAAATAAATCCTAACTCTTGATTTCATATTCGAGAATGTTTTCAGAAAAAAAACTTTCTGGGGCCATAACACTATCCACTCACAAGTGGTGTGTCAATGGTTAAGACTATGGAGAGAAGGGTAAGTGGGCAACTTTTGTCCAAACAATTATTGAGTGTGGGTTGTGTGAGGCACGTTTGGGGGATCCCAAAAAACCCAGAATAAGAAGTAGGTTCAAGACAAGCAAGGAATCACTTCATCATGGGTTCCTCTCCTTGCACCCTTTTGTTTAAGCTCACCTCTATGTCGCTCGCACCAAACACACCCTTTCTGTTTCTATATACACTAGGCTCGCTTTTAGCGTCATTGTTTGATAGTATCGAGTCGTATAACTAGTCTCTTCAAAAAAATAAAATTCATATAAAATAGCATGCATCTGATCGTTTCAAAAGTAGAAATAGTAAAAAATTAGCTTCGATGATATCTCTCGTCCTCTCGTTCTCTAAGTTCTTCAGCTCCCGACTCCCCTAGATTACGAAAAATTAATTTCCTAACCAAGCCAATCGTTTGCATTGATGAAAAATGCTAGGGTGTGAACAACTAGTTGAGAAAGTATGCTAGTGGATATAATATACATACATAGGTACATATAGCTGTATTATATATATTCTCCACACTTCACAAGTCACCCATGAGAGAGAGAGAGAGAGAGAGAGAGAGAGAGAGAGAGAGAGAGAGAGAGAGAGAGAGCGCAGTAGCTTCTCAGCAGCTCAATATCTCATGGTTGTTGCAACTAAACAACCAAAACTTCGAATATTATAAAGGATACAAAATCAGAAATAGAATGTTTAATGGAATAGATGAAGCTCTATATGCTCACTCTCATAGTCAACTATGAGGGTAGCTGGTATGCAGGGTCGGCCCCGAGATAAGCCCCGCAAGTCTTGAGCTTGGACAACTCCCGGCGCAAGGTAACAAATTTTTATTTATTTATATATAAAAAACAATAAAAATTCATCAAAAAAATTATTATTCATACTAAATAGGCAATCAAGCTGAGCTCGGATTTAGACAACTCAAATATCGAGACCACCAATGCTGGTTGTGAATATGCAGTAAAATCATCAAATTTTATACAGAATTATATTTTACAGGGTCAACTGATATAAACTCCTATGTACTTCTTACTATCATGTGATTATGTTTCTATACAACGGTGGATCCAAGGTAGATCTCAAGGCCACGTCCCGCTCTAGATGGGGCCACACTTCAATGCTTGCATTGCATGTCATGTTTTTTTATAACCGACGTATCTGACCGGCTTCGAAATTATCTTCAATTTAATATCGATCAGTTCTTAGGAAACCAATCTCATCCTCTAGGCCTATATAAAGTTGGAACTTTTACCATGTATGAACTGACCGCATTAGAGTTAATAGTATCTGGTAGATTTCTAATCTAAGACCTAAATTTCCTTAAGGTGAAATCAATTTGAATTCGGTTGAGTTATCGACATGCAACTCCAGAACTAATTGATGCGGGGAAAAAGATTTCGTACCGATCCCAACTAAATTTATAAAGAGCCAATATCGGATCAAGTGAGATCGGTTCGATTAGGATAATCGGATTGACCAAAAATAAACCTAATTCGACCACAACCACATTGATGGACCACAACTCTCAATCTCGAAAATAGAACAAAAATAGTAATTTAGTTATTTAGAAAACTAGTAGAAGAACAAGATTCTTACAAAATCTTGTAATTTTTGGTAGACAAATTTCGAATGAAAAACAAATAGACAAGAATCCATACAACTTTCTTGCTATTTAAACACATAAATACATAAAAAAAAATATTTATGTACTTTTTTTCTTTTGACAGGACCTAAAAGAATCTACACTCTTCTATCTCAACCTAACTTATTAACAAAAATATCAACCATTGAAACCAAAGTTATCAATCTCGTACCGGCGAGCGTACTGATTTTGTTAGTAGTACGGTACATATCGATACCAGTGTGTGCTGACGTACCGTTTCGGATTTATCGCTAAAATAATATACATATTCAAATAATATTTTTTAATAAACATCATATTAAACATATAAAATAAAGCATCATAATTTAAAAACAAATCACCAAACATAAAAAATAAAAAATAAAAAGATAATTAACCTCAATTTATATCTAATTATCCAAAAAAAATATTAATCGATTTTTTTTGTTTTTTAAATACGAACCAGTACGGTACTTGTCGGAACGGCCCGAAACATGCCGGAACAATGGCTAAAATAGTACTCCGGTGATCCAGTACCGTTACGAGGCTGATACAGTATGGGATCAATAACTTTGGTTGAACCCCACAATCTCGCTGCATTTAAATATTGCTAAAATTCATAAGCCCTTTACTTGTTATTTATTTTTTCCATAAGAGAAATGAAACATCAATTTGCATAAAACTATAGTTATTCTAATGTAAGAAAGCAACACTTTAACACGTATCGTGCTTAATGTTTTTATCTTCCTGCAAAAGTGTCGGCTTCCAGAGAGTAGAATTATTGAGATTAAATTAATCCACCTTCAGAGTCAAATCCAGAAAGCAAACAAGGTGGAGTGGAGTAGGAGTCAATTCTCCATAAAGTAAAGAACACACACACACACACACACAAGCATCAAAATAAAACAATAACGGTAATAAGAATAACAATATAGACAGAGACTTCAGATGAATTTTTGAGAAAAAAAATACAGTAAGAGTGAACAACTTGGATGAGCTGACTTTTGTGTGGAAAGTAATGCAAGAAAAAAACAGTAGGTGGCCAAACTTTGATTGCGCTAATTTTGACACGAACCGTAAAAAAAAATTTAGCAAGGAAAAAATCTGCCCCAGCTTGTAGAGCTCATGGTGGGTGAAGTGATACTAATGGGAGTGGTGCTGGTAGTAATTGTATGAAACTGATGGGTTATCCTATATGCTTCAAAGATAACAACCTTATGCCTACTCTGCCTAAAATTAGGTTTACAAACCACTCCCAACCCCCCAACCCCTTCCCTAAATACGAAACAAAAAATGGGATGAAAAAGGAAGAAAGAATGACTACAAACTCCCTTTCACTTTCAAACAAAGCAATAAAAGACTAAAAGGAAAAAATCCATTGGTGTGACATCAACATGATAGTAGCGGCATTCTCATGGCACAGAGAGTCAGTGAGGTCCAATGATGTTTCCCTCTAAAATGCAAACAGAACAGCTAAGAAAACAGTGAACCAAGCAAGGCTGTTGTTCCAAAAACTGGAAATGATATCCGGAATAATGTCAACCAGAAGTAGCAGCACGTGTGTGTGTCTGTATGAGTGTGTGTGTATGGGTCATATGGGCACCTAACTAGAAAAGGATCAAGAACCTAAAGCCCCGGCTTTCCATGTGATTCCTACTATTACAGCCACTAACAAATATGGGAACACAACAATATAATTTCCAACTTTCGGGGATGCTTTTGGAAGTTATTATCATATAAGAAATAAGGAAAACTTAGTTTAACTCTTCCTTTCAGCTTCCTGATAGTAACTGGTTGGTGCATGTTTTGCTCAAAGCAGTACCACATTGGATTGTCTTGTACCTCGAAGTTTCAGAAACATATCCGTGTAGCCAACTAAACAAACTTTCAAGCCTATTACAGGCTGTCAGATACATGAATTATGTAGTCACTTGATTTAAGCTATGTCCGTGTGGACAGAGCAAGAGGCACACTGAAACTTCAACTTTGTTTATCAAAAAAGAGATGAAAGGAGATTGAGCGTCACTCGAAAAGGAACTTCCTTCCATCTAATGACGACATCTCCTATTGCCAAAACCAATATTCTCCTTGCCCTTTGTTTATTTAACCACCCTCCAAGAGGATCAAATCTCTCATCTTTACAGGCCCGTTAGTTGATCTATGATGTAAATGACTGTAAAAATGAAATAATCCCAGATGGTACCATAACAGGTGTCTGGGAGGGTTATGTCTGCCATCTCGGACTTGAACCCACAACCTGACGGCTAGCAGACTGAAAATTTGACCACTGAACTAGCAATTACCCCATGTGTACATGACCAGGCCATCTAAAATTCCATCCCCTCGTTTTATTTTCGCTTGGTGCCACTTGTAACTTCTTTCTAGTAGCTTAAATCTTCTTTGTTTCCTTATTAACATCACTCAGCCATTTCAGCTACTCTAAATTCAAGTTTGGGTCTGGGATATGGTGGAGGGATTTATGGAAGGAAAGCAAAAAGGAAAGGAAATCATAGCAAAATGAAGTGATAGCAAGATTTATTTAATTGATTTCTGTATTAGTTCCCTTTTTCTTGGTACATCCCTAGAATCCATGGTCTAATCGAAGTCTAAGTTTCTGATATGTTTTGTCTTGCCCAGTAACATTCAGTACCATGCATCATAGCAGGTTTTATAGCAATCCTATTAAGTTTCTCTTTCAACTTAGTTGGCATTGTACTATCACAAATTCAGATCCCCATTTCCCATATCCCCCTCTAATTTTATAGTCTACATCCTGCTCAACCTCCATCTTTATGTACAACGGGCTAAATAAAAACAGAATATGGTCATCCTTACAAGTATGTTGTCTGTGTACCACACTCATCTCAACTTGATAGATTACACTTTAGATATCTATCTTTATCGAACTTGATTGATGCTGTGCAGATTCTACAGCATCTTCCGATAGTTCATAACAGATAGTCTACCTTAATCGGCTAATCAAAGTACAGGCGCCTCATCAACAAACAACATGAATAAACAACAATACTAATGTATGAGTGTATCGATTAGAAAATGCTGTTGTGATATGCTCTCAGTCTTGATTTGACCCAAAGTTCAACTTGTCTAATTAAGCAAGGATGCCCACAAAATTCTTCTTGTATCTGACATGCCATTTGCAGCAATAACAACATATATGTGTACATACTTGCCTTCCCAGTCACGGTGCCTGCCTTCCATGTTTATCTGAAATAACATGGGCCAAAACAAAATAAATACAAACTAAAAACAAGAAAATTATTGCACAAATGGCCAGGGATGAGTTATTGTTAGTTTAAACAATCTTTTCTTTTTGCTTTATTTCCTTTTCTCATATATAATATTATACGAAAAATAAAACAAAAGAGATGCTGGTATAACATCGGGTTTCCTCCTCATCCTCCTATGCAATCTTAATGTCATCTGGTCTTGCTCACTCAAGTGTAGGTAGAATTTATTGCTCTCTTCCTGTATGCTACATTGCACTACCTCTCTTCTTCTTTATTAAAGCATGGAAGTTCTTACCTTGCCCAAGACAGAAAAATAACAAACTGTAGAACTACATGACTTGCCAAGGTTTATCATTGTTTCAAGGAAATATAAATTGGTGAAACATGTCAACATTGTGAACAAGAGAGTGTCAAATCTTACTTGGTTCCTTCATTAACTCGTGTGACTGAAAAGAGTTAGTAATATTATTAATTTGTATCCCAGTAGACAACTGGAATACAGATGGGTGCAAACCATACAACAAAACGGATGATCATTTCAATTGCTTGGCAACATCTAAACTCCAATATTTAACGCTCTTCACATGTTAAAAGGCTATTTCCCCATGAACAAAGAAAGGGCTACCTTGATTGCTCCTCCCTATACATACGAGGAGATTTTCTGTTGTCAACTGCACTATTTATCCCCTTGAGATTTTTCCAGTTAACCACCAAAACAGTGATGAGTCGCTGGCTCCATCTCTGACTTCTCAGATATGCAATTATAGAAAGAAAATGTAACCAGCGTATATGACAGCACACGGATCTTAGGTGTTCCTTGACTCAACAAACACAGAAGTTGTTCTTGGGGGAACTGTAAAGCACCCAGTCAGTGTTTCATATATAGAGTTCCTCAAAATTTCATCAGTTGAAACCACCTGCACAGGGTTCAGAAAGAGAAAGGGGCATTATGAAAATGAATCCCACTGCAGCCATGGCAAATGGCAAAGATATTTGAGTTTCCATTACTTCGCCAGTTTTTCTCAGCAATCAGTGTAGCACTGCTAAAATTAAATGTTAAAAAGATGTTCTGGTGCTATGAGGATATGAAAATGGGTTCTTAACCTATAAACATCTCTATTATTGTTACCAAAAGTCACATAAAAGCTTAGGGTCGTAGAGATAGTAGTATTTTAATCATTTGTAATGTCAATATCTCCCATATCAAATTCTCATTCACAGCCAAACACGTACAAGTATAATTATTATCAGTAGGATTCAAACACAGAACCTTTCCCGATAAAATGCTATGATATTGACCACAAAGTCAGATGCAAATTTCATCTTTTAACAGCAAACGACATGTTCAAAAGTAAAAACACAAGCTTATACGTCAAATGAAAGCCAAACTGGCCAAACTTTCTTCCAGCTAATACGAAAGAGAAACGCAATACCTGTACGGGGTGCAATTCAAACGTTCTTGTCCGTAGTGCAGGGATGGTAAATGATACAGCAGTTGGACAGGAATTGAATATAACAACAATATATGAGTATCTGTCAGAAAAAAGCAATTATCTTGTCATTTCACTGGCATTGGTATGCATACAAAAGGAAAAACGAAAAGAAAAATACATTATTAAACTTCTTTTTACTCACAGGGGATCCAGTTGAGATAACCCAGGGACACCTTCATGACCATCCTCAATGCTCATCACAATAACTCCGGGGATCCATGAGGGACCAGTGTTATGGAATCGTAAACGTTGCTAAACAAAAATGCCAGCACATTACTTCAGATATACTGAGTGTAATGGTTTTTTATTTGCAGCCCTGCTTCGTGTATTCCTCAACAAATTTAAAGCAGAAATAGTCATATGCTACAATGTGAGGGAGAAAAGAGAGATTAGAGAAGATAGAATCACTCAGGTAGCACCCAATATAGATAAGCCTCATCCCTTGCTGTCGAGAAAAATGACTTTGGAGGGTAGCCAATTTAGAACTTGAATATGAACATATATAATCTGAGACGATGCCAAATAATTTTTTTCAAGGACAAAACATAGTAGGTTTCCATGACACTATATCAAAACCCCAGGCAGAAGAAGGAGTTACATGCATAGCAGACAAAGGAACGAGATATTAAAGCTAACCTCAACAAAATCTAATCCATCATTTGGTGGCAAACTACAACTGAGAAACATGAAAAACGGATCTTCCTTGGTGACTAGTCATTCAGTATTATTAGGAGGGTTTAGACTTTGTCGGTTGTGCTATTTTGTTTACCACCCCCCACCCCCACCACCACACACACACGCACGCGGCTATCTTTTTCTTCCTTTGTTGTACTGATAGAAAGGGCCTGATCATAAACTATAAGATCGGTTGACAGTTGACAGTACACTATCTGAAGCCAACCAACTTTTAACTGGTCCAGCATACTGAAGCACAAATCTCTGCATTAGTAACATTCTATTTAAACCAGAAAGGAGCATGTGAGGATTGCGTCATCAGCATCATTAATAGGGACTCTCAGCCAACAGTCCAAAGTAGAAGACCTATAATGTAATTAGTCCATGAAATAACAAATTACGGGCGGAAGTCTTGTTGATACACTAGTTCCAAAAAAAAACCTTTGCACTAAACATGCGAATTAGATGTTATCAGATAACATCATCTGTTTTATGCATTATAATTTGACTAATACAGATATTAAAGTCAAATAAAGTTAATCTGTTGACTTTCATATCTTTATTACTCAAAAAAGCAAAACCACCAGATAGCATTATCTGTTTTATGTGTTCTAATTTGACTAATACAGATATCAAATCCAATAGATAATATTATCTCTTGGTTTTGAACAAATAGTGTTATCTGTTGGTTCTGATACTGTTATCTGTTGTAGCATTATCTGTTCATTGTTGAAGTAATGAAATTGATGGAATAGATAATTTTTATGCATTATTATATGTTCCTTGTTTTAACAGAGAACTTTATATGTTGGCTTTGATATCTTTATTACTCAAAACCAAATCAACAGATAACATTATTTGTATTACTCAAAACCAAGATAATGTTATCTGTTATGATAACAGAAAAAACGAAAACATCAAAGAAGAAGAGAGAGAAAACATACAACTGACAGCTAAACAAAATAAAGGCAATTTCGTCCATTAAAGGACCTAATCTATTAACACTACTAAAATAATGGACCCTAACTAAAAAATCAAATTAGCCATACTTAATGGGCCAAATCAGTCCTTTTCACCAAATTTCCACCATTAATATTACTTTCTTACAAACAATATTCAAACCATCTGCAACACTTGAAAAGAGCCACTTATTAACTAGAAAGTATTATAGTCGCTGTTCTGACCTGGATGGCGTTCGCTGTCCGCAAACGAAAAAGTGGTGAAGAGTACCTAATTTGTAACACATTCAGAAAATTCTCTACAGCAGAAAGAATCTGAGTACTCTGAGGCTTGAAGGATGGATCAGCTAATCTTGGTTTAATGCTGAAGAAGGAAACAAGGCCGTCAGGTTTCTCCAGATATATAAACGGGATGCTCAAAGAGGTAGACTAAAATGTCAAGGGCCAGGGTAGACCATAAGAAAAAAACTGCCTAGCATATTAAACTCTAAAAGAAGTTTGAGCAAATATTCCTACAAAGTCACTAGTGGCAATAGAAATAATTGAATGCTTACAGGGGCCAGCTCTTTTCATTTTTTCCCTTTGGTGGAAGGCCCACACCCCAATTGTTAGAATTGTAGCTGAAGTCCAACCTGAAACAGATTCAACTACCCATTAAGTTTGAGGTGAATTAAGTCATTCCTAGTATGATGCCATAACAGTAGAAGCAAACATAGAAATCAATAAAAATAGTACTCAGTTGAGCATCATCAGCGAGTTTGAACATTGTCTACAGAGAGAGAATAACAATGGGCAAGCGAAAAGAAAGAACTTTTAGGTAACTATACAATTCTTATTACTGCAGACCTGTTAAACCAATCACCAGAATTATATGAATCACGGTCCAGTGATTTTGAGCGCAGCATCTCATCACCAGAATGGAAAAAGGGTATCCCCTATGAACAGTGAAATCATTTATCATTGGTAAATCAAGAAAATAAAAACAAATTATATCTTATTGGAAGAAACTCCAGTGAAATTTCTCAAGAGCTGATGCTATATAGCCAAATCATGACATGAACTTGCATGCCTGAGGAATTTAACTATCTCAAATGAAGAAATTGTTGGTGGCTATTGCAGCAGACTCGTAGATGTTGTGACATGTCGAAAAAATACTAAGAAAGGATGGGTGCATATGTTAACTAGGCTACCATGGACATCAGCTAACATCTACAAAGACAAGCATTGCAAAGCTCCTTTTAGTACAAACAAAACCAAAAACTTGGATGGTAATATAGCCAACAACTAAAGGATACATGAAAAACAACTAAAGGGCACAGCCCATATACAATCAGGAATGAGAAAACAAAAATGGAATAGAAAAAGGAAGGAACAAAACGGAATAACAGATAGACCCAAACCCCTAATACAAATCAAAAACCACCTAAACCATCTTCCATGAAGCTCTTAGATGCACCTATATATATATATATATTTGGGCGGGGGGTGGGGGAAGGAATCTGAATGCACCAACTATGGCTACCTACACATATATCAAATGTCTGGTATAGCACTCTTGAGCTAAAGCTCAAAATATTCTCTTACATAAATTCTCTGAATCACAGCAGAGGACTTCATTTATGGGGGCCAGCAAAGAGACAGTCACCTCCATAAGATATGCCATTTTGTAGCACTAAAGAACCTCATTCAGTTTGCAGCACTATTATTGTGCTACACATGAATGCAGTTTTCTAGTGCTGCACAATGGCAGATCTAGTGGTGCTGCCAGAGGACTTATAAATTGAAAGTTCATCTATATATGGTAAAGGGGGGTTATCCCCAAAAGGTATCCAACCGACAATTACTTCCCAAATTCACTGCTTGACATAAGCACGAGAGAGAGAAAACAGTAGGAGAATACTGTACCTGCGAAAGTGCTATTATACTTGTTGCCAAATGATTTAATCTGCACCTCTCATCTATTGACATTTCCATTGGAGTCTATACAAGTGAAAAGGATGCAAGTGAGATGGGAATATAAATGTATGTCTCTGCAATTCAAATTATTGTAGGAGTGACAGAAAAAATACCTTCAAACTCACGATGTCAAACAAGGTCTCATTGTCATGAGCGGAAACATAATTAACCTAGGAAAGGCATAAGACAGTAATCATGTGGTCTTCTCGAAATATTAGAATGGATAACAGGGAGAAGCATGTTCAGCCTTCAACAATTAACAATTGAAGTGATGACATCACTAAAAAGGAAGGCACGTAGATTCAGGGGCGGACCCTTATGGGGGGGGGGGGGGGGGGGGGTGGCACATGCCACCCCCAATTTTTTAATTTTTTTAATTATCATATTACAAGTAATTATTTAATGGTATTAGAACACTTCATGTGATGTCTCAACAATTTTAATCACTACACATTCATATGAGTGTTCCTACATTTAATATTAAGTCTCACATAAATGAATATATAGTAATAGAGGGTATTGGAGGACTACGTGGCGATATCCCAGGATCACACACCAATTCTTTTGTTATTTTAGTGCTTGCCAAGAAAAAGAGTGTGATGTAGGGACTTTTTTTTTATTACTGGGTGTTGGTTATGTGATTACTAATTACTATGTTTTAATTATTGATTATTAATTTTTTAATATTAATTAGGTGTTCATGTTGTATTTTTTTCTTGTTTATAGGATATGTATATTTTGATCTGATTTTTAGATAAGATCAACCTTATAACATGTGAATTTTTTTTTGTGTTATGAAAAATTAACTTAAAACATACACGTGTTTAAATTTTGCCACCCCTGAATTTCATTCCTGGGTCCACGCCTGCGTAGATTACATGAGTGAAGCTAAGTGCGCCCATGCCCGTGTACCATATTAAACTGAAGAGAAGTGGAAGACAACCAGATATAACATATCAAGAACACAATTACAAACCCTTACTGTTTCAGTAGGACTAAGAGCATATGCAACAGGTGACCCACCATAGGTATAAACTTCTGATCCTTTGACCTGAAAAATGAGTGATCTAAAATGAGCTTGATGATCAGCTCCCAGTCACCAGATAAATACTAAGCAAAATAGTCAAGTCAGAAACTTGATCAAATCACTATAACGATAGGGATGGCAATATACGAATATTAGAACAAAACAGCGTGAAACAAAGCTTCTTGCTGATAGAAGCTATTTTATTCATTTGTTGTCGGTTGATGAAATAACTTTGCCAATCCAATCTGTCAAGTAGGAGTGTAAGTCTAAAACCAGCAAACTTAACTAGACCAGAAAACCAAACCGAACCGGCAGTTTGGTCCAGTTCGGTTCGGTTTATTTTTTGTAGAGAACATCGGTTCAGTTTTAGGTTTCTAGCTCTAAACACCGGACAGAACCGGACCGGAATAAAATACATCAAATTCTTTTGTTATAATTTGTATTTTTTGTAAGTTGTATTTGTTTCGTCATGTGCATTTTTAGTAATCTTTATTTTATTTTTTTAATTTGTATTCTTTCAGTTTTCTGGAATATGTATTTTTTCACATTGGGCTTAACTCTTTAATAGCTCAAATAATTAATTTTTAATAAAAAAACCCATTGTTTTTTAACATTTGGCTTGATACTATCAAACCGGAAACGGGACCGAACTAGACCGAAACCGAAGAAACCAAACCGAACCAAACAGGAATAATTCAGTTCGGTTTCGGTTTGAGAAATCCGAAATTTCCGGTTTGGCCCGAGTTTCTCCTCCAAAGCAGACCAGTTACACCCCAAATGTCAAGGTTCTCCTCTTGATCTATTGCTTATATCATAGGGAAAAAATTACTTCACCAAGGTATATGGTGATGCGGAGTAAAGATAGGATTTTGAAAATCTGGATTATGCTTGTAGGTTATGACCAGATATGGACAATCTGTAATTTTATTATGAATTTATTTACTCCATTTTTTTAGGATTATATTTCTCATTTCTTACTTATCATTTTAGATTATGGTAGCGTGCTTTGCTTATATACAGGTCAAATTTTCAATATCTGTTTGGTCTCCTCTCTCTTTCCTTCTCCTTCTTCTATCTCTTCTAGTTCTACATCACATGGGCTTTATAAGAATTCTTTCGAATAAATGTGTCCCTCCCACATAGAAGTAAGGGTAACAATATTTTCAACTCAGCTGACAAAAAAGAAATAATAGCATCTGGAAACTTGGGGATGCTTGACAAACATTGTTACTTGATTATAAATAACTTCAGTCAAAACCTCTAGAAGAGATTTCAAGGAAGGAACTAATATGCCATCAGCAGCGCATATACTATTGGAAAAACAAGCACCGCATCTGGGTGCACTCACTGTCTGCCTGCACATAACACACTGCTCTCCAATCTCTATAAAGGAAAAACAACGGAATCCCTTAAAAGGTTGATAAAAAGACCCAAGACGAGGACAAGTAGAAACTCTATCCCACAGAGAATCAACATCGTCACCTTCAACTTCAGAAACCTTTGCATTATGTTCCAATCAAATCACCCTAAAGATAGTGCAAAGTCCACTAAGTGGAATGAGTTTTGCCATAAAGCAAAATTTTTAGTACAATGCAGCAGTAAGTAATCCATACTCTCCTCATCCCTTCTGCACATGATAACCAGTGAGGAAGAAGATTGCAGTTCGGTCTCCTGTGGCTATATTATTGTCCAACACATATACCAGTATAAGATATGATATCCATGAAGAACAGCTTTCCTTGGAAATGAGAGACTTGCGGAGCCAAATTAAATTCCCATAAACTTTCCTGATGCATACATGTGATCACCAAATGAAACGCTTAGCATCTCATTGGACATCTCCACAATCACTTCTTGAAGGGATACATTTCATGGAAAAATTTACTGGACAACAATCAGCATCTCACTAAGCCTGCACAATCTGTCAACCAGAAGAATGATCCAAGACATCCTGGCCCACCCAAATAATGTCTACCCCAGAAACTGGCACTCTCAAAGGGAAAATAGATGTTTGCAAGACCCTCATGAACAAAAATGAATCAGCACCGGAAAGGAAAAGCATCCATCAGGGTTTTGAATACTTCCTACGCCACAAAGCCCAAGTTCAAGTTGAGCATCTAAGTTGCTGTAGGCCCTCACTCTGACTCAATCTTTACCAAAACCAAATCCATTCCAGCAAATTATTTGGTCTAATCCTCTTTCGGGGTAATTTCACCAAGGTTGTCAGGACTCAGGACTCAGGACTCTCATCTTTTCATATAAGTAAAGATATATAACTTAACGATTATTCATGAAGCCCTAATGTTGGCAATTTCAAAGAAACTGAATCTTTAGCATAAAGACATTAACATATCATAACACCATAACGCCTGGGCTATGACTTGCCCATAATGGCTACATTAATACCTTCATGCAGAAGAGCTATTCTGCTTTAGTATCCATGTCTTCCTTTTGGTATGATAATTCAGGTAGTGGAGCCAGTTTGTTGGGCACAATTCACTAAGGGGACTCAGACGCAATCAATGGGTGTTTTAAGCTTCTTGATGGAGCGAAGGTAGCTCTTGATGAAGAGGATGGGACGAAGTGAAGGAAAGTGAGTCAACAACAGGAATATTGGGGGACAGGGATTCTCACTGAGGTATCTTTATGCACTTCAATAGAAGTTTTCGACTCCATCCTCGCGATTGATAATATGGGAAACAAGCATTTCAAGGTGGCTAGAGTATTATGGGATACGTCCTTTTACCTTTTTCGGGTTTACTGGCTCTGTCTCCATTCAGAAAGGTTATGATGCCTTCAGCTTGATGTGGTGCATTTCTAAGAAATGAAATCAGTGAGGATGTCTAGATGATTAAACAAAGATTAAGGATGTCCCAATTACAAGGATTTCATTTTTTTGGATGAAAGAAATTTTTGTGAATCCTTTCATCTCTGATAGATTTATTAGGAGATACAAATTTCCTTGAGGGCTTTTGTCCTACCTCTATGCTCCTTGAGTATGAAGGTCGCAGTTTTCTGGCACATTGAAAGGATTTATTTACTTTAACCAGAAACATTTCCTTTATGCTAGTGAAAGAAATCAGAAAAACATGTATAGCTCAAAATGATTTGATATTGGCCAGAACTAAAAGCGCAGCAGGTGAATAAAGACTACAACACAAGAAAAAGGAATTACAATCTTGAACCTTTCCAAGTCAAAGAGTGAATAAATCACTTCAAAAGTTATGGTTCAACCGTGGTGCATTGTGTTGTGGAATGTGAAAACTATTATCTAACATTGTTGTGAAGCACTAACCCCAAACTATATTTAGCGATAATCCCTGCAATGCTTTACCTCTTTCCCATCACAGTTGGTCAGCACAAAATCCCTCAGGTTTGCAGCCATCCCCACCTGGCTTACATGAAAAGTACTTCAGCTTATTTATACTTATCAAATCACCAAAGGAAAATACTTCAGTAGCTTATAGATAGAATATGTAAGAAAGGAAGTCCATGAATATAGAAGCCCAATATATGAAATGGTGCTGTAAAAGACCTATAATTTGAGTTCTAAAATTAGTCATAAATTCAAATATGAAAGCTCGCCTAAAATTAGTCATAAGTTTAAATACGAAAGTTAGGAAAATGATTGGGGCCTGCGGTACAAATACATATATATACATATATATGAGTGTCTTGGAACCCGAGGCTATAAATTGAAACATGCCATGCCCAGTTTCATACAATCTAGGTATAGTAGAAGCAGTATTGTGTGGAAAAAAAACATTAATGGTGACATATTATCAATATCTGAGAAAAAACATCCTAGAGATGCATGCAGTTGATTCGTTTACAAGTCTTTCATTATTCACCACATAGGAAGCTAAACCAGTTAATTTGTCAATGTTGTGCCCTATGAACATCATATCGGAAGCATTATTATTGCCTCCAAAGGAGTTGCATCCTGTAAGTCATACTATGCTACCCTGTCAAGAAAAACACATAAGGTTTGGAAAATTGAAAACATCAAAACCAATATCCATCCTAAGCAAAAGTATTTTCACAATTTGCACAGAACCAAGAACTTTTTTCTCAGTCACACGTTAGAAGAATCTATATACTACTCCAACTTTTACCCAACCCATCAATAAGGAGTTCAACTTCCTCTCCATAGGAGTTGAACCCACGACCTCACTTGCATGTGGAAGCCTTCTCACATTCTCCCAAAGGCCATAACTAGTTTAAACAAGTTGACCAAGTAAAGTAGTTTAAAATGGTAGCAACCACCAACCAAAATTGAAGACCATCTCACAACAGTGAACATGTTTGACGAAAAAACAAATAAACAACAATAAAATAGAGAAGAACCGAAAGACAAATTTGCTTCAACTGCCTGAAAGTACTAACAGGAGACCTACATATAATTCACTTAGATGAAGCCATAAAAGTCATGCATGATGCACAGCATTTACCAAAATCTTTCTCAGTTTAAATCACACTATTTTCATACAGCATTCTAAGGCCACCCAGGCAGATCATTATCTGAGCTGAAAAATTAGAACTAAAGGCAATTTAAAGTAAATAAAGGTATCAGGAGTCTAACCTGAATGTGATCCTTTGAATCAGCAAGCATACGCTCTTGAACTGCTTTAGAACCATGGTTGTGATCATTGGGCTGCTTATCAAAAAATTATTGACTATCTCATCATTTACCTAACTGTAAGCCTTACAAAACATAAGAAAGCAAGCAGCTACGACAGATTTTTACTGCTCTCTAGTAAACTAAATACAAAGTTCAAAACGTTTACACGTACACTACAGCAACCAAAATTACTTGCAATAGAATGTGGACATCACAAAAATATAAGGAACGCAGAGGAAAGGACAGAACTCTTCTGGTGCCATTATATTATCATCATTCTCCACAAGTACTAAAATTAGTTACATCTGGAAAAAAAAAAAAAAAGAGAACTCTTATGTTAATTTTACCCATTCAAAGATTTGATTTTGCGTCATATCTGCATTAACAAAGAGATGTTTTCCTCAATACGCCTTACAGTTACGTTAAAAAACGTCCAGATAATTGCAAAACGACATCGACAGTAGGGGGACCATCAAGGCCTTCATGTTTGATTCTTTTATGGTTATCCTACTCTAGATAAAGATAGTAGTAACCCCAACCAGAGATTAGATAGTCTGGCCCAACTGAAGCCCTTCTATAGCTACAAAAAGGGAGTAGGGGATGTCGCTAAGCACCACAGGAATAGAATAAAGATAGATTTCGCAGATCAAAGTGCAAGTCCTAATGACTCAATGTAGACTAGATCTGCATGTTGAGCACTCTTTCCATCAACGGATTCCCTCTTGTGATTGATGCTTCCTCTCTAACTCGATGAGACCACACTCACTTTGTCATCATGATGAAAGCACATTGAGTGAGTCTTCTTTCAGAGTCGAGTACTAGGTGGTCAATGTGGAAATCACAACATTTGTCAGGCTCTTGAGCCTGGTACCAACGCAAAGTACCCTTTCTTTCAAGAATCTTGGTAAATCAAAAAAGTCAAATCCTTGGGGTCTCACTTCAAAGGAAAAGGGGGATGAGTCGCATTTAGAATGGTTGGGTTGGCCTGGACGAGCTCGACATAAGAGAATCCAACGGATATGCTCAAAAAGTCAACAAGCTTGATGGACAAGCAATGGGAGCTAGAAGTAGAACCTTGAATATTCCATGAGGTTACACGAAGTAGAAATAGAAAACCAGCAATTGGCGAAGAGACAGTACGGATTGGAAGAAGAAAATCAACCACTTTGTTCGATCCTATAGGACCGTGAAGAACAGTCTTCCGAGTCAATAGAGAGGGCAGTCAAGGAACTTAGTAGGAGAAAATTTATCCATTTCTCTACTTCTAGCAGAATCCTACGCACTTCAAGGTTTATTAATCCACAACATGATAAAAAAACTTCTTCCTAATTGATTAAACATCATTAATATTGGTAACTGCCATTTCAATTGAAATAAACCTCAAACTTAAAAAAATTATCCAATAACTTAACTGAATTTGCAGGAAACTGAGAAAAAAATGTTACTAAAGTCTTTCTTCCAGTTTGGCTAAATCTCTCAAATGTTTTGTCAATACTTTTTGGTCAGATGTCTAATCTCAAATCCAGCAAAAGTGAGTATCTCAACACTATAATCTACAAAGCAAGATTGGCTTTCTCATAATATTAAAGGAGTGTGAACTAAAGAAAGATTTCTACTAGTTTGTATAATGATTTTTATAAGATAAGTTTTTGTGGTTCTTAAAATTTATAGAGCTAATCCCAACAACTAATCAGTAGGAGAACTCTAAGGGGAACTTTGGTGGTCAAGACCGGTAGTTCAGGAATCACCAACTCATACCAGGGTGTTGGGAATGATAGGGAATCTAACGCGCCCCATTTAGATGTCTACACATGCCCCGGGATGTGTATTGAGAAAGAGACTTTACCATTTCCATTTGTGTTTAGTTCATAAACTATCATTGAATAGGAACAGAATGGGGATTCAAATTGGTATGGGCATTGTAATGTCACTCTCTCCATGATAATACAATATCTTCTATACAAAGGTATTTCAATATTGTGGGAATGAGATTCGGATCGTCCAAAGTGTTAGCAATAGCATCCAACTCAAAACAAAGAGCAACGAGTAGACAAACCGTTCAAGCTCACATGTTACTTTAGAGGTGACAATTAACCAATGTGGGACAATCACAAGTCCTTCCCTTCCCCCCAACACCAAGTGCGACCCCGACTCGCACGTCTAGAGGTAAACAATAGATTCATTCATCGGATGACAATTAAACAATAGATCCATTCTTCGGCACAAATAAAGGTGTCAAAGCATCCGATTCAAATCGACTGTCTACGAGGAAGATACCATCTAGGCTCATATACTAGTTTTTGAATATATTGTTTAACGAATTCGGGATAATGTCACGTAAAGGTATTGTTTAAAAAATGCGGGATAACATCTTAACACTCGCCAAGTGCGACCTCCACTAGCACATGGAGAGCGAAACAAAGGATCCATGACACAAGGATCACAAATTAAAACAAAAAAGTCCACTTATGACACACAAAAAAGGGGGGACGTACTATCAAATAGAGATCCTTGTCAAAAGCCTTCAAAAGGCTGGCTCTGTTATCATGAAGAAACTTGGTATCCAACCCAAAATCTTAAGCGATTAGCGGGAGAGATCTAACATATATTGTTAAACAATACCTTCATGATAACAAAGCCAATCACTAAAGAAAGAGAGAATCTTCCCAAAACCTCGTAATGCCGACTCTAATACCATGACAAGTGTCGAATGCAAAACCAATTAGCAATGAGTAGAGAGACCAGCTCAGGCCCATATAATAGTTTTGGAGTGATAATTAACTTATGTGGAACAAGCTCTAACCAGAAGTACACACCAAACACAGGAAATCGGTATGATTTTATCCCATCCTTCGTTCCTATCTAGAAATACATCCAAAGTTTGTTTACGAGGTAAGATGGTTAGCTAAAAAAGGCTAATAAACTTCCCTAAAACACAAGTACTAAAATATCTAAAAATGTCCATATTAATCAGATTATAGCTTTTAGAAGAGACCACATTGATAAGATTAGAACAAGAAGATTTTGTCATGACATTGATAATTTTCTTTGTAACCTACAGATTACCTGCAACAACAAACCAGTCACAAAACCTTGCTGGAGAGGATGGCCAAACGGAGATCCACCGAGCAATGCATCTCGAATTCGATCATTGAAGCTGAATCAAACATACCAATTCAAGTAATAACATAAGTTTGTGCTACCCCTACATTTTGAGGCAGATTATCTGAGAAGACAAATATCGAGCACAATTTGACAGAGTGGGAAAAAGCCATCCACACAGAAAACTTGAAAGTAAATTTTAAGTCCATTTTATAGTTGGTATTCCACAGTGGTAAGCCCATCTCATGAGCAATTTTTGAATTTTAAGTCTTCTGACAAATTGTCATTATTTCAATATTATGTGTAGAAAACAACATGATACGTATTCTCTTGATTGAGCTAAACGAGGGCATACCAAAAAAAAAAAAAAGTTTTTTGGTACTGTAGTTATCAGAGTGGAAAGGATTGAGTACAAAATATGTAAGAGTAGATATGTTACCAGTGTGACTGATCTTTTAGTGTACACCACAAATGAGCCAACAACAAAAAAATGTTACCAGTACCATGCTTATGCAGATAGCAAAAGCTACTACTTAGTATCATTCCAATATAAACGGAAACAAATCTAAGTCCTTTCATTTCAAACATTTAATCTAGGTAAGTTAACTTTCGTGCATAGACTAGCCCCTTGCATAAACAAGCCTTTTCACACAAAAGGAAAAATATATTAAAATCATATCTTAGAGCGAGAACACGAGATGAAAAAAAATTGCACCTCCCTATTCCAGTTCCACCAAGGTTGAACTGTGAAGCATTTACCCCACGTCCATTTTTTGCCACTTCGCCAAAATCCCATCCTTCACCATATCTGCCCAAAAAAAAAAAATTTACCAGCCCAGACTAGATGAACATGATATGGATAAAAGAGACAAAGAATAGTCCTGAAATCACACAATTAAAATGACAACCAAGTGGTTCACTAGAAGGACAACTGCTTAGTGATGCCATGCTTACATATAAATACTAGAGCCATCAACTCCACTTGTATCTTTTGATAGGCCGTTGAGCACATTTGTTGCCTTAACCTGCACTAGAAAAGAAATTTATATTTCAAGACATGAATGTTGTTATGCACTGGATGTCAAAAACACACACTCTTACTTATTTTTAGAGTTTAAAATTCACAACTTTTACTGTCACATTGGTAGGTCCCACTATGCGTGAGGGATGTGAGTTTGCCCCACGTTGGTTAGTTATGACCTCCAAAACTAGTATATGAGCCTGGACAGCCTTTCTACTTATTGCTAATTGATTTTGAGTTGGATGCTTTAGCTAGCACTCTGTTGTTCCCACAGATATTGAAAAGAACCTAAATCCATTCTTGGCTTGGAGAACGATCTTCCATCGCTTCGTTCTTCTATTTTAGCTCATTTAAGAATTTCATTAGATTTCGACAACAAAGACATAACATGGTATCAAGTCTAAGGTTTCGGAGGTTTTTGGACAGACAATCTTGGCTGATTGTCCCATTGTTTATGCCTTAAGTGCATCTTGTTTTGTCAGGATCCGTGTGTTATGGATTTGTTGTTTACCCTCCACAAGGGGGTCAGGGGTTGCATGTGCAACGAAGTGTTATAGTTTGTTCCACATTGAATAATTATTACCTCCAAAACTAGTGCATGAGTCTAGACAGCCTCTCCACTCATTGCCAATTGGTTTTGAGTTGGATGATTTAACAAAGGGGCGGTGGGGACTGGGCACTATAAAATGACCATGGAAACCAGAATCTTATACCTAGGTTAATTCCTTCGAGAAAGAACTAGCACTATGACCTAAATTAAGTCTCTTATGTCCAGAATTTGGTGAAAGCACCTATATGTACTTTGCTAACATTTGGAAAGCCTCGGTGTCAAGAACTCAAGATGGAAATCCGACTTTGAAATATGAGAAACAAAAAGTCCCAGGAATTCCGTTCCTGTTGCTGCCAAACTGACAATAGAAACCTCGGTACTCGACATTTGGACACTAAAAGTATCGGTAAATCACCATGTAGATGTTCTCCATTACCGGAAACACCTCTCTATTTCTAACAAGATTTAGTAACTTTAATATTGCTGTTCAGATGTCTGTCAACATTCATCAACACAAACAATACTGAAATATAGAGATATCTATTACCATAACAAATTGTCTAACATTGACTACAATACTAGTAATGGCCAACCCTTAACATACTTTTCAAAGCTCAATCAAGTCGTCAGCAGATAATATGAACTTGCAAACTGGATGCCAAGTTTGAATTGTAATAGCTTTGAACATAGTTGACTAGAATTGAACAAAAATATTGAAATTTGTCTCCATGGTGCAGAAACTAACATCAAAACACTCAATAAGAAGAGTTGGGTGTTTCATACCATGGTATGTTTCATTAAATGACCCATAAGATCAAATCGAAACCCATCAACCTACAAGACCGGAATGAAGTTAAACACCAATAATGTTTATAAAAAACCAAGAATCAATATTTCACTCCATGAATAATAACAGCCTAAAACATTAGATCCTCTACCAAAACAAACTAGTAATCAGTCTGCCAAATACACCACTAACTCTGTGTGTGTGTGTGTGTGTGTGAGAGAGAGAGAGAGAGAGATCCACCATTTCAATTACAAGTACGAGAAGATTTCTAACCCCACAATAGTACAAGGAGGATCTAAACAGCATTCGAATAGACCAACATCGATGGTTTTGGATCGAGTGCGAATGATCTCGTACCCATGCCTCCGGCTTTGCTATCCCATCCAAGCCAATCCTTCTATTACTAACCTTTCCACTAATCTACACCATCAAGGCGAACATCTCGCCTAATCTTTAAAGTTTAACCCTCGGTCCATCTGTAAATAGACATCTCTTTGTGGAACCTGATTCACTCCTTTATCCACTATGATGATCTGACGCTCTCAAATACTGTCTTTCACAAAATGTGTTTTATCGTAGCCTGGCCCCACCTGCATAGTCCTGTCCACCTTGGCCCCACTAAGGCCATCACAGATTTGTCGTATGGTGTGTATGACACGGTTTTCTGCTGCTGCTATTGTTCATTGGCATTCCAGAATTGACAATATAGGAACTCATCCCAACAACACAGACTAAACTGTACTAGAGACTGGGGGATAAAATCCTTACACAATCTGAAGATCTGAACGCGAGAACAATACTTTCGATATTATGAGGCTTCACATGACTGGCCTATGAAAAGAAAGAGTACCAGTACGAACAATCACCTTATAGTGAACTCCCCAGCATAAAAGATCATCAACAATCAAACGGTCAACCATAAAATGCTCACTGGCAGTGTTGTTTACACATGTGCTATGCTCGACACACCCATCACTGTTCAATCTAAGATAGTAACCTGGAACAATCTGCAGAGACATTTTTGTCATGACATGAATATTTGGAGACCTTTGGTACAGACAAAATGAAGGAAAGAAGCTAAGATATTATGTGAGAGTGATCATTATACCTAGACTGAAATTGCATAATCAGGAGAAAAAAAAAAGGCTTAATTGCTTGACAAGGGGAGAAATAAGAGAAACGAGTCAAGCATGACCTTGTCAAGAACAGAGTTCTCATCAAATGGACCATTTCCATGCAAATGATTATAGACAACGTCCAACACAACACGAAGGCCAATGCGATTAAGTGCCTGCAATATAAAAGTATGTTTTCAGTGCACAACATTAAGTTTTTACTACCTAAAACAAATGCGGCTCCTGCCCAATTTCTTTGAAACAGTAGCACAATAGCAGCAACAGCACTTCTTGATGCAAATAAATACATGAAGTACAGACCTGCACCATCTTCCTGAACTCAAGTGTGCGGCATGGACCATTTGGATTACTTGCATAGCTTCCTTTAGGGACTCCCCATAAAACGGGATTATAGCTTTGCTTGGACCAAGCAAATAGGAGAATTAACAATTGCAGAAAAACCAACAGAGAGTATTTCCACTGGTTTGGCAAATCTATAGCCATTGTCAAAATTTGGCAGATACGAGCAAAAGTGCAGCTCCACTGGTTGGATTAATCCCTTTCCAAAATTTGCCAAAACTTGGCACAAGCAATGGCTATCACAAACTTGCCACGTCATCATCAATGCTCTTGACCCTTTTTCTTTTCATCCAACGGTAAAAAATAAGTTTTTGTGCCAAAATAGCATTGAATCAATGGAGCAACGCTGTTCAAAAATAGTACAATGACATGTAGCAAGTCAATTTTTGGCAAAAGCATCACCAGAATGGCATGAACCAGTGGAGATGCTCTAATAATCAAGAACATAGGATCTTACCCCCAGTTGTAACCATCCTCATTTTGGATGGCTGTGATATGAGCCTGCTGTTCATCTGAATCTGGTGGTAATGATTCCAACATTTGGTTATCTGCTAAACAAATCAAGTTCAAACCAAACGTTTGTTCCTAGCTTTGTTCTAAAATGAAGTAAAATGGGTATATGTTACATTGAAGATATGCAGAAGATGATCTCAGGTTTGACGGAATTTTTAGCAAATGAGAGGAATGTAAGGAAATCATAAGAAATGAAGAAATCTATAGGAGTTAGACGCAAACATCAGATCAATGCTTGTACTCCACTTGAGTTAAAAACATTAGGAAGTCATGAGAGACATTGGTAACATAACAATCTACAATGATGACCTTCAAACATAGATGATCAAACTGACAACTACTGACCTACATTCTTCCATCTATCCTTCTCATCAGCAACACCATCAAAATGGAAGGTTGGCAGCAGATGCACATGAGTGATTCCAGCACTAGATAATTTCTTTAGATGACTTACACCTGCTGAATCCTTTAAGCAAAATGTCTTTACTTAATAGACATGCAAACAGCATTCTTCGCACGGAACTTCATAGTGATTCGATGTAAAATATCATTTTTTCTTAATTCTTTTCCTCATCTGAATGATTTCCTTATAAAACAGTCCATATGGAGAGAATCAGAGAATTAACCAAAAACCAAAAATAAGAAAGATGGAAAAATTCATTTTTTAATGTTTCCCATCAGACGAATAAGGAAAGATGAAAAGGAAAAAAAGCAACAATTGGAAAAAACATATACATGTAGCCTACCTCAAAGAGTTAAACATAAGGCCTGGCAAGTTAAACTGATTCCAAATAAATAAAGACCCAGCAGTTGATTCAGAAAATATAGAACAAACAATTGTATTCTTCAGTCAAAGTATCTTATAAATTAGGATAACAAAAAAAAGCTACCTGAGAAGTAAAAGCAAGATAGCCACCGCGAAAGTCAGGAGCCACGGTAGGATCATTAACACTGAAACAAACAAATATTAGTGGTATAAGAACAAAATAAAAGAAAAGTCAATACTAATGCATTATTATTACAATTGTCATTACATAGACCGAAATAAGTCTTCCAAAGATATTTCAAATGAGAAGAATGAAAGATAGTTTCTAGTTCCAAATGATGAGGCTCAAAACCATGTATAGATGCATATTACACGTTCAGAAATCAAAAAGTGCATGTCAAACAGGATTGTGCTGCAAGTTCACCAGTTACCAGATATGGAATCACAGCTAGAATTTTACAGCTTTTCCTTCAACTCTTCAACATCTACCATGTTAGCTATTCCTCTATCTATGTACATGTTTCTGAGAAAAGAATTTAAAATCAAATAAAAATTATTCTTCACCTGAAATCTCTGATATGCAACTCATAAATACTGATGTCAGAGAAAGAATGGAGAGCTGGTTTATTATCTGCCAAATTACCCCATCCTTCAGGTTTCAGGGCATCAGAATCAAGATCAACAAACAGTGTCCTCCTTCCATCAGCTGAAAGCCTACTCGAAAAAAGCAATGATATTCACATAATGAATGGACAAAGAAACCTTAGCTCTTTTCAAAGAATTATTTGCTAATAGGACAAAAAGCATACCCTCGGGCATACGGATCATTGGCAATGCATTTTTCAATTCGCAACGTGCTAGAGTGGTAAACAGATACTTCATACGCATAATAACAGCCTTCCCAGCTCCTTGGGCCATCAGCACACCAAACGCCATTGAACTCCTTTAGTGTGACAATTTCAACAGGATCCCTATCTGATGGATCTCCGTAAATGCAAGCACGCACTACCTGTTTTGATGCACTTCTAAGCAATATACTCAAGGAGGAGGCTTTTTTCAATTTTTTTTTTTCCTTCTATGCTTTAGGAGGGGTGACAGTTGAGAAAGGAAGTAGGGGACAAAGTCGAGGAATACACTACTTGAGCAGTGGGAGCCCACAGGTATAGTGAGACTGCTTCTTCTGAAAACACTGCACCAAGGGGTCCATTATATGGAAACAATTCGTCAAGGACACCAGGCAACTGCAAACCAGTAACGGTGCTCCATTTCCCATTGGCTACATATAAGAGGAACAAAAAAGAAATATCACAGGCCGAAAAACAAAAGTCAATTCATTTAATGCAATCACATTCACATTAGAAGGTGTTTATTTCCACAATGCCCTTTAGTGAAAATTTTAAATTTTCCACGTGGACTTCCAAGGGATAGTTTTGGAAAACTAACAATTTTTATGCTTAGATTGTTCATCATGACCATGCGCTTTGGTACATCCCAAAATGGAAAGATGGAGAAACAAAAGGGAGAAAGGGGTTGCTATTTCGCAGCTTATGCTATTTTACCAGGAGAATGAAAGAGAGTTTGTATAACCAATCATTGTACATGCAAATCATCAAATCAGATGGATATGGATAATTGAAAAGCATCAAAATTTTGTAACAACAAGTCTACACCCATTTTGAAACCGGTGAATTTGTTTAACATTCAATCGTGCAATAACAAATTGTAGTTCAAGATATTGCATACGATTTCCAAGGTTTCTTAGTAATGAGTTACAACATCAAAATATGTTATTCACAGGTAAGTTTTACATCTCACATGCAAGTTATCTTATTCCTCTTATTCACCTTTTTTTAACAGCCTATTATTCGCTGATAGCCCACTTCTTATAAGCAACTCTGAAAATGAAAAGACAACTGGAGAAATTCTTACAAATGTAGGCCACAGCCAACTGGCATTTGAGTAGACTTCTAACATCCAAAGTTGACGGGACCTTGAACGGTCTATAATCTCGTATATGAGGAAACTTTTCAATTACCTGGAAGTAAAACATAAAAATTGAGAGGAAAAACATGGAATAAATATCAGCAGTTTTTCAAACTCACCGTATATCTTGTGAAAATACCAAAAAGGGGCAATGTAATAGCAAAGTTCAATAAAAGTTTGACAACAAGATATAGATCTACAAAATAATGTGGTGCAAATGAAAAATGTAATACCTTTTCCGAGAGCCCAGTGTTGTCTACTTCAAGCTTGATTCTCACATCATACCCTGCTTGTGTAGAAACTTCAAGTTTTAAGTAATGTTCTTTCCTAAGAAGGAACATAAAAATCTAACCCTCGAAGGTAGAGTCCAAACCTTGAATTCCATCATTTGTGACTGACAAACAAGCAGTTTCACTAGCGTACAAATAACAAGAACCGTCTTCAGCATCTACATTCCAAGCAATTTTAGATCTACTGACCCAGTATGCTCTGGAGTACAGCAAGCTATCCTGCATCTGACAAACTAGTGAAACTTAGTAAATTTCTTAAGCAAATTGTGCATTATTTAAATAAACGTGATATGTGCATGTTTCGAAAACAAGAGTTCAAACTACAATTTGTGGCAGACTTATTGTATGGCAAACTCAAAAAGCTGATCCAAAAAAATACAGAAAATCACTATAAGACTCGTACTCTTACCATGTCGTACAAAAGATAACATTTTTGAACTTACTCATGCAAAAACAAGGTATTCAGAATCTAATGATATAGGTTCTATTCCAACCAAGTTGGTACACAGCTTAGTCGGTCCTTACTCCTTAGAATGAAAGGGTAAAAAGAAGGGCGACATTTATGCAACCAAGAATACTTCATATGTTTGGTGCATTCTATGGAACCAAGATGAAGACGCGCTTGACAATATTTTGGAATTCATAGGTAAGCTAGATTCGTTACCTAGCTAATTAGATCCTTCATTCAAGATTCAGCTTGACTTGAATTGCCAACACCATGCTCATCCTATGGAAGAATATGAAATTTGACTGGCTACAATAGAATAAAACTACCGTCAACAACCATTTTGAGAAACTACTGTTACCAGTAATTCCAGTGCCCAACAATCAACAACAAAAATAACCAAAAAATCAGGTTGTAGGACAAACATATGAGTATGTTCTTATACATGAAAACTTTTAGTACAAATATTTAAGAGGAAGTCGAAGAGGTTACCTAAATCTGTAAGTCGTAGTTTTATGATAAGAAACATACAATTGACTGGGCATGAAAATTTCCGTTCACTGAAGTCATAATTCCATGCAAGTGTGTTGGTTAACAATTCATCAATCTTTAAAAAGTGCGAGACTCCTAGCCATCTAGATGGGCCTCACCCCTGCACCAGTTAAGCCTAGCGCACAAACGCTAAACCACCCTGGCCCATGTAGCTAAGGTAGGCTTCGAGCATAACTTAATGAGTTTATCTTGGTCAATATAAGGACTATAGGCACTAGTATGGAGATTTTTTTTACAACTCAAGATGTTTAGACTAGCTTACACGCACCTCGTCTAATCTGTGAGTGAGGGACTAATCTCACCATCCAATAGAGAGGTTTTGAACCTGAAAACTAAAAGGTTCCAAACCCTAACTCTCAAGCCTTGGCTATTAGGCCAACTATGCCAACCAATTGATGGAGTAAATCAATATTACAGTCTTTGATTAATGGTTCACGCAGTGGACTTTAAAAAAGACCAACTTGCTTGATCACAGCTCGAGTTCAGCTTCGAATAAACCTTGCTTGAGTTGTAAATCATTGATTTTCAAGCCACATTCTAACAACCTGCTACTCTCCACTTGGTTTGGCTCAGTAACAACCCTATTGACTCCCAAAATTTCTTGTTAATAACTTAGATCATAATTACAAAAGCACAGATCATTAAAAAAAACTTATATTTGCCACCCTATGGTTTCCAAAAGTTATTCCATGTAAGCTAACTTATTTGTTTGCACTTATTGCTAAATTTAAGAAATAAGCAAAATCCAAAGATAAAGACAGAATTGTTTGGTTATCACTATGTTTTTTGCTTAGTGTTGAGGATGATAGTACGCTGGCTTATCCAATCTATCTTAGTTGCTTAATGGGTAGCCAAACAAGCCCTACATTTGTCCTATTCAAGCCTTGACAAAAGGAAGAAACATCAAAGAAAAACTTCGGGACCTCAAAAATTGCAAGACGAAAACAACTCTTTCTATGTTTTATCATCGCTGGTTTTCAGTTGAATTTGACATTTTCTTGTCTCTTTACTTGATTCACTTTTTGTTTCTAGTCCCTTTTTCCCGGAAACCAAACGGATGTAAAAATGCAGACTCTGCAAAAAGGAGGGAAGAAGAAACCTGAGAAGACGAAATGGGTCCCTCGACAGGCGTCGATAAGCAGCAGTGAGGGAAGGGCCTATGAAAGGTTCTGAGCCGAAGAGCAGGATTGAAAGGGAGTCGCTCCCGAGTCTTCTTCTTGCTATAATTGTTATGGAGGTGAGTTGGGAGAAGAACCCGGATGGATCCAGGAGGAGTGGCGATAGCAGAAACTAGAGTGGATAAGCAAGACATCTGTGTGCATGCAGCAGTACCACCACTGCCTCTCTCTCTCTCTCTCTCTGTGATGCTTCCCACTTTTTTGCTGGCGCTTTTGCCTTTTCGTTTGCAATTAGCTTTGTCCCGGTAGTAATTATTCAGTGGTGTCGGGGCACAAATCTTCAATATCACGAATTTCTACAAAATGGATCTTCTTAACGACGGTAATAAATAACATAAATATTGTACTAACAAATACAAGTATTAATACATATTTTACGAATATCAATGCACATTCACAAATATCAATACAAAATTTACAAACATTAATATATTTTTCAAATATTATTCATCGCGTAATAAACAATGGTTAACATTCTCCATATAAAATTTCAAGAATGCTATACACACACATCATTTTACCCATCACTTTTGCTCATTAATCAAAACGCCGTCGTTTTGTGTTGAGAAAAAATTAAAATTATTTAAAACAATTTGAAAAAGAAACATATTTAGTTTTTATCAACACAAAACGACATCATTTTGAGTAATATGTGTGTAGCATTTTTGATAAAATAAATAATATGACTAATTTTCTTTCATTTAGTGAAAAGGTTCCGCGAACCCCTATCCTCCGCGGGGAAGCCTTTTTGTTCTTTCGCGCCGGTCGAGCGCTGCTGCTTTGTCTTTCTATTATCGGGCGAGCTACCCGGACCCTTATTCACCCAATTGGAAGATCCATTCAGAACCTGATTACGGTAGTGTTAGAAAGGCTTCGAACACCCCTGCAGGCCAGGCCAATTGATTGACGAGCATTAGGCCTCAAATATTCGGCCCTCCAAGACTATTAAATACTTTTAGGCAACTTCATTTGGTTATTAAAAACAGAATACTTGCAATATATTACTTTTAGGCAACTTCAATAATTTAAGAAAATGTTTCATTAATCAACCGACACCAGAGACATATTTTGCACAATACATAACAGAACATGCAACGCATCAAAACAGGACAATTTTGACACCCAAGAATACAGTCAAGATTCCATTTTGATCAATAATATGATGAAAAGTGTAGTAAAACTTAACCCAATTGAAACCATGAGGTTCCCCCACAACCCTGTGGATTGGTATAGGAATCCTGGGTAGGCCAAATTCTCTTAACTCGTATTCCCGCTCACTAAAGGGAGTTGTTGTGAAACTGTTAGAGATGGTAGCGACAAACCGCTTCGGCCAAGTCTTTCTACAAGCATCTTGATCAAGAAAAAAGAAGAGGAACCGCCTAAAACCTGACAAAATCATTACCAATGAATTCCTGAACAATTCTCAACCAACATATGGAATTCATTCCCTTACAAATTCTAACACAAATATTCCTTACCTTAAAGATTCCTTACCTTAAGAGTGGGATGATGTCGGCATCAACACACTCAAAGCATAGCATCTGAAATTGATATCATTTCGAGCACCAAAATGACACCATTTTTCGTGTCCTACACTTTGATGTGCGTTATACACAGCAAGTTCTCCAATTCCCCAAAATTAAGTGCACAATGATAGTACATAAGTTTAGGTGCAAGCAGCATTGCTGAAAATGAGAGCAACAAGAACGAAATGGAAAATGGAGATACTTTTCAAGCACATTATATTTAGCTCAGACAACTTGCCTACATGCCAAAAAAAATTGTTGAGCAGGAATTGTAGAATTCTCATCGTCATCGATGTCAATGCTGTCATCCTTCTTCAGTTACATAGGTGAGAGAAATTAATCAATCAAACTTTCTTTCTCCGGATTTTACTCGTACTCCAAAATATAAGTTACAGAATCACATTCTTCTTGAAATTTGCACTTACAACCAACATATTTGTTCAACTCACATTCGAGATTTTCCTCGTACATAACTCTCTCTCCGAAGAACCAGCTAAACATGAATAATGCTTATTTGAGAAAAGGGCACACACAGTGCAGCACTGTCGAAGCACCTTACAATAATCTAATCGCAACTCCAATGGTAACGAGATTTACAGACAGATACGTAATCACCAAGAGTTCATTTCATCCGGTTGTTGATGAACTAAAATATGAAAACAACGCTGTCATGAACTCTTGACTTCTGGTTCTGAGCCACACATTCGGATATCCACATCAGGTTCCTGATTTCCTGCTCCTTTAACCTCATGTATGCAAAGAACACACCGTAGTGGAACTGCAGTACAAAAAGGAAACCCAATGTTCAAAGCAATCAAATACAACTTAAGGCTGCATCTGGAACATATATTTCTAAAGACATTCCTGATTTCCACAAATCCGTGTTCCTAGCACATACTAAGAATGTATTTGGATCAAGAATTTGGTTAAGGAAAAGGAAATGGAAATGGAAATGTTGAAGGATATAACTAGGATCCAACCGTTTGGAGCCCCGTAAGATCCCTTATCTTTGCTATTCCTCTTTTTCCATTCCCAGATCCTGACCCAAATAGGGCCGAAAAGAATCAATACTATGAAACTTCAAAAGGTGCTCAATGTAATAAGGGGTGATTCAGTGCATTTTTACAAGTAACTCTAGCTAGAAGAAACATCTGAACTTAATAGCTCACTCTCTGAAATAGTGAAATACAAACCTGTTGCTCAAATGATAAGCAGAGCCTCTTCACCTCCTCTTCATAGAAGGCCTTATCAAGCATCTGGCTCTCTCCATAGGATAATTTGGTGAATATGGAGTGGTAAGGAGGGTATTTTTCCATGACCGAACGAACCTACGACAGCAATTGCAGAAAAAAAATAATAAGACCCATAAACAGTTTTTTAGAAGGACAAACGAAGAAGAGATCATATAAACTGGTGGACAAACCCTATGAACAGCCAACAGAGATCAGTTGAGCCATTTGTGGAGCTGATAAACAAATAAACATAGAGAGAAGGATTCCCACCTAGATTCATTTGACGGTTAAACTACACAAGAATATTTGATGACCAACCGAACTGAGTGACCACAAATTGTATGTGTGGGCATCTATGTATTCGTTCCACAGAACGTTTATGCAACCAAAAAATTGGAACAACTTTGAACTGGATTGAAGTGCACTGAGATTAGCATTATAGTGCATAGAAACAACATGACCAACAATAGAGGACTGGATTGTGCAATTGAGATGGGGGATTCTGGTGCATTCCGTAGGATTGTGATCCCTTATCTTTGCTATACCCTTTTTCCTTCCTGAATCCTTCATCCACATCCCTCTGATGGATAGTAAAGCCCTCATTTTAGATGGGGATCGTGGTTCCACTGAAGAGGAACAGATTTTGCAGCTTCCTTAGTTACACATATAATACTTCGAGCTTTAAACCGTCAATCTTTAGATGTCCTCAAGGTGTTGCCACCAGAAGCCACTTCGGAACCAATGGCATATCAAATTTTTAAGTTCAATAAATTTACGTTATTTTGCCCATCCTTTCCAAAGGCAGAGAAGGGTCACTACAAATTCTTAGGCATAGTAATTCTTCACCAAATATTAAGAGAAATGCAAGAGAAATCCATTAGTAGCATTAAAGACAACGTGTAAAATAGCCCCATCCTTTTCAACTAACACAAAAATTCAAGAGAAAAAAGTATCATGATTGTAGATGAGCTTTCATTAGAAAAAGAAAGGAACCTGATCTATATCCTCACAGACAGCAAGTTCCTCGTGACCATAAGGATAACTGTTCCATCCATATAACCTTTGTAAGAAAGAAGCTCCAAAAGGGAATATAATATCAAAACTTGGAAAAACATAAAGTTTTAGCAGAAGCTTACAGTAAACCAAACTTAGAGTACAACTTCTTACGATCATCTCGAGTAAGCTCAGTGCCAATACTGAATCCACAAAAATGACCAAAAAGAAAGTGTTAATGAGTTCAACTAAAAGACCGCCCTCTCTGGTGAAATAAACAGAAATTTACATGAACAAAGTTGTAAACAGTGACGCCACCTGTTAATGGTGATATTAACAGCTCTTCTGTCCGCCTCAAAAGCAAGGAGGTCGGACATGATCTCTGCAGTGGCACCACCAAGTTTCTATTTGGAAAACTCACATCAGACTTGGGTAGGAAAGAAGAAACAGAAGCCCTTCATAAATAAGAGTGAAACCAACATTTGCACATTTGGGCAGTTAACTAACCTGACAAAACCTGTAAAAATCCTCAAGGTATGCCTTGTACAGAGTATTCCTCATTATTTCGATGTTCATGTCATCCAGATCCTGCTAATAATTTGATGGTTTAAGTATAAAGCAAAAGCATGATGTACAATAGTGGATCTTGAACTTATTCGATGATAAAATAGCCAAGTACTAAATTTGGAACTTCCATATGTAACTAAGTAAAAAGAAATAAATCATTTTTTCTTTTTTTTTTCATGAACAGATAAATCAATACAGTATTGGTTGTACTAGTAATTGTAATGTCATTACTATATACATCCATTTACTGTTTACATCCACCATTAGAAAAGGCATGATTACAACACATTCAAGCTTCAAAAAACAATTTACACAATTTATTCTTGGTATCAGAAAAACACATTTCATGTGTCATGCATGCAGAAGTAAATAGACCATACACGGTGGGAAGGAGAAATGAGAAGCAATCAGGACCTCAGACGTGATACACTCAGAGAAGTATGGTGCCAAAGGTGTGTCAACAAGAACAAGTCTATAGAGCTCCCGCATATTCTGAGCGACTGCCAAAGTAGCAATGCTGACGGAAAAAATCAAGACAATCATCACCTTATTAGCAGGAAAGCCAATTTTTTTCTTTTCTTTTGGATAGGTTAGTTGCTTAGAGTCACTAGACGAATAAACAGGCAGTTAGGAAACATTACCTATCAAACATGCCCAAAGGGTGGCATTTCTCGAGCAGTTCCTGAACGTCTCTTTCATGCAAGGTTCCAGTAACGATCAGGACAACATTGTCAATCATGTGACCATATCTGCATAATATGCAGAAATCAGGTTTCCATAACATTGAGGACAGTCTATTTTCCAGATAGGCATTAGCCCTAAAATGCAATAAAGTAAATGTTCGCCCTAATCCTGCCAGAATTAGTGACTGGCACACCAAGATCGATCAACTGCATGTCTATGACAGGACAAAGTTTCTACCACAATAAGACTAAACATCAAGCAGAAATTAATGCAAGTACACAGTTTGGGATGAATTCCAATGGTGCCAGCCACCTGAAGCTTGACATTGACCACTCAATGCACCTTTTTGGTTGATGGTAAGTACGACCATCAGATGGGATCATAGACAATATCCATGTGACATCACTTTAGCTACATAAGTATCATGTGAAATGGCTTGGCCAATCCAAGTATGAAGTGAACAGAAACATACAACTATCCCATTTACTGTTAACCATTATTTCCTTAGTTACTAACTTACTATTGTTTCTCCAATCCCATGCCTACTCTACACGTATGCCATTCTTTCCCAAATTTTCAAGGTAAAAGGTCTCTTTCTATACATACAAAAACACACGCATACAAGTACTGGACTGAATGTTTACTCGTGTATACAGTCTATTCTCCGGTACAGTAGTTTTTTTCAGAAAATACAGTTCAATGAGAAGTAATGAAAGAGTTTTTTATCACTTCATTCAAGTGTTTTATGTTTACACAAGACTCTTTATGTTATTACATGGGAATCCTGGGCAACCTGAGCGCTGAAACTGTACGGGCCTGGATTGGGCTCAATAGCTTGGATTGGCGATTGGGCTTGAGGCGGGCCTGGGCAGGTCCAACTGCATCTCGAACTGGGCCTGGACAGACACTCAGTCCGTCCACACACACCCAAGTTGCAGCCTTATAAGGTTTCGCTCAAATCTCAATGCCCACTCCAAAAAAAGTGCTATCACAGTATACCAAAAAGGGTAAAATGGACCGTTATTGATCAATGAATACGGATGTGGATATATGTGTCTCTATTTACCGAATCCAAATCTGAAAAAGGAAAAAAACTAAAAAAAAACATGTGACTTGTCTGCCAATGTTGCAATTCTACGTAAGCCAAGAGAATTTCACTTACCAGACAAATTTTCATAAATTTAAACTAACAATCGAGTATATAGCTAATCTATAGAAGCTTAAAGGTCTTGATATATTTAAAGTGTTATAGAAAAGGAGTACATACGTGATATATTCTAAGAAAGTGGACAGCGGCTCTGTGGCTTGGCATAGCATGTGCTTGTACTCATCCACCAATTTAAGAGTGCATTTCTCCACAATGGTTGTCGTGTGCAATGGAGAAGGTTCTGCAGGTAAATTATGAAAACCGCAATCAGTACAGAACCTAATATACCGAATTCAATTGGGGAAAAAAAGTGACAACCTAAAAGGAAATTTCAGGAATATCGTGGAACTCTAAAGTGAGGCCAATTAAACATTTACATCATCAATAACAAGACAAAGGAAGCCCACAAACGTGTGAAGGCATTCGTGAGCTGTTCTCAGCCTCCACCAAAGTATCAGAGACGAAAATGAGACACAGACACGGCACAAAGACAAAAGTGACTAATTTTTTGTTCTTTTGACCTATTGAAAATGTCCACCATATATGGTAAAATTCTGGGAGCTAATGTATTATGTCAACTTATTCTACTTTCACCAGGGTCGGCCCCTCAAGTCCTGGTTGAAGGTCTGAGATGTGCTGGCCAAGTTTCTAAAAGTATCAAACTTATTCTCAAATTACAGACAAAAAGGAGTTTTTTGAAAAGTGTTTACACTACCGTCAAATTACAGACATGTCTAGTCTTACGACATTTTACTGCAAGCCTAAATCTTAAAATCTCAGGTAGGTTCCACAGCATAAATTTATCGGGAACTTACAGGCCGGTAGAAATATGTTTCCCAACAGGTACTATTTGTACCTTTAAAAAGACATTTTAGTACATACTCTGAGAAACTTCACACAGATCAGTTTCATGGACCTCGTGGTACATATTTTTCCTTAATTGGAAATAAGTCCCGAAAACAAGACTAGGGCATATCTTCCCTGAAGGTATCAACCATCGACAGGACCACGAACCAGATTAACTACATAAATTTCCAGTGTCAGACAGCAAAATTAAGCTCTGGAGCTCCAATTAACTTCGTGAGACACAGAATACCTAGAGGATAAAAGCAATTGAATTGAGAACAATATTGATCAGCGATCTGAAATTGTTCTTACCATTTTGGAGGTAGGGACCGTATTCAGTGGCGGACAGGTGCATCTTGATGTCGTCCAGGGTTTCGCACTGACACAGATTGTTGTAATCGGCGGCGGTTAGCAAGCCAGATCTGTAACCCCTCACGATCGCCTCCAGATAACCGCCGTGAATGTTGAAGGTCATGGCTTCGAATCCGTACATTTTGTTATCTGCGAATGTCAACAGATCTGAATTCCCGAATCAAGGAGGATATATAGCGTTTATTACAGTTTGTACATAGGGATATGTATGTATTGATCAAGAAGAAGAAGAAGAGAGAGAGAGAGAGAGAACCTGAATGGAATCGAGGCTACGACACTCGGGCGGGGTTTCTGGGCTCTCTTCTCCCTCCTATTTTCTGGATACGATCCTGAGAAGCTCGACCGGGGACTGTTATTTACCCGAATCCGGAAAATACATCGTACTGATTATTCGATGAGCGGATGAAAATCTCAAAATGTTTATTAAAATTATAAAATTAGTTTTTTTTTCTTATTTTCGCGTCTCTGTGACTGTTTTACTTAAAATTCTTAATTTAATTTATATTTGTATATTTTTAATACCTCTTATTAAGACGAATGTCTAATTTAAAAAATTTCATAAAAAACTAAATAAAAATTACTTTACATCAAAATAGCTAATTATTATTAATAAAAATTAAGTTATAACAACTTCAACCTTAGTCATATACCTAACTTGATTAATTTTAAGTACATTTTGTCTCTATTCAAATTTTTTACGTTTGTTATTTTGATCTCAATTTCTTGTAAATTATTAATTTTTGAAAAAATTAACAATTAAAAATTATAAAATTATGTCTAAAAATTAAAAAATATTACTAAAGAATAATCACAAATAAATTCTATTTTTGAGATTTGTTTATGGATTTTTTCTGAATTTTTTAGAATTTAGCTCTTTATTTATTTTTTTATTTTTTGATATCTCTCATCAAGACTAATTAATAATTCATAAAAAATTAATGAAAAATAAAAAAATTGACACAATGATGAAAAAATAATCCAATAAAAAAATCAATGGAAATTAATTGACAAACAAAAAAATATAAAATCTTAAAAAGGAAAAAAAGTTTAGAAGTACACACTTTTGGATTTAGACCATTTCAAATCCAGATTCCACATTGACAATGCTATCACATGTCATTGTCGGATAATAGCCAAGAGTTATGTTAACAAAGTCTCATTCACCCCATGCTTGAACTGAACATCGATAATCAAAATAGTATACCTTGTTCAAATTAATTTTTTTAATTTAAAAAAAAAATCAGTTCAATTAAATATTGATAAGCCATTGACTTAAAATTTTAGTCTTTTAATTCAAAAATTTTAAATTTTCAAACTAACCAATTTTAAAATTTTAAGTCAAGTCCTTGTTGATATCGGATTGAGCTATTTTTTATTTTTATTTCAAGTTCATCGGAGCTCTGGCAACACCGTAGAAAGTGTAATGTACATGCACTCATTTTAAGGGTGTTCAACACTTCTCAGTTTGTGCCTCGTATTTATCCTACATACTATGTTTGTATGGTGACGCGATATTCTATGCGAATCCATGTTTGAAGGGCATGATACCAAAGTAATTAAGTAAATAATAATCTGAACAAAATAGACGATTTTGATCATCGACCTGATCCCACGCAACTAAGGATAAATAAAACTGGAGGCCCCCCAGGGCCACGCACACACACCCCACAACACACAGAATCTACCATACTGTAAATAGACAGTTTATAAGACAACTGAAATTAGCCTGAGTTCGAACAAATGCAGCATAGTGTTCGTCTCACAACTACGATATCATCAGCTACTAAACTGAAGTTTTGACAAATTACAAATCTTATAGACCTATCCAAGTCGGTATTTCTTTTTATCATCTGCAGATGATGAAATTCGAAACCATAGTTACACAATCAAGACGATCGACAGCAAAAAAATTCTGAACAAACTAACTACAAGCAACAAAAATCTTTAAGGGAAAAGGGAAGTAGTCAACATATAAGAGTCTAACTCCACGCTCATACTATTATCACAAAAGACCAAGAAAGGCAATTGATGTCCACAAACCGAGGGATTGGATTTGCTCTTTTGAGCTTCTTGCCTGAAGTACAGAGGGAGGGTACAGATTTGACTCACTCAGGTCTCCGCATTTTCATATTAACTGGAATTTCCTTGTATGACTGAATCTTTTTGGCAGCTACACGCGACGGCCTCCCAATAGATGTCCGTTGAAGTTCCTTAGCTCCATCATCACGTGGGCCGCTACTGCCTCCTTTATCAACTTCCCCTGTGTGATCATAATTGAGAGAACATTCAGGCAACTTGGAATTGTCTACCTCAAATTTGTCTCCAGTTGGCTCTGGATCTTCAGATTTAAACCTAGCAGATTGCCTCCTCAAAGATACCCTGCCAAGACAATGCCCACAAGTGATATTTCCTTCTGCTGCGAAATTAACACACAAAATGGAATGTAACGACGATGAACAAACCTTTTGTTCTCGGGTTTTTCCCTTGTTTGAGCTTGTTTAACGGTAGAAGGGTCCAAACCTGAAATTGACACATGAGAGACAAGAAGGTCACACAAACTAAATGAGTTTCTCAAATGTCAAATGCAAAATATCTTTCCAGGAGTTACACTGACCCTTTGATTTCTGCAAATTGTTGGCTCTATCTGGTTCTGAGGACTCTCTGGCCTCCTCAGCCATGCTAGTTCCCACCTACACAGTCAAGAGAGACATCAGAATAATGAAAGGAGTAAAGGCTACAATACCACCTTAAAAGGCCGCAATTAACACAACAAAAGAAAATAACAAATTCAAAACAAAACCTAACTTCTCTCCCACACAGATACAAAAAAAAACTCTCCCACAAAACCTTAAAAACAAAAAGGGGCCGGCGGCTCTATAGACCAACACTTTTTTAGACCAATATTAGACCAACATCTAAACTCTTCATTCCTGATTAAATTTTAATGCTTGGATCAAGCCATTTTCCATAATATTTTGAATTGATTTCTCGTTGGCACCCTTAAAAACAGATTTTAAACATATTGAACGGTTCGGATTATTAAAATTTAATCAGGAATAAAGAGTTTAGATGTTAGTATAATAGTGGTCTAAAAAAATGTCTCTTGAGCCTTTCCCAAACAAGAATACACAATGTTCATAACATAACCAAGACTTTTCTTGTGGTGGTGGATGGGTGGGTGTCGGCCCTGTTTGGGGGGGTTGTGCTTGGTTGTGCCAGAAGTACTCCCAAAATGGAAACAAGAACATTCAAGAAAACTTGTAAATCAGAGAACCAAACAAATTTGGCTGGTGGGTGATGGCCCTATTGGGAGGGGGGTTGTGCCACAAATTTCTCCCAAAATGGAAGGCAAAGTAAAACAAGAACATTCAAGAAAAATTGCAAATTAGAAATTAGAAAACCAAACAAATTTGGCTCGATGAACCCATTGAAATTGAACCGTCCGCACTTGATCACCATGCAGAGAACATTCAGATAATTTGGCATTCACTACCTCAAATTTGTCTTCAGTAGGCTCTCCTTCAGATTTAAATCTAGCAGATTGCCTTCTCAAAGAAACCCTGCTAAGACAATCAAAACAATGATAACCCTCTCCGGTTGTGAAATTAACGAGCAATATGAAATGTACATCCATGGACAAACCTTTTGTTTTCAGTTCTCTCCTTTACTTGAGATTGTTGAACAGTTGAAAGGATCACACCTGAAAGGGATGCATGAGAGACCAAGAGATCAGAAAACTGAATCACTCTCAAATCTGAAAATGCTACACTGGGTTCCAGCTTTTAGACTGACTCTTTGTTTGCTGCTGCTTGGTGTTGCATCGTTTATTATCAACTCTATCTGCTTCTGAGGACTCCCTGGCTTCCTCAGACTTGCTAGTTCCCACCTACAAGTAGTGAAGACAGAAATGAATATCTACAAAACTTTCTTCTCAAATCTGGTTCGCTCCTGCCTCCGGCTACGTGTCCGGTCTCCTACCCTAAACAAAATGCCAAAGGCCTATACGAAGAACAAAGGCAAAACAATAAAATTCAAGAATAAATAAATAAATTGGAAATCCAAAAACTTTTGCTTATAGAACTGATTGTCCATTTCTTGACATGCTTGCATTTTTGGTTTCTCATGAGGAAAAACAAAATTTGGATCAATTGAAGAAACTCTTCCAAGCCTGTATGCATGCTGAAAATGAAATAAGATACTGGCCGGACTGACCTCAAGCTCCAATTCTTTCGCTTTTAGCAAACCATTTCTGCATCCAAGCTCATGTTGTAGTGCTTTGAGCTGAAACAAATTAGCCCTCTATTGCAAGTTAGAACAAGCTAAGACAGAGCTAAGTTAAAACTTCATGTTAACACTCTCCACCAACTTGGATCTCCAGAAGAACTTACCCTATCTTTACCGAAATTAAGTTCCTGCAAAATTAAGGGAACAATATAACCTCCATTACCTAGATACAAAGTTTCAAAAGAAAGCCAACATTTGTTCTAGAAAAGGTCAATGATTACTAAAGTATGAGCAAAGAAAACAGACCACTAGCATCTGGCTATTTGCTTGAGCAAGTTGCAAATTCTGTTGCTGCAGTTTCTGCGAGTTGATTCTGAGTTTCTGTAACTCAAATCCACTCAATTCAATGATTTTACTGTCAGCAAGATTAAGAAAAACCCGAAAAAAGAAGATTCTCACAATCTCAACGGCACTAGAGATATATTTTTTATCAGCAACGGAACTAGAAATACCACTTTGGGGGTGGATAAATCACATTAATCAATGTCCCTTAAGGATGCCTCCAAACAAAATGAACCGAATCTGAACACAAAAGGATACTTTCTATCTGCTAAAAGATTCATCAGTGCCGTCTTTTCCTGAACAAGAGTTTCAGATAATTGACACCGATGTTAAAGGATTAGTAACGCATGAATGTGAACAAACAGATTATCAAACCTAGAAGAACTGCACCTTATGGAGTTGCTCAATGTACTCTTTTGTAGTATTTGAAACAAATTGTTCCTTCTCATCTTGGACCAATGATTTAGGTCGCTGCGGCAAGTTGCTTATGTCACCAAGCTTTTTCCTTCCTGCGCTTCCAAAAGAGCTCTTTGCTGCTTTTACTACTTTAGGTTTTCCTAATATCAGTACCGACTTTCACGGTTAATTGGCGAACCAACAACCTTAAACACCCTCATGAGTAGCTGAGCTACAAATTTAAAGCATAAATTTTGGGATTGGGTTATCTGATTTTAAAAAATAAGGCTCCGTTTGAGTATTCATGGATTTAAGATGAAGGGATCCACATTATTACACAATCCGAATAGCTCAACTTTATTCCATAGTTAACAAATGGATTATGACATTCAGTTTGGAAGCTTTACCACGACCCTAAAATGATAATGTAATAGGAGTAATTAAATATTCTTCATGGTAAGGACTGTAGTGATGGTGAGCACATCTCGTTCCAAGGTTGGCCAAACCAAACTTGATGCTATGATTATATAGTATTGTGCCATGCGGTCCTCCTTATAACTTATTTAAGTTAAATCAACTATTAGGTCCAAGTTACCTTCCCTAAGCTTTTTATTATCTGCTTTATTCATCCTGCACAAGGATCAGAATCCAGTAAATTGCTTATTAATCCTAAACGTCTTATTTTTTACCAGATGCAAGAATGAAGCTTTTATACCCTCATCACGTCAGAAGACTTAGAAAACCTCAATTGACGCAACTGAATTGGATAACAAGAATAAATAAAACCGAGCAAAACCCTAATCGAGCTTCTGAACCCGAATTATATACACCAAATAAGAGATTTAATCTCGCAACTTCATATTTTTCATCACGTGATTAATCCAACAACAAAACTAACTACCAAATCCAAAAAATAATCCAATAAAAAACCTTAACAACTTGGGAGATGAAGTTTCAACACAATTTGCGGGTAAATATCAATGTGAATCGAGATACGATGTTGCCTTAAAGACCCAACTTAGAATCACGCGAACAATAATACGAAGCAAAAGACTAAGAAATGCGAAACTAAGATAACTAGGGAATTAGTCAGATTTACCTCCAACGAGGGTGTTCTCTGACTCGAGAACCAAGAAGCCTTCAGTGACCGACATCGAGAGAGAGACCACTACTTTTTCTCACTGATGCTCTTGGTCTTACTCACAAACTGCACAGCATTCTCTCTCTCTCTCTCTCTCTCTCTCTCTCTGTATCAGTGTCAGTGTGTGTGTACTGTGTAGAGAGAATTGAAAGAGCGGGGAAACGAAGGAGACTGAACGTCGTCAAATGTACGTATTACTGAAGCAAATCTGGAGACTTTTTTTAAATATGCCATACAATCCGAACCTGATTATTTCATTGATGGGTTTGGATTTTGGGCTTATGTTTCAGAAATTGAACCAAATTTTTTTCCTAAATTTAAAATCAATTATCATTATTCACGTCTCACAAATACAAATATATCGTGATCGTTAATATTGAATTTGGTTCAATTTTTAAAACAGATGATTTTTTCTTTTTTTAATGCAATAAAAAATCAAAAATTATAATTAAATGTGTATGATAATGCCTAGAATAGATTTTGTAGAAGAGTATTGTGTAAATATACATAGAAAATTCAAAATTTTAGATTTTAAAATTATCCATTCTCTATTTCATTTTTTTAAAATGCATTTTAGCATAATATATTTTTTAATTAGCTCCTAAACACTCAATACTTCCTAAACTATTATTGGATATGAGAATTTTATGTTATCTAAGTAGATTTTTAAAGTACAATTTTATAAAAACGTGGAAAAACAAAATTTTTGCTTAGATTACAGACAATGTTACCAAAGTCCAAACAGTCTCTTGCCATAATAACATTCATGCACATATATTGATGGCAATTTGATCGGAATGAATCAACATTCGAACCGATTTGTACTATTCAAAATGATTTTTAGCTATCTTTTTTAATTTGGGTTCAGTTTTTATTCTTATTTTTAAAAAAGCCAACCAGTTTCAATTCTAACTCGGTCTTATTGGCTGTCCGATCCAAATCAGAATCCAGCCAAAACCGAACTATAATTGTATATTTATGTAAATATCATGTTAAATATACGTGTGTATTATATATACACGTGTGTATTATATATACGTGTATACATACACATACGCACATATATACATAAATTTACATATAATAATAGATGAAAGGTAATCCACTGTTTGGTACTTTCACAAAATAGAACCAATTTATTTCTTTAGGTGAACTATTTTTTGTTAGTCGCCAGTTTTTTATTTTATTTTATATTTTTATATTGTTAGAACACTATTTTCAACATCATATACATGTTCAATTCCGGTCCCAATCCCAGTTCGAATAACACCATCATGTCATCATATTCGGGAAAAATCCAAACCGACCCGATCCAGCCGGATATGATTATGATTTAGGTAAACAAAGACCCATCCGGTTCTAGTTTTAATTTTCGAGTCTTAGTTTGGTTTTAGGATCCGACCCGACCCATTGTCATCCCAGTATCTGCGGCAAAATGCAATTTAGTTCAAGACACTATAAATTGGAGAAACACTTGCCAATAAATCAGATGATGAAAAACTGAAAGCAATGTTTTCCAACAAGGTGCTACACCAAAGCAAATGGGACCATATCCGCATGCCGTAGACTGAAAAATACTTTCAAATGCTTAATAAGATCCCGGAGACAGACAAGAAAGGAAAACCTGCTGCACAGGAGACGTATTGTGTCAAAATGACTTGTTTTTCTGTAAGAAATATTATCCAAACACTGCCCCAACAGCCCGAAAGACAGACGCAACTTCCAGTCAAACAAAAATCCAAGAAAAAAACCAAAATTCAATACATGAAATATGCAACAAATGATATTTGTATTCAAACACAGCCATTCAATCTGTTCTCCTAATCAGATAAAAAGAATATCTCGCCGGAAACATAATCATAGGCTATCATTATTGTAATCACGACAAAAGAACAACATACGAAACACTGCCTACCCATATACCAGTAGACAACAAAAACAAAGGATCAAGGGCTGAGAGTAACCTAAATAAAGAAAACAAAAACTAATTAAACAGCCCCTCTCCCTCTTAGCAGTGAAAACAAGTATAGCTCGAGCAGAAGGTGTACCAAAATGTCTTCACAAGCATTCATCATTTCCGGGACACCCACAGCTATATTGTCCTATGTCATATCACTTGATTTTTTGACATGAAGTCGGCTTCTCTCCACTCAGCTTGGTGGACTGGACAGCCTAGTTTGGCCACATGGGCCTACCAGGTGGCCTACTTTGATGACCAGTTTTGTTCGTATTCTAGGCCCATGTTTTGTAGGTCATCCCTGGGGAAAAAAACAAGATTATGGAGCCCATGTTTTGATGACGGGTTTTGTTTGACACACTAGGCCCATGTTTTGCAGGTCATCCCTGCGGGATAAAAGGAAGATTCATTCCATAATCATAGTTGTCGTTTCATCATATTTGCTTTTCGAGAAGAACATATATAAACGAAAAGTATGATTTTCAGGATAAGCTATGAAACAAATCTGATGAAACCACGTGTCTATGATAATTAAATCGATTCAGACTCTTTTTTGCAATCATCGATTCATATGGGCCTAACATATGAATAGAACCCAAAAGAAATCAAACTGATTCAACAATTTTCGTGGTGGTTGTCATATTTGTTTTTGAAGAAACAGAAGAGAATAACAATTTCGAGAATAAACTAGAAAATAAATATGAGGAAATTATGTGTCTAGGATCATTGCATTAATCCGATTTTTTTTCATGATGACCTGCACACGTGGGCCTAAACCTGAATAGAACTCCAAATATACCATGTGGCCCGACTGGACTGTTCAGTCCATCAGGTGGATTGGAGAGAATTTCGACTCAATATGATATAACCTCAATATGAAAGGATGCTGGGCTAGAAAAGAGAGGAAAGATAAGTTTATCGAACCATAACCATGTGGTCCCCACTAGATTGACCAGCAACTGCTTCAAGTTTCTTCCAATTCAACTCGCGCTGCTCCATCAAGTCCCTTGACCTAGCTTCTTTCTCAGCATACTGCCGGTCACACTCCTCAAACAGCTCAGTGTCCATCTCCAGGAACATTCTTCGAACATTACCAGTCAGCCCATGGACCGCCTGGTTCCAGTGCCCCTGCATATTCCTCTCCAATGCTTCAAAAATGAGTGGCAAAATCACATGTCGGTTCTGGGCAATCAAGTCAACTATGTGTTCATTGTTCCACAAGAAGAGCGCTCGTTCTGCTACCTGTCAATGTGCCTTAAATTAGAAAACACTAAAAAAGGCTTACTAGTGTGAAGTATTTTAGGCATAAGAGGGTACAAAAAAAGGGATCCGTCATTAATTCTAAGAACACTAAAATTGAACATTTTTTTCCCTCTATGCTCGTTTCAATCACACACCACAAAGAATCAGAAAAGTCTCTAGATACCTGTCAGCACTAGGCAGTTAACAAAGTTCGCAAAACATAATGCAGTATTCCCGTATTTCGACTGAAGAAATTAAAAAATAAATAAAGGCAAAGAGAATATTACAGGTCAGAACCGGAAGGCGGCTAGTAGAGCACGGACTACCTTTTCTACTTACCAATGTTAACAAATCTATAAGATTTGCCAAAGAAAAGGAGCTGATATCTAGGGTCAGCTATTCCAACAGTGGAGAAATATGGATAAACTGTACCCCAGCATATAGAAGCTGCAGACCGCACAAGGAGAAGAAGTTCTGCAACTGATACTAACTTTGATGAAATCTGAAAGTACTGCTGTCTCTCGTAACTGTTGAAGAAGGAGAGTTATCATTTATGTTCAATTGCATTAATTCAGCTCTTCTTAGGTATTCATTCTCCCCACTAGTTTACAACAAACAGGGATTAAAGCTTCTTTGAATTCAGTTGAAGAAAGGGAAGTCGGTTGTATGAAGAATAGCAAAAGTTATTACAAAAACGTATGCAAAATGAGGTTCTAGACCACCATTTGCTTGATGCTACTACGGTTTTAAGTTTTGTACTTCTCACTATGATTAAGAGGAGTTTTTGGACAATAGATACAGGGGGAAATTATACTGACCTCCCTGAAGTTTTTTTGGACACAATACAGCTTGCCCCACAGTTTTCAGATAATTTCAACAACCCCCCGCAAGATTCAAATGAGAATAACAATTTAATCCTTGGTGTTAGTCACCAGTTTAATGTACGGAGAAAAAATGTTATTGCTGAATCTCTAATTTACCCTCATTTATCCATTTTTTAGAACGCTCATACATCCAAACCCATACCATGTACCATAGACTCAACCCTACTTTCCAAAGCAAGTCAGATAAAAACATAAATCCACACCATATGATTGAAAGCAGAAAATGCACAGCGGGAGGGGGAGATCTAGACATACGGGATAGACAAACTAGTAAAGTACCAAATCAAAATAACCCACGTCAAACAAAAAAGTGCAACGCAAAAAATCCAACAGATGAGAAAAACTTACCAACAAGAAGAGAGAGCAATGTGAATAGGTGGCAATAAAGTGAAAGATGCTTATAACCTTGTGTACTTGCTTTGTCAATAACATACACATAGCGTAGAAAATTTCCCCCGTAATGCAATGTTGCATCAACGTGTGAATGAAAAAACACTGCAATGTGTTGAGAAATATTAAACAAAAAGGAAGAAAAATTCTTCACTGTTTGCAAACAGGAACAGATTGCTTGAACGTTATTCATAGAATTTGGGAATTTCGGGTAAAATGGGTAGTGAATCAAAAAATCCATCAATCCATAAGATAAATGACCATCAAAACTCATCACATTACATGCATGGATGCCTTGAAACGGAAGTAAGATAACTAAACAAGTTGGGTAAAAAACAGAAATAACTCCAATTCAAACCTGGAAATGAGAGCTGTTGAGGCAGCGGCCAATTTGTCTAAAAAGAGGAACCATACAGCGCTGAAATTCTGCAGACTGAGTACTTTCCAAAACTTCTTCTAGCTCTCCAAGAAAGAGAACTTCCTTCCCACAATTAGTGACCGGCCAGTATTTTAACAACCCCCTGATAACAGTATCAGCCAATTTATAGTCTTTCTCAACAAACTGAGTAATGCAGTAAGATAGCTGATGATGATAAGTGGAGATAGATTTAGGCTTGTGGAGTGGTATAAGTGCCCGAATGAGGAATAATTTATGCTCCTCCTTCATAGGCAAAGCGAACCCATTTATTATACTCCCAAGAATCTCCAAGAACTCACCAATCCCACTGTGTCTCTCTGTCTCAAATATAAACCGGTAGAAAATATTGTTTATCGCCTTTCTTATAAAGGGGCGGTGAACCATGAATTTCCCATATATGCGATGAAGAATAGTCTTTAAATACTCCCGCTCTCGTGGATCCTCTGAATCAAACAAATCAAGCAATTTCAACACGAACGAGTGATCGATGTACCGTTTTGCAACCTTAGTGTCAGTGTCAGATGACACAATATATCTCAATAGCAAATCATACACGAGTTGTAAGTGAAGCCATGAAGGCTCCAGATACACATCATCCTCATCCGGATCACCACTTTCACTCGCACTATTTTCATGAGACGCCGGAGGTAAACACCGAAAAATGTTAACAGAAATCATCCGAACCAACTCTTCTTGCAAAGTTTCGTTCAGCTTACACGAACCCGACTGAACCAAATCAACCAGCTCCAAAAGGGTTTGCCTCTTGATCTCCTTCTCACGTGCCGATTTCAACGTGTCCGAGAAATCAAACGAAAAACAACAAACTTGAAACTTACGGAGGACCATAACATGACGCTCCGACGAGGGGACCTCCTTCAACGGTGGCAACACTTCCGTAGCAGCAGAAGTGAGTACAGGTATATGATGTGATTGGAAATTGGGCCCCGACGACGGCGGAGCAACGGCAGAGCGGGAGGCATGGTTTACAGTTACACTCGGAGAGGCGCTCGATGTGGGGGGTTCGATGGCTTCCGGTTTGGAGTTCTTCCGCTGTCCTCGTTTGATGATTTTGAACATGATTGGAACCCTAACAATATTCTCTCTAACACTAACCCCAGGGTTTCTTATTATTTGCCTGTGCTTATAGTTATACACAGGACCACCGATGCAGAAGATCAGCCAATTGAAACCCTAATAATCGATCAATGCAGGGACTACATATATACATCTGCAGATCTCTATCTATACAAAATAGTTATGTGGATATGCGTATAGAGAGAGAATTTTCTCAGGAAACAAACAGGTGGGGTGAGGAGAAGAAGAATTTACCTCATCTGGATAACGAAAGAGAGATCCGAAATGGGAGAGATCGGGAGGCCGAAACCATCTGCGGAAGAGTTGGCAGTGAGAAGGAAGAAAACGAGAAAAATACAGGTATGTGGGTTATTTTTTAATTTAATATTTAATATTGCTGCCATCCATCCATCCACCTCTCTCTCTCTCTCTCTCTCTCTCTCTCTCTCTCTATATATATATATATATATATATATATATACACGCGTACACAAGCATATAAAACTATATTTATTTATATTATATATTAAGCACGTATATTAAACACAACACATTTTTCTTTTTTTATATAAAAAATCAAAATCATACAAAAATTTACATGATCATAAATATTTTCCTTTTGCTCTTTATTCATTTTTCTATGCACAGTAAAAAAAATCTTCAAATTTCTCTGCACATACAAACTTTCTCTCTTATCTTAAACTAGAGGTCGTAGCACCCGTATTAAGTACGCAAGTTCGAAAATCATTAAATATATATCAGGCTAATATCGCTTCGGTCGTCGTATAGTTAAGCAAAATTTTGAAAAAAGATATAGAATTTCGTGTATCCCGCTATAATTTACTCATTTAGTGTTAAATGGTAATTATGTAAAAGTTTGTCATGCTTTCGTGTATAATACGAAAAAATCAATGTTATTAACACATCGCGTTATATATCATGTCTATGTGCTACGCTATACAACTCATGAGATATATTAATTTGAATACATAATTAAAATTTATGGGGCTCATTTTTACACTTTATACTTAAAAAATAACATGTACGTATGATATACCATTTGATACATAACTTAATGTGTTAGTAGACTTATTCATACGATAATTGTACTTATATGTAGGGCTGTAAATGAACCGAATTATTTGCGAACTCGGTTTGATAAGCACTCGATTTTGCTCGGTTCTTTAGTTAACAACACGAGTTTGAGCTCGAGTTTTTAGGCTCGTTTCGTAAACAAGCTGAGTTTAAGTCTCGAAAGCTCAGCTCTTAAAAACTTGGCTCACTTAAAGAGTCTTATTAAGTAAATGAGTTTAATTTGACTCGACTCAACTCGTCTACAAACGAGCTGAGTTTAAGCACTGTAAAACTCGGCTCGACTCGACTTGTTTGCCACCTTACTTATATGTATGTATTTTTCAGTGCAATTTTAATAGATTATTGCCGCCAAAATATATTATCGGTTTAGTTGACTTAGACAGTATTATTGTATCTTACATTTTTTATGGATTAATAAACCAAAAAAAATAAAAATAATATCCTGGTTTATCACGTTTCATGATTTGATTCAATTTTATTATAATTTAATTGACTAAAAATACAAGATATTTTTGCTATTCACGCGGATTGACTTTATTGGGAGACTCCCACTACAACCAACTCTCAATTTCAATTTTTTTTTTTTTTTGGAATTTATATTTTATGTGCCGAGGGTTAGCGGAGGATAGGGATAGAATCTTGTTCGATTTGATCTATCCTCCTCGCCCTGAATAGATAGGAAATTCGGAAATTTTTTCAGGGAACGGATCGGATTCAAAAAATAAATTTTAAAAAAAATCAGAGAACGAATAGGATGCAGATCCGTTTATCCCCGCTTCCAGCCCCGCCTGGTTAATTCCTACTTAAAAATATGTTACTAGGGACTTAGGATTTATTGATTTTAAAATTTTTTATTTTTGTGTTAATAAAGGTATGTCCTACATTGTAATACATCGAGGCAAACTATATAGTGTAGTATTTTTTTGTCGATTTTTTTCAATGTAGATGATAATTCTTGATTTCTCTTTATGCAATGCGGTATAGTTTTCTTTGCTATTATTGTAATTTTGTGAGGATGATTTCTCATATGAATAATCCCTAACTGGAATATAGTTTGCTATTGATTTCTTTTAATTCCTCATAGTTCCTTTTTTGTTTATGAACTCTTATATTTTTTTGTACTGGCTAGTTAGAACTCTTGCATTTAAGATTATTTGATTTGCTTCTCTCTTTTTTTCTTTACAGTTCCAAATTTTTTAAAGTTATAGACTCATAGTTCCTAATTTTTTTAAATTAGAAATATTAGTTTTTTAATTTTATTTTCGGATATCCGTTCCTCATTCGGAGATATCCATTCCTCGTTTGAGGCGGGGATGGAGGGCAAAACTAGTTCCCGTTCGGGGATCGGGGATCAGGGTGGGGATGGAGATCAGATACAGATTTGAGGATCAGAGATAGAGACAGCACTATCCTCCCCCAATCCGCTCCATTGTCATCCCTAGTGGGGGACAGAATTTTTCCTGAACAAAAACAAAAAAGTTATCAAAAAATAATTAAGGTAAGATTATTCAATTTGCAGAATTTTTAGGAGCTAAAGTTACTAATATTTTCAAATGTGCAGTAAAATATATAGGGTACTTCATAAATTTTTAAAATTTAGAGGACCGGGGCTTTGTTCTACTGAGCTCACTCCTATGACCCGTTCAAATTTTTGAAAGGAATATGGTGGATATAATAAACAGGAATATAATAAAAAAGATTTATTATAGAGGAGTGAATAATTATAAATAATTTGTTTGTGTGTTTTTAAGAAAGGTAATATAGCAGATATGAATAAATAGATGGTATTCTCGTAATTAATAATTATATTGCTGTAATTAATTGTATTTGCATAAATAGGAGGAGATATAGAAGACGGATAAAATATGAATATGGAATGGGTGGGATAATTTTAGCGGCTTATTTGTTAGCAAGGAAAATTATGGAACGAATATAGTTGATATAGTAAGAGAGAAAATATAATAGAATGGAAGATTTATTATAAAATGGTGAATAGCTATAAATGATTTGTTTGAATATTTTTTAAGGAGAGTATATGATATGAGTCTGTTGATAACATTTGCGTAAATAAAAGGAGAATATGGAAGGAGATAAGATATGGATAGGGAAAGGAGTTCAAATTTTATCTCCTTCCAGGCAAATAAAATTTGAACCCAAATATCATATTCTGATTTAAAGCCATTAATAAATCCCAGATATACAATCTGGATAACCATTTCTGGTCCGGTCCATATTTTATACCCTTCATTTGACCTCTAAGCCTTGTTTCGGTAACAGTCAACTAAGGAATATAAAATTTAGACCTCAAATATGATAATTCGAATTGTCATATTTGATGTTTGTTTAGTAGCTTTGGACCTCGGATAATATATTCAATGTCTACATTTTATCTGGAAGGGAGATACTTCCAGATAAAATTTAGACAACTCTTTCCCTATTCATATCTTATCCCTCTTTTATTTACGTAAATGTCGTTATTAATTACAACAATATCATTATTAATTACGAAAATGTCATCCACATATTTATATCTATCATATTCCATCTTTCTATATTCATCATATCTCTTTTATAATTTTGACTGCTAACAAATGGACTGCAAGTAAAAATGGTGAATCTCATTTTAAATTTAAGCATGTGTTGTCTAGGTTGGTATTCTAGTGGATTATGCCAAATATTAGCCAAGTGATAGTTGTTAATAATATAGAAGAGGAGATCACTTTATTTGTTCAATATAAGAATGAGCTCTTTAATAGATCAAAGTGAATGTATTCAGTCACACATTTGTGAACAATTGACGGTGATATTCACACAATTTTTGTAGCTCGCATATTCTCATACAACATTGCTTTGACTTACACCCTCTATTTTATTAGATACGTAGATAATGTGCATAGAACCACCAGCAAAGTAAAAAAGACCGTTGAGGTCTACTCTGTCGTGTGTGGTCTCTTGACCTTCCCCAACTGTGGTCTTCTCTGTTATGTGCGGTCTTTCCAATCTTTTCCGTCTTGGTGCTCACTCCTAGATTGCCCTCTAGGGAAGAGGAGCCTAAGAACAGTAAAAAAGAAAAAACTTTGTATTCAACTCAATTGTATTATTCTATAAATATAGAACAATATTTGCTTCCTTATATAGATATAGAAAGATATTATTATTTGTTTTCTTATATAGATATAGAAATATATTATTTCCAACACTCCCTTTCAAGCTGGAGCAGAGATATATATTATTTCCAAGACTCCCTTTCAAGTTGGAGCAGAGATATCAAGCATGCCAAGCTTGCGAAGAGTAGACCGAAGAAGTGAAGGTCCAACTGGCTTTGTAAGAGCATCGATAGTTTGTTTAGATGATGGGACAAACACAAGCATAATGACTCCAGATCGAACCTTCTCCCAAATAAAATGAATGTCAACCTCAATATGCTTAGCCCTTTCTTGAAGAGCTGAATCAGAAGCTAAAATAATTGCCGACTTGTTGCTGCAGTGCAAAATCAAAGGTAAACTAACCGGAAAGCCAAGCTCCTCAAGAATAAAATGAAGCCATAAAATCTCACACATACCCTGAGCCATAGCCTTATACTCAACCTCTGCTGAGGATCAGAAGACTACTGACTACTTCTTACACTTCCAAGAAAGAAGGTGGCTCCCATAAAATGAGCAAAAACCTAAGGTGGATCTCCTATCAGTTTTGGACCCGGCATAATCAGCATCAGTAAAACATGAGACTTCAAAAGAATTTCTTGAGTCATAAAAAAGACCAAGGCTAGGATAAGACTTTAGGTATCTCAATATATGATAGACTACATCCATATGAGAGGTACAAGGAGCATGCATAAACTGGCTAACTAAACTCACTGCAAAGGCCAATTCAGGCCTAGTATTGGTTAGGTAGATAAGTCTCCCCACCAACCTTTGATAAACACAAAGGTTATGCAAAAAATCGCCAGTTTCAGCCGAAAGCTAGACATTCAAATCCATAGGGGTAGACGATGGCCTACAACCAGCCATTCTAGATTGTATCACTCAGAAGATCTAGAACATACTTCTATTGTGAGAGAGATATACCTTTTATTGACTGAGCAACTTCAATACCCAAGAAATACTTCAAACCCCCTAAGTCTGTGATGTCAAATGCAGAACTGAGGTTCCTCTTAACTTATGCAATACTATAGCGTCATCTCCAGTCAAAATGATATCATCAACATTAACAGATAAAATCACACACTTTCCCTTGAAATCACGCTTCACAAAGCAAGCATGATTAGACTAGCATCGCGAAAAATTCTTATAAGCACAACATCACCGAACCGAGCAAACTAAGCTCACAGAGATTGCTTCAAACCATACAAGGATTACCTCAAGCGACAAACCATACCAGCATACTCTCCTTCAGCCCTCAGCCTGGAGGAGGATCCATGTAAATAATCTCATCTAATTCACCATTTAGGAAGGCATTCTTGACATCCATCTGATGCAATGGCCAAAAAAGAGAAGCATCAAGAGAGATAAGAAGGCAGACAGTGGTAAGCTTAACAACAGGAACAAAAGTAGTAGTAAAATCTTTGCCCGGAATTTGAGTGAAGGCCTTAGCAACCAATCGGGCTTTGTGTCGATTGATGGACCCATCAGCATTGTGTTTCAAGTTGAACACCCAATGTACCCCACAGTCTTCTCCCCTTTAGGAAGAACAACTAAATCTCATGTATGATTAAAGTGTAACACATTTATCTCATCATACATAGCATGCACCCAATGTGGATTCAATTTAGCCTCCCCCACAGATCGATGAATCATAGCAGAATCAATCTGGCTAAGGAACCCCTAAAACGAGCTAGATAAAGCATTGTAAGAAATATGGTGCTCAAGAGGGTGAGAAATGGAGTAGGATAAGTTAAAACGATCTAGAGGACAACGGTCCCGGAGAGGGTACTGCCGAGATGAGGAGGAAAGGGAAAGCTCAGTAGCTTCATTCGGCGAGGAGTCCGGCACAGAGATATGAGAGCGACGACTATACACGTGGATAAGGTTGCCTGCAACAGGAGGTAACATAGTAGAAGGATCCACGGAAGTAATATGTCAGTAATAAGAATAGGACGAGGACTAGCCTCGCCCGAAAGGGGGGACATACCTGCTAGTTCCAGATATAGCAAAAAAAGGGGTATCCTCCCAAAAAGTTACATTCATAAAGTATATAAAACGACGAGGTGAGGGATCATAACAACAATACCCCTTTGACTTAAAAGAGTACCATAAAAGCACACCGAATTAACTTGTCATCTAACTTTGTGCGAAAAGGTCCCCTGTCCTAGACAAAGCAGACACATCCAAACACTCTAGGGAGAATAGGAAAAAGAGGATTATTGGGTTGAAGAACAATTGGTGTCTTCCCCTCTAGAATCCGACTAGGAACCCTATTGATAAGATATGTAGCTGTGAGAACAGCCATGTGCCAAAAAGATTTGGGAACAGACATGTCTCTAAGCAAAAAAAATCGGGAAACACCCATGAAATGACGATTTTTTCACTCGTCAACCCCATTCTGCTCAGGGGTATAAGGGCAAGTAAGTTGTTGAAAAATACCCAAACGAGAAAATTGTCACGAGATCATTCATAATATACCCCCTTGTCAAACTGGAGGCCCCCAACAATAGTATTAAACTGAGTTTTAATCATGGCTAGGAATTGACTGAAAATATCAAACACCTCAAATTTCTTACGAAGCAAATAAACCCAGGTGCACCCAAAAAAATCACCAATATAAGTAACATAATACCGATGACCAGACATAATAGTGACTAGGGAGGGACCCCATACATCATAATGAACTAAATCAAACATAATAGGAGATCGATACATACAAGAAATATAAGGTTTTCGACAATACTTCGAGAGCTCACAAATAACACACTAGAAATTCAAATGTTTATAAGCGATAGATAGAGACAGAAATATCATGCATAGATACTAAAAATTGAAATGACCTAAACGAGCATGCCACAAATGTAAGTCTTTGGAAGAAAAAGAAAAAGAAAAATCAAAAATAGTAGTAAAAGCAGCTTGGAACACAAGATTAGAATAATCAAGCAAAGGAAGATCACCAAAAAAATATAGTCCGTAACGCTCATAACCCCTGCCAAAAATCCTCTTCGAACTCCGGTCCTGTAAAAAGTAGCGATCAACTAAGAAAATGGCAGTACAATTAAAAGATTTAGCAAAGCGACTAACAGATAAGAGATTTAAGGTAAATTTGGAAACATGAAACATAAAGGAAAGGACAAGATCAAAGGAGAGCTGAACAGTTCTTTGGCCACTCATAGTGTTAATAGAACCATCTGCCAATTGCGCCGGAACCATGAACAGGAGTCAAGGGTGAGGAAAACAAGGACAACTCACCCGTCATATAATCATTGGCACCGGAGTCTAGAACCCACGTAGGAGCCCCAGAGCAAGCTTGAAAAGTAGTGGGAGTACGTAAGGCCAATGAGACAATGGAAGTTGTGCGGCGGACGGTGCCAGACCTCTGAGACATCAGCAAGGTCATTTAAGACTATAGCGCAACCATTTGATCTAAAAGAGAAGGAGCAGCCATTTGTTGTCCGGAAGTTTCAACAATCGCAGTGACTCTGGGGGGGGCTTTTCTTTTTGAACTGAGATTTCAACTCAGATGCAGCTTCCAACACATATCCTTGATATAACCAGTGGTCCCACAATGATGACAGTATTTCTTCCCAGCAAGAGGACGAGAACTTGAGGACCCAAATGAAGCGACTAGAGCCATCTAATCACAATCACTCCCGATAGCAGGTATAGGGGCAACACAAATATGAAAAACCTACACTCGCCCCCATCAACCATAGCAAAAGCATCCGTCAAGGTCGGTACAGGGATCATATTGAGAATCTGGCTGCAAAAATGCTCAAAAACAAGCTTAAGCCCCATAAAAAATGCATAAGTATGAAGGCGATCAAGTTTCTTGACCGCAACAGATGCCATATCTCCATAATCACTAATGGAATCATATTGAGCCATCTCATCCCATCATGTTCGGAGACATCCAAAAAACTGAGCGATGCTCAAATCAAGACCCTATTGAATGGCGCATGCAATCTCTTGGTACAACTCAAAGGAGCAGGCCTCATTCTAAAAATGAGCATACATAGTTGTCAACTCAGTCCATAGTGTCGTGACGGTCTCACAATATATGAACATATCAAATATGGATGACTCTATAGAGCTAAACATCCAACCAAAGACCGTCCAGTTGTCGATATCCCATTGATTCTCCTTGGGATCACCTTTAGCAGGACGGGAAAGAGGATTCACAAACCAAATCATCTTGCTCCAACCATCAATAAATAACTTCAATAATCGAGACCAAGCAGCAAAGTTCCGCCCATTCAACAGAACACTAGTAACTCTTTCACTGAACACATGTAGTGTCGAGCCAGCCTGACCGGCAATAGTTGCAGAACTGGTAGGAGCACTCAAAGATTCAAACATGCCAAATCTAATAAGTAACTCAAAGTGTCAAGAAATCCAGTGAAGAGGCGAAAAAAGAAAGGTCACACGCAACCTTTTAGATCATCAAAAAGTCACCAAACTGTAGTTAACAACCACAGCAACCCGAACAAAAAGAACGAGAAACCCTAGATTTGTTCAGCACATACCCTAGGGCGGCAACAACATCGGAGAGAAAAAAAAGACAAGAGAAGAGCCTAGTGGTGGTGGTAGAATAAGGGTTAGGATATTTTGTATTAGGGTTAAAATGACTCTGATACCAAGTAGAAAAGAAAGAACTTGATATCCAACTCAATTGTATTTTACACTTATTTATATATTGATACAACCATCCCTTATATAGGGAGAAAATGAGTAATGAAAGGAAATACTATAACTAAGGAAACAAAGTAAGAAAAGAAATAATACATGTAAAGAAACGAACAAGAAGGGAAATAATATTATTCTATATAAATATATAACAATATTTGTTTCCTTATATAGATATAGAAAGATATTATTATTTGTTTCCTTGTGTAGATATAGAAATATATTATTTCCAACAAGAACCTACAATATCCCATCCTCCACACCCCACGCCCCCGAATCGTTAGTGAGAGGCACAATCCTAATAGAAGTCTGCTATTAGGAAATTATACACTTAAACCAGGAAAGCAAGACTCCACCACAACCAGACTACTTGGGTCTAATCCCCATCCGTAAGAAAGAAATAGACCTCAACGAGGCTCTACTACTTCGTCTAAATCCATCTAAGAAATGTATGATGCTTTCGTGAATCCATTTACTTGATTATTCTTTCTGCTTAAGATTTATAGACTCTTGACTTGGGCATCAAAGGGGTATCAGTTGGCACCACACCAATGTCATAGTTGTTTGCTTTCAGGTAAAATGTCCGAGGAAGCACTTCAACCACACTATCAGTATATTTTCTAAATTCAATACTAGAACATAAAAAGAAGAACATAGTATTGACAACACTGCATTGATAGGTCCCAAACAAATGCAATTTACATAGCACATTTCCATGACCTAGGCAAGGCCTTAAACATTACATCACTAGTGTAATCGTCACTCAACTTGTACATCAAGAATAAACAGTGCAAACAAATTAAGTATGAAACCAATTCTCGCACTCCCCAATCCAGTACAAATCCCAAAGAATATGCAAAAAAATGTTTATTTGTTTAGACTTTAGACTTCAGACTTCTCATTGGAGAAGAATATTTATGTCACAATGAAGTGAAATTACATGATATTTGGCAAGATCAAATAACGACATGATAACAGTATAATTTACAGACCTGTACATGAGAAGGTATACATGTATCAACCAAGGGTTGAAGTATGTTACACTGGAAGATATAGTTGAATTACTCCGGCAGAAGTGGCAGCCGAGAGACATTATTACCTCCACCGCCACCAGTTAGTGATTTCAGGCTTATATCCTTGGATAAACTTGGACTAGATTCAGAGTATTTTGGGGAAGCAGGCTTCTTGTTCAACTTCTGAGGAAGGATTTGTATCCTCGGGTTTAGCTCAGTACCTGAATTTTCAGCAGCCAGCTGATAGCTTTCCACAAGCTCAAGTTGTCTGGCAATTATATCAGAACGTCTCGGGAGAAGTTCAACAGCTTCCCCTCCAGGAATCACAATATATTCAATAGCAAGTCGAACCTCCTACAAGGAACCATGCAAGAAAAAGATCAGTTAAGCAGTTTTAACAGTAGGGGAGGAAATTTACAACTGAAAAGACAAACAAGCATGTAATGAGAATATCGCGCGTTAAAAAGATGTTCTACCAAAACTAGTTTGGTTGTCGTTAGTTTTAAAAACCTAAATAATCTAATAGATACATTTTGTATGCTCAGCTACACATGCCACCTAAAGAAAGCAATGAATGAACAAGACGCATATCAGGCACAGGAAGAGTATCGTTTTAGTTGACGCTACTTCTGAACAATTGAAATCTAAACTAATAATGTATCACTCAATTACCAAACGATGGTGTTCAGTACTATGACAACAAGCCTACAAGATAGTGCCTTTTTCGAGATAAGTACCATAAATTGTACACATATCTATTTCTTTTATCGCAATTATGTTGAAGTATTTTTTGACATGAAAGCAAGTAACGCATCATTTGGAGCACGCAAGCAGAGTTCATGGCAACATGGGAGTAGGTAACTCTAGGTGAAAGCAAAAGTCAATGCCAAGGATGAATACACAACTCCGGAAATAGCAATTCTATTGATAACTGCATAATTATAGCATGATAATCCTTTACTCCTAATGCATGTGCAAATAGGGATGGCAATACGCAGTGTGACCAAGAGTATCCATGCCACCGGCCTTAATCACACAATTCACAACCAAGTTAGAAGCTTGGGGATTATGTACTTTTCTCAGCTAGATCATTAACCTACTTCCCCTCTTCTTAGAGGATGATCTTGATAGCAAAATAATAATGATCGTCTGGTAAACAAAGAAACTTATGTAAAGGGAAAAGAATAGCACCTCCAAAGCATCAATCTCCTCCAATGATGGCTTTCTTTTTGGTGCATCATCTTCAATTTCAATATCAAAAGCACTTCTCGGTCCGCGCTTTGATATAGAACCAAAGGAATCCATTTCAAGAATCATACGAACTGCTTTTACCATTTTTGCCATTGTATTTGACTGCATTATTCAGATCATTAATATCTGATCGAAAATGTTCAAAAGTTTAACTAAATACTAATTTCATCAAGAAAATGGAGGATACCTTGATCACAAATACAGGCACCTGGTGGAATTTAGCTACACCACGAATCCAGGGATTATGCTTCATTTCAGAGCTGGATACTAAAATAGCATCTGCTGTTCCAATATCATCGGTTACATCAATCTCATTTTCAAGGCCCATTACATTTGCCACTTGAAGTAGATCAGCTTCCTGAATCTACAATACACCCAAATATAGAACAAAAATATTCAGCCTTATTGTCAATAAGTCAACAACGGCAATATAGTCCGTCTGTCCCATTTCGTTTGACCATTTTTGGCAATCTTGCCCTTTAACAGATCAACTTATAATTTGCATGTTAAAACTTTCTAAAGTTAATTAAACCTAGACATTTATTTGAGCAAAAACCGCTGGATAACACAAGATGAAAGAAGATTGTAAAGGAAAAAAAAATTTCAAGTTTGGAATTTGAGCGATGATACATATACCTTATATGTATACACATGTACTAATGACCTCCCCTCGCTAAAAGTGACATTTGAGCAGTCTTCCTTGTCAGAATCACATTGAGATCTTCTGCATTCATTATTATCCAGATGAGATTCCTTTGGATGGTTCTTCTCTAGTGTTGGAACAGAGTCAATTGACTCCAAAGAACTATCTGCTTCAAAATCCATGTGACGGACCTCAAACCGGGGAGATTTACCTATCATTGCAAAATACTTCTACTCAGCATTTAGTGCCTGATGATTTAAAAAAGTATGCAGACATATGCTGCGCCTAGCAATTATTACAAACATTACGTACAAACCTGCCAGTAAAGCATCTACTGTTGCATCCAACCGGGGATGAACATTATACACAGTTCTTGAAATCATCTCAACTGCACATGTAAATGTAGGAGGCCCTTTCCTCTCTAGGATTGTCTTCTGAACTCTCCTTTTTCTTGCTTCCTCGTCACCCAGAGTCACACTCTACTCAAAGAAAATGAACCAGTTCCTACTGTCAAAGCAATGAGTAGAAAAGATCCTATCAAGAATAAACTGCAATGGGAAGTCTGACCTTGTTTTCTAGGTCCACCAAACTTATTTTATGGGCCAACCAACCATTCCAGATAAAGTACAAATATCTAACGTCCATTCCATATAAAGTACAAATAGCTAACGTATTATAGTCCAATCAAGGGGAGAAAACGAGACCATGAGAATCTTATTTACGATACAGTAACACGGAGTTCGAATGCTCAGAACCATGTCTGATTTGTTTTCCGCATGGGAAATAATTTAACATCTATGAATGATATATTATTATACCAATAAAACGCATACTTATTGATTGGAGTGGGAATGCTGTTCTGTACCTCTATGCCACCAACAAGTATCTGAAGAGAGGGATTTTTTATTATGTTGTCTATAGTCATTCCATGTGCCGTTCCAACAAGCTGAACTCCCCTCTGAGCAATTGTACTCGCAGCAAGGGCTTCAAGCTCAGTTCCGATTTCATCGATTATAATGGTTTCAGGCATGTGGTTTTCAACTGCTTCGATCATCACCTGTTCCATAACCAACCAACAGATTATAATCCCTATATAACCCGTGCACGGTAGCAATTGCAAAGGGGAAATCTGAGTTGAACACCAACATTATGTTGCATGTTAACATTTGGAACTTGCATTCTTCTCGCACGACCAATTCCAGAATGAGGAACATCTCCATCGCCTCCAATCTCATTCGATGTATCGACAATCACAACACGTTTCTTGTACTCGTCCGCTAGCATTCTAGCTGTTTCTCTACGAAATCAAAGCCCCATAAATGAACAAATATTGTATACTAGGAATAGCTAAACAGTTCCATTTTTTTTTAGAATTGTGAAGATAATCAATAAGTAGAACTACAAGTAACTAATTCTTTCCTGTTGCTTTTCATTAGCATAATGTTAGATATACTTCATGGAACACCAGCAAAGGCAATGAAAGAAATTCCTCGACCCAAGTTTTAGATAAGAAGAAAACCAAGAAACAAAAAATCACCATTATTAAACACTACTACATACATATCATGTGCAAGCATCACTACTTATTGATGAACCGTTATGCAAACTGATCCCTCTAGCCATTAATGATATGACTGTATTACCTGATTAAGGTTGTTTTGCCAACTCCTGGAGGTCCTATAATCAATATGGAACCTCCCCCCTCAACCAAGTCGCGTATGACTTCAGCACTTCCGGACATAGCTCGGCCTACACGGCAAGTGAGGCCAATAATTTGCATTTTACGGTTTCGAATAGCACTTATGCGATGTAGGGAGCTGTCAATGCCCGAGCGATTATCATCCGAAAACTCACCAACCTGAAGAATTCAAATTTCTTTAGATTCAAATTATTAGAACTCTACCTTTGTCAAGATGACAAGCTTTCAAAAGCATACGTTTGTAATCAAGCTAGTATTACTTTTTAAACTATTTGATATAATTGGGTCTCTATCAGTCATCAGCACTAAGATTGAAAACCCAATTAAAAATAAATCATGCCAAATATAAGTATAAAAAATCTTTCATCTTTACAATACTTAATGGATATAGGCACTTTAACCAACCAAACTCTTTGAATTCAACTCGCGTTCAGCTGGTTAAAAGCTCGTTCGAGATCTGCTTATCAAGATTATGTAACATGCTAAGAACCCAACAGTGGGCATGAGAGGCCCTAATTGGATATCAACCTTTAATTATTTTTTCAGTCAACTAATGGAAAGATTGACTTGAATGACCTTTGATATAGCGTGCCGTAGATCATCAGGCTTTACGGGCTGCTCCGAGATCACCCAATCGCCGGAAGGAAACCGAGCAAGAGGCTGCCTACCCAAATCCATTACCACTTCAATCAGGTCCCCAATTTCCGGGTGCCGAAACAGCTCATTCCTCATCCTCAATGGTACTAACTCAAGAAACAAGTCCAGCTCCGACACTTCCGCGGATTGGGACGATGTTGAAATGGTAATCGACAACCCATTTCCCGGCGCCGGACGTTCTTTCGGACGGCGGATTTCCGGCGGCCGGATCGACGGTACAGAAGAGGTAGACGACGAGACCCTATTTCCTCGACGAGGTGTTCGATGAAATGCATGGGAGATAGAATTGGCTAAGGGGGTACTTTTCAGGTAAGCGAAAGTTGATGTTGAGATATGGTTAGCTGAGTGCCATGAGGTGTGGAGATCAATCAGCACAAAATGCGAGTTCAAAGCTCTCATTCTCTCTCCTCTCTCTCTCTCTCTCTCTCTCTCTCTCTCCGTACTTCTTTGTGAAATCTTGCTATGGATTCATAGTTTTATAACTGGCCGGGAGTTTGATCGTTTCGTTGAGTGTAGATTGAAAATGGGTTGGGACCGCGATGAGGAAGATGGAAAGAAAGAGAGAAGATTCGACGGAATCTCCGTTGGAATTGGAGGGAGGAGGTGATGTGGGGTCCACCAAAGGAAGAGGAACTGGTTTGTTTCGGCCGCTGGAGGCCACACAAATTGCTTCGCTTGGCGTCTCTGCTGGAAATACGACTCTCAATTCTTTCCTGAACAAGTTCGGCATTATAATTACACTTTATCTCCTTTAACTATAATTTTTTTAACTTATTCTTTTAATTTTTTTTACATAATTTATTCCCTTCAAAAAATGTGTCATAGTAGCCCTTTCGTTAATTTTTCGTTCAATTTTTAACGGAAAAAAAATCGTGTAATTGTTTTGAGTACCTCAAACGGTCCATTACCCTTAAAAATATTCCAGTGAACTAAAATACCTCTAAGGGATGATTATAGATACATGTATACATTTCATCTTCGCTATTACAATTATCTCCCTCGCCCTCCTATTGGTTTGAGATTTGGGTAACAATACCCATGTTCTCAAACGGATACATAGGAATGCCATTTTCGAATTAAGAGCAAATCTTATAATTTAAGTACTTAAAGAATTTTCGATCGGAATTTTCATGTCATAGAGGTCATAAGTGGAGCTCTCAAACTACAATCACAAAATACAATGTTAAAGTTAGAGTTGTAGATTTATGAAGATGAGCTCTTGATTTTTGCAGTACACTCAGACAACTTGGAAGGCGTTCAACCTTATTTTCAATGGTGAGAGTATTCCAATCACAAAGAGTTGAAGAAGAGAATCGAATCAAGAAGAGAGGGGAGGAGAGAGAGAACTGTAATGGCGAAAATGAGATGTATACATATATTTTTAATCATCCTTTATTGGGTATAGTCTCACTAGAACATTTTGAAGAGTAAAGGACCATTTGAGGTACTCACCTGACAATCACATAATTTTTTCCATAAATAATTCAACGAAAAACTAATGGAATGACTACTATTACACATTTCCATGGTTGAAGGGATAAATTGTAGTAAAAAATTTTTTAAGAGGGTAAGTTGAAAAATGGTCATATTTGGAGGGAGTAAAATATAATTAATTCTACAAATTATTCGTACACATCTGAACACGATATGTGTAAAACCATCAAACGAACACAGAGTCTAGCTACACGAACATGGGATCTACCTACACATACATCTACTATTCTGAATACATAAGCTGCTTCATAAAGTGTCTTGGAATATGTAAGTATATAAAAGTGCAATAAAATGCATGAATGTACTGAAGTTCTAAGATAGTAGGAAAAAATACTTCCTAGCTAAACCAACAAACACTCGAAGAAGTCATTAGCCAAGCACACAGAGTCGTACGAGAATGTCAACGCGTCGTGGAGGTCACTTAACTTGCCACGCTAGTAACAAGCAATCCCAAGCAACAGTGTTACGGTGTTACCTTTCAGCAAGGAAGCATCTCCTAACATCTGGAAACATACTGTGGCACGAGACATGAGAAGCCGTTAGCCAAACAGGCAATGCCACCCAGATGATTTGATCTCCTGCACCACAAAGTATAAGGTTTGCTGCTTGAATGACTCCACACAAGTTTTACTCACACTGCTCTCCTTTTATGTGCAGCAAACATCATAAGGAGAAAAAAACTGCACGCAGCAAACTGTGGAAATATTCTTTGACACAAGAAACTAAACTGCGCCGAATAAACGCTTGTAAATGTGAGATGAGCAAAGGAAAAATAAAACATTACATTTCCTAAACTGTGTTAACTACAGGATAATTTACACTTACTAGCTACTTTGCAGCAGTAAAAGACTCATATGGGTAGGAAAAAAGAAAGAAAGAAAAGATGTGTAATGTACACTGATAAACAAACTCCTAGCTGATAATAGTTAGGTATAGACAACTCATTCCCAACCCATCAACGTCTTTCTAACACACTCTTTGATCTCATTCCTGACCAAAGGCAAACCATCCCCATCATCAAGTAAGATCCTGTAAACTTCCCATTCCCGATCATGAATCCGGTGTCTCGCTATCTCCACCTGCACAATACATAGAGACAAGCATAACGAAAAACTCTTTAGTTTGCATTTCGGAGAAAAGATGAATGCAATGAACAACACAGGTTGCCTAAAATTGCTTTTGTATGCACGTTTCTGGGAATATTTTTCGGGGTTTGTGGATGTAGCATTGATTGATGATATACTCCCTTCATCCCCAGTTGTTATTTGTTTACTTTTGACAGTTGCGCCTTTAAATAGATCACTGGATAATGTACTTTGGATTGGTGAAAAGAATATTTCAAAAGATAATCATGAAAATGCATTATATGTTGTTGCGATTGAAGGCGCGGTGGACGAACACAAAAGGATGGAGTATAGTTTATGCACTTTTAAGAGATCCCCAAAATGCATTAGATGTATTACCGAGAAGATACGTATGTCCAGAATCTTGAGAGCAAGGGTAATATCATGGAAAACGAGTGGCCTTCCTCGTCCAGATAGCTCGACTGGATTCGCTACGAGCAGCTCCGTGTCAGGGCCGCGACTCAGGACATCGATTCTGAGTGGACGGACAAGCTCCATTCTCAAACGAGAGCATAATGCGTTCTGCTTCTCAGGATCCAATATCTTCTTCCCATCCACTTGCATTATAAACAAGTCCAACTCACAGTTTCCCTTCGGATTTGCGAAGAATCTTCCGTAAGAGATCTGGAAAAACAAAAGCATGTCTCGCTTAGTACCACTAGCATACCAGGCTGTTTTATGGATTTTGTTTAGGTTGCCTTTGGAACTCATGGAAGCAAAAAGACAAAACCAGTTCGGTTATGAACAGAATGAGCAACGGTGGGAAGGAGGAAAACGGGAAAGAAAATAATTTGATAACTCAAAATAACAAAGGAAAGATAAAAGAAAATTAAAGGAACTTGAGGAAAATAACTTGCCACTTATTTTCTCTTGCATTTCTTCTCTTTCTTCTCACTATCAAAACAAGAACCAAAATATATGAAGATATATTGCATTTTCGTCTCCATTCTCGTCTCCATTCTCGTAAACATCACAAGAGCTCAATATGGTAAAAATTATTCATCCAAAAGGCGGAAAAGTCCAGCTAGCATAAGTAGTGGTACCTGGATATTGTAATCCTTTAGGGTTCTCATGGTGTCGTAGATGAGACCTTTGTGATCTTGGCAGAGGATTTGAACAAGGGTGTGAGAGGGGCTGAGGAAGTTATCCAGTTTGACAGATACAAGGTTGGACGCAAGGAAACCATTTGTGTGTTTGCTGGGCAGCTCTAAGGAGAACATGTCTTCGGTAATTGCTGAGGGAAGAAACGAAGACCCTTGTGAGCAAGCAGTAACTTGAGGGCCGGCTAGTTCAATCTCGCAACTTGTCATGGCCTCCCTTAGTACAGCTCTCAGATGACCTATAGTTTCCTCCTGTCTCTTCTTAGTATGAAGAAGTTCTCTGGTTAAGAAAAAACAGGCTATGTTACGAAGTTTCATGATATCAAAGCCAAATGAAAAATAAAAGTTCATTTATTCAATAAAATAAAGGCAAGAGCATAAAAGTGGGCATTTAGATAGGAAATAAAACACGCAGGTGTAATTATAAAACATGAAGGAAAGGGTGAAAAATTCAACTTTATGGGTAAACAGTGAGGGTGAAAGTACGAACTTAGTAATAGATAAATCAACTTAGCTTATTCAACAAAAACAATACGGGTGTTGGGTGCATATCCCATGCTCATACTTTTGGGGACTTTTCATATCCAACGGATACAGCGGAGTGTTTGTTGGCAGTCAAAAAAGGGTACATTGCTTATCAGGATATGGCTATCCGGATTGTAATACGAGGTTTGTTTACTTCTTTGAACCTCATATATCATATGCAAGTACTATTTTATCTGGCCAGACGGGAATAAAATTATCTCATCCCTTCCCCTATCCATATTTTATCTCCTTCTATTTGCCATTATTAATTACAAAAATGCCATCCACCTACTCATATCTACTATATCATCCTTCCTCAAAAAATACTCAAACAAAATCTTTATAACTATTCACCCCTTTATAATAAATCTCCCTTCTACTATATCCCTCTTACTATATTCAATATATCCCTTCCAAAATTTTAACCGCTTAGAAATGGGCCGACTTAAGGGGAATCGCAGAGTCCGTTTAACATGGTTAACAATAACAAATCCAAAAGTAAAGCAAGAAACTAAGGATGCAAAAACATATCATGATACATGCACGAACAGAAAAGTAGAATCGAGAATGATATAGTTTCTTGACAACACATTTCATTTTACCTCGCTCGCGCCAATTAGTTCAGACAACTATGTCAAGCTTTTTTCATTGTAATAGTTTCTCCTTCTGCTACCATTCCTCCATATTACTATTGTTGTTAGAAAGTGTTGGTTCATTTTCAGAACTCAAAACGGTTAATCATAAGCTGAAAATGTCATAGAAGCTCAATATGAGACATTAAGCTCTGATTGTCACTTCCCTTTGTTTCACTGAAAACAACTAAATAAGTTCTTCAAGTGTCCTTTATTCAACCTTAGTTTCTTGCATTTTACACGCAAAACACATTTGGGTGCCATCAGAATGCTAGGAAATAACTAAGACTTCGAAAATTACTGTATTTACGAACATTTTTTAAGCACCATAAGACTACGGGAAAACAAACCTGGTGTCTGTCACAAAGAAGAGATCCATAACTCTCCCATCTGGGGCTGTTGATACCTTTACTCTTTTTATTGTAAGCTCAAGCTCACACAATACCTTGGTTACATCTAGAAAAGAAAATAACAATCAAATCAAAACAAAGAAAGAAAGATGAAGGAAAACAGAAAACAAAAGGGTTACAAAATTACTGTTGTATCTGAAAAAATTGACTAGTTTCTGAAAGAAATAATTCTTTTTTTTTTTTTGGAAGCAATACTATCCACCCCAACTTCCTTGATGTGATCTAATATGTAGTCCTTTTTTCTCTTTGACTAAGCAAAATAATAGTTGTTTTGTCATGGGTTTTAGCATGCCCTAGAATATGGAGAAAAAGTGTTTCAAAGACTTAAGCAACAAGAAAGCATATTCCTTTCCATACATATAAATAATACAACAAAACAATTGGAAGTTAATATAATCAATCTTGAAGTCAAAGCAAGCAAAAAAATCAATGAAATCAGACCATGACTACAATACACAGAGAACCATTAATTTGACCAAATTTTTATATAGTATAGAGTACCATGTAAGAGGCCTTTCCAGTCAAAGTAACACCAGAACTTCAATAGGAACACATCTGGTGGTTTTGGCTGCTGAAATTCTGGTCTGTAGTAGTAGATTTCCGAGACAGCGGGCGAACAAATAGGGCAAACCTCCAATAGCCTGTTCTTCAACAAATCCCACCTCGTTGTCGGTCTCCCAGCAACCCAGAAAACTAAGTAACACCATTTCCCATCAGTTGAAACATCTACACACAAAGAAAAAAGGGGACGAAAAGTAGAATAAGAATCTTACGTTGCAGTAGAGAAAAATTGGGCAAAATGAAGAACTAAACGACCCACTTCATGTTTTTTCTTTTGAATTTCAAACACATCACTAAAAAGGCAGAGAAAATTAGGGGCAGAGAAAATAATTATAATTGCCCTCTTTTGTTTTGCTAAGACTTTTAGCGATAAATTTTCTGAAAAAAAATTTCCATTACCCATCTATTATTTTGCAATGAATCTCATACTCCACCTAACAATTTGAAAGCATATCACAAGGAAAAGAAAAGAACAACAAATAGGATAAGAATCTTCACTCCTCTCTTGAATTTTCAGTAAGACTCATAAGCTGCAGTAAATCTATTTGAAGGAAATTTAGAAAAATGGAGAACTAGAATAATCAATTTTTTTTGGTTTTTTTAAAACTTCAAACTCACCTAAAAGAAAAGAAAAAGGAAGAGAAAATAATTAGAACGCCCCTCTTTTGCTGCTAAGAATCTCAAAAAAGCAAAAACCCATCGATATTTACTTATGAATCTCAGATCCCACAAAGAAAAATAAAATTGAAACCCAGGAAACATAATAAAAACCATTTTATTCAGCTTCAGATTTCCAATCTAAACTTAAAATATGAAGATCAAGTACTATTTTCTTTCAAGAAAGTTATACATAGAGACATTAACAGCAAAAGAATCATTCATACCTCCTCTGGAAATGCTCAAACCAAACAGCAAAATAATCCTACACAAATCACAACCCAGTCCAGTCTTATCAGGGCAATTAATAGTAATTACAGTAGGATCCCCTGGCTTCTCAGCTTCATTTATAATAACCACGTCTTCTTTCAAAATGCCCATTTCACCTCTCTCTCTCTCTCTCTCTCTCTCTCTCTCTCTACACAGATATGGACATATGTATCATCTGCTGTTAACAAAAGAAATCACTCCGAGGAAGTAGGACTGTTCCTGTTGGGGAAATGAAGCACAGAGAGAGAGACAGAGTGAACAGACAAGAGATAGGTTATTTTACTCTCTCCCCCTCTCCTTTCTCTATCCTCTTCTTTCTCTGGATTGTAAGCAAAGATATTGGAGATTCCGTCAAAGAGAGAGTAGAAACAAGCTCATGTGGGTTCAAGATTACTGGCGCTTTTCCCTCCTCTGATTTTTCTCTCTCTCTCTCTCTCTCTCGTACTTGTTTCAATTTCTCGTCCTCATTAAATAGTGCTCGTCCTCATTAAATAGTGCAGAGCGTAGTGGATAATGACATATACATATATGTATATACATCTATCTATACATATATGGAATATACTATAGCAGTGATAATATTGTAATAAAATCCACGTGATTTTTAAGGAAAATAATGTTAACATGTTTTTAATAAATATTTTCATTAGTTTTCCATATGGATGTAGATATTCCAACAGTTACATATCTTACTTGATGCACCAAATCTTGGTGCCCAAATTTTAGATTTTGAATAATAAAATAATTTTTATTGTATATTTAATAAACATTTATTTAGTGGTCTTTAGATATTGTCACTTGATGTTCCAATATCACTAATCCCATAAATTGAATCATGAAAATTTTTTAAAATTCAAAATCAATAGTCATAATTTACTTATATATGTAGTTCCGTTAATCCAAGTGAATAATAAGTGAATCGTGATTATTAATTTTGAATGAAAATAAAATAAAATTTGGTTCAATGTATGGGATTGTAGGCTTGTAGCATTGCTCTTATTTAAATCAGGGTTTTAGTTTTATAGATTTGTGTAAATTTTTATCTTATGGGTTATTAATTTAATTCTAAGTTTACATTGTCTAATATAATTGTCCTTTTTTTTATGTGTTTGACATTTTTTACCTTAGTTAGATGATATATATATATATATATATATATAGAGAGGAAGGCTCAAGGGACCAATATTTTTTTAGACCAATATTAGATCAACGCCTAAACTCTTCATTCCCGATTAAATTTTGATAATCCAAACCGTTCAATGTGTTTAAAACATGTTTTTAAGGGTACCCACAAGAAATCAACTCAAAATATTACCGGAAAAAACTTGATCCAAGCAGTGGTTCAAAATACTGACAAGAACTGTTTTATGAACCAATGTTTGGATCAACCCCTTTCCGGTAATACTTTGAGCTGATTTCTCGTGGGTACTCTTAAAAACATGTTTTAAACACATTAAACGGCTCGGATCATTAAAATTTAATCGGGAACGAAGAGTTTAGACGTTGGTCTAATATTGGTCTAAAAAAGTGTTGGTTCATATAGCCTTTCCCATATATATATATATATATATATATATATATATATATATATATATATATATATATATATAATACATATATATGTATAGGTTCCAATTAGTCTAAAAGATTTATGAGATTTAATGTTTTCTAGTAAATTAGGCATGAATATAATGGTTTCAAATTGGAATAAAATATTTCAAATTAGAAAATAATGTTGGTATATTTGGTTTCCATAATACACAGTAGTGTATAATGTTAGGTATAGCTTTTTAGTATATCATTAATTCTTTCGTTCTACATTTAATTCGTGTATTTTTGTCTAGTTGTCACATATTATTTAGAAAAAGTCTAATAACGCAATATTTTATATATAGATATAAATACAGATGCGTCTAGAATGTCCGATGCACGTAGAATCTAGGAGTTCATGTTACGTTAAAAGGTCTAACGTGGATCGAACAATTCTCAACACATCTATGTAGACTTGTTGAATTCTTCATCGTAAAACTTCCATATTTATGGTATTGTTTTTCTCTGATAGTAAGGAAAAAATCCTAAGGAACTATTTGTTTGTCCAGGTAAAGGGTGACATATCAAATCAGGAATTGATTTTCATATCTTCCTTTTAATTTCAAGCACTCTTTTTGTCTTTATTATATAAAATTACTAAATACCCTTCTATTATATAATCTGTATTTCTCTTATATTTAAATTACTATATTATCTTTACAATTAACTAAAAGTAAATAATCTTTATTTTTTGTATTTATTTAATTTTTTTAGTTATTATTTTAATTTTTATGATTTATTAGTTTGTCTCAACAAAAAAAATATAAAAAATATGAAATTATGTTTAAAAGTTAAAAAATTATTTTTTTGAGCTTATTTTTTGTGTTTTTTGAATTTTTTTTAGTTTTTAAATATTATTTTATATTTTTTTAAAATCGAAACGAACTAATAACAATAAAAAATTGATGCAAAATAACAAAAATAAATTTTGATTTTTTTGGGAGCCTGCTTTATTTATGATCTATTTAGCATATAGCAATTATAGATTATTGTCTGATTATTTTTTATTCTTATTCAAAAAAATTTAATTTTTTATTTTGTATCAATTTTTTAATAGTTATTAGTTCATCTCGACAAAATATTTCAAAAATATATAAAATAATGTCCAAAAATTAAAAAAATAAGCTCAAAATATTATTTTTTAGATTTAATTTTTTTTAGTGAATTATTTTTAGCTTTTGAATATAATTTTATATCATAAAAAATAACACAAAATAACAAATATAAAAAAAATTAAATAAAGACAAAAGATAAAAATTATTTACTTTTAGTTAATTGTGAGGGTAATATAGTAATTTAAACACAAGAACATAATAAAGATTATTCAGTAGAAGGGTATTTTAGCAACTTTATATAATAAAGACCAAAAAAAAGTGCATGGAGCTAAAAGGAAAGTGCAAAAATCACTTTCCATAAAATTTCATGAAATATTTGAACGATATGTGTAGATATGATATTGAATGGAGATATGACTAGATATAAATGGAAAGATATCTTGTATTTATGTTAAATGAATATATTAGAATATGGACTTTGATACGATGAGACATGAAATTTAATTGTCCATTTTGTCCTCATAGCAAACTATTTACATGACAAGATTATCCACTATTGGGGTGTGATTATTGTGCTTGACGTTCAAATGCCTATTGTTGGGTTTGCATAGCCCCGATAAATGTCTATATTATAGCTCTCATTTGATTTCTGTCATTTCATTCTTTAGTTACCGTTTTTGCTCTAACTGGCGTTTCTGTTTGTTCAAGTTCTCACCATTAAAGTAAACAAGCGAAGTAAATAGAGGCAAAATGATAATTTCATTCATTACATCAAAAATTCTAGCAAACTACTTACATGACAAGATTGTCCTTTAATACAACCAACATAAGATGAAGTAAACCAAAAAATTATCATGTCTAATTTCTCAATTAAGTAAACAAAGTGGATTCCTCTAATTTATTTACCCACTGTCCAATTTTATAAAATAAAAATAAAAAAAGCAACTTAAAAAATAAAAAATACAGTCCTCTATAATAAACGCCAACCTAGTTGTGTAAATGTAGTAAATAGTGCATATAATCTTCAGATTCAGCTGATTAAAAAAGTTATCTTTGATTGTGTGTGAAAAATCTTTAACATAAATCCTGAAAACCAAAAAAAAAAGGTTGAAACAAGATAAAATAAAAAAATTATTGTTGCAGAATATGCAAAAAAAAAAAAAAAAGGTTAAAAACAAGAAAGAAATATTAAGATATGGATCTCTTGAGATTATAAAAGAACATCCGGGAGCGAGGTGTGTGTTGTGAGGCACAACACAGCACACAAGTTGTTCATTATGTTGTTTGGCATTTTTTTTCGTAGGCTTTACACATTGAAACAACACAATATCACTTTTTCTCATTAACAAAATTCTATTTTAAAATTTTGAGTTCGGGATTAATGTCGAAATATTTTCTTAAGTCAACTGTTAATTTTTAGAATTTTTTTGAGAATAAAATTGAGACAGCACGACCGAAAGGGATTTAAATGAGTATTATTTGTCACTTTAATAGGGCATTGACAAAAGTAAAAACCAAAAAAAAAAAAATTGCTCACTCGGCCACGACCCTATTAAAAAAAACTGTTAAAAGAGTTCAAATAAGCAGTGTCGGTCATTTTTCTTTGTGGGAGGGTGGTTGAGTGGACAAATTTTGTTGTTTTTCTTTATACTTTTGCCACTGCCCTATTAAAAAAAGTGTCCAACACCGCTCATTTGAACTCCTTTCGGTTGTGCTGTCTATATTTTATTTTTGAAAAAATTATAACATTTAACCGTTGACTTAAGAAAATATTTCAAAATTAATTGCGAATTTAAAATTTTATTAATGAGAGAAAGTAATATAGTTGTGTTGTTTCAATGTTTAAAGCTTAAAAAAAAAAAAAAAAATTGACAAACGGCATAATTTTGATAGCGCGGTTTGTGTGTTGTGCCTCACATCACACACTCCTCTCCCTTATCATCCCTCTTATATCCGTCCACAAACAGCCCCTAAGAGTATTTCAAAGGGAAGAGGCGAAAGTTCACACAGGTCGGTTATCATGTGCTAAGTTGAAGAGCTAGTAGGATTAGCACTCAAATAAACTCTTTAAATTTTATTTATTTTTTGTTTAACCATTAAAGGCCCACTTTGAAAAAATAAATATTTAATCATTGTTTTGAAATACTTATTAGATGCAAATTTGAAGAGTAATTTCCCTCTCTTCAAGTTTTAAGAGAAAAAAAGCTAAACCAACAATATCAGACATCCAGATTTAAAAATTTTCAAATTTTATTAATTTGTATATGTTAGTCTATACAGAATTTTGTCATGACTTTAATAAGACATCCTTCTAATAGACACAAGAGGGGAGATGCCACCCTAACTGGCCAAGTTAAAAAAAATAATAATTAATTAGGTTTAATTACACAAATCCACCCCCCCCCCCCCCCGATATATTGCCGATCAATTGGACAATGTTCGGACAGTTTTTGAATTATTTTTTTACATAAAAATGATATCGTTTTGACACACAACACGTTCTGTTACGCGGCTTTGGTCCAGAAATAAACTACAAAAATAAGTATTATTTAGGAGTGGAGCCGGAGGGCCGCTGACCTCTTGATACCTGCAATATGACTGGCCACCAAACATGGGTTGAAATGCACATGGGTGATTCCACCAACTCAGTTCTTCTGTCTGATGAATGATTGAAGATGAAACGAGGGCATGTTTAATTTAGCGTCGGCTTTGATATTTGAATTATTCAAATTCGATTTCAGTTTGATTACCCATTTAGAATTAATAATAATTTTTTCGATGAATTTTTATTATTTTATTATATTTATTAAAAAATTGTTACCTCCCACAACGAGATTGCCCGAGTCTGGAAGCTTACAGGGCTTACTCGGAGACCAATCCTGCTGTTTATGCCTTTATGGTGGATCACAACTGTAAACTTTATATTTAATTTGTCGGTGAAACGACAGATATTTACTGTCACTCCTCTCTCTCTCTCTCTCTCGTGCAAGTTAAGAATGGAATCTTAGCCCCAAAAAGAAGTAACGAATGGAGATCGATGTCTCATGACACTGGGCTTCTCTCAATAAGCTAAGGCTTTGGTAGGTAGCATCGTTTGTTAGTTTGGCGTGCTTTTACTTTTTAGGTGAAACATAAGTTATCAAATAAAGTCTCATGACAACTGTATTATTTTTGTTATTGACATAATATGTGTTGTTATTAGTGTGTTTCAATTTATCATTAAAAAATAATATGTATTTTTAAAATAATATTTTCTATCGAAAAATTATACTTGACATATAAAATAAAGTCTCGCAATTTAGAAACAGATCACCAAATATAAAACGAAATGATTTTACTCCACAGGTTAAGATTTAATTACGTTTTTAGTCTCAATTTATTTGTAATTACCAAAAAAATTATCAATTGAAACTAAAAAAAATTGTACTGGTTGGTACTTGTACAGCCCGGTACGTCGGGCAGTGTAGTATGTGAATTGGTCAGTATTGTTTTTTTTTTGTTTGTTACGATACGTAGTACGTACCACCCAGTACCGAACGGTACGGTAAGGTATTTATAACATTACGTGAAACGTGAAGCATATTTTTATTTGCTTTGTTGAGAAATGGAAATATAACATATTATGATTAATGAGCGTATTTATAAATGTTGCAAAAAAAAAAAACTAGGAATGGTCAGAAGTATCATTTGCAAAAAGCTGACCAGAGAGCGGGACAATGTACATTAAAGTGTTCAGCGCGTCAAAATAATGTCGTTTTAGTATCCAAAATACTATCGTGGACATAACTCAATATCATTTTGACGCGTAACAACAAAGCAATTATCAAACATTATTTTATCTCTAATTTCAAAATATTAAAACATAAAATACTTGAACAGGGTTAACAGGCTATGTTTGGTTAGGTGTTTGGAAGATTTTCTCCCAAACAAGTTTCTGGAACAAGTTTCTCAAATATTTTTTCAAATATTTTTCCAGACAACTTTTTCTCTCTATAAAAAGTGTCTCTGAAATATTTTGCTCCCAGATAAGTTTTTGAGACACTTATATCCAAACAACATCTCAGAGTTTTATTTCTAAAAATTGTTTCAGAAACACTCAAAACGAACACACTTACATTCGATTTAAAGGCAAAATTAATTCTGGACTAAACATAACCGAACAGTGAAAAATATCCCAAAATATCTCAAATACTCATTTAACGCGAATGACATTTCATAGATCGAGAGAACTTGAAACGATTCTATATATCATATCAAGAGAAATTGGCGATACGTTAGGTGCTTCGTCTTTAATTAAACACCTACTTTTACTAACCCAATATTTCTTGGACCATAGCGAAGCTACCACGTGGCGTTTTTACCTGCTCCCGTCGCACGTGCCTTGACTTAAGCTTCCTTGAAAACTATCCAGTGGCATCACTCCCATTGAAAAATTTCTCCCGCCAGTCGCCAACCAATCACAAAACTACACGTCACTGGGTAGATGCCATCGGAATTCAAAATAAATTAACATCACATTTCTGCGAATATAAATTGCACTAAATGCTTTAAAATAAATTAACATCTTATTTTCAGATTTAATATATTTTTTCTGTTTTTTTACTCAATTTGGCCTAACTTATTTGAGTAATGCTACACACACAGACTTAAAAACATAGATCGAATACATATATATCCAGCACCGTTAGATACATGTGGGGTCCTCAATAATTCAATAGCTCCACATGCATCCAACGGTGCCAGACACATCTGTGTCCGATCTGTGTTCCTAAAGTCTGTGTATGAAGACTTTCCAAAGTTATTTATTTCAATTTATTTTCCGTCTCTATTTATTTATTTTTGCATTTGTTATTTTGACCTCAATATTTTATAATTTATTGGCCCGTTTAGATAAAAAAATCTAAAAAATATAAAATTTTGTCTAAAAATTAGAAAAATATCATTAAAGACGACAAATAAGCTCAAAAAAACTATATTTTTATTTGTTTTTGCCTTTTCTGAATTTTTTAAAATTTGGTCCATTATTTATAATTTTTTTAAAAGTTCTCATTGAGATGAACCAATAGACCACAAAAAATTGACGAAAAATAAAAAATATTCAATAAATATCACAGTCCAAATAGATTTATGGTGTCTCAATATGTCGGAATTATTTAGTCTCTAATATTTTGATAAACTGAATTCAAATAATCGATCATGATAATTAAAGAGGATTAATACAATAGTGGAAAATTATTTTGAGAAAAAAATTATTACTTTGATGATGTGAGGAATAAAGCGTAATTTAATGCATGTGTCTAATTAGATCTTATAAATTCGTAAGTACGAGAGTGGAAAATTATTTTGAGAAAAGAATTATTACTTTGATAAAGCGAGGAATAAAGCGTAATTTAATGCATGTGTCAAACTAGATTTTATAAATTCGTAATAGTTTGGCTTAACTTTTTACGGGTATTTTTTTAAATTAAATTTAGATGCTTATCTTTATTTTTAACAAAATTAAAAAGTCTTATAAAAATTCACAATGACCTCATGCTTTGGCATACCAAACATTTTGAGGTGAAGTCACGCTATGGTCACCTAAACACAGCACAAATTTTAAAGTTCTACGTTTCCCTCTGTCATAGTGCACCATCCAAGAGAAAAAGACATTCATTTGTTTACTTCTTGTAAGAGAGAAGAAGTTTATTCTCCAAAAAATAAAATGAAGAAACTCTCTCAGAATTCAAAATTAATGATCATAATCACGGTCTAATAATTTTGTGGCTTACTTGTTGTAAGAGATCAGGTCTAGGATGTGACTGTTACCAAAAGAAAGCTGGCCCTCGGAATATTCTAACACTTATTTTTTGATGACCGAGATATCTAGACAGTTTTGAAATTATTTCAACTCATTCACGACTAGTCTTTGGGGAATTAATCCTGCCGCCCACTTGTCGGGATAATATTCTAACACTTACTAATATACCAGCGCTACATGTGAATTATAAAAAAGAAAATAATTTTTTCACACGCCTCTTTTGTCCATTTGTACTCAATTTTTTGTCCTTATTATACATAATTACTGAAATACTCTTCTATTTAAACACAAGAGATGAATGAAAATTATTCAATAGAAGGGTATTTTAGCAACTTTGTATATGGACCAAAAAAAGTACGTAAAAATCAAATCCCTTATAAAAAAAATATGGTCTATTTGGACTGATGTTATTATTGGATAACCAACTTTTACACTTCTATTTGAATTTTTCTTGGCAAGACACGAAATGGGTTCATTTTGTTCATGAAAACCTCTTCAGTAGTCCACTACCTAAGAATTTAGGGCCCGATTGGATGCCGCTTTAGTTTTTGGTGTGTTAAATAAACAGGGTGTGTTAAATAGTCAAGTGTGTTAAATAAAATGGGGTGGCCCATACTGATGTGATTTTTAAGGATGATGTGTTAAATAATAGAGTGATTGGATGGAGGGTTAATTTAGATATGTTGGACAATGAAAATATGTATTAAACTGTCAAAAGACATTTTTGCCCTTTATCATGGATTTAATGTATTATTTAAAAAACTATGCATATGTATATATACTATACGTATATATAATTTTATAAATACATACAAATATATATATATATATATATATATATATATATATATATATATATATATATATATAAGCACACACACTACACGTATATGTAATTATATATATACATAAGTATTTACACGTATATGTAATTATATATATACATAAGTATTTATAAAATTAATTTATATATATATATATATATATATATACGTATATATAAGTTATACGTAAGTATATATACTTCTAAATGTAAATATATATGCATATAGTATATATGTTTATATAATATGTATAATATATACTTATAAGTACATACTTTAAATATACTTATATATTAAATATACTTACCTATATATATTACAAGTGTGTGTCTGTGTGTATAATATTATACACATATATATTATAAGGATATACTATATATTATACATATATATAGTATATATATTATAAGTATATATAGTATATATATTATAAGTATATATATATTTCTAGTATATATATTATACTTATATTATATTATACATATATATAGTAGATATATTATAAGTATATATAGTATATATATTATATATATATTTCGAACATATAATTATACTTATATATTTATATATATTTCTAATATATAAATATATTTGTATGGTATATATATTTCGAATATACATATAAGTATACTTATAAGAGTGTGTATACTTATATATATACATATATATATATATAAGTTATACGTATAGTATATATACTTCTAAATGTAAATATATATACTTATAAGTACATACTTATAAATATACTTATATATTATAAATATACTTACCTATATATATTACAAGTCTGTGCGTGTGTGTATAATATTATACACATATATATTATAAGGATATACTATATATTATACATATATATAGTATATATATTATAAGTATATATATTATATATATTATATATAGTTATATATATTATATATATATTTCTAATATATAAATATATTTGTATGGTATATATATTTCGAATATACATATAAGTATACTTATACGAGTGTGTATACGCGTGTATACTTATAATATATTTATATATATACTCATAATATATTTATGTATACTTATATTATATTTATAAGCATATATTAAAAGGGTGAATGAGGGATATTTTGGTCATTTTTTAAGCTAAGATGGGTGTCTTAGTTAGCCTTAGGGGGGAGGGTGCCTTTAAATAAGGCAATGGTTAGTGTGTTAATAAGTCTCATTGCTAATTAACACATCTCCAAAAATTTTGCCAATCAACACCTTATGAGTGGGCCCAGCCTTAACTAAGGCATGACTTAACTAAGACACCCCTTAAGGCATCATCCAATCAGCCCCTTAGATTTTTATTAGGTTGTTTTCTCGTTGTTATATTGTTTTAAAATTTTATTTGAATTTTTAATTTAAATTATTGATTTGTTTTGACAAAAAAATTTAATAAATAAAAAATTATATGAAAAACTAAAAAATCAATCAATCAATCAATCAAAACAAAACCTGTCAGTGTTTTTAACTGCAATATGCTTTTCCAACATTGGTTAATCATTACAGGATTTAATGGCTGCAAAGTCTCAAGAATTAAACTTAAAGATGATCGGACGGCTGTTATTTAGCTCCTCTATAACCTGTCATAATCATCAGCAAATAAAATATCTAAACCATTCTTATTTCAACGATGGAGAGGAATCCAGGGGGACCCATACATCGTCTCAAAACCAACATTTGTCACAAAATGTAACCACGAGTAATTAGTTAATAGTTTTGGACCACAATCAGATATTATTTTAATACTTTTTATTACCCACAATGTCAAAAAAATGTAACCACGAGTAATTAGTTAATAGTTTTGGACCGCAATCACATATTATTTTAATACTTTTTATTACCCACAATGTCACAAAATGTAACCACGAGTAATTAGTTAATAGTTTTGGACCGCAATCACATATTATTTTAATACTTTTTATTACCCACAAACCATAAAATAATTACTCAGTAAGGCAAAGCGACCTCTTATTTTTGTGGTGTACATAGGGACGGTTCTTTTCAGGCTTCCTCTTAACCTAAATTAATTTTTAGTAAATATAGTAAAAGTGGAGTTTATATTGTTTTTTTGGTGTTCGGATACGGGGCACGTGGAACATAATAATCGCGAACATAGTAATTGAGAACATGGTAAACGAAAACTAACGATTAGAAACGACGTGATCGGAAACACACGTCAAGAGTACAGGATTGAGATCATAAGGAACGAAAACATAAAAAACAAAAGAGATAATGATAGAGTTATCATGACGTGACAATTATCTCAGATGTTGCACAAACGTTGTCGACGCCCCTATCGTCGTTAAGAAAGGCTCTGATATGACTGATAATTTAATGAAATGATAATTCCCACGCTCAACTAATATTCTACGACGATAATTGGCACGGTTAGAAAAGTATAATTTGGAGACATGATTAGACTTAGGTTTAATTTTGGATTTACAGATTTACATTATTACTCATCAGATTATTTGACCTTGTCTACTTTACGCACTTATGCATTACTATTTTCTTAAACTGTGCATATTATATTTATCATACATATGAATTAATTGGGACGAAGGTATATAACTTACTGAATTTCATCGCTCACGGTGTTACGTTTTGGCCCTAATATTTCACGTCAAGTATTGAAGACAGAGCAGTAGATCCAAACTATCAGATTGACAACAACGTCGGGTTGAAGACTTTACCGAGCCGTCGTGCACATAGTTAAGACTCTATAATTACTTTTAAAAATCATTTGCGTTGAAAATCACTTTTGTACAAGATTAATAATTTCGTATTCATAATTTTGTTATTCAAATTCATACTTTATCGTTCTGAGATAAAATACAAGAAGTGGATTTTAAGTTATTCTTTATTAACATCTTCAAAAATCGAGGCTTTATACATGCAGTGTCTCAATAATTTTCTTTATCATAACACATTCCGATGTGTTCTCCATTTGACCTGAGTAGATTATTGGATTATTTTTTCGTCCTTATGTGAATTTTTTTTTGTAATTTTTAATCTTTCATCAACTTTTTGTAGATTATTGGTTTATCTCGACAAGAATTTCCAAAAAATTTATAAAAAATTGATTAAATTTTTAAAAAAGAAAAAAAGAATAAAGAATAAAAATACAGAGTTTTTTTTAAAACTTATTCGTCGTATTTAGTGACAATTTTTTAGTTTTTAGATATAATTTTATACTTTTTATTCTTTTCATCAAAATGGACTAATAATCTATAAAATATTAAGGTCAAAACAACAAATATAAAAAAAAATTGAATAGAAACAAAAAATAATCTCAATAATTCAAGGAGGCTAAATGGACCATATATTTTCTTTTAAATATATATCCCATGAAACTAAATATCCAATGACATCATGCTTTCGTCGAAGATTTTTTTGAGGTGAAGTCATTTTATGGCCCACAAGGTAAACAATTTAGTAAGACTCCTCACTTCACCAAAGTCCATTATCAATGTTTAAATAAAGTTTCTAGTACGAGTAATGTTAGGAATACGGATTATTTGGATACAATCAGATAAAGATATGTTTGGAACCGTTGGATGCACGTAGGACCCTCAATAATTCAAAAATTTTACGTGCATTTAACGATTCCGAACACATTTGTGTGCGAATGTGTCAAGATAATTTGCATTCTAAGATTAGGTATCTTGTTGCGTAATAATATACTAGCACTAGATTTGGTAGATGATCCCATTAGTTTAAGTGGCTGCAATCTCATCAACAATGGTATATCGGACGGCTCCAATGAAAGCTACGTAATTCTATTTTCATCTTAATTAAAGAATTTAGAGTAAATTACACTTACCTCTCTTGAACTTTCTAACTAATACACTGATCTCCCCCGAGGTTCAAAAGATTCTTTTGACCTGTCGTTTTTTAAATTATTATGTTGTTACTTCTCTTGTGGCTAAAATTCATCAAATATCATTAGTTAAGTTATTAAAATATTAAGTTCAGAACTGTTTTGGCTAAATAAATCATAATATAATTCTTATCACGTTTGAAATAATCAATGTCAAATTTTAAATTTTTTATATCGTAAAAATTCAACGTGAGTTATTTGTATGTAATAAAAATTATGTTATAATTTATTTCTGTCAGCAAAACTAATCTCAAATTTGAAGTTTTAATACCTTAACTAACGGCGTTTAACTAGTTTTAACGATAGATGATGTAACTGCATATAATAATTTGAAGTAAGAGAGATGAGAGAGTAATTTTAAAACCTTGTGAGAGATTAGTATGTTTGTCAAAAAAACTAAGGAGAAGTAGTGTAATTCACCAAGGAATTAAAAATAAAATATCTAAAGTTTAATGTTTCTTCTGTCGGCCTTGTTGACAACATGGTGGATAGGATTGCAACATTTTCCACAAAAATACTTGTACTTAAATATCAACTCTGTGATGGAAACTCTGTCACGTTGCAATGTAGTACTTGTCAGCATAATTAATAACTATATGCAATGCACTTGATCAATAATACACACACCTATGTTTTTTTATATATGCAGAGAGAGAGAGGAAGAGAGGGGGAGAGAGAGTCAGTGTGTGTTCGTGCACCCCCGATATATGTGTAATAAATAAGAATGGAAAAAATAATCGAAAACAAACTGAACTGGAGTTATGTGTTTTACACATAAAACAAAATCACTATCTCATTGTAAGTGTTGGAGGAAAATTTTGGCATATGTCTCACTGGACAAAACTACTCCTTAATCGGAGAAATACCGATCTTTCGATTGACTGTCTCTTTTACAAAAACCACAATTCTAGGAAAGGAAAATGTAGACTTTATTTTCTTCTCTTTTCAAAACGTGAGAACACTGTATAAATAGATATGAAGGAACCTTTGGAATTCTACAACTCCCAAGACCCTTGAGTGATGAACTTCAATGATAGACATGAATAAGACATCATGAGAAACTCTTGAAAAATCCTTTGGTGTAACGGTGTTAGAGAAAGATAGACATACCTACAAGAAAAAAAAAAAGTCCAAGAGGTTTTCTTACTTATCCAGACCCGCAACGTGCTTCTATTTCTTGTTCTTAATTTCCATCCACAAAATTGGGTTTTATTTTCCTGCACCCCATTCCAAGAGGCTAGATCATACTAATCTGACAAATCATACTATGCAGATGCAGTGTCGGCGCCAATATTTAGATTGTCCAAGCTTGATCTTAACTTGTTTGTCCACTTAGTATTAAGCTAGTCATAATAAAAAATTATGTCCCATCTTTTTCCCGGTAGATTTCTATTTTTTTTGCTATATTTACAACAAAAAAAAATTATTACCCCGCGCCAGAGAATCATCCGAGCCCACGGCCTTGCTTAGCTTACCCTGACCGGCCCTGTGCAGACGCAAGGCTATACCGTTAGTCTGATTTGTTTTTACAGTCTGAATATCAGATTGAAATCCCACACCATCGAGAAGGGTGTCTAGCCAGATCGAGAAGAACCTGTCTTAAATCTGCAAAATTTCCAACAAGCACAACAGCAGATGCCAAAAAAAATTAATAAGTTAGCTGTTGGGACATGTAAGAACATTAAGTCACGTTTTGAATAAAAAGATGAGTGAGCATGGTCTTGAAATAAAACTAGGGGTGAAAATAAAAACTAGAAAATCAGACTAGATTGACGATTTGAGAGTTAAAAAATTCGGTCTGGCTTGGTCCGGTTTCGATTTTTGGTTTGGAGTTTGGGAAAATCAATTTTTTCGGTCCGGTTTCAGTTGGAAAAATACAAAATCAGTCCAAATCGGACCGTATCAGATAGGGGTATAAATATAAATATACTATATTTTTAAGTTTATATGTTATAACTTATAACCCATTATTCTATTAATCATTTAATTCATTACGATTTAGGACCATTATCGTATATTGAAAATAAAAAATCACCATTTATAAAGAGTGAAGGAAATTGGAAACCCACCAATCCAAGAATAAAAAATAATAGTAAATTCGAACTGTTCAATTTTTTAGAGTACTTTTTAATGCATTTTCATTATGAAAAATTTCACCCCAAACTATTAATTTTTTTTTCTTTTTTTATGGATAGTCCGAAATGTTGCTCAAAAAATTAAAAAGTCCAAATAGGCTCAAGTTGAAACCGGACCAATATAATCGGTTTAGTTTGATTTACAAAATTTTCAAACTGTACAACTGGTTTAGTCCCATGAATTCTATGAAACCAGACCAATTACACTCTTACGGGCGAGTCACTGACTCACTGCTTTCAAGATTTAAAGGTGTGTTTGGTTAGAAGTTTTCCAAAAAAATTTTGGGAACTTGTTTGGGAAATTTTTTCCCAAATACTTTTACTTTTTTCCCAAACAATTTTATTTCTCTATAAAAGAAGAGAAAGAGAAAGAGCACCTCGAAAACGCCAAAAAATTTAACTCCCAAATTTTTTCTAAAATACTTACACCAAACGACATCTCAAAATTTTTTTCTCAAAATTGAGTTTAAAAATACTCAACCGAACACACCTAAACGTGAAATTGAGTTTATTCAAGTTTTTCTTGGGCCCAAGTCGGATTCTCCAATTATTCCCCAACGAATTGGACTGCATGCACGCAAGGAGGGGGCAATACAGGCTAAAAAGTCCCAACTCCCAACAGCATTGAGTCTAGTGGCCTAACAAGATTAGTAGCTAGGTAATTTCAGTTGGAAAAACAGTTTTGTGTAAGCTGTTTTAGAGTTAAATTAAAGTAGGCTTTACATGTCGGTTGGGACGGATTCGTAGGGTTTGGTAATATCTTATGTCGGGAGATTAACACCATATAAAATTATTTAAGGAGTAAAAGAGATTAGACATTAAAGTTGGTATTTAAAGAAGGAGAAATTGTAGATTTTGAAATATTGTCCCACATTGAAAAAATATTGAAAACAAGTTGGGTATCTAAAAGCAAATTTTTCAAAATTTGGCCATTTAGATCATACAACTTTTATGAGTAGAAGAGCGCACACTGTATTATCGATTTGACGGACCACACGCGCTCGCCTCCGCTGTCATTCGGCCTCAGGCTTGGGTCGTGGACTTTGTTTCCGGCCCGGTTAATTTTTTTTTTTTCAGCCCAAGAAAATAAGACTTTAATTTTTCTTGGACAACTTTATTGAGAACTGGTGCGACTGATAGAAATAAAAAAAAAACGCTGAATTGATCGAATTGTTCTGGAGCGAATAGTTGCGACGAAAATTCTATCCTTGATCCATAATGATTTATAAAACATTCAAGCACTTGCGATCAACTCTATTAAAATTCATTTGAGCTCGACTTACTTTATAAATTAGTTTTAATTTTATTTTCAAAACTCAGTTAAATTAAAACTAATCTTTAAGGCTGTAATTGATTTCGTTTGGTTCAATTTTAAAGAAAAATATATACCACGCGAACCAGGATATTCAGTTTAGGAATTTAGAAAACCAAACTAAATCAAATCAAACTAATCCAGTATGATTTGGTTCGTTGCTCAGTTTCGGTGTGATTTTTTAACTTACCGATTTGATTAGGTCACGAATGGACTAAACTCAATGTAACAAAAATTAATTTTTTTATTCAAAAATAAGAATTTGGGCCATGAATGAGTTATTCCCAATGTAAAAAAAAATCAACTTCTACACAAATATCCAAGATCTAAAAATTATGAGTTAACATCTAGTAGCAAATTAGGTATTAATTATTCAAAAATAAAAAATACTAGATTCACAAGTTCAAAAATCGAAACTGAACCGAACACTTTAAATAAACCAAATATGATTGAATCGAACTGGACTAGTTAAAAAATAGGCCAAACTATCAATTTGATTTGGCTTCCGATTTAATTACTTTCGAAATTAAATCGTTTTAATCTCATATATTTTAATACAATTTACGTGTTATTTTGCTTGTACTGTACACCTACATCCGAAGTGGTTTAATTACTGAGAACTTGGAGCCCGGAAAGGTCAACTTGGAGGCAGGTGGCAACATAGCAGGTGAATACGTGGAGCAGCTCGTCTACGTGTAACACAAAATATCTGCATGAAACCCCCAACACATGATAACATTTTCAGCACCGATTCCATCTTTTTTTGACAATTTAATCCCCCAAGCTTTATTGCTCTCACCGTTCTTGATTGATTAACCCAATTCACAGAGAGAAATCATGGTCGGAACACTTCTAGCTTACGCCGTGGGCATCACAGCCTTAACCTACGCCCTCACGGTCCCCGCAATCCTCCATGCCACCCCGCAAGACCCGAAGATACTCCAAGTCACAGACAACCACCACCAGCACCAGCACCTGCACCACCTTCTGGGCACCCACACCGAGCGCCACTTCCGGAGCTTCATGAGGAGGTACGGGAAGGAATACTCTACGAGGGAGGAGTACATGCGCCGCCTCGGAATCTTTGCCGAGAACCTCGTCAGGGCGGCGGAGCACCAGGCGATGGATCCCACAGCCGTCCATGGCGTCACGCCGTTCTCTGATTTGTCGGAGTCGGAGTTTGAAGCTATGTATATGGGGGTCAGGGATGGTGGGTCTCACTTGTTGAATGGGGTTAGGGGTACGGCGGCGGAGATGGATGTTAAGGGTTTGCCGGAGAGTTTTGATTGGAGAGAGAAGGGTGCTGTCACTGAGGTGAAGATGCAGGTTAGGGAGATCGAGTACTCTTAACTTGTTCTAATTTTCAAATTGACCTATACTTGTAGAACTTCTTGCTAATTTGCCCCCTGAAATTTTCACTACCTAAATGTTTGTTTTCGGTTAAAATTTTTAAAGGTATATATGGCGGATGTATTAAGAAAAAGATAGAGTAGAACAAAAGATTTATTATGAATAGTGAATAACTGTAAAAATTTGTGTGAATATTTTTTAAGAAAGAGAATACGATAGATATGATTACGTGAATGATATTTTTGTTTTATTTAGTGTATTTTTATATCTAATAATGATACTCTTAGGAGATTAGAAAGGGTAAGACGTGGATAGGGAAGGATGATGATATTTTTATCCATCCGAAGTAATAAAATAGTGCGAGGAAGTAAACAAAGTCTTGATATGGCAAACTCGGATTGTCATATCCTGGACCAAGTTGTTTCCTAACTTATGTCTAGGGTTTCACTATACTAATTAAGTCACATCCGAGTCCCGTGTGGATGTTCAAATTCGCTCATTTAGTATGACTTGATTTTGTAACTATTCCTTCAAAAAATTCAAAATGATCACTTCAATTGGGTATTGTTTTTTTTTTTGAAAGATAAAGGAAAATGTATTAGAACCAAATAGGTACAGAGTGGCGAATAAATTTAGGTTGGTGAGAACCCAACCATATCAAAACATCAGCCATCAATACTCCTCCTACCTAACAAAGCCCTAACAATGGAGCCCTAGACGACCACAGACCGCCACCCACTGGAGCCAGAAATCACCCACCCGTTCCCTGATTCCCCGCCGATCTAGCCCGCAGCAAACCACCATGAACGAATCCCTTCATATTGTACGCGATGTCAGCAATAGAGAATGGTTTAGCTTTCAAGCGGTCCAAAACCCAGGTAAAGATTCTAACCTTGAACGCCTCTGTGAAATTTTCCCAAATTGGCTTCGAATTAGTAAACCTAGCTTTGTTTCTTGTAAACCTCAATTGGGTATTGTTAAGTTCTTTCCCCAAGTATTCAATCGTAAAGTCCAAATTTCTGGTCTAAATTCTAAACGTAGGTGTTTTTTTAATCAAACATTTATTAATATGAAATTATGTGATACGATTAAAAGGTTTTGATTGTCGAAGTGGAATTCGATGCCGACGCCACAGAAAGTAGTAGTTGATGGTCTCTTCGCAGGGGCGGAATCAAGATTCCACGTTTTGGTGGGGCCAAATCTAATTTAGAGGATCAAAATGTAATTTTTTTATAATTTTAAAAATTTATACTCAGATCTTAATTTTTTAAAAAATTTCTAGGGCCTCCCCGGTTTTCATATAGTTCCGCCCTTGTCTCCCTGGTAAACAAAATTGCACTTGCACACTGTCGAGGCCGCACAAAGTAGTAGTCGTATTTCCTATAACAATCGTGATCAGAATATATAGAAGATGAGAAGTGGTAAGGTTGATGCAGGGTACTTGTGGATCTTGTTGGGCTTTTAGCACCACAGGAACCATTGAAGGAGCCAATTACATCGCAACAGGAAAGCTCCTCAATTTGAGTGAACAACAGCTCGTCGATTGTGATCACACGGTATTTATCTTCCATAGTTCCCTACTTCTCTATTTCATTGCGCGTTTTGATATTTTTGTATTGAATAGAAGTTATACGGGACTTGAGAGTTGGAACAATATGGGACTTCAAATTTCGTTGACACGATAGAATTTGTATATCCTTTTGTTTGTGAAGTGTGACGCAACAGACGGAAAGGCTTGTAATAACGGGTGCTTAGGAGGGCTAATGACAAATGCTTACAAGTATTTGATTGATACGGGAGGCATAGAAGCAGAGGATTCGTATCCGTATGCGGGAAAGCGAGGCGACTGCAAGTTCAAGTCTGAGAATATAGCTGTCAAAGTTGTGAATTTCACTAATATCCCTGTCGATGAGGAACAAATAGCCGCTCACCTCGTCCACCACGGCCCTCTTGCAGGTATATTCACAAAAATATTAGCAGCTCGGATTCACTTTTTACCCTCTTCAATGTATATCTATCGTGTATATTTTTTCAAAGAATGACTTCGGTATATGCTCGAGAACAATATTGTAGTTTCTTGGCATTTTCTTGATTAAGTGAAAGAATCTGCTACAAACATCGAGAAGCTACTCTGATGACAATTAGAATTTGCTACAATAATATAAAGTTATATAACCCTCGGGCTTTGATACGCAGTTGGGCTGAATGCTGTTTTCATGCAAACATACATCAGAGGAGTGTCGTGTCCGCTTATATGTGGGAAGAAGTGGGTGAACCACGGCGTGTTGCTCGTAGGGTACGGTTCGAAAGGCTTCTCCATCCTCAGGCTTGGAAACCAGCCATACTGGATCATCAAGAACTCGTGGGGAGAGAGGTGGGGCGAGCACGGCTACTATCACCTTTGCAAGGGACGCGGTATGTGCGGCATGAACACGATGGTCTCTGCCGTGATGACTCAAACCTCGTAAAACGCACTCGGGTACTCAGATACTTCTTCCATCAAGTGGTTAGACAGAGGTGGAAGATCAGTGTATTAGAGACACTGATCTGTTTGATCTTTGGAACTTCTAGATTTTCTGCTTGCACTTTTCTGAAACATTAGGAGTGTTATACCTGTCTTTTGCATTGTACTTGCCTTGTTCTACTTCAACTGAAGCTACCCGGCACTTCGCCGGAACACACCATAGTTTGTTGGCACCGAAATATATTATAAGTTGGTCCAATAGTGTTATTTGATTACGACGTAAGAAGATTTTATTTTGATTTAGTTAATACACGTAATCTATTTTGTATATGAGAGGGGAAGATTTTGATTTAGGTAATACATGTAATCTATTTAGTATATAAGAGGAGAAGATTTTGATTTAGTTAATACACATAATCTATTTTAGTATATATAAGGAGAGTCTTGAGTTTGGTATTTTTTAATTTTTGTTATTGTGTTAATTTTTTTATTTATTTCGAAAATATATTTATAATTATTTTTTAATAATTTTGGACCAAGTATTGAAAAGAAAAGAATTTTTTTTAATTTTATTTTACGTAACTACTTTTCTTATTAGATAAATTGATGAGACTTGTATTTGCGCAGGCATCGCTTAAAGGTTCTGAGTTAGGTTTTGTCTCATTTGAATTAGGGGTGAACATTTAAATTGAAAAGAACAAAATTTGTGATTTTGTTCGTTTTTTCAATCCAATCAGTTCGGCCCAATTTGGTTTGAAGTTTAAAAAGAATTCGATTCGATTTTCGGTTCTAGTCAGCTTAAAATTGAATTAGACCAAATCTTCCTATAATGAATCTTATAAAATAAAAACATAAGTTTATATATTTAGTTTTTGTTTTATGGCAATGGTTGGATTTTGCTTAATTTTTAAGATAAATCAAAAATCAGTTTTAAAATAAAAATCAATGGGTGCTTGGTCTATTTGACATGACTTTCTTAATTTTTAGAATTTTTTTAAATTTTGAGTTCAAGTCCAATTAAATCGAAACTGAATAAAAATTAAATCGAAATCAGAATAACTGAATCGAACCAAATCAAAATAATTTGGTTCGGTTTTAGTTTACGACAACTTTGACCGAAATAAGCGGTTTGATCCGAGTTCTTTTTTGGTGAAATCGGATCAAACCGGACCGATTTCATTGCTAGATTTGGTACTGAATTGTTGTTTTCAAAAACTTGAATTTTCCTATGCACAATTTTCATCTTTTATTTGCTTTGTTATTCCGAGAAAACAGCGAACCATATGTGGTATTAACATGACCTCTTACAAATTAAGGAAATTGCTGACAAAATACAAACTGAAATGGTATTGTACGTACAAAAGTAATACTATAGAACTCGAGTACAATTTCACTAGAATTGCAGGATTGCTAATGTAATTTGTTCAACAAATACTTGTATGTTCCTAAAAACAATTAATTTAAGAAGTCAAGGTCAATCAACTCATTCATTTTGACAATTCGAACTTTTAATTTTGTCTGATTTCATGTACAAATTGTTCATGAAACAATTCAACTTGATCCAATAATTTTAACCGCAGAAATTCATTATTTTTTCTAATGAAAATGAATGATCAATTTTGAAAGTCATATTACTTGATTTATATTTTTTTTATCGGGATTTTTTTTTTTTAAACAAATGATGGATTCATGCAATTACATGTTTAAGTTTGGAGATAATTTTTTGTGTTTGGATGATATTTTAAGAAGAAAATTGAGAGATATGAGAGGGGAAGTCGAAGATATAACTAATTCAGGCACATCATTTCACCTTAAAAAGTATGAAAAAATAAAAGAAAAGTAAAATGATATTCGTAATCTTAATTATAATTCTTTAAAAGATGAATATTAACAAGTTACTTATTACCTACACAAATTTTAACAACAAACAAAAAAGGTTAAAAAAATAAAATATGTTATAATTTTCACTTTTCTTCGTCAACCAAACATGAAAAAACTTTTTAAGATAAACAAAAAATGTCTTCTGATGTGAAGGAATGAAACCATGCTAGCTTTTATAAATTCCTCAATCCAAACTAGGTGTTAATCTCTCTCTCTCCCTCTCTCTCTAATGTTTTTAGACATATACAACTTGCTATCTTGTATTTATTTATTTATAATGGTATTAAGATAGGTCAGTTTAATTTTATTCTGCTAATTGAAGCGTCATGACAACGATAAAAAAATTCTTTGAATTTAAAATCATGAATTTCGGTTGAAATTAGATCGTATAAAGTGTTCTTAAATTTAATTATTTAATTGGATGAACTTTATGAGAAACTTGGTTTGTGAATGGTTGGAGCTGAATTAATATAGCGGATTGATTTGGAAAATCCTATGATACAAGTTTGGTCAAAGTGTCAAAGTTTGCAGACTTTAACCAAATTGATAGTAACTAACATAAGATATTTTCATAACTAATTAAAATAATATATTGATATTCGTATTTTTTTTGATATTATATATATATATATATATATATTATTTTATATTGTATAACATAAAAAAACAAAACATATCGTAGCATAAAATGAAAATTTTCCATTCTTAACTCTCTCTTATCGATTTATGTTTGCATTATTATTTCTTTTTAAGTCCAGACATTTCGTTAAGAGCAAAATTAGGAACACAACAAATATGCATATGTCTGAATACAAATGTGATCGAAACAAATGAAGGTCACATTATTGCAAATGATCTAATATGCATTAAACAATTTCTAACACGTCTATGTTTGAATCTGTGTATATAAGTTGTTCATATATCTTCTGTTTCGTTAATAAGAGAAAAAACAACAATAATGTCAAGAAATGATGTGATTGGAGACCATTGGTGTATTTTATTGGAAATATTACCATTTAATGGCATTGACCAAACATATCATCAATAGATGCCCTATAGTTTTGAAATTACCAAATGAATGGTAACTTCTAAAGTTAGCATGTAAACATGGTAATCATGATTTAAAAAGACTTCTTAGCCCTTTATTGTAACTTTTTTTTAAAATAATTATTCATCTTTAATTCTCTATCTCCTCAGTCTTCGTTCCTCTCTTCTTTCACTCTTCTCTCGCAAACACAATTCCTCCATTGAAGCCACAAATTCAGTTCTTCCATTAAAGAGTTCATTCATTGAAGAGTTGATTAGAACTAGGGGTGTACAAAAAAATAGCTAAATCGGACTGAACCGGTCTTTTTGGATTGGTTCTATGGTTTAGTGGATTGGTTATGGTTTTAAAAAAATGAGAACCAACTATTATGGTTCGGTCTATGGTTTCATAATTATAAATTATGGTTCGAACCGAACCGAACCGCACCGATTATATTTATATATGTGTGTGTGTATGTGTGGTCACAATTTTTACAACTATTTCACTCTTCCAAAAAACTCACAACCCTTTCACTTCTTAAAACTAAAACCTCTTTCATTCTCAACGTAGTTGTGTTTTCCATAAGCTCATTAGATGTGTTTCCCATAAACATTTTAATTCTAAATTATTAAGTTGTTTATTTTGTTTGTAATTTTTAAAATTAGTGCTACTCTATTCATATTTTTTTGGGCAATATATTGGTAAATGTTAACATGGTTTAGAACTGGAACCAAAACCAAACCGGACAAATCTAATAATTTAGTTCTAGTTTGGCTCCATACGTGTAACGGTTTGGTAATGGTTCTCAATTTTTAAGAACCGTTAGATGTGATTTAGTTCCTGAATTCTTGTAGAACAAATCCAATTCGAACTATGTACATCCCTAATTAGAACTCCAATATCTATTGAAACTATAAGCCCTAAACCCTAAACTATAAGCGTGCTTGGAATGCTCAGAAATTGAGCCTCCTCAACGACATTGCAACGATGTCCAGTTATCAGAAGTTATGATCCTGAGGGCGGGACAAAGGCCGTCCCAGATTTGAGGAGAAGTAGAAATTAGAAGCCATATCTAGGTTCGGGTTGAAACGATTTACTTAATGAGTGTACAGAAGCACACGACCATGGAGCCATGTACAGAGCTTGAAGTCCACTAGCACCCCTAACTCCTTTTTGGTCTAATTTGGAAAGAATCGATTTACAGAAGAATGGGTCGACTGATTTGAAAAATATATTGATTTGGAAATGTCGAGATAAATTGGGAAGAACTGATTTGGGGAATGAGGGAACTGATTTGGAGATATGAAATTAAGAAGAAATTGATTTGGGCATAACGCCATGGAACGGATGAAGGTCGATTGATTTTCTTGGATACATGGATGTCTACTTCTATTTTACATAGAAAAATAAATCTTAATCCTAATCTAGTTACAATTCTACACATGTACATAAGACTTTTAGCACTCTCTCTCAAGTTGGTGCGAAAATATCAATCAGACCCACTTGAAAACAATGGGGTAAAAATTCTTGCTGCCTAGTCCTTTCTTAAAGATGTCAGCTAACTGATCTTCAGATTTTATAAAGGACATACATATTGACCCATCACTGAGCTTTTTCTTAATAAAGTACCTGTCAATCTCAATATGTTTCGTTCTGTCATGTTGAACAGGATTATGAGTAATGTTGATGGCAGTTTTGTTGTCATAGTAGAATTTCATCAGACCATTATCCAAATCACGTAACAAGATTTGGAGCCACAAAAGCTCACAAACGCCATGAGTAGGGCTGCAAACGAACCGAGCTGTTCGCGAGCTCGGCTCGATAAGGGCTCGGTTCGGCTCGGCTCGTCAGTTAACAAGCCGAGCTCGAGCTCGAATTTTAAGCTCGTTTCGTAAACGAGCCGAGCTCGAGTCTCGAAAGCTCGGCTCGGCTCGTAAAAACTCGGCTCGTTTTAGATGTTCGGCTCGTTTAGTAAATGAGCTTCGTGCAGCTCGGCTCGGCTCGGCTCGTTTACAAACAAGCCAAACTCGAGCTCGATTTTTTGGCTCGTTTAGTTAACGAGCCGAGCTCAAGCACTCCAAAGCTCGGCTCGGCTCGGCTCGTTTGCAGCCCTAGCCATGAGCCATAGCTCTATACTCTGTTTCTGCGCTAGACCTAACAACCACTCATTGTTTCTTACTCCGCCAAGTAATCAAATTTTCTCCAAGAAGAATACAGTAACCAGAAGTAGAACGTTTATCATCCACAGAAATAACCCAGTTGGCATTAGTGAATGCCTTCAAGTTTTGCAATTTAGAAGGTCATGCATTCAATCCCATCTATTGGTCCAGAGATACCAATAGTCAGCATGGCTAGAGCGAGAGAATGATAAGAAATAAAGGGGTGCTAACCGCCGTCTATTAGGCGGTAGATAATATATAAACGTACATCGATATCCTTAAAATCTGTATTGATGTTCATATTTTTTGCGGTAGATAATTTATAAAAAGTACATCAATATTCGTAAATTATGTATTGGTATCAGTAATTATGCATTGATATTCATAAAATAAGTATTAATATTCGTATTTTTTTGACATTTTGTATATATTATCCACCGCCTAGTAAGCGATGATTAATAAGACCTTTTTAACTTGCTTTCTTTCACTTTTTCCTTTTATTATTATTTTATATTGAATAACATAAAATAAAACATACTGTAACATAAAATGAAAAAATCCATTCTTAACTATCTCTTATCGATTTATGTTTGCATCATTATTTTCTTTCGTTATAAAAGTTATGTATACTTTTTGTATTACCGTGACATACACAACAAAATCATAAAAAGATAGAACTTAAAAATTACATGGACAGGATCAAGTCTAGTGTTAGACACTATATCCTTAAGACAAATTACGCCCTCGCTATGGTCCTTACGATTTAAATAGCCATTTGTCTCTGAGGATAAGAATGATCGAAATTCCACCAAAGTAGTATTTCAATCGATAAGCCTAGCGAACCAAATAATTATATTATACTCTCTCATATGATGACTCAATACTCAAAATAATAAATGAAAAATCAATACAAAACTCACAAAGTTGTATCTTTGAAATATCATTATTCAAACGGTAGAAAACACACTTATTTATATAAATGTTCGTGACTTTTCGAATAGTGATGAAAGGAAGTGGCATATCTATTTATCCGAATAGATACCAAAGACAAGACACGACTCTACACTAATTAATAACCCACTAAAATTATATAAAATTCAAAAAAAATAAATTATATTTGAATTTCTTCAACCAATATTACACATAAATTAATTGGAGTCAATTTTCATTCTCTCCTTAATAAGTTTGAACAAATTATTTTTTCAACACTTTTAAGTCTAGACATTTCGGTAAGAGGAAAACTAGGAACACAACAAATATGCACAAGTCTGAACACATATGTGGTCGGAATCGTTCAATTAACATAAAGTTTACATTATTACGAATGTGTACATAAATTGTGTTCATAAATTTTCTTTTTTGTTAATAAGAGAATAAACAACAATGTCAAGAAATAATGTAATTGGAGACCACAGTATATTTTACTTTGAAAAAATTACTGTAACTGGCATTGACCAAAACATATCAGGAACAGATGGCCTCTAGATTTGGAATTATCAAATGAATGGTAACTTCTAAAGGTAGTATGTAAACATGATTTAAAAAGACCTCTTAGCCCTTTATTATAACATTTTTTAAATAATTTTTCTTCTCTATCTCCTCACTCTTTGTTCCTCTATTCTTTCACTCTTCTACCACAAACCCAGTTCCTCCATTGAAGCCACAAATTCAGTTATTCCAATGAAGAGTTCCTCCATAGAAGAGCTGATTAGAACTCCAATCTCTATCGAAACTATAAGTCCTAAACCTTAACTTTAAGGAACTCCAATCTTTACCTAAACCCTAAACTATAAATGTATAAGGAACACTCAAAAATTGGGCCTCCTCGATGGTGTTGCAATGATGTATAGTAATCAAAAGTCTTGATGTTAAGGGCGAGATGGATCCGGCTCGGATTTGAGGAGAAGTAGAAATTAGAAACTATATCAAGGTCTAGGTGTTGAAATGATTTGCTTAAGGTGTGCATGTAAGCAGGCAACCATGGAGCCATGTATAGAGCTTGAAGTCCACCAGCAACCCTAACCCCTCTAATCTGGGAAAGAATTGATTTAAAGAAGAATGGATCGACTGATTTGGAGAATGAACTAATTTGGAGATATCAAGATAAATCAGAAAAGAACTTAATTTGGGAAATGAATGAACTGATTTGGATATATGAAATCAGGATGATTTGGGGATAACGCCATTGAACAGATGTAGATCGATTAATTTTCTTGACAGTAGATTTCATACACGGATGTTATCGAACTATAGTTGTTGTATTGGACATAATCATCTGTATTGTTCTTCGTTTTGTGTATTTTCTTCCAAATCAAGGATTTTAAATTTTGTGACAGAGTATAGTTCAAAGCAAGCTGTAAATAGTTTGAATTTTATGTCTGATGAATTGAGTCTCTGGTTGTGTCTGCAAAGTGTTTGATAAAGTCATTGATCCACATTTGGTGACTTGCATCCTGGTACTTCAAGATTGACTTGTTCCTTGAAGTGCTGACTTGCACCATGGTATTTGAAGAACTTACAGTGATGGGTCAAGTCATGCAAATTTTTTAAGATTTGCTCTTTGAAAGTTCATGACTTGCACCCTAGGACAAATTAATCTACTCTTCGAAAGTGCATGATTTGCACTATAGTACTCGAAGAGTCCACCTTAATGGTTAAGTCATGCACTTTTTCTATGACTTACTCTGTAGAAATGCATGACATGCACCTTATGACAGATTGACTCCCTCAAAGTGCATAACTTGCACTATAGTACTCAAAGAACTCACACTGATCAATCAAGTCATACACTTTTCGAGAACTTGCTTCCCGAAAGTACATGACTTGCACACTATGATAGATAAAGTTGCTCCTTAAAAGTGCATTACTTGCACCATAATCCTCCAAGAATAGTGAAATAAATAACCACCCATTTTAGTTAAAAGGGTAAATTGGTCCCTTTATTCTATGGACACCATGTATTTGTTATTATTAACATTTATACCATGTATCTGTAATTTCAAAACTCGGTATTACTATTCCTGAAATTAACTTTATCGACACTACTGTTTGGTAATTTTTCCTTTTACTTTTCTATCCAAATCGTTATGCCGTTAAGAAATGTGTCGTCAGTTTACTTGTACGTTTCCCCTGGTGAAAGGCAATGTACGCAATACTTAACCCTCTTTTCAAAGCTTTCCGTTTTCTCTTTCCACCTCGAAAGCTTAAACAGCAAACAAACACCACCCCCCACCCACCAGTCTCTCTCTCTCCCCCCTCTCTCTCTTTCTCTCCGTCACATACTGACGACACCTGCACCACACCCCCGCAACCATAGAGAAAGTTAGTTCTGACCCTTTCTCTCACTAAAACAACTCTCTCTCTCTCTATCTCTCCACTTCTGTGTATAATATATCTATATATCTATACAGTTTATTCTCTTCCTAGAGTCTCCCTGACCGCTCAACTCCCTCCCTCCCTCTCTATCTTCTCCTATTACTGCATCAGAAATCGAGCTTGTATCGAAAGCTCTAGAGCGAGAGTGAGAGAAATGAAGAGTGTGATTTTGTTATGTTTCCTTTTTCTCCTTCTCTCTCCTCTCTCGTCCGCGTTTCTTCGCATGCCGCCGAACGCCAAGTTTCCATCCCTTCAGGCTGAGGAGTTGATCAGACAGCTCAATCTGTTCCCCAAGGAGTCGCTCAACATCGTCGATCGCGATGACTCTTTGACGGCGATCAGTCCGGGGATAGTGGAGAAGCGATTCAGGTTCCCCAATTTGGCTGGCCCTGAAGTTACGGAAGAAGACCTAGGTCACCATGCGGGGTACTATAAGATTGAGAATTCTCATGCTGCTAGGTAATTCCAGAACCCTAGAATTATAATTTTGTGCAGGTTGCAAGGATTTTAAGCATGCCTAGGCTTATGGTCTTTTCAATTGGAAATTCTGATGAGGAATCTCTTTGATTTACTTGAAAATTGAGAATCGAACTTTTGATTCATTTTGAACGCCTTTACGGAGAGGATTGGCTGGATTTGAGTCGTCAACGTGGGTTGATTGTTTTTTGGGTTTTCCCCTTGTTTTCATCAATCCGTGCAGGTTTTATAGGAATTATTTGTCTGTTACGTATCTGTTGAGTTACAATATGGACGATGCACGTCTACTCTGTGCATAGGTGTATGAAATAAAAGTGTTGAGCATAGAAGCCTTGAGGCTTTTTGGGTATCGGAAGCTGTGCCAATTATTGTGTTGCTTACGTTTCATTTTGATTGTGTCTCAGCTTATGTTCCATGCTAGGGCGTATTGTTTTTGTGTTGCTTTTCATATTTGAACTTACATCTCTTTGTGTTTGTAGGATGTTCTACTTTTTCTTTGAATCACGTAACAGCAAGAAGGACCCTGTTGTTATCTGGTTGACTGGAGGGCCAGGCTGTAGCAGCGAGTTGGCTATGTTCTATGAAAATGGGCCCTTCAAGATTGCAAATAACTTGTCTCTTGTATGGAATGATTATGGGTGGGAAAAGGTACCGTTTCCAGAGCAATTCTCAGTAATTGGAAGCTTACATTTGTTTAATATTGATTAATTTTTTCTCCTCTTCATGGATGTAGTTAAGTAGTAGATTTACTGAGCATAAAGTTTGTAAGTGGGATTTGAGTCATTTGACATGCATTTTTATTTTATGTTCCGACTTGCTGCAGTGATTTTATCTCAAATGCCAGTTCTTTACTACTGTCTCTCCATAAATTTTTCGCAGATGTTAAGAGATTGCCTAATTTCTTTCTTCATGTTAATGGAGTTACTGGAAGTGAATTCCATGTTGCGGTGGGTTAATTGGATGTTGCTTAGATTATCATGTTCATGATTGCCTTATCGGTTTGCAAGTTTCTTATTTTAAAGCAATTGGATTGGTGATGACGTTGGTAGGTTACGTCCAGATGTGGTGTTTTTGTACTCGTATCTTTGACATGTACTATGAGAAAACTGGAACTCTTCATATGCGTTTGTTTATATGCAGTGTTTGCTGATTGCATAGAGTATGAATCTCAATTTGTGTTTGTTCCATCTTCCGCCTCTTTTCTTACTGATTTTCAACTTGCATTTAGAAGCAGTTTCTTTGATTGTTTTTGCTTTTTATTCGGAGGATGTATTTAAAAATCAATTATCAAGTTCAAAAAGCTCAATGAGCCTTGCCTTGCACAGAATCACGCTAGGAGACTAGCCCTTAAGATCAGATTATATTTTGCCATTCTGAAGTCTGCTGTTGTTATATTTGAGCAAGCATGATGGTATGGAATGGTCACTTTTGCATATGCAATAGGACCTTTGTCTAGGTTTTATACCCAAGTGGGCTTTATTGCTTAGAAAAAGGCTGCAGTAGTAAAAGAGGGAGTGCTGCATTGAGGAGTTTATTGTGTATTATGCAGCTTGTGGTTTAAGAGTTGAGACACTTTTTATTTGAGTTTCTTCTTCCAAAAATAATTTTTTACCATATTCACCCTACTGGGAGAATTCGTGTGATAAAGGCTTGGTTTTGTTTTATTTGAGTTTGTGGTGTTGGTTGTTAGCCTTCAGCCTTTCAGTAGACAGCCTCATATTTGTCTTAGTTTTAGTTGGAATATATTTATCAGGAGGAGAAAGTGATTTTGTTGTATTTGGTAACTGAAAACGATGCCAGTTAGGGACTCACCAAAAAAGAGACCTCTCTCAAGTCTTGACATCAGTGAGGAGCTTCAATAAAAAGTCAACAAGGATTCCTTGTGTCAACAGAGGAATCTTTGTAATCGTAGTGGTTACTTTCTTTCTGAATGCACCGGAAAAGACTAGGCAGTGTGATTGAATTAAGGTTTCTTTAACCAAATCCACTGAAACGGTGGGGAATGCAGTTCAACATTAGTCTCGTGACTTATAAAAATGATCCTCTAACCTAAACAAATCACGTTTCAAAATCCATTTGCAGTTGAATCCTCCAGACCAAAATCCGGAAAGTCTCCATCCACCATTTATGTAAGATAAAGGTGGTCCCTTTGTTTCTAATCTCTATGCACGTTGTGATTATGCATTATTAGTGTGTCATCAAGTGGTCAACCATAAGCCATTTGTCCTTCACCATTATCTACGTAGACAGGTATTTCATCTGCCTTAGGATGAGGATGTAGATACCGATTGGGATTTGGGGCTTTTCTAGTTGTTTTACAATTGTATATTCTTATTTTTGTGTTCTTGGTTTTGGTTGGCGGACTAGCTTTATCATCTTGGAGCACTTTATGAGGAGGATATTGTATAGGTTGCTTGATATTACAGAGTTTAGTAGTAAAAAGCTATTTATCAAGCAGAGCAATAACTCACTTGCTTTTATGTACTTGCTGTCACTGAACTCATTGGTTACTCAAACATCCATTGTAAATAGTTGCTATGCCTGGATTTTCCACTTTTCGTTTAATATTTACTTTGTCAGCCAAAGGATCTCTTTATTATCACTGACTTTCAGGAAAAATTTAACACAACTGCTTTGATAATTCTGCAGGCATCAAACCTTCTTTATGTGGATCAGCCTGTTGGGACTGGATTTAGTTATAGCTCTGATAGACGTGATACACGACACAATGAAGATGGTGTCAGTAATGATCTGTATGATTTCTTACAGGTGTGTTTATGCAAATTTAAAAAGTTGCGTCTGAGAAACTAATTTCACAGTGTCTCCTCATACCACTGACAATCGCTTATTTACTATGTTAAAGCAGCAATTATGATTCAAATTTCATTTCCATTAGTAATTGACAAATGAATGTCATCCGAATGTTTAGGTTGGCAATCTTTGGATACTGATTTTATTTTCACATTTTTTTAGTCGGTTGTTTGGTTTATCTGAATAGCTTCTGTGCTTTACTTATAAAAAGTAGTTAGAAGCTATTATTTCCATTGCATTTACAGCTTCACCATCTAATTCCGGGTAGTTTTCTCAATTTTTTTGCCGTAATGAACTTAACACTTCCTGGTTTTTATAACACAAATCATGAAGTTATGTTTTCCTTTGACCTGGAGATAAGAGAAGATGAAAGCAAAAACTAAATGCGTAGGATAAATCAGATTTCTTCCTAGGAGATGAAGTCATGACTGAACCTGGTTCATTTGCATAATATTAGGCCTTCTTTAAGGAGCATCCTGAGTTTGTGGAAAATGACTTCTATATAACCGGAGAATCATATGCTGGGCACTATATACCTGCTTTTGCTTCTCGAGTCCACCGAGGAAACAAAGCCAAACAAGGAATTCATATAAACCTGAAGGTATGTTCCTAGTCATATAAATTTCAGCATTGTAATGTGTCATTTGAAGTATTACTTAACTTGATAGAGAAAGAAGTGTTACTGAACTTGACTTATAATCCTTGGACAGGGTTTTGCCATTGGTAATGGACTTACTGATCCTCTGATTCAGTACAAAGCATACACAGATTATGCTTTGGACATGGGGATTATTAAAAAAGCTGAGTATAATCGTATAAACAAGGTGCTTCCTGTGTGTGAAACAGCAGTAAAGCTCTGTGGTAATTTACTATTTCCTGTTTGCTTCTATCTTGGTTCTCTTGTAGGAGAAGTTCCTTTACTTCTTATTTCCTCAGTCGGTTCTTCTGTGGATTTTGTATTTTGAACTTGTCTGTATCTGGAGCAGTTACATGATTCAAGATCTCGTGTGTTTTTCTTTTCAGGCACTGATGGTACAATCTCTTGTGTGGCTGCATACTTCGTTTGCAATTCTGTATTCAGTAGCATCATGGCAATTGCTGGCAATGTCAATGTAAGAAAACCCATAATTTCTCCCTCCATGTATCTATCTATCTATTTATCTATATTCTATACTATATACTAACCATGTGTTTAATGCAAGCACACACCCTTTTCTTTTTTGGAAAAAAATCATATAAAAAATCATATCCGCACTAATCTTTCTCTCTTTCTGTTCGTTTTCTCCTCACAGAAAAAACTTCATACTTTTTAACATGTACAAACTTTCTCAAAAAATATAATTTTCATATTTGATAATTAATCGTAATTCAATAAGAGATTCCTGTGCTTCCATGCATAGTAGGGGTACCGCGTAGTTACTATTAGCAAGCTTGACTCCTTTGTAAACCATTTTCCACGTACTTCCAAATCATGGCATTCATGATGTTTACCTTTGTCTAGAGAAAAGAATCCTTGTCAGAAGCACAGTTTCTTACAGTAAAAAGTCTGTTTCTTTGAAAGACTTGTTTGATATGAAAAAATGGCTTATTAAGTGTCTGGAAGGAGGATAAGTATCAAGTAGCATTAATGTCTGCCTGCAGTACTATGACCTCAGAAAGAAGTGCGAGGGCAGCCTTTGCTATGACTTCTCGAACATGGAGCAATTTCTGAAACAGAAAACAGTTAAGGAAGCTCTCGGTGTTGGGGAAATAGAGTTTGTTTCCTGCAGCCCCACTGTGTATCAGGCTATGCTTGTGGACTGGATGAGGAACCTTGAGGTTGGCATTCCTGCTCTTCTTGAGGATGGAATCAAGTTGCTCGTGTATGCTGGAGAATATGATCTCATCTGCAACTGGCTTGGTAAGTGTTTTTTAAGTTATATAACTATTGTTTGGGTTGTCATATCATAGAAGAGTGTCATTACTTATGTGGGAATATAATTCTGTTTGAGCAGGAAATTCAAGATGGGTGCATGCCATGGAGTGGAGTGGTCAGAAAGAGTTTGTAGATTCTCCTGAAGTTGCATTTGAAGTCGATGGTTCTGAAGCAGGAATATTGAAGAGCCAAGGGCCTCTAACTTTCCTCAAGGTCTCTCTCTCTCTCTCTCTCTATCAAATGTTTAGATGTTCTTTCTGTTGAAATAACGTATTCCATGAAAATCTCATAAACAAAAGCCCTGATTGTTCACAATCAAAATTGAAGCAGTTTAGAGGAGATGAAGGGATAAAGAAGTAGAAACTGCAATACTAGAAAGGAGTATGGTTTGGTGGGCAGTGGAAATGTATAGAGATGTGCCAAAGTACTTTGAAACGTGTCTAATTTATTTTGTTGTCTTTTATGTTGCTCCTGAACCAATGCTCAGTGGGTTGGTGGTTAAAAGTTGTATTTGGGATAGCTTGAGAAATAAAAAATGAGCAGTTTGTTAGGATTGGTTGAACAATCTATAAGTGTGGCAGTTTTTTCGTTTTTGAAAATGATATTACATAGCTTCTAAGAGAGGGAATCACTAAGTGCTGTTCTCCGAGTAGAGAGAGATAGAGAGAGAGAGAGAGTGAGTTTTTGTTTGTGTGTGTGTGCGTGTGTGTGTGTCTATACATACATATGCCTGGTGATTGCTGATATTAAGAGTTTTGCATGATCATGTGTGATGACAATCAGGTCCATGATGCTGGTCACATGGTTCCAATGGATCAGCCTAAAGCTGCACTAGAGATGCTAAAGAGGTGGACTCAGGGCTCGCTTTCGGAAACCACCACTGAACCAGAACACTTGGTGTCCTCCATGTGATCTCCCGGCTGTGGTTTTCTTGACTTCTGAATAAGTTTGTAAATATATATCAAAAAGATCTCGTCTTTCTGTAGTATCAAATGCTTTCCGCACTTCGAGTTGTCCTGGTTTGTTGTATTAATCCTGGAAAAACCTTGAACGAAAAGGGAACATCTGTTTTGTTTCCCGAGGATTAGTCGGCAATAGGTTGAGGATAATTACAAAGCCGGCTGATACCTCGGCTATAAAAAGAACTACTTTTTGTTCCCTTTTTCAATTGCAAGTTATAAACAAGTATGCTTTGTTAAATCTCTTTCTCTTCAAGCACCACCAATGGCATGCCAAAAGAGCTGGCAAGACAATAGAAATTGAGCTCTCCAATGGCATGTCAAACAAGCTATTCAAGTTGATACGTTTTGCGCTCCACGTCAATATAAAGAAATTTGAGGCTTCACATGATGGTTTCTATCTCATGAATATCGAATAATCTTCTAATAAATCGTCTTATTGGGGGTGGATTCTATACGTATTTGAACGATGATTACAATCTGTATAATTATTTGGATAACATGTGTAGAATAAATTTTGTATTAGAGCAGTGTTTGAATATATAATTACAATTTGAAAAGTTCTTCTTAACTCATTCTTAATTTTTTTAATTCTTTAGTTCCTTTTGAATAAAAATACCGTATTCTTGAAGGAATTTATTTATAATATATGGTAGAAGAGACAAAACGTTCGCAGAACGACGATTGCTAGAGGCTTCATGAGATTTGGGCGACATGCGTAGTGTATTGAGAATGTCCATAAACACGGGAAGAGACACATAAAAAAATTAAAATAATACTACAATAACTTGTGTCACAAATTTTTTAGATTTTTTTAAAATCGAAATTCTAACAGAAGTTTTAAAATTTGTTCAAATTTTGATTTTAGATAAATCTTAAAAATTCGACATATGATATTTTAGATGTCATTTCAGTTCATTTTGTCAAAAAAAATTGAATTTAAAAATTTAATATCTTAATTAATGATTTTTAACCTATAAAAGAGATAATTACATAATAATTAAAATAAATAAAAGTCAGATTAATTTCAGAGACATTGTAGTTGTCAGAGAACTCAGGGGAGGTCATTGTAATTTATCCTAAATTAAACGTATTTGACTAAAATCAATAAAGAAACAAATGGAAAACAATTTGCATAATTAAGACCAAATGGAAGCTAAATAATAAAGTTCGAAGCATAATCAATGGTAAATCCAGAGAGCAGAGAGAGAAACGAGGGAGCAATTCTAGAGAGAGATGGTTGGGAAGAACCGCAGTGACAGCGACGAAGACGACACCTTCTTCTACCGCTACTCCTCCGCCCCACCACAACCCTCCGCCTCCAACAAAACCCTAGATAAGTCATCCGGCGGTGGAAGCGGAGGCCTCGCGCCATCTAAATCCACCGTATACGTCAGCAACCTCGACTACACCCTCACCAACTCCGATCTCTTCACTATCTTCTCCACCTTTGGCAAAGTAGCCAAGGTCACCGTCGTCAAGGACCGTCGCACCCGCCAAAGCCGCGGCATAGCATTCGTCCTCTTCGTCTCCCGCGACGAGGCCATCGCCGCCGTCCGCGGCATTAATGGCAAGGTCCTTAATAGCCGAACCCTAAAAGCCTCCATTGCGGCTGACAACGGCCGCGCAACGGAATTTATACGGCGTAAGGTTTATAAGGATAAGAGCAGGTGTTATGAATGTGGAGAGGGTGGGCATTTGTCGTACGAGTGTCCAAAGAATCAACTGGGGACGAGAGAGCCGCCACAGCCTTCAAAACGGTCACGTAGAGATGGAGAAGGAGGGGGAAGGGGAGGCGGCAGAGGGGGCGGAAGGAAGGGTGGGGAGGAGGAATGGGAGGTGGAGGAGGAGGAGGAGGGCGAGGAGGTGCTTGATGATGATAATTGGGCGTCTGTGGTGGATACAGGTGCAGGTGAGAGGCTGTTGAGAGAGAAAGAGGAGGTTGTGAAGCGGAAGAAGGATGGAAAGAGAGAGAAGAAATCCGGGTATTTTAGTGATGAGAGTGATGATGATGATTGACAGTGGATTTTGGTTGGAACATCTGATTTGAAGTGGGCGAAGGTATAGCCTTTTCAACTTTTCGGTTTATGTCTGTGTTTCCTAGTTGTGTCTTTTATGATGCTAATTTCTGAGGTTAACGTAGATGGGATGTATGGGGAATTAAAGTTGAGAATGAAGATTCACATCGCGTTACATAAGAAAGTGTCACATTTTTTAACTTTTTGTCCGAAGATCCATGATGTCAATGCTAATGTTCGTGAGTATAGTTATGAGGAGTATACTGGGTTCTTTTTTTAGACTTACAGTATTTGCAGGATAAATTTGGATAGGTATTGGGCATTGATTTTAGGGTTGAAGATTTATTTCACGTAGCCTGATTTAAATTCCAAATACATGGATGTTAGTTGGTTGTGAACTAATCTTGAGCACTTGTTTACCGCTGCCGCTTATTCTTTTTCAAATCCTGTACCTGAGCCCTTAGGTGTGAGCAACTTCTTAAAGCTATAGTAACGGGGTTTGATTATAGTGTAATCGTGAGAGAAGCATGGTGATTTTGGTACATGATCGTCAAATACATCCTTGAGCTATTTCAGAGACATTGTTCTGATCAAAGTTATAATATTACCCAAGAAGCTGGAAGAGGTTTGTAGGTGGTTTGAGAATGAGCACACGTGAATACCAGATGTTGTGGTACCATGGAAAAGATATGCTTGATATTCTTCACACATCAGAACATAATATTCATTTGGGTATTTTTACACATTCTTTAAATGAAAGGTTAACCTGTGGACATTCTGCCATTTAAAATTTTTTCATGCTGAGTTTACTGTTGGGCTGGATGATAAAAAGTGTGTTACATTTAGCATGGAGCAGTGTACCAAATGAAATCTGTTTTTTCTTGAAGTTTGTTATGATGTCCAATTATATGTCACCGAATGATAAATCAGTTCATTCAGTAGTTGCAATTGATGTTGTATACCATGGAAGCCATCAAAATGACCTTCTACGTGACACGTGGAGGGGGGCTTTAGGATGCTCAATCTATATTTTAGTGACAGTGGCAAAACTACTGTCGCATTATGCGTAATTTTTTAATCATATAAGGGGTTGTTGCATGGTAGAGTACTATGACTCTGACAGTCAAAGTTCAGAAGCATTGTGACTACAAGTGAGGGCAGCCACTTTATGCGAGGAATTCCCTGAATTCTTTGTATTATATATGCCCCTCCGAGCACCTCCACAATGATGAACTAACTAAGGAAGTAGCCGTTCCATTTCTTAAATACTTTTGATTTCTGGATTAGCCCAGATGGCCAGATTCTCTTCGGTGTTTTTTTGCCCGCAGTTTTGGGCTTATCTGATGCTGCTTGCACTTGTAGCATATCATGACATCACATTTTTGCTTCATTCTGTGTTAGTTACAGAATTTGGATGTATTTTTATTCTTTTCAAGTAGCTGACCTCAGTTGATTTGGACACAAGGTTTAATTTGGTTAGGGAAGTGCTATCTTTTTGTTTTTGCTTTGTTTCGTACATCTAACTTCTGAGCCTCTGGGAGAATGACTGCTTTAGCTTTCAAATTAGTTCAATAATTTTGATTACTCATTGCGATTCTACCGTTAGTCATGATGTATTGCATAGGACTTGCTGAAGTGATACTATGTTTTGTTCCTATTACCTGCACCAGCGTATGCCATTTGTCAAGATGCAATTTCTAGGTTATTTCGTTCATAAAAAATGGAATAGTTCGTCAAATATCTTTGTGACTTGACCATGATAGATGCATGAATGAAAGTCCATGGAACCCTTGACCAACTGAAGTCTGGGCTGATAGTTTTGAAACACAGATTTTCTGCAACTCATCTGCTTTTGTTCCTCCCCATTTGTTTAACGTTTGTCTATGTGCTGATTACTTGCATTTTTTTTTTCCTTTTTCATGTTTCGAAATTCCTGATTAATGAACATTTGATGGTTGATACGTTTGTGAACTTTCTAATGTATTCTCTTTCTGGTCAGGTGCAAAGTCAAATGGTAGATTTGTTGCTGTCCTATGAAGCAACCTCCTCACCGAAAGCTTATGTTTATGTTGCTGAAAGCTTGAAGGGACATTTCTTAACCTTTTGTATTTTTGTATCGCTCATGGTTTCGGTAAAAAGTAGATAAGTTGTAGCTTAATTTAGAATGGAGATATCCTTATGTGCAGTGGGTTCGACTCTCAGGATGGTTGTCGATCTATTATCGCTCCTAGCTCTGCTATAATCAAAGAGTTTTGTATGGTGGATACGACCCTTTTTGTCAAATTAGCTTATGTGAAATGACCAAGTCCCAGGTAAATTGTTGTTGCTCAGGGATATGATATTGTTTGACGTAGCTTTTCTCCAACCGAGCTTTTTTTGTTTTTTTGAGTCAATTCAACCGAGCTTTTTTTCATCAACAATTTCAACGGAGCTTTAATCTAGCCGAGCATGAGTAACTCTGTCTTCACATATAACAAGACTGATCTCAAGTGAACAATCAAGGAGCCAAGCTCGAGTAGGGCATTAATACAATGGATTGAATGTATGCTCATCCTTCCCATTCCCTAAAATTACACACTAATTCTTCTGAAAATAGAAGAAAAAACTTCGGGTCTTCTTCGAGATAATTTGACTCTTGAGCCAGAATGCAACAATTCTCATGAGGTAATACTACAACTACTGGTACATAAAACCAATATCGCTATGTGTCTGAGTTCTTGAACCTTCAAGCTCTAATGTCATTTGGAGACGTCCAGCCTCATTGCTTTCCAGACTATCAAAATTGGAAAATATGGTCAGTTGATGAGGCGAAAACAAAAAATATATTTTGCAGCAATGAAGTGCCAATATACCAGCATTTCGTGGTCGCCCATAATCTCTTCTATCAACTCTTGCAGTGGTTTATCAGCACTGTTGGGAACAAGAGCTGCAAATACGGCAGGTTCGAGTCCTGCACCAAATATTGTCAACGAATATCAAAGCCAACGGCGTGCTTTAGTGGGAAGAATGAGACAAACAAGAAAGTCTTTGCTGAACTGGAAAAATGTCCAAAACACCTTTTTCCTTTTCATTACAAACAAAGTGAAGGCGATACTTAGCCCTAGAAGGCTCGTGCGACAACCGGCATTTACATTCCCAAATCTGGAAATGCTAACCACAATTTCAATGGTAACGGGAATAAGCCCGACACGAAGATATAACACTTCCATCACTTAAATATTGGCAATAGGGCTCACCATGAATACCCTACTTCTATTATACCACCCCCCGCCAGGCCTTTACTTGATAGGGCTATTTCACTAGGATAAATAGCCCAGCAACACCACCACTACCTGTGAGATAGAAGTAGGACACTTCACTCCCTCAAAGAGTGAATGAGGTGATTACAGAAAAATAGTGTAATCAACACTACCTATCTGTAGTCAGTTTAGTTTAGAGTTGTTAGCTGACAAATCATACTATCACTCTGGTTGTTTCTTTCACTCGGCCACGGGGAGGGTGGCTGAGGGGGTAAAAAGCGACGAGTGGGTAAGAAGCGAAAGACTGTAAATCTGTTGAAGTTTTGTCGGAAAATCCTTTATAACTGGTTAACAAATGTATCATCTATCAAGACTCAAAATGCCCCAAAGGTGGTCAAGTAATCAGTAATCACATAATCCGAAAACTTCACATTTCAGACAATGTAAAATGTGGATGCATATACCTACAGTCGAGGAAAAACCATTTTCACATACTATGCAGCTTCCATGCCTTACAACAAGATGATGTTTGCAGATCTTTTGAGCTCAACTGGATGTCCAAATCATTTCATGTCGATATGCTTGAACATTTGCTTTCTTAAGAACTCATTTAACTATACGTTTCCTCCAGAACTAGACATCAAGAAAAATGCAAGTTTAAAATATGTTGCGAACTTTGGTCAGCCGATGAGGTGAACAAGTCTTGTTTACAATATAATACACTTTACTTGATGCCGAGGTGTCTCACTTGAATTTTAACCATGTTCACAATCAATTTATTTAGCACAAGAACTTCACTAGGATAAATGGAATGATATTCAGGAAATACGGTACCAGTATCTGGAAAGGCATCAACAAACATCATCATTTCCTCCCCTGTAAGACCAGATAAGAAGCATATTCGTGGCACTGATTTTGCAATCTGCAAAGCGCGGAAAACTTATTACCGAAGATCACTACTAAATTGTACCGTAAGAATACTAATTTGATCAGATAGGAAGAAAATTCATGCAAATGATTAGTGTAAACTGCAAAATAAGAGTACTTGTGGAAACCACATGAAACAGTTCAGACTGCTGGAAACAGTTTTCGTCACAAACTTATTTACATCCATTGGATTATGCCTTGTAAGCAGTCAAATGGAAATGGAACATTACAACGCAAACGAGGCATGAACTAAACCCACTAACGCAATAGCAAGAGGTCATATTGTGCATAATGCTAGGGAGAAGCCATCTAACAATGTCTCAAATTCAGAGTTTAATATGACCCTGCTCTAATCTGAGCCCCTACTCTAATTGAATTTTGTAGGTTAAAATTTTTTATTAAGGAGGAGCAGTCTTTCGAGGCTAATGACTTCTACTCGGCACTTCCATGTTCAACTGACCTCTTTCGAGAAGAAAAGTTACACAAGGCCCTATTTTTTGCCTCTTTCTTCAACCCCCACTGGGATAGTAGAGTCTTCACTTGACTGGAAACAAGTACCAGGTATTGTATTATACTATCAAGTCAAAACTACTGGAAGTGTGAAAACCAAAAATAAATAAACTTGATTAATGCATAGCAACCACGGAAATCAAAATGTAGAGTATTGGTAATTAAATAAAAGATTTATGACGCAGAGTGGCTTCGAAAAGTAACCTTCACACTATCCAAATTCGGTTGCTTTGTATTCACCGCCTCCCAAAGTGAGCGAGTAATCATGTCCTCAGTACAAAAAACAACCTGCAGTATAAGTTCGAAAGTATAAATCATAACGACGGATACATTTGGCTCAAGCGATCAATGCTGATTATTATGTCCAGGCAAAGTTAATTTGATTCATAATGATAGTTGTTCAGTTGTTCATTCATAAGAAGGTTTAGAAGAAATAGAGGAACAACCACAATGACCAGGAAAAAATAGAATTACTTAGCCAATAAATTCCAGAGACAATTCTTCCTAACTATACTTGCTATTGGAACTTTGCTAGGTAAAACATTTTGTTTCTACTATTTTTACTCACCAAACAATTCCGTTTCTCGAGGAAAACAAGATGCACTGAAAAGCCTCTAGATCAAGAAGAGAATATCATAAAAAATCCTGAACAATGTTTTAAGGACTGGCCAGTTGTACTTAAACCATCTTCAGGTTTGAGTTCTTTATAGAGGCAAAATTTGTTCCAATTTAAAATAAGAAAGGTGTTGGCAGCATCCAGAATGAAAAAAGCAATATTGCAGAATCTTTGAACCTATCCTTGGTAACACAAAGGCTCCTTGTATGGGGCCTTTGCTTGATTTCCGTAGAAACACAACACAGATGAGAGAAACAGAGAGATGCTATCTGGAAAGTTACCTCTAGGAATTCACCATCCAACTCCTTCAAAAACTGCCGTATCTGCAACAAGGTACACACCACAAGGACTAGGCACAAAGGTTATGAAACAAACTTCTTTCTGGACAACACTTTCATGATTTGTAGAGAATTTAGAGACAGCATTTTTTTAGGAAGCTTTAATAAGGTTCATTCAACTTGAAGAAGGTTAATCACAGCCTCACAGGAAGACCGTGCTATTGAGCTAGCCTCCACCATTCCTGTATCTGGATTGGGAAATTCCCCCACCAAAGAGGACCTACATAAGAAGGAAGGCTTCTACTTACCTAACACCAACCCTAGCTTTTTCATGTCTGTGCACGTTATTTTATCTAAGTCCTTCAAGCAGTAGAGAAAGGTTTCAAGGCCCGAGCATTAGGATGCCATTTAGGGGCAGGTTTGATTGGCATTCCTGCTCTCCAAACAGTATGGGAGCCTTTCAGCTCATACTGTCCACACTCCCATGTCAAACTAAAAGCAGACAACACCGACAGGAGCTAGCGGCCCTAGTAACAGACCTGATCCTGCTACTGTAGGACCTGTAAAAACTAAAAAGGGCTTCTAGCCCAAGGTATGGAGATGGGTATGGAATGAAAAAGTGTTATCAATCAATGTCTTGCAATTCTTCCCAGTATGGAATGACCTTGGGCTTGGAAGTGGCACCCTTTGTCCTAATGGTGTATTTCCCAGCGTCAATATGTGTAGTTTAAAAAACGGCAAGTACATGAGTTGGCCTAGCTCAGATACAATTGTACAACTTGACACAGAATCTTTATTTGTTGTGAAACTAGAGAAAGTAGAATTGTATTATTGAGTGATTATGTTACAAGGGGCCAGTACATCAATATATAGAGAAAACCTAGAAACCCTAGGTAACCCTAATTACATGAAAGGTCAATAATACCCTTGCAACTAAACATTAATAACAACTTAACCATTACTATTCTAACACTCTTTTATTTATAGATGAGATTAGGGTTAACCTAATGGGCTCTAACCACCTAGGCCCATTAGGGTTAACATAACCTAATCTATCCCACATAACAACTAACACTCCCCCTCAAACACATGATGCGAGCATGGAGAGCATTATGGGTTTGCCAACATGAAAAAGAGATGCTCCAACTGATGTATTTGACAACTTCGATTCTCCAACGACTTCAATTCTTCAACAACTTTAATTCTTTGACAACATTAATTTTGGTACCCAGTAGAATATAACTAACAAAGGAATATGGGACAAGTTCTCCCCCTCACGTGCGAACCCCGAATCGCACGGGAAGAGAGAAACAAAGAATCCAACTAGGATCACAACAAGGTGCCACACGGCACAACTTGGGGCCACTTGGCACACCAAACGGGGATTTAACAACCAACCAACAAAAGAAAGACTTGTCCATAAATTCACCAAAAGTCTAAACTGCAGGGACCAAAATCAAATATTGCAAAGTTTGGGAATCAAACTATAATCAAAACAAACTTGAGGGGTAACCGACAACAATGAGGGAGCAAGGGGGGTGCGGCCCACAACAGCAGATCAGGCCCACAACACAACCAAGGGGCTGGAGCAACCAACGCCTAAAACGAAACAGGTTAGGGTAGAAGACTGACGAGGGTACCACAAGATTCAAACAATAGACCCAGGCGGAAGCAGGCGGCTGACCAGGGGGCTGACCAGGTGGAATGGCTAGCACCAGGCGGCTGACCAGGTGGCTGAAGTCAGCAAACAACAGACAGCAACAGCAACAGACCAGAGGTAGACGGCAGATCAGAAACAGACCGGAAGTGAACCAGAGGCAGGCGAGCCAACGAAAGGCGGCTAGCAAAAGGCTTAACAGAACAAGAGACAACGAACTCAAACAGAGGCAACGGAACCACAGGCAAAAGCAAACAACAGAAGACCCTGATGCAACCGGCGGACGGCGGCAAGGCATAAGCCGCCCGCCGGAAAGCGAGTATTCCACAGGCCTAGATCTTATGCTCTGATACCATGTTGTGAAACTAGAGAAAGGAGAATTGTATTATTGAGTGATTATGTTACAAGGGGCCAGTACATCAATATATAGAGAAAACCTAGAAACCCTAGGTAACCCTAATTACATGAAAGGTCAATAATACCCTTGCAACTAAACATTAATAACAACTTAACCATTACTATTCTAACACTCTTTTATTTATAGATGAGATTAGGGTTAACCTAATGGGCTCTAACCACCTAGGCCCATTAGGGTTAACATAACCTAATCTATCCCACATAACAACTAACATTACTCAACTAGTCATTTTTAAGGAATATCAAGGACTACAAGCAAGCATAATCTCTAGTACAGGTACTCCTCAGCAACCATAAACCTGAAGTAGTATTTCACAAAGAGGATACTTCAAATATTTAGGACCAAAATAACATGGTGTCTTCCCCCTCTATTCTAACATATCCAACCGAATAAAAACTTCCATCAACCATGACAACCATTTGGAAAGCTGTAAACAGAAATGACAACTGAAAGAACACCATCTTACCTTTGCTGCCTCCTCCACTTCAAAGCCCAACAACAGTAAGGCCTGCAATGCAAGACATGAATCTCAACCCGCATTTCATCCGGATACTATTGTATTTACAACATCAACCACATAAATTTCCCCTTCTGTTCAAGATTTCCAAATTAACTCCATATATCAAGTCTCAAAGAAAAAAAAGTTGAAAGAGAATCCTGAAAATTTTCAGATTTTCTGCTAAGTACTGGAAACTTAAATTCTCCAAAGTCAATGTGACTGTAATGTTCTATCATTTTAGCAACTCTCATATTCAAAATGGTTGCAAATTGTAAAGCTCAGTCAAATGTAAGGAGCTTGTTCTTCAGACCTTTACCTATGCTGCATGAGGGTGCAATGGTGCATATGTAACTGCTGTATTCGGGTGTGTCTATTATAGTTATTGCAAAGTCTACATGTAAGATTGCATATATTTGCTGGTACTTGACTCCTTCCAAAGTAGCAGATAAGATCTACTCATTTTTCTGTTATGGTTAGCAGTCATATCGCACGGGTAAAAAATACATTGGACCTTTTTCCTCATTTTCATATTTCCAATAGAAGGATTTCACCATCCAAACAACGTAATGTAGGAGTAAACACGAATTTAATGCACATACTTAACTCGGACAAAGGTTAACATCAACTGGAATAAACAGACAGCAAACATCCAACAACATAGGCAAAGAACTAACCAGAACTTACTGGTGGACCATATTGAGGATCTTCAGCACTCAAAGGGACAAATTTGGAATCTTCAATCAACTCAGTAGGAGGGCCTATAGAATGGCACAGGCAAACTTAGGCAAAGATGCTAAAAGACGGTATTGCTTTCAAAGATTATGGAACTTTTAAGTACTTTGAACATCAATAGTCTGAAAATCCATCAGGCTAGGGGTCAGAAAACAAGTTTGCAAAGAAAAATTGAAGTAGAATAATCTCTTTGATTAGTACCATAATGGTCCTAACAATACAACACCATCAAATGGTACTAGTGATGTGAAGATAACTGAATGCTGTTATCCTTCCAACCAATCTAAGTAGTTTGCTTGTTGACATTTCAGCATATCAATCACTGGAACCAATTCCAAGCAGTCAGAATCACATTCGTCTGAAATTGACGATGTCTTTATTATATTGTTATCATTTTTTGTAAAATAAGATTTGTTGAGCTCAACTTGCATCTCGAGAATTCTGAGCTTATAAAAAAGACAGATCATCAGGTTTCTAGCTTATAAAATAGATGGATCATCATTTTCTATGCAGGGTTCAGTTTTTTGGTGATTTTAATGCATTATTATATTAACCCAAAAAAAAGGGTCCTACTCAACTTAAAAAATTCAACAAAATATGGCTACAGTCATATTTTATTGAATCACAAGACCAGTCAAATAATCAGGAATTAAAGGCAATGCAAGTAATTGAACTAGCATACCAACAGAGACCAATATCCATTTCTTTCTTAAGTACTTACAACCCTTTACTACAACCGAGCAGTGTCGGCAACGAAGACTGGCTTCGCCATTCCACTTGACCTGGGGAACCAATATCACAGTACGAACCCAGCCAAAAGTTGGAAGGCAATGTTTTGTTGTCAAAATGGAAGCAAATTTCTTGCTTTTGACAACGAATATTACAAGCCAATTTTCTTCATTGAAAAGAAACAAAATTCCTTCTCAAATGCTGGTGATGTATATAATAACAGTTTAATAAGTGTATAGTTTTCAATCATAACACTTGGGCAACAAAAGAACACACTCCGAAAATACAAATTAAAAAAAAGAGTTAAATCCAACAAAAAACCAGTTCTAGATGTGAGTAAGTGACCATGGGATTGCAGTAGTGAAATGAGAAAGGAAAGTAAACCTCCGGAAGATGCTCTCGGCAGGTGCTTGAGCTTCATGTAATTGGAAGTTCTTGGAGACGAAAGGGTCGAAACTACAGAAGGGTTAGATGGAAATGGGAACTTTGGGCGCGTTGGAGAACACGCAAACGAGAAGCTGTGATGGGTGATCAAAGCAGAAGCCATTTCAGTACTCTCTCTCTCTCCCTCTCTCTCCCCTTTATCCTCCTCCCGTTGTATATAACACTCGCTTTTATATTTTTTTATATTTATTAATGTTCGTTTTGAATGTTTCTGAAATAATTTTTAGAAGTAAAACTCTGAGACGTTATTTGGTATAAGTGTCTCAGAAACTTATTTGAAAAAAAATGTTTCAGAGACACTTTTTATAGAGAGATAAAATTGTCTGGAAAAAAAGTAAAAATGTTTAAGAAACTTGTTCCAGAAATTGGAAAAAAATCTCCCAAACAAGTCAAAACGAACATAGTATACTAACACATAAATTTACAGTACATCATGCTTACTTACATATTATTATAAAAAAATATAAAAGCGAGTGTTATAAATTTTAATATATATTTAAATTAATAAATATTATATAGACAAATATATAACTCTATGTATAACATGATGTGTTAATAAAATTGTTCTTTCTTTGGGGTCCATTTGGCGTAACTAGATTATGGGATTATTGGATTGTTGGATTATGTTGGGTGCCGGAGGGAATAATCTAGCTCAAAGTGTTTGGATTAAATTATTTGTGGATATGTTGGTTATGTTGTGTTTGGAGCTAGATTAATCCAGATTGTTTGGGTGAATAATTTAGGCCAAATGGGGCTAAATTATTTCCCTAATAATCTAGACAATCTCTAATAATCTAGACAATCTCTATAATCTAGTTTGGCCAAATAGGGCATATTGAAGCAACAAGCAATTAGGCTGAGTTTGGATTACTCAATAGAAATAGTTCATTATTGTCTTCTTATTTTTGTGTTTGAATTTATATATATATACACACAGTCACCGTACCCATAGACCTTGAGGGCATATTTGATTAGGGATAGGATTACATAAGGTTATATTAAAAGAATTATTAGTTCAGAGACTAAATAATCCCAAGACTATTAGTAAAACGAGACTAAATGTTTTGTGTATGAAATTATATGATGCACAAGTTGTATCCAATCAATTCCATGTATGTTTTGAAGACCAATGACAAGGATTAATAAAGAATAATATTTGAATTAACTATTTTGCTCCTATTATAATGTTTTATCACAATTAAGTGTAACTTTTTCCTTTATATATTGTTTTATGTCTTTCACTTGTCAATCCCAAAAATATAAAATGATAAAAATAAACAAAAAATTAAAACCCGACTAAACTTAGTACATTCAATTTCTAATCTTTTTTTTAATTTTTCACAAAATATTCAGAAGAAAATACATTTGTTTCACTAATGAAGGAAATAAAAACTTGATTCTCATATAGACTCTTGCTGCTACAAGGGTCCGAAACAGAAAACATTATTTTTCAACGGAAAACATAAGTCTACCATAAGCACAGATCGATAGAAAATAAAAAATTCAAAAAAATAGTTATGGTTAAGTGTGTAATCGATCCGATTTGGAGGAAAAACTCGAATCAAATCGAAAATTCAGTTTATGATTTTTCAAACCGAAATCGAACCGAATTATTTGATTTAGTTCAAGTTGATTTTTTCTATTTCGATCTAGTTCAGACCGATCTGGTTTAGTTATATCAAGTCAAATGTAAAAAATAATTTTTTTAATTAAAAAATAATTATTTGAGCTATAAAATAGTTAAGCCCAATATAAAAATTACACATTAAAGAAAACGAAAAGAATACAGATTAAAAAAATAAAGATTATCAAAAAATATATGTGACAAAACAAATACAATTTACAAACAAGATAAATTATAACAAAAATTGAAGTTTTTTATTTCGGTCAAGTTCGATGTTTAGAACTAGAAAATCAAAACCAAACCGAACCAGGCCTATCGAGCTAAAAAATAAAATAAAATTGCCAGTTTGGTTTGATTTGTCGATTTAAACTTAACCTCTACTTAGGTTTTGGTTTGGTGACACACAGAAGATCCAAAAATATATAATAAAAAGAAGATAATATACTTGCTCTGGCAATCGTCCAACGAGCTTCTCTCAGCTAGGGTATGGTCTGGTTTAGTTTGGTGTGGCATCTCTTACACAAAGGAAGAACGACAAGGGTCTACTTTTTCTCCTTCCACAAAATTATATATCATATTTTTAGAAGATGTAACAATATTTAGGTAAATTTTTAATTAATCCAGAACCTACCATAATCTTGGAATTTTTAGTCAACACCTCCCAAGATTGAATTGTCCTCCATCGGAAAGATATATAGTCTGGTTGGAATTAATAGACAAGATAAAAATATACACAAATTAGGGATTAAAAGGAGTTGAAAAATTATTAGTCCAATCTCACCTCTAATCCCCTCAATCTATTAAAGGAGGGTATTTGATGTATCCAAAATTGTCATTGTATTAATTTTTTATAACGAATTTAAATTAGGTTCTATTAGTCTAGAAAGTGTAGATTTTCATCGCATCTACTTTTTGAAATTATGTTTTCATTTTATTTTTACATGTTTTGGCATTTTTGTCATTACTTTTGAGTGTTAGTTTACCCTTTTATTCTCTTTAAATGAAAATATATAATTTCTAATTTGGTAGGTTTAAAATTATAACAATAAGGGTCCATTTGGACTGTGGTATTTATTGAATTTTTTTTGTCCTTATGTGAATTTTTTTTGTAATTTTTTGTTTTTATCAACTTTTTGTGATTTATTGGTTCATCTCGACAAGAGCTTTCAGAAAAGTTATAAATTATGGGCCAAATTTGAAAAAAATTTAGAAAAGAGAAAAATAAATAAAAAACAGAGTTGTCGTCTTTAGTGACATTTTTTTAACTTTTGGACATAATTTTATACTTTTTAGATTTCTTTCATCAAGACAGACCAATAAACTACAAAACATTGAGGTTAAAATAAAAAATACAAAAAAAATGAATAGAGACAAAAAATAAATTTAAATAAATACTATAGGCCAAGGGGAGCCTAATTAGGCTTGAAATATGAAATCAAATATGATAAATACTTTTCAGTGAAATCTTGAGAATATCAACAGAATCGAAAAAATCTCACCGAAATCCTAAAAAAATTACTGAATTTTGTTAATATGCACGAAATTGTTTTAGTGACTTTGCTTATGAAAATCAAGATTCAAAAAATCATATATTTTTCATTTCTTTTCACCGAATCTCTTCATATAAAACTTCCACGAAATTTGTTTTAGTGATTCACGAAAATCTTGAGAATGTCACCGGAGTTTTTTTATTCTTGCGCAAAATCATACCTTTTTCACCAAATTTCTTGTATTTGTCATCATGTATGACATAGACTTGCCAATTTTTTGTTCATTTTCACTAGAATCTGAATATTACGAGTTAGGAGGAGAGATTTTATTGTCAAGCCTAAATAATATTCACCAAAGATAGTTCAGATTCCACTGTGGGTGAAGTTTATTTTATTGTTGTTTCTATTTGTAGTATTAGTTTAGGATGATATTGGTCGAACATTATATCATGAATTTTGTAAAAATTTTATCATAATCTGTAAATTCAACAAGATATTTTAGAGTTATAAAAATTTACTATGATCTGCAAATTTACTATCAGAAAAGAACAAAATATTTTACAGCGAATTAAGAGGATAGATTTATGGGCTAATAGGAAATATTTTCTCCAAGCCTTGATCTAGTGATCTCACATTCTGTTATGGTAATGAAATTTTAGTATTCCTTTTTGTAGAAGTTAAGTACCTGAATGGTGCAGTTTTTAAAATTAAGGATAATTTGATTATTTTTTAAAAGAAATAACCAAAACATAACATTTAAAAGTGGATGGGATTAAAAAACTAGTAAACACTTATAGATATGACCAAAAAATAAGTGCCGTATTTTTTAATCCCTAAGTTATCTTTAAAATATATTATTAATTATTTTTAAATAATCTTAAACCAGTTAGTAACCATAATAGCAAAAACGAAATAATATCTTTTACTATTTACTCGAAGTAGCTACTCCATTATCAGATATATAGATTAACTCATACTTTTTTTTTATTGCCTGAGATATCTAACGGGCTTTGGGATTATCCCAAACCTAATGCTGACTTGTACTTAATGGATTAATTTCATCATCCACTTGTGAAGCTCCATTAAATTATGAATTTATTTTGTATAGACTGATCCCATAAGAGTTGATAAGAGGAAGCATACCTCTTAAGTTTCAAGTCTTAGACTATAGGCCACTCTCTTGGAACTTGATCATCTCATATTTGCACATGCATTGCATGTTTCCGGTTGCTAATTCAATTTATTCATCTCGTCAACCTTACAAAAATCGTATATTAAAAATAAAGTGAATTCTCTCCAATCCCAAGGATTTTGTTAATGTCATTTGTGGGATTTTTTCAAACTCATTTAAATGATCATAAATATTTATTTTTTTAGAGTTCGTAAATAGCATTAATTATATAAAAAGTTACATTGATTAGAGACTTGACATGGTTTTCAAATTTTATTTACCTCAATATAATATGTGTCAAAATTTGATATTCAATTAACGTATTTATTTATTTATAATGTTGATTGATATTGTTTACAAATTACAAAATATAAATAAGTTCAATTATCGTAGCTTTAACAAAACCGTCAAAAAGGATCCAATTCCATTGAATAAAGATAAAATCACGTAAGATTTGTTTTTTATTTATTAATCAAAAGAAACTAAGGGGTTAATCAAACAATAGATTTATGTCAATAAAAGTAATTTTTTTAAAAAGTGACTCCGAATTTTTTTTCTTCTTTTGGAATAAATGCATAATAATGTGGACAATTTGAGAGGAATATATACATTTGTGTCGTGTCTTGTATTTAAAGTAAGTTGGGACATATTTAAATGATGTTTTCTTCATATTTATTTCTAATAAAACTTCGTATTATCAATTTAAATAATTAAAAATTATATTGTTCGAAGCGAATCCCAATTCGACACTACGTACATTTCATATTACATGGCATCTCGAATAAATCTTCCAAATACCTAATATCAATAAATTAAAAAAATTTAATATCTTATGGAAGACAAGTAACATACTTTAAATAACAGATCTTATAAAAAATATTAAAAAATGACACATCAGAGGATGTAGCAGACTTGCCACACCTCTTCTTTTTTTTGGGCAACCTTTAAAGTCAAAGATGTAAAAAAAAAAAAAAACTTTTTAAGAATTTAAAATAAATAAAATAAATGTATTTGAGTGTGTAATTTTTTAAATCCAAATGATTTATAATTTTAAATTTTAAATTTTAAATTTGAAAATATTTTCTAAAACCCTAGTACTCCTCTAAAAAAACTTAGAATTCGAAGAATTCTTGTGAGTGACTTCGCATCTTGACACACATATCGTCAAAAAATGTGTGTGACGTAATATTTTATTATTATCTTTTAAAAAATACTTCTTAGACACAATTAAAAATACAATATTAAGATTTAAAATCTTTTTTAAAAATACCACTTTCAAATTATATAGCAAAATAAATAGGATAGTAATAAATCTTGAATGGTTGGCTTAGTGGTTAAAACATGTGACTTGAGAGTTTGCTTTTTCTTTAAGGTAATAGGTTTAAAATTTTTCGCGTGTTATTAATTTTTATAGGGTTAGTTTATACCGGAAAAAAAAGAGTCTGTTGTGTGTTAAAATAATATTATTTTTGTGTACAAAATACTAACCGAACACTGCTTCAACTATCCGAATAATATTTTGTCTGAACAAAATGCTACCCCAACACACCATATTGTGTACTATGCACAACAAGACTCGAATTCTCCTTACAAGACTTTGTCTTGACGTTGTGACTCTTGTTAAAAATTAATCGAAATACGAATAAACTGAGCCGAATATTTATAAATTATAAAATGAAGTAAATAAAATAGTAATAATTACTGTTGAAGTGGGGGCAGATGTATTGGAGGGCAACTCATTAAGGCGCTCCTATAGCTTTTATAGGGTATTAATAAATAAATGTGATGGCCCATAACTCACTGTCTCTATATATATAGCAGCACCATTGCTTATTCCCATTTTGCTTCGTCCCATGCGAGCAATCAGGGAAGATGACCACCACCACCACCACCGCTTGATTTTGAGCTCCTCTGATCCGGGTGGAAGATGGTAACATCTCTCTGATTTCCTCCTTCAGATGCTGTATTCCAAGTTTTCGTGGTTTTGTAATTTCATCGCTTTTCATGGATCAGAACATGGGTTGCAACAGATGGGGTTTCTAGGGTTTTTTACTTACTTCGGGGACTTTTTTGGGGTTTAATTCGTCATAATCTGTACTTGCATGTTCGAGGAAGCAGCAGTTTCCACTAGATTCCTTGTTTTTGTGTTATGTGTCCTAGCTTTTGTTGTCGTTTGACCTTTTCTCGCTGCTTCCATTTCCATTCTGTGAAAAGTATTGGCCTTTTTTGTTCTCTTTTTGTTGTTTAATCAGATCTTGAGTTTCTGTTTGTGAAATTAGAACTCAAGTGGCTTGAAAGTGGGTGATGTCTGGAAACAGGGTTTGCGTTCAGAAGAGTTTATTCGTGTAACTGGTTCTGTTGTCGAGTCCAGGGTTTCTTTTCGTTTTCTAAATCAGATTTTGTGTTTCTGTTTGTGCAATTATAAGTTAAGTGACTTGAAAGTCTGTGTTTTGTGTGCGCGATTGATTAGTAATGGAACAAGATTTGGGTTCAGAGTCTGGGTCTGAGGACAAGTCTAGAGTTCTGAATGTAAAGCCTTTGCGATGTCTTGTTCCAATATTCCCATCGCCTCCTGGCATGTCTTCAATTTCATCTCCGCAACCTTCCCCCTTTGTCTGTGTTCCTCCAACTGGTCCTTTCCCGCCTGGGGTTTCTCCAGTTTTCCCTTTCCTCATTCCCACTGAACAACAGAACCCTCAAACCCCATTTGCCGCACCACTCAATCAAGCAATGCCTTATGGTGTTAATGATAACAACTCCATTCCTTCTCCCGTACCCATAACCTCGTTTAGAACACCAAGACTACAGCCAAATGGAAACACAGGGCCGTCTAAAAGGAGTTCAAAGGGGAATTCTCAGAGAAAGATAAGGAGTGGCAACATGGCCACTCTGCGTGACGCTGACATTGATGCAGTAGCAAAAGATTTTCTAGCGTTGCTTAATTTTAAGGGACTTGATGCAGCCAGACGGTCCGACGGTGACAAGGAGTCAGTAAGATACTTATTAATGGTATATAATTTGCTCCGGAGAAGGATTACTCAAGTTGAAGACTCTGAGGAGGCGATTCCAGGGGTCACAAGACGCCCGGACTTGAGGGCGGGTTCAATTTTGATGAATAATAAAGGGGCTCGAACAAACATGACAAAGAGGGTTGGAGCTGTACCAGGAGTTGAAGTTGGGGATATTTTCTTTCTCAGGGTGGAAATGTGCTTGGTGGGTTTGCATGCACCTATCATGGGTGGAATCGATTACATGAGTTTCAAGATTAGTCTAGACGAAGAGCCTGTGGCTGTAAGCATTGTTTCTTCTGGGTCATATGAAGATAATGATGAGGATGGAGATGTATTGATTTACAGTGGCCAAGGTGGGGTTCTCAGGAGAGATAAAAATTTGATGGATCAAAAACTTGAAAAGGGTAATCTAGCTTTGGAGAAGAGTTTGCATCGCGGTAATGAGGTAAGAGTTATACGGGGTGTGAAAGATGAGGCAAGTGCAACTCGAACTGCCAAAATATACCTCTATGATGGCCTTTATAAAATCGTGGAGTCATGGGTGGAGAAAGACAAGTCAGGTTGCAATGTATTTAAGTATAGATTGGTTAGAAGTGCTGGCCAGCCTGAAGCATTTACCTTGTGGAAATCAATCCAGCAATGGAAAAACGATATTACCTCACGGGTCGGGGTAATTTTGCCCGACCTTACTTCTGGAGCGGAAAGGCTACCAGTTTCTCTTGTAAACGATGTGGATCACGAGAAAGGTCCGGCTCATTTCACCTATTTTCCCACTCTCAAGTACCCAAAACCAGTTGATTCCCATCAACCTTCTTCTTTCAGCTGCACTTGCAGTGCTGGATGTCAACCTAGTGACGTCAGCTGCTCTTGCATTCAGAAAAATGGTGGTTCTCTCCCATATACTTCGCTGGGGGTTCTTCGGAGTTTCAAAACCCTAACATATGAGTGTGGTCCTTCCTGTTTATGTCCTTCCAACTGCCGGAACCGAATATCCCAGGCGGGTTTGAAAGTCCGTCTTGAGGTGTTCAGGACTAAGGATAAAGGTTGGGGATTAAGGTCTTGGGATCCTATCCGTTCAGGAGCTTTTATATGTGAGTATGCCGGAGAAGTCATTGATAAATCCAGTGGCCAGGAACTTGGTAGTGAAAATCAAGATAACTATATATTCGATGCTACTCGCACTTTTGAACCCGCGGAGCTTATGGCTGGAGATTCTGATGGCTCTCAAAAAATCCCTTTTCCACTTGTTATTAGTGCAAAAGAAGGTGGGAATGTGGCCCGATTTATGAACCACAGTTGTACTCCAAATGTCTATTGGCAGCCTGTTTTGCGTGGGGAATCTCATCTCCATATAGCGTTTTTCGCAATCAATCACATTCCACCTATGAATGAGTTGACATATGATTATGGGATGGTGCAGTCTGGCAAAGCAGAGCCGAGGAGGAAAAAATGCCTATGTGGGTCATTGAAGTGCAGAGGTTATTTTTACTAATGGCGTCGCTCTTTAGTTTATGGTAAAGAAAGAGCTTCAGATGGAGATGCTTGCCTTTTGTTCTTAGTCATTCTCTCTAGCTGTATGGCAGAATAGGTATGCTAGAAAACCAAATTTCCTGTTTTGTTGTAGCATAAGGTTTCAGGAAATTTCTGCCTTTTGCTGCCTTATGAATGTATTATTTTCCAGACTGTAACATGGATCTCTACGTGGTAGAACTCCTGTTTTGCCTGTTTTATTGTAGCATATGGTTTCAGGAAATTTCTGCACTTTGCTTTTAGCTTCCTTGTGAATGTACTATTCTCCAGACTGTAACAAGGAGCTTTATGTGGTGGAACTCCTGTTTAGTTCATTGTGCTTCCTTCAAGTAGAGTGAACTCTGTTCCATCCAACATGTAATTCTTATTGTTGTAGTGTTTTTTTGGATTAACGAAACTGATCTGTTTGGTGATCCAGACTGTACAACGGTTGTTATTGTCCATCGCGATGCGTGGCTATCGCATTTGGGGCACCATTGTTGGCGTCTATGAGAACGTAAATATCCAATTCGATTATTCTGTCAATTGGAATGAATTGTGGTTATGGGAAAATTTTAGAGGCTGTGTACCCAGTTATGTATTTTGATTGTATGGTTTTGTTTATGCATGTGGATAGTCAAATTGACTTCTTTTGATAGGTTCACTTGAGTATATGTGATGTTTGGACTTGGACTGAACCTTTTTTTCTTTTGAATTTGTTAGGCTTTGACTTGATTGATGAGCTGAAATTGATACCTTATCCTTATGACCAAAGACGCCATAATGATTGCTCCATGGTTCTTCGAAAATACAAAAAAACCATCAGTCTCTCCTTTTTTTGGGGACAAATGACCTTGTTTTGTACCGCGCACAGCGGAGTATACAACGCTTAAAAAAATGTACCATTTGGACGTCCAAATTGCATATGTCGTCCGGAGGCGATGTCTGGGCTTCCAGATGCGCGCCAAAATGAGGTTTAGAACCACCACTGTGACAAGATGACCTAGTTCTTTTGACGTTTGTGAGCGAGATAGAATTGAGAGATTAATGATTCAAAAAATGTTCTAGCATATAGTAAAATATATCTTGTACGGGATGTGTGTAAAATGTTCTAGCATATAGTAAAATATAGATTGCTCTAAATGATTTCAAGAAATTTCTTAGGAGCGCATAATTAGGTAGATGATTTGATTTGTGAAGACATAAAGAGAGTTTGAGAGCTTGTGAGAATAAGTGTAATAAGAAAGACCACTTTGGAGCCTCCTTATACATTTGATTCTTTATAATAAAGAACCTCCTTACCTAAATTTTGTTGTCTTTGAGTTGGTATGTGTCTCACTTGTGCCGATAAGAAAACAGACTCGGACAACTAGGAAGCTATTTGTCCAAGTGCCGCACAGAACGCAAATAAAAAATTCTTGAGATGTGACATACAATATCGTCATTGTTAGAAAAACATAAACACAATAAGCATTTGGTATAGTTTTGTTTTTACCGGGATTACTAGTCATTGAATATATTATTTTGTAAAATATTTAAATCTCATTGGACAAATAACGAGAGAATTAAAAATATTAAGCACTCCATTGTATTGTGTAACTATAGATTCGATGGAGAATGAAGATAGTGACAGCTCTTTAGTATCAGATCCGGTCATAGCTCTCTTCGAGTTTTTCTATCTTTCTCTTGTTCTTGCTTGTCATTTTATCCCAATTCTGACAAAATACAAGAACCCCTTAAATATACAATCCAATCTAATGCTAAACGGGACCTTGAGGGCATAAGCAACATATAAGCCTGGCAAGCTTTCATGAAGACTGAAATGTTGATGTACAGAAAAATGTTTGACAGAAGTTCCGTCTGGGGTTTTCACAAAACAATGAGCAAAAATGCCTTCACAAGTCTAGAAAACAGCATGCTCGTCTGTTCGTCATTGGCTTTTTTCCCCCAAGTCTTAGCTGATGCCCAGAAGAGAAAGAGACAATGCAATTAATCGAGCACCTTTATCTGTGCGTGTTTAAGAAATGGAAACCTTCCAGTTGAGGAACACATTGACCATTACGCCAAAATGCCCTGCAGCAGCATTCTGGGGTAAATGTACGGCATCGTTCCGTTAGGTCTGAGAAGCAAATACACCACAAGAACCCCATCAACCAGTAGCACAACAAACATTGGGTAGAGATCACTCTGGAGTTGGTAAAAGAGAACCCCATAATTTCCTTGTTGTATTGTATGGACCAAAAGCAATGGGCAAGGACTTGCACTCCAGATCCTTCTTAATTAACCTCCAATTTCAATAGAGTTCCAAGTGAGGTTACAAACAAGACCGCAATCAAACTCTTGCTTGATTATTGAAGGACATTTGCATACATGGTGCAGACCTGCGGGCATCAGAGAATCATTAGCTGATCATCTAAAGGAAAAGAATAATTGTGTTCAAAACATGAAGAACAAATATGTCTTATAAAAAGGAGGAATTGAATGCATAACTAATGTTGAAATACCAATCTCACTAGTATAAAGAACGAAGATTGATGCTAAAAAGCACAGAGGCCTCATCTCCACACCCAAATGTTCCGGGGTACGGAGAAACACTATTACCACCATCTGTATCCAGATCTCCAATAGATGAAATAAACTAGAAAAAACAAATACAACCTTACACTGTCACATATTCATATATAATCCCATTCAGCGATACACAAGCATGCAAATGCAAGATCATTGACAGAAATGAGGAAGTAACTAGCTTTGAATGCTCTTACATCACAATTGAAAAGGTCAAATGCCTCGTAAACCACAATTTAAAGGAGGATATTTCCAATCGATTACCAGATGTGCCAAGTGTATATTGAGCATTTCAAGTAAATTAAATATTACCTGACACAAAGGGCTGAGGTTGTGCCAGATCAAGTTACTAGTTCCAACATATGCTCCTACATTTGAGCTGTCACTTTACCGTTTACCGCATTTAAACTAGGAGGCGGAAGTGAGCCATGTCCACCAGCAACATGTGTATTTACTACAGGGGGAGTAGAGCTAGTGCCCCCCACATTTATGCTTGAAGGATGGGTAAAGCCATTGCCATTGCTGGATATTACAGAATCCGCATTTTGATTTGTGGTAGGTAGAGAGCCAATGCCATTAACGCCCACTTTAGCTCCCACTACTAAATTCGGAGGCACAGGCCCGTTGTTGAGGCGCATTACTTTAGCCTTCCTGTAACAACCAATACAGTAATTTGAGATAAATAAATGGAAGGTAAATTAATAAAGTTTCCACCTCATACCTAACAAACTTTTTCTTCAAAATAGCTGCTTTTGGCTTGGATGTCCCTTCCAAAAGGAGAAAAAAGACACTAAATGTTAACGTCACGTTTTATAAACTAGACTTAATAATAGAACAATAACCAAACCTTGAGATTTATTTGAATCTAACTAACCATATTTAACAGACAAAGAAGTTGAAGCAGACTTGCGATTTCCCCTCTCGGCCTTGATGGAAGCAATGACAGAATCTGCAGCAGGTCCCAGACCTTTTCTCCCGACTAGCTTCACTCCAAGCTTTTCACATAGGTAGTTCAACCTCATATCGTCACCTCCCCTTACTTCCCTCAGCTCAAGCACCTGTTCCCTCGATAACAAAGTGTAAACATGAAACTCCTGCTGTTGATTAAAATGGGACTGAAGCTGCTGGAATAGTAATTTATTAGAGTGTGGTGGGTCTGGCTTTGAGCCTACATTATTCCTCTTCCGTTGTCCACTAAATGTCACCCTCAAAACTGCAGTGGACTTGGGATCCGAATTCTTCCGCCCAAAAATTACAGAAAAACTCCCAAATTCCATATCGGGCTCCCTGAATAGATCTGCAAGAAGTAATGCACAAGAATGTGCGTTTTTCGACGGGCTCCTTTCTACTTTTGTTTTCATGGATCTAAGATTAGTAGACCGGACCATATTTGCAGCTTCTCTTAGCCCACTAAGAAAGGCTCCATGCATAGTTGCAGGGTAACGCCTCATAGTTGCCTCCCCTGCAAAGAAAACTCTTCCGTCTCCTACATTCTCAGCTAAGATATCATAGTCGTCTCCTGATGCCCCAACTGCGACATTAGAGTAAGAACCTAAGCTGAAAGGATCACTACCCCATCTGGTACAGACAGTTTGGATAGGCTCTGGGACATTAATCCCTTGTGGTTCAAATATACCTGCATGCATTGGACACAGTATCTTAATGTAATGATAACTTGGTTGGGAACGCGACTTGCATGTACTTGATAACTAGTGAATAATCATGCTCCGAGAATCTCGAGAATTTCAATTAACCAAATTGTATATTTACAGACAAATGGCCTGAACTCCATAGCCATTTCAGCTAACCAAGTAGGCAATGGATCTAAGAAAATTCAATACTAAAGAGAAGATAGTAGGCACTGGAAGAAATGTCATCTGGAATTGTTCAAAAGTTCACTGTTTGGGTTCAATTCTGTGAATGATTGTATAGCTGCTGGATTCAAGCTGATGGAGCGGTATTAACAATCCGAGTAGTAATCTACTTCTAGAACCCTAACCTCCTACCTTTGGAGAAAGAAAATGTTTTAGTTCTGCAAGAAGACCATTGGTAGATGATGCAATTCTGCACCATGTATATTTTACATCCGTTCCACAAAAATATTGTATATCTTCTTCCTACAACAAAGGGAGTTCCAATCCATATATCTAGATATAGGAAAAAAAACATACACGGTACGAACATACGAACACATCCATACCCTTGAGAATTTGAAGAACCTGGGTCACAGCATCTGTGGGAGGCGTGCTCTCAAATTTGTGTGCAGCTTCTCCTGCTACTAAAGCAATCAGAAGAGGACCACCAGCCACAGTTGCATAGCTATAAAACAGAAAAAATTCCCCTCTACGGCTTGGATCATCAGTGAGATGACCAAACGTATCCAGATCAGTTCCCCAGAACACATGAGGAAAAAGCATTGCAACCTTGTTTAACAAACCAAATCCTAACCTCTTTATCCCATCAAGCTTCCTCTGAGGCAGTTCTGGAATAAATTTAATCGAACCACTCTTTAGAACTCCTAGAGGAACAGTGCATAGCACCATATCGCCCTCAAACACCTGGCTCCCAACACCAACCTGTACTCCATCACTAGTATAACGGATTGTATGCACAGTTTTCTCATAAAGAATTGGCATATTCTCAGCCAAAGCCTGAATTAGCCTCCCATTTCCTCCAGGTAGGAAGCAGTGGTCTCCTCCCATATCATATGGATCATCTTGGTCCCAGAAAGCAAGGGAAAGCTTAGAAAGTAAACCAGCATTTGCATACTCCAAGTTAGCAAGATGCCAATTAAATAAGTTCATCTCCTCTGCTTTTGCAGCATCCCCATAAACCTGCCAAAAGGTCTCCAGTGCTGACCCCAGAGAAACATCCTGTGAAACATCCCCCATTAGCGCTCTAATCTTACTTGCCTTGTCCAAAAGAAGGTTAAAGGCAGTTTCCACCTTTGAATCCACATCTGGGTCCACAGGTTTTCCATCCAAATTGTAGAGTGGGCACTTGTCTCTCACCTTATGAAGAGAAAACAACAATTGTCTGGCCAAAATCCCAAGTGGGTTCCCATGTGTACCTGTCAACACACTTCCTCCTAGATCTGCAGAAGCAGTCCTATTCCCTCCCTCCATTTTCATCGTATACACCCTTCCACCAGCACGTTTCCTTCCCTCCAAAACAGTCACTTTAAAACCAAACCTCATTAACTGGCGTGCAGCAGCCATACCCGCCAAACCCGCCCCAACAATTATCACAGTTGGCTTACTGGGTTCTGATGGAATCTTCTCCTTGATAGCGGGGGCAACCCCAAAATTAATATACCCATGTGAAACCAGATAATTATAGGCAGAGTCCAAGAGTTTACTACAGTGGGAAGGTATAACATCAACAAACATCTCCTTTGTGACCCAATGCGACACGTTCTCACGCCATCTCGTGATAATGTGGTTCCTAACAAGAATGTAGTTAACCTGTTCAATTCCACCAACAACAGAAACAACCCTGGCGTCTATTTCCTCGTCGGTAAGGGAATCGGCTGGAAACCCAGACGTGAGCGCGATCAGAGCCTCCGAAGTGGCTTGTTTGTTTATCACAATGATCTCATCAGACACATCAGGAACAGTTTTCGTCAAACGATTAGAGTTCTTGTAAGTAGCATTTGAAGAGTAAGAAATTCCCATGTTAGGTTCAGTTGCTGTAGCAGATGATGAAGGCATAGATAACTCCCCGTTGCTAATGCCAAAGATACTGTTTGGAACGTAAGGCATCTGATATACCTGCTAGATATATGATCGAACATGTTGTTAGACAAAGAAAACATAATCATTTAAGAAACACATGAAAAGTGGACGAAAGTAATGGATATATCTGCAGACAAGAGAAACACAGAAAACTTGGCTTGCTGCGCGGCACTGGCTATCCTAATGTAGTGTTTATTATATTTTACCCACATCTCACCTAACACACAAGATTGGTGAAATCTCGAGGCTACTCTACCGATAGCCAATTCATTTTAGGTTTGAACCCAAGAAATCTCCCATGGTATCAGAGAAGCTAGGTCTTAGGCGGCCTGAATTCCCGTGGTCGAGTCTTAGCCCGAGTCAATTCTCTCACCTTCTCATCAAATAATACACTTACCTCCATGTGCTATCAGGCTGCACATGGAGAAGAGTATTAGACTTTATTCCACATTGGTCGGCTAAGCCACCAAAGCATGGTTAATAGAATATAGATGCTACTTCTTGCCACTTGGTTTCAAGTTGGAACCTTCAAGAAATCTTACATAATATTAAAGCTAGGTCTTGGGTGGCCTCACCTCATGTGGTCGAGTCTCTACTCAGGTCACTTCCTTCACCTGGCCAAACCATACCGCCACGTGCAACCGTGCGCACATGAGGGGGTGTTAAGATGTTATTCCACATCGCTCACCTAAGCCACCCAAGCTTGGTAAGTGTAATCTAGAGGCTCTCTATCTATAGCTAACTGATTTTAGGTTGAAAGTTGGAACTCTCCAAAAAATTTCACGGTACTGTCTCTCAGTTGAAGGTTCTAACAGACACCAACGGCTCTAAGATAGACCCTTATAATCACACAAGTCACAACAATACTCATCTAGAAATCATGACCGTCGGGATGTTTGGGGACCGGCCCACAGTCAAGATTGCCCCTGTAGATTGTATTAAAGTGTTGCAGAAAATTGTATATGCAATGACTGCTAATAAATAGGAAACCAAGAGACTTCTACATAAAGAATTAGGTAAATTCATTTTGAGAATAGATCTCTCCAAATAACTCAGTATAGGCCTTTACAAGGCTTCAGTATGAAACTGAAAGGGAATAAAATGCTCATAAATCAACCCACATAAATAGCCTATGAAGCACGGGTAATTTCAAAATGTTGCCGTACAAGGACCGGGTACCGGTAAGGTACCGGTACGGCAAAACCCGCACCGGGTACTTCGATATTCTACGGGTAAGTTTGCGCAAATGGGTACGCCGGCCGTACAAAATTGGGTGCATGGGTCGTTTTGGAAATTATTTATAATTATAGGAGTAAAATGTTAAAATAGTAAATTGTTTAAAATTGTAATCGTTTTGTCAATTGTTTAAAACTCTAAAATCTAAATAAGACCTCTGTCTTCTAGTCTTCTGTCTTCTTCGTTGTTCCAGACTCCAGAGCAAACCATCCAGGTCCAGCATTCAACTTCGCTCTAGGTTCAACTCTCTCTCTCTCTCCCCCTCCCTCCCTCCCTCTTCCCTCTTTGCTGCTCTCTGTCTCTCCCTCTCTCTCCCTTTGGCCTCTACGCTGTATTTTCACCTTATTATGCAATGTCCTCCGACTGGTCATGTATGGAGTAAGCGTTGGAATTCTTGAAACGGAGAGAGCATCAATAAACAAAAGAACAATCACTTGCCACTGTTTCATTCTGAATGACTTAGAGACCATCAGACCATTGAAAAAATATATGCTGATTAAACTAATAAGAGACCATCAGACCCTTGGAAGACTCAACTAATAAGAGACCACTGTTTCATTCTCAAGCGTAAGCCATCTGTTTTTTGTGAAATATATGTTGATTAAATTAAACTTTTGTTAATGAAATAAATGTTGATTAAACTAAACTTCCAATTATATGTTGATTGTCATTTATGTGTACAAAGAATTATTAGACTACTATTGAAAAAATTCTCTCTGAATAGACTTCTAAATTCTAATTAGGTACAAAGAATTATAAGTTGATTGCTGTTTTTGCTGTCTTACTTATTTCAGTAGTTAATTGATTTATCAAATCGTTTTTTAATTAGTAAATTATTATAGGAAAATGAGTTCATCAACATCAAGCAACCTGGGTCCAAGTTTCAGTCCAAGTGTGCTTTCTAGTACACCTTCTAGTACTCTTGAAGAAGATGTTAATGCTCCTATTTGGAGATATGTGACAAAAATAGCTAAAAGGGGAGATTGAGGAAGTAAGAACAACGCAATTCAAGTGCAACTATTGCAACATGGACTTCAATGGGTCATATTTTAGAATCAAAGCTCATTTGTTACTAATTAAGAATTAGGGTATGTTAGAATATGTTTGTATTAGTAGTTGACGTTTGTCCCACATCGCCTATCTTAGTCATGTAATGTGGAACTCATTAATATAAATAATATTGTCTTGTGTTAGGGTTAGTTAACACCCTATACACTTTCTCTCATCTCTGCTAACATGGTATCAGAGCGGGATCGTATTCCACCCTAGTTAAACCCTAACCCTAGAAATTAAACCCTAACCCTAGCCCTCCTAACCCTAGCCTAGATAAACCCTAAATCTAAACCCTAAACCAAGCCGTAACCTTAAACCAAGCCGTAACCCTAAACCCTAAACCTCTCTTCATCAGGCCGCACCATCAGCCGCCACCATCAGGTCTGCCATCAGGCCGCACCATCAAGCTTGTGGCTTTGTTCCTCAGCCGCCTGTTCTGCTGATGCCCCTCAGTCATCTGATCAGCCGTTCCTCAACCGCTTGATCTGCTCTTGTTCCTCAGCCGCCTGATCTGCTGTTGCCTCTAAGCCGCCTGATCAGCTGTTGTTCCGTCTCCTTCTGCTGTTGCTGTTTGCTGCTTCTACCAACCTCCTAGTCTTATGTCACCCTCTTCCACCAGGGTCAGCCGTCTGCCACCTCTGTTTGCCGCCGCTGTTTGCCGCCACTGTTTGCCGCTGCTGTTTGCTGCCATTCTGGCCTCTGTTTGCTGATCCATGAATAGCTTGGAATGGCCTCTGATTGCACGTTGATGCTCCGTTTGTCTCTGTTTGCCGCTGTTTGCCGCCACCAACCTCTGTTTGAGGTTCCGTTCTTGATTTCAGTATCGTTTGAATAGAGATTAATGCTTTATGTTGGGTATTAGTCATATCTCTATGTTTCGTTGTTGAGGTGTGTTGGTTGATGAAGAACAGTAACAGTCGTATGTTCTTTAAGCCGGTTGTTGCTTCGTTTTTTTAGCAGTAGTTGTTTGGTGGATTTTTGAGGCCGTAGTTGAGTATCTGTGATTTGTTGGTGATTATTTGGGTTGTTGCCGGTGTTTGACAAAATGTCCGAAGATAAGTCTGCGTCTGGTACTACTTCTTCTTCGGAATCTACTACTACTGGTAGTTTATTGAGTGGTTCTCGGCCTCGTGATAGGCGGTCTATTACGTCCACACCATTAAATGGGGGTAATTATGTTCTTTGGGCTAAAGCTGTCGAGGTATATTATATGGGTGAGTCTGAGGAATCCTATCTCACTGATGATCCTCCGGCTACTACTACCTCGACATATAGGGCATGGAAAGCAGTTGATGCCCGTGTTCGTTCAGAGTTATGGAATAGCATGACGGAACAGGTTGCTAGTTCTATGATGTTCTGTGATACAGCTAAAGAGGTGTGGACACAGGCGAAAGAATTATATTCAGGTGTAGACAATCTCCGTCGTACGTATGATCTTTATCAGTCCTTCTTTACTATCTTTCAGGGTGATGATTCTTTTGAGGAATATTATGCTAAGTTCTGGCGTATTTGTAATGAATTGGATATATGTGAGCCTCTTTCTGTTGATATTCAAGTTATGCAGCGTCAGCGTGAACGTATGAGAGTCACTCGGTTTTTATCTGGTGCATCATCAATCTTTGACTCTATGGGTAATCAGATTTTGGGGACTCGTGACTTAACTCCTCTCAGTGAGGTATTTAGTCGTCTCCGCCAGTCGTCGACTATTTCTGCGCCATCTTCTGTATCGACTTCTGGGCGTTCTGCTTTGACTTCCGCTGTTTCTGATGGCTCTACCTTCTTAGCTAGTCGTGGCCGTGGTCGCGGCCGCAATCCGGGTCATGGTTATGGTGGTCGTGGTGATTCTGGATCCAATGGTCGTACTTCTAGTCGCGGTAGTGTTAGTCGTGGTCGCACGTCAGGGGGAGGTAGCTCTGGTAGCCGCGGTGGTTCTGGTCGTGGCCGTGGCACCCGATTTTGTACCCATTGCAAGGGAACAAGTCATACAGTGGATTATTGTTATGATCTTCATGGTTTTCCTCAGGCTCATCAGGTTGCTTATTCTGAGGATACTGGACAGTTTACTCACTCTTCTGCCAACAGCAGTGTGACTATCTCAGCAGAGGAGTACCAGCGTCTTACGTCGATTCAGCCTTCTGCCGCTGCAGCTTCCCCTTCCACGGCTACGTTTGCTCAGACAGGTCCCTCCGTTGCTTGTGTTGCCTCCTCTTTTTCTTCTCCTTGGGTTATTGATTCTGGTGCTACTGATTATATGACTGGTACTTCTAAATTCTTTTCTACTTGTCAATCTCTGGATAAAACCTTTCATGTCACCTTAGCAGATGGCTCCACTACTAAGGTTACTGGTTTGGGTTCGGTTCCTGCTCTCCATCATTTACTTTAAATTCTGTGTTGCATGTTCCTCGTTTACCTTTTAATCTTGTGTCCATTAGCCAACTTACAAAATCCTTAAATTGTTCCGTCACATTTCTTCCTCATGGTTGTGTATTTCAGGATCTCAAGACGGGGAGGAAGATTGGTGGCGGTGTTGAGCGTGGTGGTCTGTATTACCTCACCGATCATATTTCTACCCAGCCAATTGCTCTTCAGTCTTCAGAATCCGCATATCAACAACATTGTCGACTTGGTCATCCATCCCTTCAGAATTTGAAGCGTCTAGTGCCTTCATGTGGTTTTCTTAAGGAGTTATCTTGTGAAATCTGTGAGTTTAGTAAACATCATAGAGTGTCTTTTTATCCTAGGGTTGAAAGTCGTGTGTCGAGTCCTTTTCAGTTAGTGCATTCAGATATTTGGGGGCCCATGTCAGTACCCAATGTTTTTGGTTTTCAGTACTATGTTATTTTTGTAGATAATTTCTCTCGTATTACATACCTTTATCTTATGAAAGAGAGATCTGAGTTACAGACTGTTTTTAAGTCATTTTACATAGAAATAAAGACTCAGTTTAATACCTGCATTCGTATGTTTCGTTCTGATAATGCGCGCGAATTTTTTCATAGTACTCTATCTCAATTTTTTGATGATCATGGGATTCTTCACCAGTCATCTTGTGCTCGAACTCCACAGCAAAATGGAGTCGCCGAACGCAAGATTCGACATTTATCAGAAGTAATGCGTGCTTTGTTATTTCAAATGAAGGTTCCTAAGTCTTATTGGAGTGACGCAGTTCTTACAGCATGCTATTTGATCAATCGTATGCCCTCCACCGTCCTTGGAGGTCAAATACCCCATACGGTCCTGTTTTCCGGCCGTCCTCTCCACTCATTACCCCCTCGGGTTTTTGGGTGCACGTGCTATGTTCATGCTCTTGATCCCGACCGGAGCAAACTGGACCCACGGTCAGTTAAGTGCATTTTTCTTGGGTACTCTCGGACTCAAAAAGGGTATAAATGTTATTCTCCGCCTTTGCGTCGTCATTTTGTATGTGCTGATGTCACATTTAATGAGTCTCTTCCTTTTTATTCTGAGCATGACACTCCCACTGTTTCTCCTGCATCTGAGTCTGTGCTACCTATAGCTGTCCCGTCTGCTTCTGTCTCTCCACCAAACCCTTTGCAGGTATATGTGCGTCGCTCTAAACCTCCATCAGTGCCATCCCAGCCAGCATCATCTCAGCCAGAGTTACCTCCATCAGCGCTACCTCGGCCAACAGACCCACCTTCACCCACCACTCCGCCTTCTCCTCCGTTGAGAGATCCTGATCTTCTTGATGACCGTCCTATTGCCCACCATAAAGGTATTCGGTCTTGTACTCTCCATCCTATTGCTCAGTTTGTTTCTTATAATCATTTATCACCATCTCTTCGTGCTTTTACCACTTCGGTCTCTTCTGTTTTCGTTCCTACTACTGTTCAGGAGGCATTGTCTGTGTCTGAGTGGCGGCAAGCCATGGAGGATGAGATGTCTGCTCTTCATCATAATGGCACTTGGGAATTGGTTCCTCTTCCTGCTGGTAAGACTACTGTTGGCTGTCGTTGGGTATTAACTGTCAAGTATCTTCCTGATGGCACTGTTGAGCGCTACAAAGCTCGTCTTGTTGCCAAAGGCTACACCCAAACTTATGGTGTTGATTATTCCGAGACGTTCTCTCCTGTTGCCAAACTTGGTTCTGTTCGGATTCTTATCTCTCTTGCTGCGAATCTGGGTTGGCCATTGTTCCAGTTGGATGTCAAAAATGCCTTTCTTCATGGGGATCTTCCGGAGGAGGTTTATATGGAGCAACCACCTGGGTTTGTTGCTCAGGGGGAGCGTACTCAGGTATGTCGACTTCGCAAAGCTCTTTATGGCCTCAAGCAGTCCCCTAGGGCCTGGTTTGGCAAGTTCAGTGATGCTGTTTTGAGATTTGGCATGCATCGTAGTCAGACTGACCATTCTGTGTTTTCTCTAACTTCTGCTCGAGGGAAAGTATTATTGATTGTATATGTGTATGATATTATCATTACTGTTGATGACCAGCAAGGTATTGGTGAGCTAAAAACCTTCTTACATCAGCAATTCCATACTAAGGATTTGGGAAAACTTCGGTATTTCTTAGGTATCGAAGTGGCCCGATCCAAAGAAGGTATTAGCTTATCACAGAGGAAATATGTGCTGGATATTCTTGAAGATACAGGTTTGTTGGGAGCTAAACCTGTTGAGACCCCTATGGATCCCAATGTCAAACTTTGTGTGGATCAAGGGGAGCTACTTCACAATCCTGATCAGTATCGTCGGTTAGTTGGTAAGTTAAATTATCTCACCATTACACGTCCGGATATCTCGTTTGCAGTTAGTCTAGTGAGTCAGTTTATGTCCACCCCTCGTCATCCACATTGGGAGGTTGTCCTCAGAATTGTGAAGTATCTTAAGTTACATCCAGGACGTGGTCTGTTGTATCGAGCCAGTTGACACTTACGTGTTGAGGCGTTCACTGATTCTGATTGGGCAGGAGGACCATCTGATAGGAGATCTACTACTGGATATTGTGTCTTTCTTGGTGGAAATCTTGTGAATTGGAAGAGTAAGAAGCAGACAGTGGTTGCCCGGTCTAGTGCAGAAGCAGAGTATAGAGCAATGGCGCACACCACATGTGAGGTTGTATGGTTGAGGTCGTTTCTTGAAGAGATTGGGTTCAGTGTTCAGTTGCCCATGCAATTGTATTGTGATAATCAAGCAGCTATTCACATTGCTTCCAATCCGGTTTTTCATGAGAGAACTAAACATATTGAGGTTGATTGTCATCTAGTGCGTGAGAAGTTGACTGGTGGTGTGATCGCTACTCCATATGTGTCTACTGGTGCCCAGTTAGCTGACATGTTCACCAAATCATTGTTCAAGCCGCGGTTAGAGTTGTTGTGTAACAAGCTGGGACTCTTTGATATTTATTCTCCAGCTTGAGGGGGAGTGTTAGAATATGTTTGTATTAGTAGTTGACGTTTGTCCCACATCGCCTATCTTAGTCATGTAATGTGGAACTCATTAATATAAATAATATTGTCTTGTGTTAGGGTTAGTTAACACCCTATACACTTTCTCTCATCTCTGCTAACAGGGTATAAGAGCTTGCTCTTATGTGAAGAGCAAAGCTGATGTTCTTTTTGAGTCAAAAAAATTAAATGAGGCTGTTGAAAATCGCAAAAGGATGGCAAAGCCCAAAAATATTTCTTTACCACCTTCTTCTTCCCAATTTAATGCTACTGGCAAGGGTGGAGACTGAAAATGTTGGAGGATTTAGATTAAATGGGTATGAGCCAAGGAAAAGAAAGGCAGCAGGTAATAGTCCCATAGAGAAGGCGATGAATTTAGTTGCTCGAGAAACTTTGCATGCTATGATTACTCGTATATTTTACTCTGCTGGGTCTGCCTTTTCATTTGGCCAGGAATCCATATTTTGTGGCTACCTTTCAATTTGCTATTGAGAATAATATTCCTAGGTATGTTCCTCCTGATTATAATTTGTTGCGGACTTTACTACTTCAAAAATAAAGGGCAAACATTGAAAGATTGTTGGAGCCAACTAAAAAATCATGGAATGAGAAGGGCGTAAATATTGCTGCCGATGGATGGACTCTCATTAATTTTATGGGAGCATCGGATGGTGGAGCTGTTTTTATGAGGGCTGTTAATTGTGAGGGTGAGACCAAGGACAAACTTTATTGCTAACCTACTTGGTCAAGTAATTCATGAAGTTGGACCTCAAAATGTAGTTCAAGTAATCACTGACAATGCTCCCGTTTGCAGTGCCACTGGAGCAATCATTGAAGGTATTTATCTGAAAATCTTTTGGATACCATGTGTTGTGCACACACTTAATCTTGCTATGAAGAATATATGTGCTCCAAAAGAAATAGAAATTGTTGGCTTTGCATATGATGAATGCCTTTGAATTAAATTTGTGATTAAAGATGTGATGTTTGTGAAATTTTTTATCATGAACCATTCTATGAGATTAGCTATTTACAATGAGTTTGTGCCGTTGAAGTTACTTTTTGTTGCCGACACACGATTTGCCTCTTCAATTGTTATGCTGAAAATGTTTAAACTTATTTATCGTGGCCTCCAAGCAATCGTGATAAGCGAGAGGTGGTCTTTCCTATAAAGAAGATGATGTTGGTAAGGCGCCATCAGTGAAGGAAAAAGTGTTGAGTGATATTTGGTGGGACAAAATTGATTACATACTATCTTTTACATTGCCAATTTATGAGGATGCGTAGAATTTGTGACACAGATAAGCTATCAAATATTGTAAACACCCAAAGATAATACCATCAAATGGGGGCATAACGCTCTTGCAAACGATTTATCCCTCCGTCCCATATTCTAACGGTCTGAGTCTCATATTCTAACGGTCTGAGACACGTAATAAATAGCAGTCAACTTCAGCTGGAAGACACTGATCTCCAGCATTATCCTTCTACTCACACTCTTCAAAATAAGGACTACATTCGGAAACTTAAAAATGAACAATTTTTGACATCCAAAAGTGGAAACATATACCAGCACTTTGGAACAAGGTAGTAAGTTAAGCAATACCTGGTTCTGGTACTGAACGGATTGCGTCGTACTCCGGGGTCTACCTCGTCTTCGCTTTTTGGGGACATATAGTGGGAGAAGGGGGTTCCAATTAGGGTTAAGGTTTACACTTGAATTAATACCCGAATTAGGATTTGGATCAAATGTTGGAATTGAATATGGTTCACTGTTAGGAAAGGGGATAGGGATCGAACTGGGGTTAGGGTTAGGTTCAGGAGCAGAGATGGTGATTGGGAAGGGGTGGTGAAGATAATGGGGGAAGGGAGGAGTCCACTGAGGGGTTTGATTTGATGGGTTCATCTTCACTATGCATGTAGTATGATTTCGCTGATGAAATCTGTGAAGGTAGGTTTTAGCTATGAAGAAATCAGAGGAATCGCGAGTGTTTGGTTCGCGAGAAAATTTTATGAGTGGTGGTTATGGCCTTCGCGCCTCGCGAGAAAATTCCGTCGGTTTCCGTCGTAGCGCGGAGATGTAATCATGGTATTATCACCGGAAGTAAAATGAATGTTAGAGTTAATTATAATCAACCCCCCAAACTATCACACTATTTCAAATTACCTTCTTAACTACAAAATCTAACACTCAGACCACGTCAAACCATTTAAATCCTTCAACTTTGGTCTCCCATTAGTCCTCAGTCGCATAATAACCCTTAAATAGTTAAAGGGGGAGGCTCAAGGGACCAACACTTTTTTAGACCAATATTAGACCAACGCCTAAACTCTTCGTTCCCGATTAAATTTTGATGATCCGAACCGTTCAATGTGTTTAAAACATGTTTTTAGGGGTACCCGTGAAAAATCAACTCAAAATATTACCGGAAAGGACTTGATTCTAATAGTGTTCAAAATGCTGACAGAAACTGTTTTATGAACCAATGTTTGGATCAAGCCCTTTCTAATATTATTTTGAGCTGATTTCTCGCGGGTACCCTTAAAAACATGTTTTAAACACATTGAACGGTTCAGATCATCAAAATTTAATCGGGAACGAAGAGTTTAGGCGTTGATCTAATATTGGTCTAAAAAAGTGTTGGTTCATATAGCTTTTCCCATAGTTAAAATATATATGTCCAAATGTCCCTTCTTGTCAAAGTATGTTGAGAATGATAGACTTATACCTACATCTAACAAATTTAAGATTTTTTTGTTTCTTCCTAAATCATTTTTTCATGTTTTTTTTCTTATGTTTAATCTATTTACTTGGTTATTTTGTTACTACATTTCTTAGTCTTCGTAGCATCATTTTTTATGTTGCGATTCTTGTTTAAGATTTTCGAGGTCTTGAAAAGTGCATATAATGTAAAATTCTCCGAAAGGTTGCTCTGTTACAGAATGTGTGGATTAGATTAACACAGGACTAATTATTTAATGATGTGATAATGCTATAAATGGTTGAAGAATTACAACATATCTGCTGGAAAACAATCCTAATAAACATGAGATATAAACAAAAGGACTGGGGAGGCAGCAGCGCAACTTTCTATAGTGTGCATATAGTGTAAACAAAACAACATAATTTAATATGTTTTGCCTTCGAAACTATATCGTTTTGACTTATCATACAAATTGTTATCAAAATGCATGAGATCAAAGTTATATATTTTCGAGGACAAAACTAATCAAACTGCGTCATTTTATCCACGTTACATGCGCACTGCTACTCCCCAAATCCTATACACAAATATATTTTGGAGAATGTGGGGCTGATATGCCACCACTATAGATCTGGTTAGAATATTCATTCTACAATATTTTAAATCCCCCTAAATTTAGATCAATAAAAAATGTGCTTATATTCAAATGATTAACAAAGATTCATTATCTTCTGACACGTAGCCATTTTCTTCAATACCAGAACACAGTAAAAGCTCTAGTGAGGGTCGAAACACAAATAATGCAGGCTTCAGATTTTCTTTATTCATCCTTCTGTCTAGAGACCAAGCCATAGCAAGTCTGAACAACCTTTTTCTCATCCGGATAGCTGTACCGGTAACACAATTCCTTAAACATTGTCTGGAAGACATGGGGAATATGAATTCTAAATTCGGGGTTGAGGAATAATTCTCTTTCTTCTTCGGGTTCTCAAATAGTTCACAATAAGATGTTTAATGCTGAACAATTATCAACCAGCAGCAATGAAATTACCCCAGCTACACTGCTATTACATTGACACAAACCAGTGTTAGACTCGCCCTATGCACAATACCAACTTTTGCAATCCAGCTCTCTTGTTCAATTAGGAGAACAAAAGGTCCTCCAACAGCAAGACGGAAAAAATGTAGAGAGATGGATTGCCCTCTTTCACTAGGTCCTGCACTGATTTGTAGACAATTTGGAGATTCAACAAGGTTTCGTTCTTTACAAAGAAGAAAGGGTCCAGTTTGGAGGTTTAATAACGTTGGCCCACCTTCAGTATTCCCCACCTGCAAGATACGGTTAGATACTTGTACCTTCAAGCTGTTTTGCAGGGCATATAAGATAATTGCTTCGAAGTGCTTCGGCAGCAATTTCTTAACCCTTCCAGCCAAGAGCCCTCAGATTAGATTGTTTTAGTTCAATGTGCTTTCCAATCCTGTGAACAAACTTGATAGCATCAGCATTGGTATGGGTAGTTGACCATACCAAGTAGGGGAGAACCAAATTGTGAAGAACATAAGCTGTGCATTGTATTCCATAATCCACCAAAGATAATACCATCCAAACAGGCATGTAACCGTACAGCAAAAGGAACAAAAACCATCGAAGTCCACGCCACAATCATGGTTTTGAATTCACTGAATTCCATAATCATGGTTTTGGCTGGAAAGGAACTTTTTCTTCAAAACAATGTTGAGGCGAGATGGGAAGTTTGTGGCTTCTTTTTGGGCTTCCGCTTCGCTAAATTTTCAGAAGCAGGTAACACGCCCAGTACACACTCAAATGCAGGGATGTTTACGGGCTAGGGTACAAGTCCACGCTTACATCTCCACATTTGTCACCAGAATTAGAAATTTGAAATTACTGCAGTGAAAGACAAGATACAATCTTTAAAAATTAAATCAACGTACGAATTCACTTACGGAAGATCTGGTGGAAGCCTGAAACCACTTATACGAATACGCTTTAGTGAATGAATCTGGATGATGGAGAAAAGAAGAAGCTTACTCAAAACAAAACTCAAAAGGTTTCTGCAAATAAATGGTATAAAATTGACAGAAAACGAAAAAGCAGTGCTGCCACTAACACCATATGAATAAGTTAACATAGCTATCAGTAATCAAGCTAATAAATCATATTGTATTGCTGGCAGGGGCATGAACATACCAATCTACTGGAGTAAGAATGTTAACCAATATGCAAAATATACAGGTTTAATGTGGTACTACTCAAGTAAGAATGTTAACCAATATGCAAAATATACAGGTTTAATGTGGTATGTACTCAAGTAAGAATGTTCACCAATATGCAAAATATACAGGTTCAGTGATCCACATTGAACGAGGAACTTGTAAAATGAAGCTTAATATAATGAAAAGCACAGGAGATCGGTTAGTTCTGCTTGGTATCAAAGATCATTCCTCTTGTTCCCTCTGTCTTGACACTGAAACCCATGATCATCTTTTCTTCAACCGTCCTTTCTCCAAAGGAGATATAGAATCAGATTATGTTTAAAACCCGTGCTCGGTGGTCGGTTTCCTATAGGAAAGGTTGGGTGTCTCTTCTTGCACGCTCTTGCTTCGGCAAGTCCATGGTTGCCAAGCTTAGAAAGATTGCCTTCACCGCTATTGTCTACCATATCTAGTTTGAGAGAAATTCTCGTAAATTGAATAATACTTCCAAATAGGTCATCATCATCGTGTCTCCTGTCACTCAGAATGTTAGAGCTCGTTTATTATCGTTTCCTAACTTTAGTTTTGGTAAGCATCATGCACAGTTTATTGAAAATTAGAACCTCTGACTTGTATTTTTCTGTTATTTCAAAGAGTGTCATGACACTCTCATTCTCCATTTTGGTTTACATAGGCTACCCTATGTGTACCGATGGTCTTCGAAGAGACCCTATCAGCTAGTATTGTAGGCCAATCCCCTTCTTTTATATTGTGTTAATCAGGAAGCCTGGGGTATGCCTCTTGTACTATGTAATTTTATATTTGCATTATTTTGATCCTGGGACATGCCCCTTGTACTTTGAAAGGCCCAATCGCCACTCTTGCAGTTCACCATCGACATCCACCTCAAAGGTGTTTCGCATCTATTTTGATCCTTTGGGATTTGTGTTTTTGTCTTGGGGTATGCCCCTTGTTTATGTTTCCATGTTATTCCTTGGGGTATGCCCCTTGTATTTTTGTATCGTTCCATTAGGCTTTCCAACCTACACCATCTGTTTCCACACGTTCCTCATTTGCCTTATTTCTTTCTATTTCTCCCATTCTGTAAATGCGGTTTCACTCGTCATCCTCTTAGAAGATGTTGGAATCCGTATCTTGTTGCTTTACTCTTGGTTGTTCTTTTTCCTTTCTCTTGTTGTTTCCTGGGATATGCTCCTTGTAAACTTGTAAATTCGTTTAGCCTCTTTCCAATCTTGAAGGATAAGCCCCAACCCCTTAATTCTAAGTATAAGATTTACATTTTATCAATTGAGAACATTGAATACGAATAAGTCATGGTGAAAACGATCATATTGAAGATAGGATATTGCATAATTAAAAAACTGGACTAACCTCCAGTCCAGCATTTTTTACAAGTTCCCGAACTTCATGGTTTCTGCCCTCATGAACCTGCACCAATTTAAGTTAATTACAAGCACACAAAATAGGCTTTTGAACTCATGCAACACCATGTAGCTAAGAAAGGCTTCTTTCATTATTTCTGAATGTTTTCCTTGCTCCCCTTACTTTCAGATCATCGGTTTTGAAGGTGGATGCTTAAAATGACATCATCTTACTAAGTACTTGAATCAGTGCAGCTTTTCCTTCAAGATCAAAATACAGCCTGAATATATAAGTCATTCATTTTCCTCAAATCAAGGTATACAACTCCCCTGCAGCTAAGTGGCATTAAATGGCAAGTATCCACACACATATGACATAAAGATGCCTAAGCTTTGATTGAAAAAAAAAGAAAGATACCTAAGCTACGTGCAAGCATAAGAACCATTACAAACTATGTACATGAAGAGAACATGGAAGTACCACAATACGAAGGCGAGGTCTGGGTATATCAGGCTGCTGTGGTAGTAGCTCCACAGCATCTGGTGTGCAATGGGTGCCATCAATGACTGTCCCCTCACTTATTGCAATGAGATGTCCCTTATTAACAGAACCATTTATTGTTGCAATGTATCTACAACCACAAAAGTTGAAAAAATAAATTTATAAGGATAGTGACAAATAATGCAATAGGGTTGTACTTTCCACTGCGCAACTACATGAGTGTGGGCGTGTGATCATCCAAGGAGTCCCAGTGGATGCCCTTGAACAAGTAACATTCTTATTTCACCAGTAACAACATGGGGTGAGCTAACAACTTTAGAGATTATCTGAAGGAAGCTCATGCCAAATATGATATCACTAAGCAACACCAGTTATACAGTATACACTTGGGAATTTAACAATGTAACCTGTTGAGCATGATAATCAGCTCTTAATGATGAATAAAAACGAACAATGGAACCTTACTCCTTTGATAAATTGGAAGAAGGATGTGAAAGTTGCTGCGCAAACTCCCCTGAAAATGGATGGTGACTAGATTTAGATGAATGCATTCAACTCATATGATAATCCCATTTACCATAAAAAGAAAAAATGCTGAATTCCTACCATTGTTATGAACAACATGTTAACATAGCCACGGATTATGTCAGATATAGCGACACACTTACCGTCATTTGTCACAATGATCAACCCACTTGTGGAAACATCAAGGCGGCCAACAGTAAATAATCTCGGTTTTGGTTGCCCCGGATTCCTTTTATCCTGAAAAAAGCTATCGCATAAAACTAATTGCAAAACCAAAATCCAGCAACTCAGCAAGTGTACAAAAGGTGCCATTATTAAGCCCAATTTTTTTTGTTATGCAATAGCGTAAATTGTACATACCCAACTCTTCAAATATTCATCAAATAATGAAATCACTGGCTTAGTCTCCTTTTGGCCAGAAGAGCAAATGTACCTGTGATAATGTAACTTCTAGATCACAAATTTTCCAAAAAGGTAAAGCAGATAGGAAATGTGCCCAATATTGTGTATCAAGTCATCCAACAATGTCTACTACGTGCAACATGGTGGAGAGGCAAAAAAAAAACTGGGATGACGTCCATTAAGCTAGTTAGGCAATAAGGCCACATATTTGAGAATTCAGCACAACCCCCCCCCCCCCCCCCCCCCCCCCCCCCCCCCCCCCCAACACACACTCACACACACACACACACATCTTAGAGCCCTTCGTAACATATTTCTATTATTTGGAAAAATTAGAAAGGATTAGATTGCAAAGGTCTAACGGCCGTTTGGATGGGGTCATAAATTTTGGGGTATTAAATAAGAGGAGTCTTATGGCAGAGGAGGGGATCAAACAGGGGTATTAAATAAGATGGTGTTTGGTTGAGTTTTGTAATAAGATGGTATGGACTATTTTAGACATGGTTTGGTTGGTGAATTATATGGGTGGATAAGAGGGGGTGTTAAGCCAAAGTTGGGTTATTTGACATATTTGCCCTTGTATTGGACACACACACACACGTAAATGGCAGTTAGAATTCCTAAACTCTTTATTGTGTTAAGAGGACTTAGTGGGTTAGACTCACTAGCAGGTCACTGATCCACCCCATTTTGGCTGAGTCGTGACAACTATTGACTAAAGATAATATGTTAGAAAAACACGAGTATAGAAGGATAATTAGTACTTCGGATCTTGTAATGAGAAAAAATGAGATTTAAACAAAAAAAAAAGATAAGTACGAACTTTCAGATATAGTTTGAATGTCTTTTAATGTCAAAAGGCCTCAATTATAGATTTTTCCTAAGACCTAAAAATTGCTAGGCATTCCTGTAGAGCAAAAATCCACATATACATGCAGAGTAGGGAGGAAATATAGATGGGGAGACTACCAAGTAGGCTGGTACCTTCCAAAAACAAAAGCTTCCATACTATGTTAGATCACCAAAGTCTTAAAATGCTAAAGCTGTTAGTAAGCCCAACAATGGATATTAGGCTATTCGACACTAACCACATTAACCGCACAAGTACAAAAATAAAAAATTCAGATTCAAACTTGAGAAAGAACTCTGATTAGACAAAGCAGCAACCAACCCTTTTGGCTTGTTGAGCGCGAGGTAGACCTTGGGAGGCAGTTTCTTAGGAAGGCGGTTTCCATTGACATAAATCATGTCCCTCGCAGGATCAACTCTAGTCTGCCCATAATCAAAAGAGAGAGTTAAATCAGCAGTACTCTTGATCCATGAACTTCTAAATTGTGCTTGTCCAGGAACACAAACTATAACAACCCAACATCTTTAATAGCTACTTGAAAGAGAGAACAAAAATAAAGCAACAGCCGACCTGTGGAGTGTTGCACACAGAACCATTAACAGTCACCTTTCCTCCAAAAATAAGCTCTTCACTGCTCCTCCTTGATGCCACTGACAAGAGAACCCTCCTCATTTTAAAAACAAAAAATAAAAAATAAAACAGAAACAAAGCTAGAGATATTCCAACACAATTAGCCTCAAAACAACCACAACCACTTCACTTATGGCCCTGATCCAGTTCAAATTTCTCGAGTAACTCTTTGGTTTGAAAGCAAGAACAGTAAAGAAGGCAAAACAGGTGAATATCACAATAGCCATCATATGGACACTTTGGAAGCTAATAACATCCAAAATGCGTTACTAACGAATGAAAGAGTCACCGGGCGTTTCCTTTGCTTGCATAATCATGAGAAGGAATGGAATGGTGATTCCTTGGCCTCCCAATGGAATCACCATTCACCCAAATCAGTCAATGTGGTTTCCTATTTGTGTTGCACGTTCTGTCATTTTTACGAGAAACAAACGTTGGAGTCTTGGAGACACCATTCCAGGGAATGCCATTTCATTCCAGTGAACACCATTCCAGGGAATGCCATTTCATTCCAGTGAACCAAACACCGCTCTAAAGTAATGAATAAAAGTTCATAATTCAACAAAATAACCAGTGTACAACAACCATACCTCCGGCGGAAGCAAGAACCTTACTGAGCCGCTGCGGCGGATCTCTGAAATTCTCGTTATAGAACCTCCGCGCTGCCTTCGAATGCTTGGGCGGCTCCGATGCCGCAACCACTTTTTTCGAACTATCTTTCTTCTTCGTCTTCTTCGGCTGCGTCTTGGAACTGGCCATCTCGTGGAGGAGACGCGCCGGCGGGGTCGCCTGTAGAGTAAGGTTGCCATTCTCGTCGCGGACTATCCACGGAACGAATAGCTGCCGGCCTTGGGCATCGGTAATACTGGGACCTGATTCAGGTTTCGGTTTTGGGGATTTAGGGGCGAAGGTGATGTTGAATTCGGTAGTGGAGAGAGAAGAGGTGATGGTGCGGATGCGGCAACAAGTGCGGTTGAGATTGGAGGGTCGAGAGAGGTGAAAGGAGGAGAGTGCTGAAGAGGCTGCCGCTACAGCGGCGGATATCGCCGCCATTAACGGTGGTGGTGGGTGGGTGGGGTTCGGTGTTTCGGTTAGGTGCTCTGATTTTTCCGTTGGGTGTGGTCTTGGAGAAGATGAGAACCGAACCTAGGATGGCAACGGGTTAGATCGGGAGTGGATGTTATTGTCTCCATCTCCGATCTCCGAACATATATCTAATCTCCATCCCCGCTCCGATCCCCGAATGGGGACTATTTTTGCCCTCCACCCCGCCCTGAACGGAGAACGGGGATCTCCAAATGGAGATTGGATATCCGAAAATAAAAAAAACTACATTAGTAATTACTTAAAATTTGAAATAATTCTCATTTTCATCCAAAAAAATAACAAAAGAGAGTAAATAAAAACATGCAAACTTTTAAGCAAAAGTCATTCATTTTTACAATCTAAAATATTTCAAAAACAACAACAATAACTAATTAAAATAAATATAATATCGTTCCATAAGTTTCAATCCTAACAAAAATAACCAAATGTACTCAAGAATATTGTCATTGAGTCCATTAAAGATTATTGTATTCTTCCACCAATTGCAAAACATGGTTATTTTCTCTTTCTCTTTACAAACCTATTACGTAAAAGGGATAAAACATCACGGGGCGGGGCGAGGAAGGGCGGGGGTGGAGGCGGGGATCGGGTTGGAGACACCTAACCCCGAATCCTACCCGGTCCCCATTTTTTTTAAAAATTTATCTCCGAATCCTACCCGATCCCCAAAAAAATCTCCGAATCCCCTATCCATTTGGGGCGGGAAACGGGTAGGAGCGAGTTGGATCGGACGAGATTGTCATCCCTAATGAGAAAGGGATTTGCTCCTCCGCTGGATAGTATAGTGGGCTGGATTTGGGTTTGCAAGGCCTTGTTTCTGACAAGAAAGTAGAAACTAACTTCTACTCATACTCCTTCCGTCCCGATTTGTTTATCCACTTTTACTATTTAGGACCTCTTAAAAAACAATTTATAACTCTTCTTATATTCAATATGGATCTTGTTTGATATGATAGATATCGATTAGTTCTATTAGACATTTTTTTTATAATCATATAAAACATTATTAATCACTCAATATATATAATTCTTTAAATGACACGTATGCCGAAATTGGATAAACAAATGGGGATGGATAGAGTATCTCAAATGACTCTTTTAGGCCCCGTTTGTTAAAATTCTTCGGAGGGTGGGATTCGTAAGGTGGTGGGATTAGCATAGGATTCGTAATATCAAGGAATTATTAAAACTAGTGTTGTATGTTTGTTTGCACTTGGGATAGGATTAACAGTGAATGGTTGGTGTTTGTTTGCACTTGGGATAGGATGGGATTAAAATACATGTTTTACGTATTTGCCCTTACTTGGATTGATATTTTTCTTTGTCATTCGAATTGAAATGGGAAAAAGAATATTTCTTAAAATTTATGGCTCATATGGAGAGGGCTAGAAGCCGAGCGTAGTGGAGTAGAGCGAGGGAGCGAAGCGACCGAAGCGGAGCGGAACGGAGCGAGGCTTCTGGCCTTCATGGGCTCAATTGTTGGAGTTGGGCCGAAGGCCCAATGGTTTGGGGGGTGCGGGGGGCGAAGCTCCCCGCGGTACGGTACAGCCTAATTTTGTGTTGAACAATCTCGAATAATTATTTTTTAATCTATCTATTATAAATTTATACAAGCATAAAATATGACCAATTGTAGAAGGATCAAACTACCGTAAGTAAAGACCATGGTCCGATAGTAAGAGCAAATGAGGTTCAAAACCATTGAAAGAACAACCATACTAACCATTGCTAAACTTTGAAATACAATATTTTTGGTTCTTAAAATTACATAAGGGCAGTCCATAATATTTAACAAACCATAAAGCACCGTTCAAAATTAAACCCACGAAGTTTCATTCTTATTATTAGTGGAAGAAAAAGTACCGCACAACATATTGGACTAGGAGGGACATAGCCGCACCGAGAGTGAACCAGGCAAAGTTATTGCCACATCGTGACCGTCCGACCACAACTTCATACGTAGCCCGGTCGATGTTTGTTGCAGTTTCGTCTAACGTTTGTAACAATGGGACTTGACTTTCAACCACTGCTTCAGGCCTTTCAATAGGCCTTGTGATAGTTAAGTCCGTAAGAAATGCAACGTTTGCCTCCTCCAAAGTTCCAAACTTCTTGAATAGTGCATGCGGATATCCAGAAACTTGTTGGCTACAAGCTGCCCAAGAGTCGTAAACACCCGGCGTACGTCCCACGTAGACAACGTAGTAGAATTTTCGGGCTGCCATTTCTGGTTACAAAAAAATACAAATCGAAAAGATGATAAACATGGATATATGTAGACCTTTGCATTAACCAAATGCTATAAATGTCATCTAAAATATACTCAAATTCACAAACAACCCCGATTGTTTTCAAGTGATGCAGCAGCCTAGCGTTTGAGCATGTGTGAACCAAAGAACAAAAACAGATGCAACAGGAATAAAATGGTATGCCAATAGAACAAAAACAAAACAGATACAGTAGGAACAAAATGCAAATGCTGCCCAATACAAAACAGATAGAGTAGGAACAAAATCTAATGAAAATACAAGAAGAACAAAACAGCTACATCAGGAACAAACAGCTGTAGAGTTACCACAAACAGCTGCAACTCAGATTCGGAACAAACAGCTGCAAATTCAGCAGAAACAGCTACAGATTGAGCACATATAATAGATTCAACACAAAAATCTGTAGCACAAGCACTGCTGCAGCAGATATCAGAGATGTATGTTGATGGTTTTAGAAGTACTAGATGCTGCACCACACATGTTACATTGTCAAATTGGGCTTGCGTACCAACAGCTGCAGTATTACCATCAAAATACAGTAGTAATAGTGAACAAATACCTCAAACTAGTACAAAAACATTGGTAACAGTTGCCTCAAAATGCAGCATGTCCATTGCCCAATGGCCACGTCCACAAGCCAAGTGTTGCTGCATATGCAGGTTTATATAGGACTAATACATCGTATTACACCATAGTAACAAAATACAATTGACCAATACAACTTCGACCCATAACCAGTGCATAACTGCAATTCAAAGCCCATATCAGGTGCATATGGTACGTACAAAAAGTATAGTTAGTAGAGAGCTACAGGTTTACACCACCCAACATGTACATAAGTGGCAAAGGGAGACCAAAAACTACAAACAAAAACCGCTTCAGTTGATATTACAACTACTATATGCATAAAGCCCAAAAAATGCATATATAGACCGAACTATTGTGCACTAGGTTTACTACAATACCACCCCCAAAGTAACACACAACTTAAAGAAGCCCATGTAGGAGCATGTAAGTCCAATCGAGCTTGCAGTCTTCGGGTAGACTGAAGAACAAATCAACGTGCTTTGGATTGTTAACTATCATGGTCGCTGCCCTCAAGCGCTGTTCGGTTTCAAGGGGCAAAGCTTGGAGAGCATCATACACTTGCTTTCTAGAATTTGACATGTCATGAGCATGGCATATTCCCTTTGCCATCTCAGCCATCCTACTGTTTGTGTTTTCGAAAAGTGTCCCAAATGTTTGAGCCATCTCTGCCAGTCCTTGTTGGATTCCTTCATTGGCTCGTGCCCTTTTCTTTCCAGTTATCTTAGTGGCATGTGGTGTAGTGGCATGTGGTGTAGTGGACTGTGGTGTAGTGGACTGTGGTGTAGTGGACTGTGGAGTATTATGAGGCATGGAGAAATCCATATCAGGACCAAACGCGAAATCAAATACAGGAGAGTAATCCCCTTCATCAGGTGTGTTTTCACGATTCATTGCTGCCGCAGACTGACTTGGACCCTCAGCACGGTCTCCGTTAGCTCTATCTTTGCCAAATAGATTGAGCCAATCATCGTAGTAAGGAAAAGCCTTGTTTCTCATTCCTTTCACATCCGGGACTTGCTGTATTTGGTTAAAACAAAGTTACCATCAATGTTAATTAAACGAATACCAACAGAGTTGAATGGGATAAGTTTAGAAAATCTACCCTAACGTAGTTGTCCCACACGTCATCGCTATCCACTAGGACCATCTTCTCCACGTCATCCCAACCGAACCCACTTGTTCGAAGCATATCTTGCAGCTGATTATATTGTTTTCGCCAAGTTTTTATTTTTGAGTCAATGTGAGGGTGACCTCTCAAATCAGTGCCTGGGAAATGTAATATTATCTTTTTTTCACACTCTCCATAGAAGCCCCCTTTGAATTGCCCACAGTCTAGTTTCCAGACAGGGTCTTCAGTGACCAATTCTTTCATTGTGTTTATCAGGAATTCCTCCTCACGCTTGTTCCAAAACCGCCTTGTGACTTTCAAACTGGATCCTTTCTTAGGCATACCTACGTAAAATGATATTAGCAATACAACATGTACACAACATGTAGATGAAACTGAAATGGAATTCGATAACTTTAGAGTCAAATCCAACTACAGAAATGTAATACGAAACTTGTACTAAGTTATTACAAACATTGGTTCAAATTGATAACATTGCTTCATGTTACAAACGCATATGAACGCTCAATCTACCTACTGGCCTGCCACTCATCATACATTTGGGTGGCTAACGCGGTCCTCCATTCACTCCATTGGTCTGTTGCTTCTACCACATCAATGAATTCATCCCCCATCTCATTATGCGGAGCCTCCAACTGTTGTTGGATTTCTTGTTCTAACGGATCATTTGGCATTTCACGTTTGATGTGATTGTGGAGGAGACAACACGCTGTGATTATACGACATTGTGTTTTGATTGGGAAGAAAGAGTGAGACCTCAAGATTGCCCACTTAGCCTTTATCATCCCAAAACACCTCTCAATCACATTATGAGCGGAAGAATGCTGCATGTTGAAGTATTCTTGGGGAGTCGTAGGGGTTCGACCATTTCTCCACGTAGACAAGTGGTAACGTTGGCCTCTATAGGGTGCTAGAAAGCCCTCCCCGTTAGTGTAGCCCGCGTCTACTAAATAGTAATGACCTGTTCAAACAAATACGACCTCATGTAGTGAGAAAATTGTAAGATTACGATTCATCAAATATTTACACTAGGAAGGTCATACCATTTGGGACTCTCAATCCATCCTCTCTACTTACGGCATCTCTAAGTACCCTAGAGTCAGATGCCGATCCTTCCCATCCAGACAAGACATATATAAATTGGGCATCCGGAGAACATACGCCCAATACATTGGTGGCAACTTCACCCTTCCTAGTTCTATACCTTGGTTTGTCAACAGCTGCAACGCGAACATCTACATATGTCCCATCCAGTGCTCCAAGACAATTCTATGAAAATTGAATACATGTTATGTTCAACATACGATAAAAAACTCTCTACAAATGCACTATCCATGTCGAAGACATTTACCTGAAACCACCGCCATCGCTCGTCATTGCCATTGGCAGCAATTGGCTCTGGGGCTTTAAGTAGAACATTATGGAGGTTCAACACAGCTTTAAGGGCCTCGTTGAAGTACTTGCTAATTGTTTGTCCACTCCTCAAGAAGTCAAACTTGACATGTCGATTTTTTTGTGATGGGCAAGGGTCCACACAAACAATGCCATTTTTTCTTCTACCACCACATACCTAGAATCGGATAGCCCAACTTCCCTTACCAGCATGCATAGTCGCATGAATGCAGATCTACTCATTCTTAATTGGTCATAGCAATCTTGTTCATTATTTTTAACCAAACGGTTTAATCGGTCTAACTGTGTATGGAATGGATGTGGGTTTCTAATAACAGCATCCCTACGGTTGATCCCTTCCACGACGGCATGCATTATGATCATGAATATTGCACAAGCATAGTTCAAGGACGTCACAACTTGTTGTAGGGCAACAAATGCGTTCAGCATTTCATCCATGTCATATATCTCCGTTTCATTATCCATTGGTCTACATTGGTTACAAGTCATTCAAAATGACATACAAAATCATAATATAACATTACAAATGATATTTCTAATTAATAGAACCATAGAAACTATTGGTACAAGTCATATTTGTGCTTTTTGAATTATAAACTATCATTGGCTTCTTTTAGTCGTTTTCAGTGATTAATAGTTATTAATTTTTACATGTACTTGTTGGAAAAAGTGACATATAAACCTACAAAATTGAAAACCATATTGCCATTTTCTCTTCCATTCTATAGATCCATACTAAAATGATATCATGTGTTTTGTGTCATATTTTATTGTTTCTAACATGTTGGAATTGATGCTCATATGGAGAGGGCCAGAAGCCGAGCGTAGTGCGGGGGGCGAAGCCCCCCGCGGTACGGTACAGCCTAATTTTGTTCAGTTTGACTATTATAACAGCTGTATATGAAAAAATTGAGTGAATGCTTCAAACTATCTTCATGGCTTACGCTATACTTTTCTTAAACCATATTCATGGCTCTGTTATACCCATGACCTTAATGGAAACATGAGGCCCTAGTTAAAATCACATACCAGAGGCACAAAATCGCATACCAGACAAAGAAAATCGCAGACCATGACTTATGCTATACTTTTCTGAAACCATCTTCATGGCTCTGTTATACCTATCGTCTTCTAATGGAAACATTAGGCCTTAGGTTAAATCACAGACCAGAGGCACAAATCGCAGACCATGGCACAAAATCGCATACCAGACAAATAAAATTGCATACCAGACATACCAAACAAACAAAATCATAGTAGAACAAGGAGTGAATCGCAAGAACCATCAGATCTGTACAGTACCGAAGTCGGCATGGAGAACCGAAATCAGTGATGAAAAACGCAGTAAAAGAAGAGGAAATCGACCTCTTACCTTGAATCCTGCACAAAATCGAATCGGCAATGGAGATCTACACTGGCGAGAAGGGTAGGAAGGTCACTCTTGCTTTGCAATTTTCCTTCGGTTTGCCAATACCAGGTTCCCCAGGCCACTGATAATACCCCCTTGTGAGGGGTTTGCCAATCCGATGCCTTTCCTTATCCCAAGTCCTTTTGCAAAACAAACACACGTATACTAATCCTATGGGATAACTAGTCCCATCCCAAGCCCTTACAAGTTTATCAAACAGGGCCTTAATTGAAAGCCAATGTTAAAAGAAGCTTGAATTTTTATACATCATAATACAAACGAAATGAATAATAACTTATTAGAGCTTAGTTTAAAAACATAATGAATTTTAAAAAATATTCAAAGTTTAAAAACTGAATGAATTTTAAAAAATATTCAAACTTAATTTATTTTTAACAAATGAATCTTAAACGAGTTTTTACGAATTAGTAAAAACTTAAATACAAGTAATCTGCTTCATTTATCTACTTATTCATAGCGACAAAACTTCGAAAATCACTATATCCTTTCTTTTGCTACAAGTTGAACTAAACTCTTTGCACATATGGATGGCTAACAATGAGATCAACATCTCAATTAAAAAGGAAGAAAAAATGACCTCAAACGAAACCACAGAACTATCCTTTGCAAGAAAATGGAAAGAACTTATTTCACATCAATGAATATTCAGTTTCATTGAATAAAGAATCATACAAGTCATAATCATATTACATCAACACTGCGGAAAAACTGATGCACTAAGTTGGAAAGCTGAATTAGTTGCCATGTCAAGTTCCAAGAAAAATTGATAAGCTTGTTAAATAGAGGCCTGGAGCACGACCCCTTCTTGACAAAAAGCTTGGTTTCTTTAGCCAGTAAAGGTAAGACCAAGCAACTTTGGGGTCAAATGAACTTCTATACACGAGGGTTTTAGCATGACCCCTTCTTGACAAAGGCGACCAACTCAGCTTTCCGGCTTTGTGTATTTGCCGCTAAATTTTTATAATCGTATTACATAACATTGAGAGAGAACACCCGAATTAGAAGAACATTAATTCTTATACGTAAGCAAAAAGGGCAACAATGTTGTACAGAGAGTAGCTTATTTCCTAAATTTACAAAAGCTGGATCAATTATTTAGCAACCTGAAATACAAACCAGCAATAGGGTTGTTATGTTACAGCGTTTGTATGTACAATTATTTCCACTATCGAGTACCTTTACCATAGCTTTGAAGCATTCAGAACTAGCTATTCCCAACAGGAAACAGTAAGAAACTTCTTTACCAAAAGGAAAAGGTGTGAACATTCTTCAATTCACTATGTTATTATCTCATCCTTTTCGTTTCCCTCCACAAATCGATGATCCAAACAAAAGCATAAGCAAAGTGGTTGAATCATTTTACTATAGTTACGCGAAAGATATATTCTACTTGTGTTCCCCACCGCGGAACTCTGCATTTTTTGATGACTTGAAAGTTTCCAAAAATTCTTTAGCCTTCTGTGCTTCTTGCTTCTGCCTTGACTTGTCCCATTTGTGTTCAGAAGCCAGTATCTGGATTACACGGGGCAGTGCTTGACCTGCTGCTTCAGTGTCGAGGAAAGCTAGCCGAGATCTCCTGGCAATGAAATCTACTGCAGATTCACAGTATTCGTTCCTAGCACAGTATGCCACCTCAGCTTCTAGAAATGGGTATCCGTGGGCAAGCCGCTTCCCCAAACTTTCATTCTGTAGTTTTGGAAAACAAGTTTCCAAGGCCAATGGACAGAAACAACAAATTAGATCCACACAAAATTATGAGTTGAAGTTGATTTGGTACTTTCTAATCTGTCCAGAGGAATTCACAGATCAGTGTCCAACTAAAGGCAAGCAGCCTGAGGACTAAAAAAAACATAAATTCCAGGAATCATGATAATGGTTCGGCTGCAGTGATTCTAAGACTTAAAAGATACAATACAAGTGAAGAACCAAAAGTGACCACGTAAAGCTAAATGCTAGAACTATGAAATGAAGTATCAAGCAAGGGCATCAAACCTGCGCAATTGCAGCCACTCGTTCAGCCAAGGTACCATATGCGCGGGACAAATGCTTTGCTATAGCAGTGTCCATTACTTCTGGAACAACTTTACCCCAACCTGACTTCTTCATACGCAAATATTGTTGGGAAAGCAAAGTGAAATATGCAGGATCCCATCCATCTCCGCCACTAAGGCATAGGTTATAAGTTACACACTTGTTGGTTGGACCCAGCTTTCCAGACCTTATGGCTGCATCAACCGCATCTTCTGCCATACTGAAACTGGTTTTAATGAGCACAATACTTGCATAAAGAAACAAATGCTTCAATAGGATAGACTAAAAAGCTAAAGATGGCCCGATTCTAACATTGAGTGTGTCGTAAGTTCAAATGACTAATGTTCCATCTGGATAGCTTTGGATTTTCAGATGAAGGGATTTTACATTCAATATCTACAGCAATATAAGAGATTTAACAGTAGGTCAAAGATGGATTAGTGGTAAGAGAGATGTACTGTGTTGGGAGTCTTGTATAATTGCAATGCTTAACATGAAAAACACTCCTATATGGAAGCTATCAACCAAAATTTAATATATTGTCACAAATGTCAAATCCCATCTTCTGAAATCCACGTCTATCTCAAGGAGCCTAAGAGTACACGCATCCTATTTCCAGCTAAGCCAGGAAAAAGGGAAAGAAACAGAAGTAATAGCACAAGGCATATCCGGTCGCAATCAGTAACAGTACAAAATCACAAAAGAGAAAATCCTAGTGAATGACCGTTCTCAGTTTCCATAAAATGACTCAATCCAACAATTTCAAGTGAATTCTAGTTCAGCCAAGATCTAGACTGTACCTTCTGAATGTAGTCCACTTTCCACCAGTAATTGTGACCAAACCGGGGTAACCTTCAATTACAACGTGATCACGGGAAATGCTTTCTGTATTCTTTGCTCTTGGATCCATTGCTAATGGGCGAATACCACTCCAAGCAGAGAGAACATCCACACGCCGCACCTAAATTGTCCTGCTATAGTTTTAGTCTCCACTAAAGGCTAAATAAAGGAAAGGAAGGAAAAAAAGGAACAAAGGCTGGCTCGCGTCTTAGTGCTCCCGAATACTACTGAATAGAAGCATCAACATGGATGGCGGGTAGAACAGTGAGAGCCATCCCCAACAAAACAAATTTCAACACTCAAAACATGTTACTTATTATTATCTTGAGATGTAAGTGGAAAAAACATGTAGAAGAGGTAAATACCCACCGGAGATATTGAAGTGGCCAGCAGAACTTGAAAAAAATGACATGTTTTACAAAAAATCCCAAAGAAAATATTGTATTTGCTTGATGGGTGAATGCAAAGTGCTTTCAAAGACTGAGGTGCCATAGCCATATAAGCTAGTAAGGGAGATGCTTGTAAAATTCATCAACTTTCATTTCTGAGCTATGTTCCTAGTTTTGAAAGGGGGTAAGTGCCAAAATGGAAACAAGCCATCCTATGGTCCTCTTCCAAGTAACATGGCATCAAGAGTAGAAATCGAAGTTTCAAGGGGCATTTCATATGATCAAAAGGTTGAGAAGTGAGAAGCACATCTGGTATAGAATGAAGAGGTGAAGCACGCATCAGAAGTAAGACGAATTAGCAATAAGTAAAGCTGCGGCTACGGTCCAGAAAACAAAGTTGAACAGTCCATGCAAGATGAGATGCAGTATGCACACGGAAAACGATGAGTTCAGTCATTCAAATGCACAAACCTTAATTTTAAGGTAATCAGAGATGGCATCCAATATAAATTCAATCTCATCCTCATGTGGTTCTGGAAGCATTGTAATTGTGGTATTGGAATCTGTAGTGCCAGCAAGTGTTCTCCCCAACCATGGCAGCATGAAGGCAACACGCCCATCTTTAGTTTTAGGAACGATTAAGCCCATTCCCTCAGGAGAATAGTAATCAGGTAGCACTATGTGTACACCACTGCTGGGACAGATCATTGGTTTTGCATCTTTGTCAGCCATTTTCCTCACAGAGTCACAAAATGGCCCAGCGGCATTCACGACTACTTTTGCATATGTATCAAACTCTTTGCCTTCATATTTGACAAATAATCATGTAAAATGGAATTAACCACATTGATTTTCCCAAGTTACACCAAAATACTATGCATTGAAACTATAGAACAGAGAAACAAGAACGACCAACGAAAGAGGTAACCATTGAAAAAAAAAGAAAAGAAAAACCAAAGAGAATGAGAGACAGAGGGAGAAAATAGATCACAAAGGTCAAGGCATGAGACAAGCTTAAATATTTCAACTACTGAAACTTTAGTTATGTGAACCATATAGTGGTTGTCATACCTGTCAAATTGTCTCGAATATGAGCACCAATTATCCGCTCGCTAAGATCATCCTTAAGAAAAGATAGGACTTCAGCATGGTTAAGCACAGCTGCACCAGCCAGAGCAGCGGTGCAAGCTAGAGCAACATTAAGTCTTGAGTCATCCATCTGACCATCATAATAAACCACAGCTCCCTTCAATGTTCTATCTTTACCCTTCCTTGCGAGCGTGGGGAAGAGTTCAACAGACTCTTCTGCAGAATAGTATCTGGAAAGATGCAGCAGGCGGGGTCCCGCAACCAGATCATATAGCTTTAAGCCCGTCCAGTAATACAGCACCTCAAACCAGTTGAAACAGGGCGTCATGCATGGCAAAGAATGGCATAAGTGTGGAGCATTCTCAATAACCTGTTTACGCTCCTCGAGGGCATGGAAAACCAGCTTCAGCTGTCCATAGTCTAAGTTGAAAACTGCTTTCTCCAAGTACCGAACTCCTAAAAACGTTGATTTAAATGAGTACTACGTGAAAAAGAAATTAATGTATCTTGTAAATTTTTATCAAAATAAAACTACAAATTACAAGATGATGAGTTATACGGAACTATAAACACAAGCTTCTTTCTGGGTGTAAGAAGTCCGAGCAAGAACAAATAGAATCCTTCTAAGGTCTCTCTCCTGATCTTGATTCAGCAGCATTCTAAGAAGTGTGAAAGCTAGAGGAGTCATTAAATTTGGCCCTTATAAAAAAAATTCATTCCTAGTACAGACTACAGAGTAAAGTCTACTTCAATCATACTATCTCGCTAATCAGCATGTACACAGCATTACATACTGCAGTCTGCATAGTACTTGCTGTGACACCATAAACAGATCCCTTTTCCCCTAAATACTAGACGATGATCCAATTAGCTGACATATTCACAGAAGGAAGACTCTACCAAGGACCTCAGCTTCTTATGACATGGTTCAGAAAAACCACCTGTTCTTCATGCAGCTAACCTATATTCATTACAAGATACTAGGATTCTTTTGAAGTTATATAAGGACCGAGGGATCCATGAGCTGGGCCCACTGCCATACCTAAGTTTTTTTTTTGATAATCGAAGTATAGCTTGCAATATTTCTTTAGAATCATAGTAGCTTTATCTCTAACAATATCAAAAGTAGACTCAAAACTATGTAATTTCACCTGCATTTTTTATTTTTTTTGATAATTGAAGTATAGCTTGCAATATTTCTTTAGAATCATAGTAGCTTTATCTCTAACAATATCAAAAGTAGACTCAAAACTATGTAATTTCACCTGCCGAACATTCTTTTAAAAATTTTAATACCCGCCCATCCAAAAAAAAATTTATTTGATTTAATAGCTGTTCTCTTACGATTCCACGCATCTATATAAAAAAATTTAACACCAGGTACTAGGTTCTATATTTTGTCTTCTTAAATGGATAGGGATGCACAAGATTATATTCATCGATATCCATACATACTAATTTTTTGTAAATGCATAACTTGCTCAAAAATATTTATTATAATTTTTTTGGTATCAATTTTATAGGATGTACGTATATCAATGACAATGCATTTGTAATCGTCGATCTCAATACTCTCCTATATGTATGTAAGTTCATATTCTATCAGCCTAAAAGAGATACGAGTGCAGGAAAAAATATCAACATACCTCCATGAATTAGTTTAGTGGAGCGAGATGAAGCCCCAGACGAAAAGTCCTCTCTCTCAACAAGGCCCACGCGGAGGCCTCTCGTCGAGGCGTCGACAGCAACGCCACAACCGGTGGCGCCACCTCCGACGACGAGAATGTCCAGGGGATTGACGGAGCTGGTACCGATGAGGGCCGACTCCTGGACGGCTCTCGGCGGTACGACGGCGCAAGGGTCGGATATTTTCCTCTGGACGGCCTCCACGGCTGGGCCACCGCGGTCGTTGGCAGAGACTGAGGGGTCGCGGAGGGAAGCGTAAGCGCCGCCCGATAAGACGAAGACGGCTGCAGCGGTGGTGCGGTGGAGACGAGTAAAGGTGGCCATGGGTGGTGGAGGGACCGAAACGGTGTGATTCGTGTGAAGTTGGGTTGGAACATTCGGTTACTTTCGAAAGTAGTCGGGAGGGAATCTTAAAATGCACTGACCTCCCCTGAGGTTACTGACAAATGCAATGACCTCCCCTGAGATTTTTAAAAATATAATAATCTCCCCAAATTTTGAATCTATTTGATTGTTTTCCCCTGCCGTTACTTTTCAATAGATGCCGTTAGTTTTGCTCTTAAATTTAACCATTTTATCTTTCTTTCACACTCACACTTTAATATTTTTTCAATTGTTTATTTTAGAATTTTTTTGAGATTTTACACTTTTTAACTAAAAATAAATATATCGTAAAAATAATAAATATGCTGTCAAAAAATTTATAAAGTTGAAAGATTAATTGCTATAAAATATTGTATACTTATTCAATAAGGATACAGTAGTAAAAAATTAGGAAAATGTTTGTTTTAAGCATAAATTTACTTTTTTTTTCAAAATAACCATGTAAAAATACTATTCTAGTAACATTATGGGTTATCACCCTTTTATCTTTTCTAAGTGCCTCCTAAAAATATAATTTTATTTTTTAATTTTAATTAAGATGCACATAAATTAGTCTGAACACTCTGATTTGATGTAAATAAATAAACTTTTACTTTTTAGGTAGTGAGTATAAAAGAAGGACAAAATGGTCAAATTAAAGACAAAAGTAACGACATTTACTGAAAAGTAACGACAGGAGAAAAATAATCAAATAGTTTCAAAAATAGGGGAGATCATTGCATTTCTTGAAACCTCAGAGCAAGTCCTTGCATTTTTTAATAACCTTAAGGGAGGTTAGTGCATTTTACCTGATGAAAAACAATGCCAAACATTATAATATTTTTCACACAAACTACACAACTCGAGGTTATATACAAAGCCTTTTGATTTCACTTAAAGCTATTTTATTTTTTTTATTTTTATTTTCCAATTTTCAATTTCTAAATAAAAAATTTATTATTTCTAATTCATCTCCACATAAAATTTTTAAAAAAAGAGTAAACTACATTACAGTCCTAAAATGAGAGCCAGTTTTTAAATGCATCTTAATCACAATTCTTAATTCGAATATTAATTAATTATAAAATAATATGACATGATCACTTTCCTTTGAATTAAAAAATTAAAAAATAGCCTATATATATTAGAAATGATTTTAGGTTTTTGATTTTCTTCAAAAATAATGACATTGGTTGGACAAACACAGTGATGGCCCTTAATTAAGAACTCCAAAAGAAATATGTGCAAAACTTAGGTAACCTCAACAAAACATGGAGCCATGGTAAAAGTATTAATTCTTTCCACCTTGGTAATTTTCGAGTTTGTTTTATTCTCTTAACTCGGGATCTTATCAAGTTTCGCTTGGAGGATAATAGTGGAAAATAAAGTCACTCGTTAGCGCACCTCACTAGCTCACTTTTGTGGGTCGATTGGATGCCGCCTTAGTTTTTAGTGTGTTAAATAAAGAGAGTGTGTTAAATAATTGAGTGTATTAAATAAGACAGTGTGGCCCACATTTATGTGACTTTTAAGGAGAGTGTGTTAAATAATCTATTGATGTGTAATCAACACCTTATGGGTGGGCCAGCCTTAACTAAAACATGTCTTAGCTAAAGCACCCCATAAGGCTGCATCCAATCGGGGCCTTAGGAATTGATGGCTTAAGAGAAGAGCTAATTAACACACACTTTAATTAAGGCTGGGTCCACCCCTTAACCCGCTAATAGGCAAAATTTTGCGGAGTGTGTTAATTAGCCCGCGAGCTATTTAACACACCACACACTACTTCATTTTGCCTCACCCAACATTGTCCTAGTAAATTACCAAAATGCCCCTCCCCCAATCCTTTATACATGCTTATAAGTATAATATAAGTATACTCATATAAATAGAGTAAGTTTCTAATTAGGAATTCCTCATTTTGTTAAAATATGAACCTTTCATTTTCTGACCAAATATTAAAGATCCGAATTATTCAATGTGTTTAAAACATGTTTTTAATATTACTTTCGAGCAATCAACTCAAAATAATATCGGATAAAATTTGATCTAATTAGTTTTTTATAAAACAGTTCATGTCAGTATTTGTGGAGTCTGGAATCCACTCTTGACTTCTCGGGTTGTAGAATCGGATCTTCGATCTGCAAAACACTCAACACTAAGTTAGTGCACACCGGGGGGGAGTTGGATCTCCGGTGGGCACTCCGACGATCAAGTTAGCTCTTTAGGAAGAGAAGAAATAACTTGAAAGTAAGCTCTAAGCGCGAGTATGCATGTACCTTGGATTGGAGTGCCGCCGGGGTATTTATAGAGTAGGAGTCCAACTGTTTCCGGAACGTCCGGCCCACCATGCAGGACGTGGTCCGAAGAGTATGGGAACGTTGGCACGTGTCCCACTCCCATGCGGATTGGAAGGGCGTGATCTGCCACGTGTCCCACGCCCGAGCGGGTTGGAATAGCGTGTCCGCACGTCCCTTAGAAAGCGGAGAACGTGTGTTCGTGCTTTGGAAACCGAATTACCATATGTCTTTGAGATGATCTGGCCAAGAAGCCGCTAAAGGGGATTCCGGCCGGGGATCGGTGCGGATTGCCATCCCATTGTTCGGCAGGGCCGAGACCCAAACCTGTTCGGAACGGCCGAGCGAAGGCTCCGGCCGATAGGGTGTTCGGCCCAACCCAGGCGAGTTTGGGCTTCATGGACCCCCTGAATATGGATCAGCTGATCACGGGCCGGGGGCCCACTAATGATTATTCCGGCCTACTACAATAGCCCCTCAATTCGGTCGTACACAGCTTGGTACGGGGGAATTGATCATGTGGCCGAGCCCTGGCATGAAGGCAGATTTTTCTCGCAGGCCGTGAAGAAATTGTGTCTGTTATTGATGCCCTGGGGCATTCTGCTCGGAACCGAACAGACGTGAATCGTCAGTGGCGGAAATTACAACACGTGGCGTTCGATCCAACGGCAGAGCCGAAAGGATACTGCAGAACGGCGGATGCGAAGTGTCATGATCTGAGATTGCGACACGTGGTTTCATCAAACGGTAGAGCCGAAGGGGCGCTGAAGGGCGGCGCACGCGAAACGTCAGAACCTATGATGACGACACGTGGCACCCATCTGACGGCAGGAGGCGAAGCGTTTCAAATCCACACGCGGGGGCGCCTCGTTTCTCGCGCCAGCCGTTTCCCGCCTACGAGCCCTCTTATAAATAGAGAGTTCTGGGAGACTTGAGAACCTTTCTGGAATTCAGACGCTCTTGCCTTTCGTCTCCTTGCGCGATTGCCCAGAGCTTTGAAGAACTTCGAAAATCCATCAAACAACCACTGCATTCATCCGGGTAAGCTATCCATAATCATGCTTGTTGCAATAGATTTCATTTCTACATAGGTCTAGATTAGGAGTGGCCACTGCATCCCCGTTCACCTGGGTACACAGTCCGTACCCCAGGAGCCGGCCGGACGGAAAACGTCTTGGCCGAGCGACGGATGTTCTGGCCGAGCGACGAATGTTTTGGCCGAGGGCATCCTGAGGGGCTGCGAAGCCTCGGTCCCATTAGTTTAGGCTTCAGCTGAGTCTGGCCGGACCTCACCTTTCTATGTTTAACACCCGTGCACGTCTTTATAGGATGTCCGGACCAGAAGCAGACTCAGCGGAGCTGTCGACCTCTAGCGCCGAACGAGCCGGAACCAGCGGCTCGGCAGGAATCCCAGAGGTGATGCCGAAGACTTCGGCCACTCATTCGGGGAGGAACCGTTACTCCCGATTCTTCGAGGATCCAGAGAGCCTCGCGGACTTCCGAGCCACTTACGGCATTCCGGACAACGTATCAGTAGAGCTCGTTCGGCCGGGGGAGAACGAAGTGACGAACGATTTTCAGGTTGTGCTGCCCTTGATGGCTATCATCGAGGGTGGCGTACGCTTCCCATTCCACCCCTTTCTTCGGCGGGTGCTGAATACCCTTCAACTGACCCCTTCCCAGGTGACCATCAATTTTTTCCGTATAGTAGTAGGGGTCATAGAACTGAAGGAAAGATACCACCTCGAGTTTGAGGTTGAAGACCTGTTCGGCCTCTACTTAGTAAGCCAGAACAAGGTGGCGAGAAGAAAATACCTCAGCTGCCGGACCGGACAGAGGAGGTTGATCAGAGGCCTTCCGGACTCCGACAAATATGCCAGCGACTTTGTCGTGGTCCGGGGAGAATTTGAATTCGAGTTAGGCGAACTTCGTTATTACCCCATCCCGCGCGTCCCTGGGTTTGCCGGTAAGTTTTTCTTCGGTCTATTAATCTGCTCGCCTTTCGCTTTTTATCTGTTCGGTCTCTAATTTGTTTGAGTTTTGCTTTTCTTTTGCAGGGAAAGCCGTCGTTGACAGTCTTCGGAGCAAGGCTAACTGGGACAGGATCAGCCGAGCATTCGCTATCCGGAGAAGGCACAGAGACTGCTCTGCCTTGCTCGGTTACGTGGAAGTCTACCGATCCAAGCTGAAGTGCCGAGGAGACTCTAGCAGCAGTGAGAGCTCCGAAGCCCCAGAAGAGAACCGGGCCGAAGACACCGTTCCTCTCGGGGTTATCAGAGAACCGCGAGACTCACCAAGCCCGATCGAAGTTATCCCCATATCCTCAGGTACCTGCTCTTCCGCGACTTCGTCCGGTTTCAGTTGTTCTTCGGTAGAGTTCACTGATCAAGATCTTGCCGACGTTCTTGCAGAGGGGAACACCATGCCGAGGAAGGCACCGGAAGAGGTTACGCTCAAACTTGCTGTGGGAGGATCCGCACCGAAGGCCACTCGCGCAGCCGATCCTCAGAAGAAGAGGAAAGGCGCCGAAGAAAGTTCCGCTGCGGCCAAGAAGCCAAGGGAGAGGATGGAGGACTCCCGACAAAAAGGGGTGGCCCACCAGACGGGTGATGCGGTGGCCCCGCCGCAGACGAGCCGATCCCCGGCAGGGACCGAGATGATGGGCCCTTCCTTGCCCCCAGTCTTCGTCCCAAAGCTGATGTTCGATGGCAGGCCGTTGAACATTGCTGACACTGTCAATGCCGACCCCTTCATGGCGTTGACGCTGGCCGGGGGAATGACGCTCCCGAAGGATGCTGCGGCCCTGCCGAGAAACCTGGACGCGGCCTTCCTGGAAATGGCTCGGCTGATGGTCAAGGTAAGTGTTCTTCTTCTCCATTCGTCTCTTCCTTGTTATTTTCTAAGTTTTTCGTAAAACCGTACTTACTCTTCTTCGGTTGTTGTGCAGACGACCCAGCACTTGATCCCGATATCTGACGGGCTGATGCGGAAGGCCGCTCAGTACCGAAGCCTGAGGACCCTGCACGAGCAGGAGGTCGTGGCCAAGAACCGCGCCCTAGAAGAGCGGGATGCCGCCCGCACGGCCCTGTCAGCGGCCGAGGAGAGGGAGAAAACTGTGGCCGCAGACCTTGAAGCCACAAGGGCGGAGATGGCGAGGAGGGTCGACGAGGCCGACTCCAAGGGCTACAATGACGGGTATGCCGAGGCGCAGGGCAAATTCCTGCAGCAAATGGAAGGCATCAATGCCCAGCTGGCCGAGCTACTGCAGGGCGCCTTCCGCAGCGGCTACCTCCAAGCACTGCAAGCTGCCGAAGTGCCGGATGGATCCTCCCTGTACAGGGATGTCCCTTCGTATGGAGAGTCATCTGCTGCTGCCGAGGCGGCTACTGACCCTGCTGCCGACGTGCTGCCCCCGGCCGAAGAGACTCCCCTCCCGGATACGGAACGAGCACCCGACTCTTCCGTTGCCGAAGATGGCGGCCAGGCTTCATAAGTAGGAACTAGTAGTAGGGCCTGCGTGCCATATTTCGTCTTTCTTTCGTTTCAATTGCCGTAGACTTGTTATGTAATGAACTCATCCTTCTGAATGAATATGAAGAATCATCATTGTTAACCGAACTGTTGTCAACTGTCTCTTATGTTTCTGATCACCGAAACACTTCAGTTTATTTTCCTTTTTCAGTGCGAGTTGCATGGTTAATGCCGAACCGTCATGTAACGAATTACAGAGTGGCACAATGCCGGACATTCGGAGAAATTTCAAAAATTTCACAAGTAAAGAATAAACCGAACCGTTCAGTAACGGATAACACAGAGGCACGTCGCCGAACGTTTGGAGAAATTTCATAAATTTCACTAAGTAAAGAATAAACCGAACCGTTCAGTAACGGATAACACAGAAGCACGTCGCCGAACGTTTGGAGAAATTTCATAAATTTCACCAAGTAAAGAATAAACCGAACCGTCCAGTAACGGATAACACAGAGGCACGTCGCCGAACGTTTGGAGAAATTTCATAAATTTCACTAAGTAAAGAATAAACCGAACCGTCCAGTAACGGATAACACAGAGGCACGTCGCCGAACGTTTGGAGAAATTTCATAAATTTCACCAAGTAAAGAATAAACCGAACATGAGGAGTTTCATAAACTGATAACAAGTCATGATTACAAAAATAAACCAAAAATGAATAAATGGAAGAGAGTGAGGCCGTAGACCACGCACTTCTCATCATCAAACAAACAGAAAGAGAACTTAATGGAAGTACTTTCTTAAGTTGTGAGCATTCCAAGGTCGGGGAATAGGTGTACCATCCATATCTTCCAGTTTGTAAGAACCTACCCCAACGATCTTGATCACCCGGTAGGGACCTTCCCAATTAGGACCGAGCTTATTTGTACGTTTCGCGCCGACGACCTTTCTCAGAACAAGATCATCTGGCTTAAAAGATCTGGGCCGAACTCTGGCGTTATAGCCCTGAGATATCGTTTGCTGATAAGCGGCAACTCGGATCCGAGCAGCTTCCCTCTGTTCTTCGGCCAAGTCTAAGGCCGTTGACAAAGTTCTATCATTGGTGTCCGGATGGAACTCTTCTGTCCGCATTGTCGGAAGGCCAGCTTCCAAAGGTATGACAGCTTCCATGCCAAAGGCCAAGGAGAATGGTGTTCGGCCAGTAGAGCGGCGAGGTGTGGTCCGATAAGCCCATAGAACGCTGTACAGCTCTTCGGCCCATCTACCCTTTGCTGCCATTAGTCGTTTTTTGATTCCGTTCAAAAGGATTTTGTTAGAAGCTTCGGCCTGTCCGTTACACTGAGGATATGACGGTGTGGAATTGAAGAAGCGGATTCTGTGCTCGGCGCAGAAGTCGGTGAATAGATCCCCAACGAACTGCGTGCCGTTGTCTGATATGAAAGCATAGGGGATACCGAACCTTGAAACGATGTTCCGCCATACAAACCTCTTCACATCTTTGTCTTCAATTTTGACCAATGGTTCGGCCTCGATCCATTTTGTGAAGTAGTCTGTAGCGGTGATCAGGAATTTAAAACCTCCTGGGGCCACGGGGAACTTCCCGACTATATCCAGCCCCCATTGTGCGAACGGCCATGGACTGGAAAGGGGGTTGAGTTGTTCGGCCGGCTGATGTATGAGCGGAGAGAACCTTTGGCATCGGTCACAGCTTTTTACCATCAGATCGGCCTCTTTTTTCATGTTCGGCCACCAGTAGCCTTGAGTCAGAGCACGATGCACGAGCGAACGTCCCCCCGAGTGATACCCACAGCTGCCGGAATGTAATTCCTGAAGGATAGCCCCAGACTGCTTGGGGTGCACGCAAAGCAGGTAAGGTGCCGAAAAAGCTCTCCGGTAGAGTTTGTTACCTGGTCCTAGCCAGAACTGGGCGGCTTTGTGAGTGATTTTGTGTGCTTCCCTTCGGTCTTCGGGTAACGTCTCGTCCCGAAGGTATGCTACAATAGGGTCCATCCAACTGGGTCCCTGTGAGATGCAGTATACTGGCTCGGCCGCGGATTTTTCGATGCTCGGCTGTGGGAGGATATCGATAGATACGGTCCTCTGCCCCCCAGCGTCCGTGGCCGACGCGAGACCGGCTAAAGCGTCGGCATGGGCGTTGTGTTCTCTAGAAATCTGCTCCAATGAAAAAGTGCGGAAGTGTTTGCTGGCGTGTTGTAAAGCGGTAAGGTAGCGGGACATTCGGTCGTCGCGAGCTTCATACTCGCCGGAGAGTTGGTGAACTACCAACTGAGAGTCGCTGTAAGCTTTAATGTGCTCCGAACCGAGGTCTGCTGCGAAACGAAGACCGGCAAGTACGGCCTCGTATTCGGCCTCATTGTTCGAGGCGAGGAAGTCAAGCCGGATTGCCAATTCATGGACAATTCCCTCTGGTGAAATCAAAACGACCCCGGCTCCGGAACCATGATTATTGGATGCGCCGTCCACAAACATTCTCCAAGAATTGCCATGGAATAGTTGCCATTCAACTGATCCTGCCGACTCTTTGTTCGGCAGAGTCGGCTCTGAATCCGGCGTGAACTCGGCGATGAAATCCGCCAGAACCTGCCCCTTGATCGCCGTCCTCGGCTGGTATTGTATGTCAAAGTTGGCCAATTCCACGGCCCACTTTGAGATTCGGTTAGACAGATCAGCCTTACGGAACAGGCTTTTTAGAGGTTGTGAAGTCAAAACCGTGATGGGGTGCGCTTGGAAATACGGCGCAAGCTTCCTAGAAGCGGAGACCAGTGCTAATGCCAGTTTCTCCAAAGGCAGATATCTGGTCTCGGCACTGACCAGTGTTTTGCTGGTGTAGTAGATAGGCAGATGAGCTCGGTCATCCTGCCGAACAAGAACAGAACTGACCGCGTGCGGAGACACGGCCAGATAGATGAACAGTGGTTCCTTGTCCTTCGGCGTCGAGAGTAGTGGCGCCGAAGACAAGTAGGCCTTCAGATCCAGAAGCGCCTGATCACAGTCTGGACTCCATTCGAAGCTCCTTCGGCTGCACTTTTTCAGGAGTGCGAAGAATGGACGACACTTGTCCGAAGATCGGCTGATGAACCTATTCAAAGCGGCCGCCATACCTGTTAACTTCTGAACCCCCTTGATACTGTACGGCGCTGCTAAGTTGTTGACGGCAGCGATTTGGTTCGGATCGGCCTCGATGCCCCTTCTGGTGACAAGGTACCCCAGAAATTTCCCAGAACCGACGCCGAAGGCACATTTGTCGGCGTTGAGACGGAGCTTGTGTGCTTTCAGAATGTCGAACACCTCCTGTAGGTGTTTGAGGTGCTCGGCCTCAAATTTGCTCTTGACCACCATATCATCAATGTAGGCCTCCATCGTGTCTCCAATCTGTTTGCCGAACATCTTCGTCACCATCCGCTGATATGTAGCCCCTGCGTTCTTCAAGCCGAAGGGCATAACTTTATAGCAAAACAACCCACGGGGACTGATGAAGGCTGTCTTCTCCATGTCCGGACCGTGCATAGCAATCTGATGGTACCCCCGGTATGCATCCATAAAACTGAACCGAGCGTGCCCAGATGTAGCGTCGACGAGGCGGTCGATCCTCGGTACCGGAAAGCAGTCCTTGGGGCATGCGTCGTTCAAATTTGTATAGTCGACGCAGACGCGCCACTTGCCATTTTTCTTCTTTACAACGACGGTGTTCGCCAGCCAGGTAGGGTACTGTACTTCCTTGATTGCCCCCGCTTCCAGCAGTCGGTCGACCTCTTCGATGACTGCATCAGTGTGGATTGTGGCCGAGCGTCGCGGTTTCTGAACGATGGGCCTGCTGGATCTGTCCACATTGAGGTGGTGACAGATAAAATCTGGATCGATGCCCGGCATCTCATACGGTGTCCATGCGAACACCTCAATGTTTTTCCTGAGGAAGCAAGTCATGGCTTCCCGTTCGGCCGGAGATAGGGTTGATCCCAACAGAAAATTTCTGTCGGTATTGGTGTCGTCGGCCGGTACTGTGATCAGATCCTCAACTGCTTTCTCCGCAGCTGGAGCGCCGACATCGTCCAGGAGGGGAGCGTCCGGCGCCTCCACCCATTGGACCTGTTCGGGGCAGACTTTGCTCTTGATCGCCGCCACATAGCATTTTTTGGCGGCTAATTGATCGCCCTGCACTTCTTCGGGTCCCCATGTTCCGTTGAAGCGAAGGACTTGATGATATGTCGAGGCTACGGCCCCAAGCTTGTGCAGCCAGACGCGGCCGACGATGGCGTTGTAGGGGCTCGGCACATCGACGACCACGAATTCGACCTCTACGGTTCTTGTGCCCGTGCGGATAGGGAGCGTGATCTTACCGAGGGGCCAAACAGGAGCCGAGTTGAACCCTACCAACGGCACCTCGGTAGGCGTGAGGTCGGCCTCCTGTAAGTGCAGTGCCTTGAATAGGGGGTAATACATGACCTCGGCCGAACTCCCCTGGTCGACCAGTATTCGGCGGACCAGCGAATTGCCGAGGGTGAGAGAGACGACCAACGCGTCATTATGCGGCGTCTGGAGGCGTTGAAGGTCTTGATCAGAAAATGACAGGTTCCCCCCAGAATGGCTGTCGAGATGCGGACGTTTGCTTCCCGCACTTACGGACATGACCTGCTTGCCGCATGCCGCACGCCTGATCTCGGCCCGAAGAGTTTCCTCGGCTGCTGCATCCACCATTCCGTGGATGACATCGATCACCCGGACTTCCCCACTGTTCTCCTTCTCTGGTTCTGTCTGTGGCCCGGTTTGTGTTTTCTCCTCGTTGATGAACTCCTTGAGGAGTCCCTGCGACACCAATCGTTCCAGGAAATCCTTCCAGGCTCGGCAGCGTGTGGTCAAGTGACCCTTCTCCCTGTGGTACGAACAACGGTATGGAGAGTCCGGCGTCTTTCGCTGCTCTCCCATTGGCCGCCTCGGCCACTCAAAGTACGGCTCATTCTGTATCTTCTTGAGGATCTCGTACGTCGGGATCTTGAAGACCGTCTTCACCGCGGCAAACTCGAACGCCCGAGGTCCCTTATTCTTCCCAGAGGACACCACGTTCACACTCCGGCGCGAGCCGTGTGGTGTATGCTTGTTCCCTTCCCCCTGGCGGGGATGGTTTTGTTCGGCCTGACGCCGCTCGCTGCGTGCCTCTTCCAACCGGCAGTGGTTGTCAATCCGGGCCATGAGGTCATCCATGTCGGTAGGATTGGATAACATGAGGTCCTCAAACAACCTGCTTCGGTGATCCAGTCCGAGCTTGAATGAAGTCACAGCAATAGCAGGGTCGCAGCCCTGAATCTCATTGAAGAGCTCCCAGTACCTAGCAGCGTACTGCCTGAGAGACTCATTCGCCGACTTCCGAAGTGCAAGGAGGGAATCGACTCCTTTCTTCTGCCTGCTGCTGGTGACGAACCGAGCCAGGAAGGCGAGGGATAGGTCCTTGAAAGATGGGATGGAACCCTTCGGCAGTTTGTCGAACCAGAGGAGCCCTAGTTCCCCCAAGCTGGAAGGGAAGAGCTTGCACATCAGAGCGTCGTCGGTGCTGTAGAGAGACATCATCTGCCGAAAGTGCACCAGGTGCAGGTAGGCATCTGTCTTGGGGTCATACTTACTGAATTTCGGGGGGTTGAAGCCACGTGGTGGACGCACCCCCTCTATCTCCCTGGTGAAGGGAGAAGAGATGAGCTGGTCATGGATGATGTCGCACTGTGAACGTGCTGGCCGAACCTCCTGTTCGGCTCTCCCTCCCCTTCTAGCCACGAGTTGTGGTCTCAGGTCTCGTCCACCGTGATACCGAGGAGAACGTCCTCGGCGGTTTTGACGTCTTGATGGGGATTGATCCCTTCGACCGCCATACCTTCGATCCATTTGAGTCTCATGGGTCGGGGTGACGTCCGAAGGTGTTGTCGGTGGAGAGTGCGACTGAGTGCTGCTCACTGGTTGAGCTCCCAGCCTTTGGTGAACCGAGACCCTCCGAGTTCCCCGTTCGGCTTCCGAACGGCTTCCAGATGGTGCGGTCCTGGTTCGTCCCCGGCCCCGCGTCTCGTTGATCGCGTCGACCTCGGTTTCGACTCCCAGTCGTTCGAGGGCCGGACGCTTGTTCCTTTCTCTTTGCTCCGGAGAGCGTGTCCTGCGGCGCCTTCGTCGCCGAGCCTGTGACGTCTCGCCATTCTGGTCAGGTTTGATGGCAACTCTGAGTTGCGCAATTTCCTCCCTGACCAGTTGAAGCAGCTGATCACGTTCTGCCAGTCGAGCCTCCAAGCGCTCGACATATGCCCTGTCCCTCAGATCAGCAGGAGGAGGGGGTGGAATGGCTGGTAGGACTGAAGGTTCAGTTCCGGTGACCACCATTGTTGATTCAGGTAAAGTTTTAAGGTGAGGATTTTGAGGATGAGAAGTCAGAAGGAACTCCCACTGTGGTCGCCAAATTGTGGAGTCTGGAATCCACTCTTGACTTCTCGGGTTGTAGAATCGGATCTTCGATCTGCAAAACACTCAACACTAAGTTAGTGCACACCGGGGGGGAGTTGGATCTCCGGTGGGCACTCCGACGATCAAGTTAGCTCTTTAGGAAGAGAAGAAATAACTTGAAAGTAAGCTCTAAGCGCGAGTATGCATGTACCTTGGATTGGAGTGCCGCCGGGGTATTTATAGAGTAGGAGTCCAACTGTTTCCGGAACGTCCGGCCCACCATGCAGGACGTGGTCCGAAGAGTATGGGAACGTTGGCACGTGTCCCACTCCCATGCGGATTGGAAGGGCGTGATCTGCCACGTGTCCCACGCCCGAGCGGGTTGGAATAGCGTGTCCGCACGTCCCTTAGAAAGCGGAGAACGTGTGTTCGTGCTTTGGAAACCGAATTACCATATGTCTTTGAGATGATCTGGCCAAGAAGCCGCTAAAGGGGATTCCGGCCGGGGATCGGTGCGGATTGCCATCCCATTGTTCGGCAGGGCCGAGACCCAAACCTGTTCGGAACGGCCGAGCGAAGGCTCCGGCCGATAGGGTGTTCGGCCCAACCCAGGCGAGTTTGGGCTTCATGGACCCCCTGAATATGGATCAGCTGATCACGGGCCGGGGGCCCACTAATGATTATTCCGGCCTACTACAGTATTTATGAAAAACTGTTTGGATCAAACTCTTTCAGGTATTATTTTAAGCCGATTTCTCGCGGGTATCCTTAAAAACATGTTTTAAACACATTAAGTGGTTCAAATCATCAATATTTGATCAGGAGGAGATCTTCATTTCAGCAAAATGAGGAATCCTTTATTAAAAACTTTCTCTCTCTCTCTCTCTCTCTCTCTCTCTCTCTATATATATATATATATATATATATATATATAATTCTTGAAATAGTACACTAAATCTATAGCAAAGTGCAAAAATATCTTTTAACAGTTTAATAAATATTCCTCTTGTCTAAGAGCAAGTCCAACAAGAAAGTAACCAAATTAACCAGTGAATAGTTAATATGTTTTTTGTTTAGCTAGTCTTTATTTTTTTCCAACAATCTCATCTATTTTACTAATCAACCATCAAAATATCTTTTTTATATTTATTTTCTTTTTCCTTTTTCATTAAAATCATCCTCCCATAACTTGTTGCGAGAGATGAAAGAGAGACAGAACAATAAAAAAATTTGACGTTACCTTAACCTCCAGGAGAGGGATGCCGAAGGATACATGGTGAACAATAACTACATAAAAATAGCTTAGTTATTGTACATGGAATTAAAATAGCTCTTATTTGTTGAGTTTATTGGAGCTCTACTTTTGAGAGTTGGCTAGGTAAAATACCTAAAACTATCAATTTACAGAGTTTGTTGACTTTGCTCTAACGCATCCAAAATAACTCTCTTAATACACCTTTCTTAAATATCACATTAATGTAAGTCACCCCTCCTTATTTAACAAACTTTGGATATTTAACACATCCAATCAGGCTCTTAACGTTCACGTCAACAAGTCAATTCATGCTTAGATGCACTCCCACGTTGGGTTCATTTTTCAGCATTTTCTTAAGCACTAAAAGATGTAAAACCTCCACTATTTATTATTCTTTGATATGTACTTTTGACAGTACAGTGCAAATGTAACCTGCATTTGCCTTTGCCACTTAGAGTTGAATCTGCTCTGGTGTTTTTGAGTCTTATGATAAAAATTGTTACTTTAACTAAGAGTAAAGGCACGCTACAACCTGGTACAAAATTGTCTTAAGGATTCCAAATAATCCAGGTCTGGGTTAGGATTTCAAACCTGCCCTATCTGAAAGGGAGGCGGTAGCGCAGAGCTTTATTAATAGAAAGGTTAAGAGGCTGAAAAGCTGTTGTTCGTTGTCTACTTTGCGAGCCTTCACAACCTTGTTTTGTAACTTTCCTCGGATTGATTCTAGCTACAAAATCCAGCTCTCTCCACGGCCCTAATGAATTTTAAAGATCCAACTCAAGTTTATGGAAAATCTTCGTATCTCCCTGTGTTTGCTTCTCAACCTTGCTTTGAGGCTGTCAGGACATGGGCATTATCCCTGACTCTCTTCGTGCTTGTCCTGACCGGTAACTTTTCTGGACTGGATCAGTAAGTAGAAGTCACAAAATAAGAAAAAGATTTGCTGTGTTAGAATTGGTCACTGGAATTCCCAATGACAGGGGAAAACATTTCCATAGTCCTGTTTTTTGGGGTAGATAAACCATGCTCAGGTTCTCCAGAAAATGGCCACTTTCTAGGTACATAATCTATGACCACTCGTGCTTAACAAAGCCAAAGTTATCTTTCCTTGGATAAACAGCAAATTACCCATATAAACCCTCAACTTGGATTCTGAAATGTCTACCCCTAGATTCGCACACTTTGTTTGAAATGGGTGATCCTGTACAAAACTTGAATCTTATCCAACATCAATCCAGAAACAACTTCCTAGTACCCGTTGGCCATTGCACACTAAAATCCAGAAAACAGGCGCTGTTTTGTGCTTTATTTGGATATGCTGTAATGTCAGATGTTCAAATGAACTGTGTTTGGAACAACCACACATCCAGTGTCTAAAATGAATCCTGTTCGCAAAGAACGTATCAAATGAGAGACAATAAGCTACTCGGACTGCTCATATGTTGATTGAATCATATATCACGCACAATTCATGCATGAGACAAGTGACCTTAAGTTTTGGACAGTTCAACCTGCTCATCGTTCTCCTAAACCAATTTGATAAACGATTGGCGTTGAAAACAAGAACAGACAAAATGATTGAAAACAAGTACATCATTCTAGCAATTTCAAATTTTGATATAAACTCCTACAAGAAATCAAATCACAGAAAAGTACTTCTCATGGCAATAGAGCGTCCGTAAATCACTACTCTGATAAGGGAAACTAGTGCAGATATCCTCGAAGGTTATCACCAAGTACAGACCAAAGCAAACAACAATTCACCAACAGAAAATAAAAAACCCACAGAATGAACTCTATGGTTTGCGGTTGGTAAGGAAATAGATTTTGTTCATTACTTTGACTCTCATTGGTTGAAATTTTACCATCCTTACCAAAAAGTGTGGCGGGACCTACACCATTTCAACCAATGAGAGTGAGGGTAACATTCACCTTCTTTAAAGAGGGTGAACAAAATTGCACTCGTTGTTAAGAAGTAAATCTAGACATTCTTCCACTAATTACCAGCCAATGCAGATGTTTTTGACTTTGTTAATGCAGACATAATCATGTGCCACCAAATGATGTATTTCAGTTGAAAGCAAAATAAAATACTTTGTTCTGAACAAATCACAAGCTTTTCCCACAGAAACTACCCGTGTCATAAATTACAAACACACTATTGTTTTCAACAAAAAATAAGGATACAAATATTAAAAGGAATGCAGTACCTGGTTGCTGAAGACCGAATCTGCTTATCACTTGTCCACCTATGAAGTTTAGGAAGACTGCGTTTTCCCATTTTTAATGAGCTTCTCAAACATGGAGCACATTCGACTTCAGTATGTGTAAATTACAAAATAATATACTTCGATCATATTCCTTCTGAGCAGAAAAAGCACTGAATATCAACGCTACTTCATACAGATACAAACCTTTCTGACAACATTCCAGTGTCTACCATAAATTACTGACTTTAAATCATAATAGCTGTAGAAGAAACCATTGAAATATCGAAAATACCATCTGTACTGTCAAACCATTCAAATTATCGACGTAGGTAGATAGAGTATGTAAATGCCCCAATCTTTCATACAACATTCCTGTGTCTGCTATAAATTACATGCTTTAAATCACAATAGCTGCAGAAGAAAACCTCCCGAAACATTTCACGGTCTTACTATCACGTCAACTCGTTGGAGTAGTTCTAAAACACATCCTGCTTTTCTCTTGGCTCTATCAGTGCCATTCTCTGATAAATCTTTCAACGCCTCTTCTCCACCAAGCGCTTTCACTACTCTCAAATACTGCACATCACCAGTGCACAATGACCACAAAACTGCAGAAGCATTCTCACGATTACGCGGCGAACCAGTCCTTATCACCTCCACCAAAACTGGAATAGGCTCCGCCTGACCAATAGCAACTTTTCCCTCTTGATGGCTCGCAAGTATTGCCAATATTGCTAATGCCTCATCCACCATTCCACCCCTAGAGTCCCTAAGCAACCTCATAAGAGGTCCCACAATTCCTGCCCTTACGGCTCTCACCTTGTTTCCTTGATATATCGAAAGGTTAAAGATAGCAGTGGCGGCGTCTTTCTTTCCTCTTGGAGTCCCATGACATAGCAAATCAATAAGAGCCGGAATAGCCCCAGCGGCACCTATCGCCACCTTGTTCTCATCTACAACCGATAAACTAAAAAGGGTGGCAGCCGCATTTTCTCTCGCTTCCATGCTTCCGTTTTTCAAGACGTCGACTATGTCTGGAATAGCTCCTGAATTTACGATATTACCCTTGTTAGCCTCGTGTATGGAAAGGTTGAGGAGCGCCGTAACAGCATGCTCCTGGGTTCTTGAATCTGAGGAGGATAGTAACTCTACGAGAAGTGGAACAGCCCCCGCCTCCGCTATGAACACCCTGTTATCAGAATTTCTCTTAGCCAGCAACCGAAGCTCTCCTGCTGCTGCTCTTTGCTGATCCAAATTCCCATTTGCAAGTTTGTCTATCAAGGCTTTAATAGCAGCTCGATCGCAGTCTGAACCACTAGCTCCTGATTTATTATTTCCACAGTCTTGCCTTTTTGGCAAATCAATACCATTGCTTTCACACCACAAAGCAATTAAACTCTTCAAAACATAGTTAGGTGTAAGGGCGGTGTGCAAAAGGGTCTGTTGAGTCTTCGGGCAGGTCTTGTGCCCTGCATCCAGCCATTTTTGGATGCATGATCTTTCGTATGTCTGCAAAAGGAAGCAAGATATTAGTTTGATAATGTTTACCAACATATACACAAGCTCTAAGGATATTTCATTAGCCTGGATTTGACCATTATATTGGATTATAAATCCACTGCGAGTACATTCCTAGCTTTGATGGAAACTTTTGTAGTCACAGTTAAATATCTATAATATCTATTGCGGATGATATCTCACAAAAACATGGGATATATGATACCTTGAGGGATGCAGTATGATTCTAACTCTCACTACTAGTCCCCAATTAGATTACACATTATATTCCTTACTATTAGTCCAGAACCTGGATTTGAGCTTGGACTATAAAATCCAAGGAACCACATATCCTACGTTTTAGTGGAAACTTTTGCGGTCAGTATCATCATCCGTTAGATACTAAATCCCACAAAAACATGGAATATACAATACTTGGAGGATACGGTAATACTGATCCCATTAAGATTAGTTCAATAATATATCCTATAGGATTAGATGTCCTTTCACTATTGGCCGAGTCAAACAAATAGACCCCAAAGTGATAAGGGACATCGAGTTTAAACCTGTCCTGTAGAAACTATGACAGGATCTTTCATCAGTTCAAGAGATATTGGGCACCGGAAATCATCTGGGATAACAGGAGATCTGTGCTTAATCAACTCCTTTTCGACCTCAGAGGTATCAATGTCTGGACTTCCAATCACTACATCCTTCAGCTTTTGAAGCAGAAACAACATCGTCTGAATGCAGTCCCCAGGATCTCCACCACATGCGATGACCATATCACGGATAGCAAGTGACTCTTTCCTGAGATCATTCATAGTCCTGAGATGCAGCTTCTCCGAAAGCCTTTTCATAATTGAAGGGTCTGGGTTTTCGTCCTTTTGTGCTATGGTTAAGTCCATCTCCAGTAGTAGATCAGGTGAGTCCCTTCTTCCTTTAGCTCTTTTGAATTGGGCATGAACGAGTTCAATCTGAAAGAAATTAAAACATGTTGTACCTGTGGTCAGAAAAAAAGATAGAAAACAAAGAATGGATTATTCTTCATCTACCTAATATCTTTAATGTTAGACATATTCATTTTTCATGAAGAGGGTGTACTAATCCTCCAGTATATGTAGTACTCGTCCCAAATATAACAGGTAATCATCAAGTTCGAGCCCTGTAGTAGCTTCAAAGGGGAGTGAGGAATGAAATATTTAGCCATCGGGCCACCTCTTCAAGTAAGAAGTTATGTCCGTTGTTAAAAAATTAAAATGGATTCCTCGTGAAGTACCTGTTCCCTAACTTCCTCTGATATGTCAAGTTTGCCATAAGAAATCTGGCTCAATGCTTCTTCAATTTGCTCCGTCACTTGTTGGAAGTCACCAGCAATTTTGTCCATCTGCAAGACCTGTGACATGGATAGTGCAGCTTACCTTAAAACCAAAAGATTAATTAGAAAGAGACTTGTTTGCAAGACAAACATGTAAATTTACCAGCCAGGCAAAGTAAGCGTTAATCTACGACTGTGTGTAACATAAGATTCCTACTTGAATGGACTAAACGTTAATCTACGACTGTGCGTAACATAAGATTCCTACTTGAATGGACTAAGAAGGGAGCCAGTTTATACAGGGATTTACCCCAGCTTTAAATGGCCCCCAGTTAGTGGACGGTAGGGTTAGTCGTCTAGCAATTAGTCGATGTGCACGTAAGTGACCGACACCTGAGTCATTAGCATAGGAAAAAAAAGGTATACTAGAGCTTAGAACTCTAAACCCAATAGTAATGGCAAAGATACAGTCCTGAACAACGATACAACTCATTCTTATCATGTCCTCGAACTTGAAAATGAGCCATCAATCCGCATGGGAAAGAATTCAAATATCAACCCAAAATACATGAATTCCTACAACTTAGGTGGCTATTTTTGTTCATAGAAACAGCCCTTAGTTTTCTATAACTACAGTCTACACATAAACCAATTCAGCCTAAAAAACTATCCAGAAAACACCTCACTAGTCTCCTACATTGTGCCTTAAGATCATTTGAGTAGAATTGCAGCTCCCGTACATAATAATCAACCAATCTTCAAAACAAAAATTTCCAGCTAGATTTAAGCTAATCATTTTTACTTGTCATTTAGTGAAAGTTTGAAATCTTCCAAAAACGTTGACTTGCGGAAAATAGCAGGAAATTCAAGTAAGATAAAGGTAGAAGCACCTATTTTTTGCATTAGAACGGTTTATCATCCCCCTCACAACAAAGTAAAACAACTCGAATGATCGGTATCAATTTTCTTTCTTCTCCCACTTTCTCAACAACCAAACAGACAAGTTCCACCAACAATTGCAAACCAAACATAACTTACATCGAAAAATTCGAACTTAGGGAAAGCAAATTAAGCAAACAGAAAGTACCTGAAAGAGCTTGCTGCCTTCATTGATAGATCGGAGAAGTTCTCTGGCTGAATCCAAAGCGATTTTCAACGACTCGAAACCTCGAATTTCTTCTTCGTCCAATCCCTCTTCGCTGTCCTTTAATTCCTCAAACAGAGGGCTCAATAGCTTCACTCTCCTAACCAAATTGTTGTTCATCCTCTTCGAAGCGTTACGGCACTCAGGAAACCCAGAAATGTCCCGTATGGCCATACTAAGTTGACTCACCAACGCGTCCTTTGAATCGTCCATCGGACCCATACGGTCCTCAGCAAGAGCTTCAAGAAACAAAACCCTCCAATTGAAGATTTGAAGGTAATTTGGAGAGACCCAGATGAGTGAATTTGGCAGAAATTTAATGGATTTTTTGCGGGTCCAATTGAATCAAGTAAATGTCTATGGATATAAAAAAAGCAGAAGAGACTTAAAGCGCTGAATTTGGGATTTTCGCGGGCAAGGGAAGATACCCCCCTGATGAGGGAATTAATAAAGGTGGATGAGAGAGAAAATGGGCGTCGAAGAAATGGTCTGCATGAACAGACGTTCTTCTGTGTGTACGAGAAAGGTTAGAGAGAGAGAGAGAGAGAGAGAGTTGAAATTTCATAAAATTATTTTAATCAAATTATATAGTATTTATTAGATTTGCAGAAAATAACAAATCATAACTGAAATAATAAGGAAATAGGGAGGAAACCCGAATGTGATCCAATGAATTTCTTTTACTCATAGTATTTTTACGACAAAACTACCCTTCCAAGTTTCAATAATATTCTTTTTAGATATTCAAAAATTAATAATCGTCAAACAAATTATATCGATCCCGTGCATTGATATTTACGACATCAAGAATTTATATTGACTACGTGAATTAAAATTTATTACAACATTATATATTGTGCATTTGTAAATAATTCTCTCTACAAAAGTCATGATTTCATCATATTTGTTCAGTTTGTAGTCACTTTTTTTTGCCTTTTATTTATGTAGTATATGAACTTGGTGTTGTTCGTCTTTTTATCCTAGTTGTATTTTTTTCCCTTTGCAATCAAATTTAAATAATTTTTAAAGTACAAACAAATATGGAATTTTTTCTTAATTGCTAAAAATTAAGACAAAAAATATTTTGCCTTCACAAGTTGACTTTATCAAACCTTGCATTTATTTAATAAGTCACCAGCTTGCAGTGCCTTTGTTTTTTCCCCATGGAAGGATTAATTAAACAGGAAAAATAACTGGGAATGACAAGTGAAAAATAATATTATTTTGAGGGAGAAAATGTCTTAAGAAACTGCGTTCGGTTGAGTAGCTGCGTTCGGTTGAGTGTTTCTGAAACAATTTTTGAAAAAAAAAACTCTGAGATGTTGTTTGGTGTAAGTGTTTCAAAAAATATTTAACTCTTGAGAGTTAAATTTTTTTGGCGTTTTCAATGTGCTCTCTTTCTCTCTCTTCTTTTATAAAGAGATGAAGTTGTTTAGGGAAAAAATAAAAATGTTTGAAAAACAATTTCTCAAATAAGTTTCCAAAATATTTTCAGAAAATTTTCAGAAAATATTTTGGAAACTTCTAAACGAACACAGCCATGTTTCGAGTTTGAAACTTTAAGTAGGAGCAAACCCCACTATGAATTATTTTAATTTCATACTTACACTAATACTCAGGTATTGGGGGTTGGGGGGGGGGGGGGGGGCGCTAAAAAATTTTAAACAAATTTAAGGCCTAGATATAAATTTTGAAAATCATAAAACAAAATTATATTTCGTCCCCCCAAAAATAAATTACATTAACCCCTTCCATTTCTAAAAAAAAAAATTCTCGATCCTTATAAACATGAAATTCTAATTCCGCTGCCACTGATACTATATTTATGGAATAAGATTTACTTTCAAAATCTCACAATCTCACTCTAATGAGTGCGGAGATTTGAGTTTTTCTTAAAATATGATAATAAGAATGCTCATTGAATAAGTCATTTAACACAAAAAAAAGAAGAATAAATTGGTATACTATAATATATTCATGATTGATCAGAGTGACTAAGAATATGGAATCTACAATATAGACCGCAATAAATAATAAAATAGCACATTATTACATTGAGATCGAGTAAACACAATGAAGTGACTTTTTTAGAAATTTTTCAACTTTGTTTTGCGTAGATAAATGAAATACAACGATATGAATGCTTGTCAAATTTGAGCGATTTATTATATTATAAATTAAAAAAATACTAAAATGTTCTCAAAAGACAAAATTACTGTACAAATTTTAAATAAATTTGACTTGGTAAACTATAATATAACAGGAAATGTAGAGAACACGAAATTTCGATGGTCTATAGTCGTATCCAATCATTTCCTCTCCACACCAACCGACCAAACGCGAGTCAGGCATTGGAAAAAAAAAAAAGGAAGGAAGCCATCGGTGATGACGTGGCAAGTGGGCAGTTGTCCACCACTGAATCTATCAACGACTTGCCAAAGTGTGTTTGGTCAATTGGCGCGTAAAAAGCCTGGAAAAAAAGAGAGAGAATTTCAGAAAAAAATAAGAAAGGACAAAGAAGTTTTCAAATCATGTAAAGAAAGAATTGAAATTATAAAAAGATTTAAAGATTACAAAAGACATGAAAACAAGAATTTGTTGAGTTTTTTTATTTTTACATAGCGGGAGCAAGTCTAATTTGATTATTTAATTATTATTTCGTTTTTACATGAATTTTTTTATAATTTTTTATTTTTTATTAATTTTTTTAGATTATTGGTTTGTCGGCAAGAGAGCTTTGAGAAAAGTTATAAATAATTGGTCAAATTTGAAAAAAATTCAGAAAAAATAAAAAAATTCAAAAATAATTTTTTTTTTGCTTATTCATCGTCTTTATTCTTTAATAACTTCTTTTTAGCTTTTGGACGTAATTTTAGACTTTTTAGATTCGTTTCATCGAGACGGACTAATAATTCATAAAAAATTGAGACAAAGACAACTGATCAAATTTGAAAAAAATTCAAAAATAATTTTTTTTGTGTTTATTCATCGTCTTTAGTAACTTTTTTTTAGCTTTTGGACGTAATTTTATACTTTTTAGATTCGTTTCATCGAGACGGACTAATAATTCATAAAAAATTGATACAAAGACAACAAATACGAATTTTTTTGAATAGAGACAAAACTTGATTATTCATAATTAAGTTAGGCCAAATTAGGCCTTAATTTATCATTAGGAGCAATTCATTTTAGTCCTGTAATGCAAGTGATTAGTTTACCCAGTAGAACATATCATTTTAATTTTGATAGCAAATCATTTTAGACTTGGTGACAAATTATTTTACCCTCTATTAAAGTCACTTTACTCATTGAAGTAAGTCATTTTAGTAGTTAGAATAAGTCATTTTAGTAGTTAGGAGTAACTCAGTTTTAGTTTTAGGAACAAGTCATTTTAGTATCCGGAACAAGTTTAGCATTAAGAGTAACCCATTTTACTGTTAAAAACTAATTATTTTAGTCTCGAGAGCAAGTCAATTTAATATTGGGAACAACTCATTTTAGTTTTAGGAGCAAATCTTTTAGCATTAGGAGCAACTCGTTTAACATTTGTGGAGCAAGTCAATTTTGTGTGTTTGGGAGCCTATTTTTTTATTTTCTCGTTTTTATTTTTGAATTTTGATTGTTTAGAAGCCACATTTTCTGAATGAGTTCTACAGAACTCATTCTTCATTTTAGACTTTGGGAGAAAAAACTCAAAAGGAGATTTAGAGCTCATTTTTTTATTTTTTTATTTTCATTTTCATTTTCTATTACACCATTTTTTGCAAAATACATTCTGCACATTTTTTTCAAATATTCCTCCCAAATTCAAAATTCATTCCGGCCATAATCCAAAAAGACAAAAAGTCAAAAAGTCAAAATTAAAAAACTGAAAAGTAGGCTCCTTCAAACACCACTTTAGTCTTAAAAGCAAGTTATTTTAATTTTGAGAACGAGTCACCGGGCTAAAAGATAGAATTATGTTATTTCACTAAAGAATTCTATTACGGTAATATGCCTAAACACGAATTTATGTTTTAAGATGATCTAATACTCCTTTCCGTCCCAAATTGATAGTCCTTCTTTGGGATTCTAACTTTTTAGGAGAACATAATCATTGCTGTAAAAAGTATTTTTCTCTAAATATACCCTTGATTTGATTGATGTGCGAAGTACAAGTTTTATATAAACAAAAGGGCAAAAAAAATTTAACCGTTATTTTCTAATGAATTTTTATTTTGGGACGTCCCAAATTGAAATAAATAGATTATGAAAATGGGACGGAGGGAATATTTTTTCGCACTGATTTAAAATATTTTAATACTGTCCTTTTTTTTAAAAAAAATTCCCGGAAAAAAATTGTCTGTGCCGAACAGAGGAACATGTGTCGCGATCATGCTGAGGTGCATCATCAGCCAATTTGATCCCGTGACGTGGATGTCGAGTGAATTTGGACCCCACACCAATAGTTAGTTGTTGGTAGTCACTGGTCATCCGCATGCCGGCCACGATTGGAAAATCATATGACGTAAGCCCACCGGAGCGTGATGCTAAACTTTTATTTTTGAAATATATTTATATTTTTATTCAATTTCTTTCCCTTTTAGTTTTTGGTCAAATTTTTTGAGCATTATCCGTTCGTCTCGACGAGAAATTTTAAGAAAGTAAAAATATATGAACAAAATTTGAAAAAATTTAGAAAATAAGAATATTTTAAAAATATTGTCTATTTTAGATTATTTTTATTTTTAGTATACCTTTATTTTTATTTTTTGTATTTATCTTTTTAAGATGAATTAATAATTTAACAAAATTTAACGCAAAGTTAACGAACACAAAGAAATTTGAATGAAACTAAAAAAATAATACAATAAAAATATGAGGCCAAATTTAAACTGATGAATAATCTTGTTTTGGGAGTCAAACTCAAAAAAATAATTTTCGCTGGCAATTTGGTTCATTATTTTGTGTGGGAATATTTTATTAAACACAAGTTGTATACAATACAAAATTAGCTGGTTATATTTTTTTCTTTTTTCGACTCCAATACAAATACGTGACAATTCGATAACACAAATAATAAATAAATCAGGTTAGAATCAAATACAATTAACTTGAAGCATATACATTTAATCCAGTTTAATAAAATCAATTTGTTGATTTTAATAATAATTGGAACAAGGATTGTAAAGGTATACTTCAAGTGACATGTGATATCTTCTAATTAAATTAAATTCATGTAGAAAAGAGTTTTGGAATTAATATAATTATTTATTTGATATTATTTGAAATAAAGGTAATTATTCTAGCTTCTCTTCTAGTCAACCTAATAAGAGGAAATATTAATGCAAATAAGAATTACTCTAAACAATGGTAAAATGAAATTTAATTCTTGAGAGGAAAAAAATTAGTATCTATAGACATTGAAATTTTAACTATAAATAAATCTTTTGTGGGTTAGGTTGAAAGAGTCCAAACAAGGCATGAACACGACACCATGCCTTGTACTCGGGTAAAATATTTACTTCATCCCTAAATTATGCTCAAAAATTTTAAAATGTCCCTAAACTATTAATTTTATTTACTTAGTCCCTAAACTATCTATTTGGACTTTATTTAGTCCAATTCCATACATCCATCTAAGATCCGCTAAAAATCGTTAAGAGGAGGGTTTAACTGTAATTTATGTCCGTTAGGAGGGAGTCTAAGTATAATTTTAGTCTCTAAGAATTAAAAAATAAATAAAATATTTACTTCACCCCTAAACTATACTCAAAATTTTAAAAATATCCCTAAACTATCAGCTTTATTTACTTAGTCCCTAAACCTCCATATGTGCATAATTACTACTCTAAGAAGACCTACATGCAAACCTATAAGCATGAGATGTATCCAATGAATGGCATGGACATATGGGAGCCAATGGACAAGCCTCTAATTAAACCTCCATATTACACTAGAAAGATTGGGAGACCTACGAAAACGAGGAGAAAAGAACCAGATGAGCAAGGCAGAGGGAAGGGTAAACAAAAAGAACCCGAAGGCACCAACTTAAGAGGCAGATGAAGCAATTGAGTTGTTGAAAATGTGGAGGAAAAGGGCACAACGGTTGAACTTGCAAAGCCACAGAAAAGGGCACGACCTAAGAATTGGTATTTTGCAAGTAATAGGGAAACAAATTATCATTTTTTGGCGCATACTCTACTTAAAGATATTTGGTATTTGGTGTATTTATATTTTGTTAAGTAGAATTGATATTTTAGTCATTTGTGAACCAATCGGATTCTATATTTTGTTATGTTTTGAATGATGATTTTGGATAAGTGTCTGAGTTATATTATTAATGTGATGAATGTTTCAATTTCTATATTGAGCTTTTTGTTGAGTTTCTGCTGCTACATAGTAAAAATCTAGAAAGTGGATTATTTTTCAAAATAAAAGTGATGTCTTTTGTGAGAGAGTTTTTCGTTTACACAGAAATTGAACAGATAGGACAATAGTCAATTTGTAATGTAAGCTCATTTTTTACTTGTTTTTTTAAGTCTATTTATATGGTAGGAGACCTTATCTATTACTTCAACAATTAGTGCTATGAGTTGTATTCAACTGATTACTTTTTTGTATTCAACTCGTTCCAGAAGTAATAGATTAGTTTTGTGTCTTTGCACTTAAAAACCAATCCTAAATCATGAAGTTAATAGTTTAGGGACTAAGTAAATAAAATTGATAGTTTAGGGACATTTTAAAAATTTTGAGTATAGTTTAGGGACAACGTAAATATTTTATTTAGTTTTTAATTCTTAGAGACTAAAATTGCACTTAAACCCCCTTCTAACGGATTAAAATTGCAGTTAAATCCTCCTCTTAATGATTTTTAAAGGATCTTAGACGAATATAAGTAATTTGGACTAAATAAAGTCAAAATCGATAGTTTAGGGACTAAGTAAATAAAATTAATAATTTAGGGACATTTTAAAATTTTTGAGCATAGTTTAAGGTTGAAGTAAATATTTTACTCCCTTGTACTCTTTAAAATTTTCAACAATGTATATGCTGGTTGGAAGACCAGAAAGGAAAAAAAAAGTTGGCGAGAAACTAACCGAGAAGAAAAATACAAACTAATATAAGGCATGGTGTCGTGTTCATGCCTTGTTAGGAGTTGGATATTACTGTCTTCGTACCCGCCTTAATCTCCGGTGGAGATTTTTTTCCACCCTCCACTCTCGCTCCGAATGGAGAATGTAGATTTCTAAACGGGAAACGGATATTCGAAAAATAAAAAAATAAAAAATTTCAATGTTTATAATAAAATTACAAGAGAAGATTGAGAAAATTTATCGAGCTGTTAGGATGAATCTCTTGCACCGTGCGGTCCAAAAAGCTATCAATTCCTTAGAAATCCTAAACTTTAACACTTAGTTTGGATTGAGGGGAGGGGAGAGGAAGGAAAGGGAGGTGAGGGGAGGGGAAGAAAATGAGAGAGACACATTTTTTATTTGTTTGATTTATTAAGAAGAAAGTGAGATTTTAAAATATTTTTCATATTTAGTTAAGGAAGGAAAGTGAATGTTATAATTTCTTTTACTTTTTTAACCTTTCAGTTTAATTTATTGCTCATTTTTCTTTCTTAAAAAAAAGCTATAATTGAGATTACAAATAAAAGTTGTTACTTCACCTCACTTTCTTTTCATTTCCTCCCGTTTTCGGAGATAAAGTGATATGCTTAAAATAATTGTACTTTTCACCTCCTCATTTCTGTCCATAACTCTCACTTTTCTTCCAAAAAGACAAATCAAACACAAAATCTACCTTAAATTTTCTCACCTCCCCTCGAAATCCCTCAATCCAAACATGGCGTAAAAGTCTAAAATATAAAGTAAAGTTTAAGATTTAAAAAGTAGGAATGGATTAGCATTATAACTCATATAAATATGGGTCGGCGGCAAGGCGGGGCGGGAATCGGGGATAGAGATAAATATCTCAAATCCTACCCGATTCTTAAAAAATCTCAAAATCCCTAATCCATTTGGGGCGGAGCAGATCGGAAGCTGCTGCTATGCATTTCCTCAACAACACTTGTTGCTGCTAGGTTATGATCAAGGCTGAAGTTGCTGCTACTTGCGTTATGGCGAGTTCTTCCCATGTTCATGTGGTTGACTCCTACAGTCCGGTTCTTGTAGTATAAGTTTGGGCTTCAAGATTCACGTCGAGCCCTTTAAAATAATTTTGAGAAAAAAATATGTAGATATATATTGGAATTCTAAATCAACAATAAAAAATCACAGAACATAAATTCAAGGCAGATTCAAAAAATAGAAAATACAATATAAAACCAAGTTTTGTATATCATAGTGTCCTTCTAAAACAGATTTCCCATCTCCCATGAATGTTGGAGGATTGCACTAGCACTTATCTCCCAGAGTAAAACAACTTACTCGGCCGATTAAAAATTACTTGATTGACTGTCTGTCAAACACACTGTATTTATTTCTATCTCTTCACAAAAAACACAAAAATAAAAAAGATTGAAAATGAAAAATTCTTATATCATTCACTCTTTTTGAAACCAAGAACGAGATTCATAATTTATAAAAACTCTTAAGCTTTTAAACCACCAAAATTGTTAATGAAGGGATTAATGGGATCATTATTGTACATCAATGACACAATTGATAGACATTAATGCAAGTATGAATGGACTATAACTGTTGAAATAGCCTTCCGATTGCTTTGTCACACTCTTCGGTATCTCAATTTCATTCATAATCCTTTCAAATTTTCAACTATAATATGAGTCTCACGTACATTAAACATTAAACTTGGACACTGTAACGCCCCGTGTAAACTACTGACCTAGCAACTTATTGATGCCCAACCATGTGGCCCAAAATTTGTTAAGCCCAAATTGTTTGTAGTAGTTTACATGATTTTTTATATACCCAGGGTCACCCATGTAACCCTTCGATGTGGGACGAGACATCACAAAGTCCCGTCCCCACACTCGATCGTGCACACGGGTCGCTCTGATACCATTTGTAACACCCATGTAAACTTCTGACCCAGCAACTTGTTGAAGCCCAACCACTTGGCCCAAAATGCTTAAGCCCAAGTTATTAGTAATAGTTTACATGGTTTCCTTATATACCCAGGATCACCCATGTAGACTTTCGATGTGGGACGAGACATCACAATAGCTTAAGAATTTTGGACCACGTAGTTGGGCTTCAACAAGTTGTGAAAATCATTTCCTAAAACATTTGAATTCCAGTAATGCAAACAATATATACTAGTACCTCTCCAGAATAAATTTTCCTTCCTTGTACTTTTGGCTCTTCTCATAATTAAGCAGCCTTCTAAAGGATAACAAAACAGTATCCATATCTATACTATATTGTATTGCAGGGCGACTTTTAATGAAAGTTGCTGTGGACATGACAAGTGGCACAATATGATTGAGTTATAAATTAGATTGACAAATTTGTTATCTATAATTAACTGATATAAATATTGATTAAATAAATTAAATTCAAATACATTATTATCCATAAAAAATTAAATCTAAACTAATACTTATCCTTTTGATCAAAAGCGCGCCAAGTGGCAAACCACAATTGGATTAAGAATTTAACAAATATTTAATTAAATTTGTCGCGTGGACGTGACAAGTGGCACAATATGATAGGGTTATAAATTAGGTTGACAAATTTGTTATCTATAATTAACTGATATAAATATTGATTAAACAAATTAAATTCAAATACATTATTATTCATAAAAAATTAAATCTAAACCAATACTTATCATTTTGATCAAAAAGTGCGCCAAGTGGCAAACCACAATTGGATTAAGAATTTAACAAATATTTAATCTATACCAAGTAATGTAAATATTAATTGAACAAAATAAATTCGAATGAATACTTATCCTTCCAAAAAAATCAAATCCAAACGAATACTTATCATTTTGATCAAATGATAATTGAAAGGAATAATGATTATCCTCAATTTCAAGATTTTTTGCAGGGTTTTTTATCCTAAGAACTCTACCGATATACTATTCTTAATCCTATTAGCCAACTTTTATCTTATATGTTGCATGCCTAATTTATTGAAGTTGTAGTGAAAATCAAACAAGTTCTATAAATCAAACTCAGATATACACTAAAATTGTTGTATTTTTTCTACTTCTTCAATAGTTTCACTCCATTTATAAAAATCTCCACTCCTCAATAAATTAATTTGCTCTTTCTTCAACTTGCTCTAACTATGGAAATCACCATTAATAAATCAATTGAGAGTAGAGCGAGTTCTGGCGAGTCGATCAATAAATTGATTTGCTCTTTCGAAGAGTGGAAACGTTTGTTCAAGAGGTGTTTAATTTTTATTGCTTGATAATCTAAGGAATAAATTTCTGATATTATTGTCATTGAAATTTGTTAAAACCATTTTATAAGCATATCATCATTTAATACCTTCCTATTTGATTTTTTTTTTTTATACTTTTTCAATTCTAACGTTTGAATAATTTGGTATCTTTAATTGGGTAAATTTGCTACTTTTGAATGTTTTTAATTGAGTGGGTTTGGCAGTTTTGATGGATCTTTTTGGCTTAATTTTGTGGTGTTTTTCTTTGTAAATTATGTGAAAACTCAATTGACGAATTAACAAATGCAGGAATAAATGACAATAATCTATTCAAATTGAAATCAAGAGAGTAGATATTAACAACATGTTTGGATAAACCTCCCTAATTACAAAACTTACAAGATTAGTTTTGGCTGACAATTAAATCCCCTTTGTGTTTATCATTCAAAAATCAATTTTTTTTTGTGGTTCAACTCAAGAGTCGTCTTCTTCCTATTTGATTGAAGGTGATTATTTATTTGATAGTTTTTATAAGATTTTGCTTTGTGGGTGATTTAAAAGAAGCAGATTAATTAATTGATTTTTTTAAAAAAATCTGAACATCACAATATTAAAAAACCTCATGTAAAATCAAATTTTTGGAAGTTCGGTAATCTTCTTCTTTTTTTATGCAGTTTTACAGCTTGTGATGTTAATGATCCTATAGTTTTTTCATTTTTTGATCAAGGATAATTGTATAGTGGTATTAGGGTATTTTATATGCTCATACGCAATTAAATCCTTCAACTTGCTCAATTGGAAAACCTTTTAAAGATGTTGATAATCTAGTAATGTTGATAAATAATTAGTGGAAGTTAGTTTTTTATTTGATTTGGAATATATTTTGCTTAAATTATGAAAATCATAACGCTAAGAATAAAACCTTCACAAACGTAACTTATCAACAGTTATTATAGAGAATCTATAAAACTCAAGAATTATAAAACTTTAGTAATTTGATTTACTAACTTAATTAGGATTGCATAATTGTTATTATTATCTAAGACTATCAAGTATGGAAAAATAGAAAAAAACTGAGAGAAAACAATATGTCAAGGACAAATTAATATCATATCTAAAATCTTAATTGCAATTATTATTATACTTTAACTTTATAATATGACACCATGCTATTGACCCCGTGCTACTGCTAGTTAATAATTAATGGGAGGTTTTGGGTGGGGTAAATTTGGGTCCAAACCTTGCGTTTAGTCTTAAAGACCATAAAAAACTCGGAAATTGTATTGAATTTAAGTTTGTTGGTCTGGATTGGATTTAGATGCTCGGCCCGTTGTTCGATATGAATTTCTGTATATGCATTTTTGTTGATTATCCTAATGTAATTTATGTAATGAGTTTTTTGAATTGTTGCTTTTGAATGGTTTGAATTTGTAATGACTGATGAGTTTGATGACAATTTAATACTTATTTGTAAACTACAAATTTATTTTATTTTATCTTACATTGGGCTTAAACATTCATAATCTAATTAAACCCAAAAAACTGGATCAAAATTGAACCAAAATAGTTTGGCTCGTTTCCGATGTTGATAAAATTCTAAACCAACAAATATAATTCGGTTTAAATTTTCCTTCCTAACAAAAGTGATTACATTGAAAGATCATATTCTTCTAAACCCGTCGTCATTAACTCGTCTTCATTGTAGTTTGATCATCATTTAATTTGTAACAACTCCGTTTGACGGATCAAAACCATGAACGTAGAATTCAATCTATGTATCATGTTTTTTGATTGCGTTCTTTGCGTGTTTATCAAAGGATTCCACTATAAAAATAATACCATGATCAAATTCTCATACTAAACTTATTTATTAATAACCAATAAAATGAAAGACATTAAACAATAGAAAGGAAATCCAAATTAGCTGGTTATATTTTGTGTGGGAATATTTTATCAAACACGAGTCGTATACAATACAAAATTAGCTGGTTATATTTTTTCTTTTTTCGACTCCAATACAAATACGTGACAATTCGATAACACAAATAATAAATAAATCAGGTTAGAATCAAATACAAATAACTTGAAGCATACACATTTAATCCAGTTTAATAAAATCAATTTGTTGATTTTAACAATAATTGGGACAAGGATTGTAAAGGTATACTTCAATTGACATGTGATATCTTCTAATTAAACTAAATTCATGTAGAAAAGAGTTTTGGAATTAATATAATTATTTATTAGATATTATTTGAAATTAAGGTAATTATTCTAGCTTCTCTTCTAGTCCACCCAATAAGAGGAAATATTAATGCAAATAAGAATTACTCTAAACAATGGAAAAAGTATCAATGAAATTTAATTCTTGAGAGGCAAAAAATTAGTATCTATAGACATTGAAATTTTAACTATAAATAAATCTTTTGTCACGACAATAACATGAGACAAATTAAAAATATTACGAGACAACGACATACATAAAGAAATAAGTCGTTTGTGGGTTAGGTTGAAAGAGTCCAAACAAGGCATGAACACGACACCATGCCTTGTACTCTTTAAAATTTTCAACAATATATATGCTGGTTGGAAGACTAGAAAGGAAAAAAAAAGTTGGAGAGAAACTAACCGAGAAGAAAAAATACAAACTAATATAAGGCATGATGTCGTGTTCATGCCTTGTTAGGAGTTGAAAATTACTTTCTCCGTACCTGCCTTAATCACTGGTGGAGATTTTTTTTCACCCTCCACTCTCACCTCTAATGGAGAATGAAGATTTCTAAACAGGAAACAGATATTCGGAAAATTAAAAAAAAAAACAAAAAAATTCAATGTATATAATAAAATTACAAGAGAAGATTGAGAAAATTTATTGAGCTGTTAGGATAAATCTCTCGCACCATGCGGTCCAAAAAGCTATCAATTACTTAGAAATCCTAAACTTTAACACCACTATGAGCTATCAAATAAATCTTCTTTCTTTTGGGCTTAAGACTGATTTCGCCCCTATACTTGATTAAGGTCCTTTCTTTCTCCTTTCTAGCCGTTGGGATATCAATGTTCCACGAGTGAGTTGCCAAGTACGACTTTTTTTAAGATAGATCTTCCCTGCTTCCAAAGTGCATTGCCATTGATCCCCTTACTCCAACCTGGTGATAGTCCTACGAGCGCCTTTACTGCTCAACCAAACCCACCTTCCGCCTCTCCCATTGAAGAAAGAATCTCACCTACTATTGTCTCTACTATATGTATAGTAGACTATACATTTCATCAGGTCACCAACTTCCTTGACCTTTCGGCACTGGGCAGGCGTTAGCCCCCGTACATGGTCCTACGAATTTGAGAAGACCTGTGTTTTTTGTAAACAGTCGCCTTTAGTTTGGATTGAGGGGAGGGGAGATGAGGGGAGGGGGAATGAAATGAGATGGACACATTTTTTACTTGTTTAGTTTATCCAGAGGAAAGTGAGATTTTAAAATATTCTCATGTTTAGTTAAGGAATGAAAGTAAATGTTATAATTTCTTTTACTTTTTTAACCTTTCAATTTAATTTATTGCTCATTTTTCCTTCTTAACAAAAGGGTATAATTGAGACTATAAATAAAAGTTATTACTTCACCTCCCTTTCTTTCCATTTCCTTCCGTTTTCGGAGGTGAAGTGATATATGCTTAAAATGATTGTACTCTTCACCCCCTCATTTCCATCCATAACTCTCACTTTCCTTCCAAAAAGACAAATCAAACGCAAAATCTACCTTAAATTTCCTTACCTCTCCTAGAAATCCCTTAATCCAAACATAGCGTAAAAGTCTAAAATATAAAATAAAGGTTAAGATTTAAAAAGTAGGAATGGATTAGCATAGCTCATATAAATACGGGCCGGCAGCACGACGGGGCGGGAATTGGGGATAGAGATAAATATCTCAAATCCTACTCTATTCTAGAAAAAATCTCAAAATCCCTAATCCGTTTGAGGCGGAGCAGATCGGAAGCTGCTTCTATGGATTTCCTCAACAACACTTGTTGCTGCTGCTTGCGTTATGGCAAGTTCTTCCCATGTTCATGTGGTTGGCTCCTACAGTTCGGTTCTTGTAGTATAAGTTTGGGCTCAAGATTCACGTCAAGCCCTTTAAAATAATTTTGAGAAAAAAAAAATGTGGATATATATTTGAATTCTAAATCAACAATCAAAAATCACAGAACATAAATTCAATGCAGATTTAGAAAATAGAAAATACAATATAAAACCAAGTCTTGTATATCACAGTGTCCTTCTAAAACAGATTTCCCATCTCCCATGAGTGTTGGAGGATTTCACTAGCGCTTATCTCCTAGAGTAAAACAACTTACTCGGTAGATTAAAAATTACTTGATTGACTGTCTGTCGAACACACTGTATTTATCTCTATCTCTTCACAAAAAAACACAAAAATAAAAAAGATTGAAAATGAAAAATTCTTATATCATTCACTCTTTTTGAAACCAAGAACGGGATTCACAATTATAAAAACTATTAAGCTTTTAAACCACCAAAATTGTTAATGAAGAAATTAATAAGATCATCATTGTACATCAATGACACAATTGATTAGACATTAATGCAAGTATGAATGGACTATAACTGTTGAAACAACCTTCTGATTGCTTTGTCACACTCTTCGGTATCTCAATTTCATTCATAATCCTTTTAAATTTTCAACTATAATATGAGCCTTACGTACATTAAAATTGGACACTGCAACGCCCCATGTAAACTACTGATCTAGTAACTTGTTGAAGTCCAACCACGTGGTCCAAAATATTTAAGCCCAAATTGTTAGTAGTAGTTTATATGATTTTTTATATATCCAAGATCACCCATGTAAACTTTCGACGTGGGTCGGGACATCACAATCTCCTCACTTTTAAGACTTTGTGCCCTTACAAGGGGTTCACACTAGAGTCATCACGGCCTAACCCCGGGTCTGTTCCCTAGTGACCAAACAAAGTCCCGTCCCCACACTCGATCGTGTAAATGGGTCGCTCTAATACCATTTGTAAACTCCATGTAAACCTCTGACCCAGCAACTTGTTGAAGTCTAACCCCTTGGCCCAAAATGCTTAAGCCCAAGTTGTTAGTAATAGTTTACATGGTTCCTTATATACCCAGGATCACCCATGTAGACTTTTGATGTGGGACGAGATATCTCAATACCTTAAACATTTTGGGCCACGTGATTGGACTTCAACAAGTTGCGAAATCATTTCCAAAAACATTTGAATTCCAGTAATGCAAATAATATATACCAGTACCTCTCCGGAATAAATTTTCCTTCCTTGTACTTTTGGCTCTTCTCATAATTAAGCAGCCTTCTAAAGGATAACAAAACAGTATCCATATTAATAATTAATGGGGGGGTTTGGGTGGGGTAAATTGGGTCCAAACCTTGCCTTTAGTCTTAAAGACCATAAAAAACTCTGAAATTGTATTGAATTTAAGTTTGTTGGTCTGGATTGGATTTAGATGCTCGGCCCGTTGTTCGATATGAATTTCTGTTGATTATCCTAATGTAATTTATGTTGATGCCGGCCCGTTGTAATGAGTTTTTTGAATGTATTGTTGCTTTTGAATGGTTTGAATCTGTAATGACTGATGAGTTTGATGACAATTTAATACTTATTTGTAAACTACAAATTTATTTTATTTACATTGGGCTTAAACACATTCATGATCTAATTAAACCCAAAAAACTAGATCCAAATCGAACCAAAATAGTTTGGCTCCAGTTCGATCGATAAAATTGTAAACTAACAAATATAACCCGGTTTAAATTTTCCTTCCTAACAAAACTGATTACATCGAAAGATCATATATTCTTTCAAACCTATATCGTTAACTCGTCTTCATTCTACTTTGATCATCATTTAATTTGTAACAACTCCATTTGACGGATCAAAATCATGAATGTAGAATTAAGTCTATGTAAAAATTTGTGTATCGTGTTTTTTGATTGCATTTTTTGCATGTTTATCGGGTGATTTCACTATAAAAATAATACCATGATCAAATTCTCATACTAAACTTATTTATTAATAACCAATAAAATGAAAGACATTAATTAAACAATAGAAAGGAAATCCAAATTCAGAAGAATCCAATTCCTAATTTCCCTAATACTTAACTCGTGAAACCCTAAAACAAATTACTCAGCAAATTAACACCCCCCAAGTTTAATCACTCGAAAGCCCACGTATTCTCCTTGCGAATTTCCTCTTCTTCCTCTGGACTAAAATCACTCACGATGTTGAACGTCTTCCTGATATCCTCCGGCGACTTTCCCTTAATCATATCGGCGACTTTCTGACAAATCCCATCCAACAATCCCTGGACGTCGAGATAGTTCGCGGCCATGAGCAGATCGTACAGTACCGCCTGATCTTTGTCCAAAAATTGAGCGTCGAACGATTTGAGATCATCGTCTGGTTCGGTATCTCTGTTCGCGTGTTTCTTGCAGTACTCGACCACCATCGCAAGCGTCTTCCCATCAATGTTGGCCACGGGAATCGTGTTGGATGCGCAGTTATCCTCGATCATGTTCTTGAGCATCGTTGATTTTACCGCGGCTGACTCTTCGATCTCGAATTTCTCGCCATCGGAACTCTGTAGTGTTAGTTTCTTCTCGGAAGACATGGTGTTTGTTGTTTGGCCTGAACGAAAAAGATTGCAGGAAAATTGGAGTGATATGTGGGAGGATTTGACGGAGAAGAAGAGGGTTTCAGCTCTGTTCGATGAACTTCTATATGTATGTATATATATAGATATACATGTGCCTAGTTAGTTGGAGAAGGATTTGGATCTGGATTTGGATTTGGATTTGGGAATGTGGTGACTTCCTACTTGGAATGGGAAAGTGTTTGGATAAGGAATCAAAGAACAGAGCATGGATTGTGAGTGTTTATATCCATATCGAACTAGGAAAGCACACTATGAACAAAACAAGGTAGAGTTGATAAACGAATCAAATTGATGTTTATCACTTAATCACCTATCAAGGGGGTTTTTGAGAGAGATTTTTTGAGGTGTTTCTTAAATTCTGGTATTTTGATTTTAGAATTTTAAATTTTGAAAAATTCATAATCAGAATCTATGAAGTGTGTGGTAAAATTGTGTAAAATAGATTATGAATATGTGAAGTGATTGATATTATAATTAGATTATTAAATTGTGGATGAAAAATTAACCACAATGCCCTTATATTATGATTTGACAATTTTTCCTTATGTATTTTGAAATATAGTCAAAGAATTTTTATATTTACAAATTAAATTAATCTTAAAATAAAATAATTATAAAAGTACGTAAAATATACTTATCGTTTTCTACTACAATGCTATTAGCACAACATAAAAAATATATTTCCATCGTGTTTTGTAAATTATTAAGACATTTAAGGGTAAAATGGTAACAAAATTTCATCATTCAAAATCAGAATCTCAAAAGTAATTCTGGACCTACTTTTGAGATTGTGGCTCTAAAGACTTTTTTTGAGAATTTCTAACTCGAATCAACATCCTAAACACCTCAAAATCTTGACATTCTCAAAAATACCTCCAAAATCACTCTCAAACACTTACTAAGTATTGTTGTTTTATCTCTTAATCACTTTAAATTATAAAATCTTACTCCCTTTGTTCCAAATTCATGGTTCCTCTTTGGAATTTTAATTTTTTAGAGGAACATAATAATTGTTATATTTTTCTTTCTAAATATGTCCTTGAGGTAGAATATCAATGGGTAGAGTTGATAAATGAAGCAAATTGATGTTTATCACTTAATCATCTATTAAGGGGTGTTTGACAGAAATTTTTTGAGATGTTTTTGAATTTTGAAATTCTGATTCTAGAATTTTAGATTCTGAAAAATTCATAATCAGAATCTATGAAGTATTTGATAGAATTGTGTAAAATAGATTATGAATTTGTAAATTATTCGGTAGTTTAATCAACTTATTAAATTGTGAGTGAAAAATTGACCACAATGCTCTTATATTATGATTCCTTATTTGTATATTTGACAATTTTTCCTTGTGTATTTTGAAATATAATCAAATAATTTTTATATTTATAAATTAAATTAATCTTAAAATACAATAATTATAAAAGTGCGTAAAATATACTTATCGTCTTTTATTACAATGCTATTAGCATGACATAAAAAATATAATTTCACCGTGTGTTGTAAATTATTAAGACGTTTAAGGGTAGAATGGTAACAAAATTTCATAATTCAAAATCAGAATATCAATAATAACTCTGGACCTACTTTTGAAATTGTGTCTCTAGAGGCTTGTTTTGAAAATCTCAGAATCGGAATCAACATCTTAAACACCTCAAAATCTTGAGATTCTAAAAACTACCTCCAAAATCACCCTCACACACCCACTAAGTATTGTTGTTTTGTCTCTTAAATCACTTTAAATTATAAAATCTTACTCCCTTCATTCCAAATTCATAGATACTCTTTGAGATTCTAACTTTTTAGAGGAATATAATAATTGTTGTAAAAAATATTTTTCTTTCTAAATATGCTCTTAGATAGAATATCAATGGGTATTTTTCAAAGAGTTTGATTAACGTGTACAGTAAAAGTTTTATTTAAATAAAAGGGCAAAAAAAATTAAGTTTCAATTGTTATTTTTGAAAAATGGACTTTCATTTTGGGACATCCCAAATTAAAATAATGAACTATGAAATGGGATAGAGGGAGTACAGTTTATCTCTTTGAACTAGGTATAATTCTTGATTTACTTACGTCTTTCAAATTTGTTTGTCACTTAATCACCTTTAAATTTGTAGCTTTTGATTTTTTGTCATTTTTGTCAAGTGTTCAATGCCAATGTTCAAATCATTATGTTCTGCTTTCATATTTTTATTTGTCTTATTAACTGTTTTTCAAACTTATGTCTCTTATTGTTTGTTGGATTCATCCAAACAAAAAAACCGGATTCGGGCGAAAAGGAAAACTTTTTCACAATTTCAAAATTTTGATCTACTTACGTCTTAGGTATAATTCTTGATCACGTATTTTTGAAGGTGTCACCGTAACGGGGTTTATCACGATTTGGTCGAAAATGAAAGCTTTTTCCGCAATATATTGGACTGTTTGATATCATTGAGAGGATAGGAGAGGTTACATACTGTTTAGCGTTATCACCGAAGTTGTCGGGTGTGCACGATGTGTTTCACATGTCGATGTTAAGAAAATACAAATCGGATCCTTTGCATGTATTAGAATGGTCCGAACTTGTGTTAGAAGAAGACGCATCCTATGGAGATGAGCCAATATGTATCCTAGATTCCCGAGAACAAATGTTGAGAGGCAATGCTATACTATTGGTTTGGGTATTGTAGAGCAATCAAGGCAAAAAAGACTCAATTTGGAAACGTGAGGACGAAGTTAGAGAGAAATATCTCAACTTGTTTACAGTTTGATAGTATATTTCATTTCGACTTGACAATTATTGAATTGTGATGAATACTAGATTGGTCCGATTTGGCCAAAAACTCAAACCAAATGGGTTGTGAGGGTCTGGCCATTTACAAATCGAAAATCGAATTGGAGACTATGGTCAAATTCAGCTTGACCGATTTAGGTCAGTTTGGTCTGATTTATTTGGTTGGGCTCAAGATCATATTCTAAAAAATTGTAAAAAATAATGAAGCCCAATTGTAATGGTCAGATATTTTTAATAAATTATATATATTTTTGCAATATTTTTTAGGTACTTTGAATACGTCTAATTGTAATGGCCCGATCATTGTTAATAAAATGAGTTTTTAAGTCCACTTGTTAAGCCTAATTTTAAGAAACCAATTTCATAAGGTTTACATATACTGAATCAGTCTAATCTAGTCAGGGGCGTAAGGAATAAATACCGAAAACCAAAGCGAAAATTTTGATAAATCACAAACTAAACCAGACCGAACTGATGTGAGTAAAAGACTAAATTGAATCGTCAATTTGGTTTGATTTGCCAGTCCAGCCTGGCTTATGGTTTCATCCCTAGTCCCAACTTGGACCTAACTCAAGAATGTTTGAATCACATTTAACTTTAGGCTCCAATTTGCGAAAAATAATGTAATTAAAGGCTATTTTTTCAACACAAATTTCTAAACCCTCAAGTTACACAATTCCACCTTTTATTTATATACCCTACCAACGTTACTAGTTGTAAGAGTAAGTATATGTGTATGTTCGTCGCAAGAGGTCACAACACCGTCGCTAATAGTCATTTGCAACGGCATTGCCACAACATTGAGGGGACCTTGTTACTGAGGTGTCAAAATGTTTTTTAGACCACAATATATGGGGGAGGCTCAAGGGACCAACACTTTTTTAGACCAATATTAGACCAACGCCTAAACTCTTCGTTCCCGATTAAATTTTGATAATCTGAACCGTTCAATGTGTTTAAAACATGTTTTTAAGGGTACCCGCGAGAAATCAGCTCAAAATATTACCAGAAAGAATTTGATCAAAATAGTGGTTCAAAATACTGACAGGAACTGTTTTATGAACCAATATTTGGATCAAGTCATTTCCGGTAATATTTTGAGCTGATTTCTCGCTTGTACCCTTAAAAACATGTTTTAAACACATTGAACGGTTCAGATTATCAAAATTTAATCGAGAACGAAAAGTTTAGACGTTGATCTAATATTGGTCTAAAAAAGTATTAGTTTATATAGTCTTTCCCTATATATACTTATAAGTACATACTTATATACATATATGTATATACATATACATATGTATGTATGTTTATACATATTTGTGTATATGTACTTATATACATGTATATATACACACACTTATATACATATATCTCACACACGCACACACATATAGATATACATACATATATAAATATATATATATATATATATATATATATATATAAAATATATCTAAGTGTATACATATATATACATACTTATATATATTATATATTAGTATATTACAAGTATGTATATATATGTATAATACATGATAAATATGTTTATGTATATACATTATAATACATTATACATATACATATACATTATATGTATATACATGTACATTATAATACATATATATAATTATATAGTATTATATAAGTATTATATATATAAATATATATGTATGACATATATATATATAAATATATATATATATGTATATATATATATATAAATATATATATATGTATGTATGTATATATATGTATACACTTAGATATATTATAATATATATATGTATATATGTAGCCTGAGGGCGCTCTTTACCTAACCTATCTGTGCTGGAACAAGCTATGCTACGGCCATTAGCTTAATGTGCTGGCTTTTTGATGCAAAATGATGGTGCTAGTGAGGATGCTGCCTCTGTCTCTGTGTCCGTAGCCTCAGCCTATGCCTTTAGGTCTTTCACCTAGAGGATCCACCACTGATGGATCAAATGGAACCGGATAAACTACTCGATCAACGGGTTCCAAAGAAAGCTGGGCCACTTCTACTTATCTTCACGTTTATGCTGGTGAATCAACTGAAACTGCGGGGACATCCCCACTTCTAGGAAATCGGGCATGAAAGAGGCCAAAGCAAAAGAACGTCGGGATGGGGACACCACCTTCTCGCAACTTCCAGCATCTCTCAATGGGGACAATCAGGAAGGCGCATCACCTCTTTGAGTTGGAAGAAATGCAAGGTTGCTTGCTTACTTTACTCATGGGTCAAGACAAGCAAGGGTCGCCATTTTGGGGGGGGGCAGACGCTTTTGGAAAATAACAAATGGCACGAATGACAAAGCAGCCAGCTGAGCTGGAAGACCAGGAAAGGCAGCACGCTTGGAGCCATATTCATGGGGTATTACTTAGGACGGACCTGAGACCATGACTTCGTCGGAATCGAGCGAAGGCAAAGGTGGAAATTCTCGTATTCCGTATGTACATGTATATTATAATACATATGCATATGTATAATGTATATGTATAATTATATGTATATATAATCATATAGTATTATATACGTATTATTTATATAATAAATATGTATAAAAAAAAAAAAATATATATATATATATATATATATATATCTAAGTGTATATATATATATACATACTTATATATATTATATATTAATATATTACAAGTATGTATATATATGTATATATGTATAATATATATTAAATATGTAGATGTATATATATTATAATACATTATACATATACATTATATATGTATATACATATATATATATTAAATATGTAGATGTATATATATTATAATACATTATACATATATATACATATATATGTATGTTATATACATATGTATATGTATAATGTATATGTATAATTATATAATTATATATGTATATATATAAGTATAAGTATATATATACTTATATATGTACTTATATATATATGTAGATATACAGTAGGCTTCTAGTCAGGGAGTCTGGACCCAAGTTAGGTCCGGACTTTTAATCTTAGCCCTTGGATCTCATCTAAGGGTCAGGGTTTCTTCACTTAAAATACCCTTTAAAATCAAATACCCTTTAAGTGAAGAAACCCTGACCCTTGGATGAGATCCAAGGGCTGAGATTAAAAGTCCGGACCTAACTTGGGTCGAGGCTCCCTGACTAGAAGCCCATGTGTAGATATATACCTATATATACATATATACACTTATATATATTATAAGTATATTATACTTATATAAATATATATAAACTTTGATATATACTTATATACATGTATATATGTATGTAAGTCTTTATACACACACTATATAGAGTCTATATGTATAACAAACTAAAAACAGGTTAACACAAACAAGTTTTTATTTTTGTTTTTTTAAAAACGAAAACAAAAATTAGGAAACAAAAATAGAAAACACAAAACAGAAAACAGGAAGTGTTACTAAACAAGCCCCAAGTAGTCCGGATAAGACATTTTCTCATTCGAGACTGAGTTACGATCAGATAATTAATTAATACTCATTTGATACTTGGGCCTGTTCAATTATACCAGGCCCAAGTATAAGTGAGCGGTTTTGGGCTTGGCAGCCCACGTACGACAAACACAAGCCCAAATCTAGTTTAAGGGAAGTAAAGAATAAGTTATGGGCCCAAGCCTTGCCCTGTCCCGGCGGACGGTGGCGCACATGTGGTAACTGAGCCGAGTTCACGTTGTCGTAAGTTCTTTCTATTTTAAAAACTTTAGGTCCTGTTTGTTAGGGTCAAATAAGATTATAAAATTTAAATTCAGGATATGTCAATTTGAGTTATCATATCCGAAGTTTGTTAATGGCTTTGAATCCCGGATATGATATCGGAGGGTCCAAATTTTACTTGTTTAGAGGGAATAAAATTTGAACACGCCTCCTCCTATTCATATCTCATCTCCCTTCCATAAATCTCCTTCTATTTATGAAAATGTCATTATTAATTAAATTCCGAGAATAACATCTCATACTCATACGTACCATATTTCCTTCCTCAAAAAATAATCAAACAAACTCTTTATAACTATTCACCCACCTATAATAAATCTTCTCTCCTACTCTATTCTCTCTCTTGCTATATATCAACTTTATTCATTTTATAATTTTAATCGGTAACAAGCAGATCGTTAATTACACTCCAAACGGATTCAAACACCTTAACAGAACTTTGAGACTTATACACATCCATTAAAATTCACTCTTATATTGAACACAGTCTTCACCTTCAAACTTTGAAATATAATTTCTTTGAAAGTTAATGTTAATTTTTCATTTATACCTCAATGATTTTTTTTATTGTTTATTCAAAATTCATACCTCTTACTTCACAGTATTTAACATAACTTGGACCCAACTCAAGAGATTTTTGAATCCCATTTAACACAGTAGAAAAACTTATATGAGTCCTTCATGGTAACAAATTACTCACAACATGCAGAAAAAACAAGAAACAAATTTCACAGGAAGAAGGCACACAAAGACACCCCCCAGGCCCCAAGTTTAATCACTCGAAAGCCCACGCATTCTCCTTACGAATTTCCTCTTCCTCCTTCGGACTAAAATCACTCACGATGTTGAACGTCTTCCTGACCTCACCCACCGACTTTCCCTTAATCATATCAGCGACTTTCTGACAAATCCCATCCATTAAGTCCTTGACGTCGAGGTAATTCGCTGCCATGATCAGATCGAACAGAACCGTCTGATCTTTGTCGAAAAATTCAGCGTCGAACGACTTGAGATCATCGTTTGGTTTGGTACCTTCGTTCGCGTGTTTCTTGCAGTACTCGACCACCATGCCAAGCGTTTTCCCGTCAACGTTGGGCACGGGAATGGTGTCGGATGCGCAGTTGTCCTCGATCATGTTCTTGAGCATCGTTGATTTGAGGGCTGCCAATTCTTGTATCTCGAATGTCTCGCCGTCGAAGCTCTGTAGGGTTAGTTTCTTCCCAGACGACATTATGGTGTTTGTTGTTTTGCCTGAACGAAAAAGATTGCACGAAAGTTCGAGTGATATTTGGGAGGATTAACGAAAAAGAAGAGCGAAAGGGTTTGGGTATATTGAGAGAGAGAGAGAGAGAGAGAGAGAGTTCCTACTTTGAATTGGAAAGGGTTTGGATATGGAAAGAAACAAAGCGTCGTGACTCGTGAGTTGTTTGGAAATAAATCAAATTTGAGGTTAAATTGTTATATAAATAAATCAAATTTGAACTTTTTCAAAACTGGCCAATTTTTCAAATTTATTTCGAATAAGCTACTACTCGATGTCTATTTGGCCAATTTTTTTTTTTTAATTTGTTATTTTGACCTCAATATTTTGTGAATTATTGATCCGTATAAAAGAAATTTAAAAAGTACAAAATTATGTTTAAAAATTAAAAAAATATTACTAAAGACGACGAATAAGTTCCAAAAAACCCTGTCTTAGATTATTTTTGTCACTTCTGAACTTTTTTCAAATTTGTTCAATTATTTATAACTTTTATGAAAGCTCTCGTCGAGATGAACCAATAATCTACAAAACATTGACGAAAAATAAAAAATTACAAAAAAAATATTCACATAAAGACAAAAAATTTATCTAATAATCCAGTTACTCCGAAAAGAACTGTGTTGATTTATAATGTTAGGTAGAGCTCGCTCATAAACCAATTAAAATTGGTGAGTTTGAATTTGTGTTTGTTCGCTAAAAGTTCGTATAACAGGCTGGAGACGCAGAAGATTAGGTCTTCGGCCCAATTGCACGTTTGGCCAATCTGTGATGGGACCGAGCTGGGGTAGGCCCAAAAATAAATCCACTCATACCATGAGGTTTGGCAGGCCTGTTTGGCATGCCTCAAGTCCTGTCAGTTACTCGATTGGACTGAACTCCTCCATAATCAACATGCAAGACAGGTCTAAGTTATCAACTCACGATATTCGGTCAAGCCGCCGAGGGCACTATACTCGGCACGGCTAGGGTGATGTGTGCCCCACGTAGCGGACAGTTGCTTGGGAAGACATTAGGTTATAATTTGCCTTACATGCGGATAGTACCACTTGATTCACACGGTGGTGGGACACAGGGCGGAAGTGCTTGTGAATATATATTCCGTCATTTTATATCTAATTAAGGGTAGATTAGTCTATATCTAATTAAGGGTAGATTAGTCTTTATGTTATTAGGGTTTAGTTGTTCTCTTTTTCTATTTAAGTACTCTTACGTTCATTGTAAATACATTCTCTTTCAATGGAATAATACGTTGTTCTCTCTCACCTTTGCAATCTATCATGGTATCAGAGTCAGTCATCTGGCCATCGTCTCCCTCCTAGAACGACAACGCCGCTTATTTTCTGTTGTTCATTGCAATCAACGCCACTCTTCTCCTTCCAGTCGACGATCTTCTCCTTCCAGCCACCGTACTAAAACTTTCAAACGTTCACTAGATAAATGCCATAATCTAGAATGCCAAAGATAAAAAGGAGAAGTGGGGGAGACACAATGACTTAGTGATATTTCTGAATGCAGTGGTTGTAAACTTGCCAAGATGTCGGCTTTACCTTTTAATAAAAGTACCTCTATTTCTACTTCCCCATTTGAGCTTGTTCATACAGATTTGTGGGGACCTTCCCCCATTGCAACTCAAGGTGGTTCCCGTTATTATGTGTCATTTGTTGATGATTTTACTAGATTCACATGGGTTTATTTATTGACACATAAATCGGATTTTTACCACATTTATCGCACTTTTCACTCCATGGTCCAAACTCAGTTTTCTACCAAAATCAAAGTTCTTCGCTCTGATTTAGGGGGCGAATATTCTTTGGGTGAATTCACGCACTTTCTAGCCACTCACGAGACTATTCACCAGTCTTCATGTACTGACACTCCATCTCAGAATGGACGCGCTGAACGTAAGCATCGTCATCTTCTAAACACTGCAAGGTCTCTTCTTTTATCCTCCTCTGTGCCTGCCGTTTTTTGGGGAGAAGCTGTGCTCACTGCAACTTATCTTCTTAATCGGATGCCTACTCCTCTTTTGTCTGGTTTGACCCCATATGAACGGCTTTATGGCAAGGTTCCCAACTTTTCTCTTCTCCGTGTTTTTGGTTGCGCCTGTTTTGTTCTTCTCCCTCAAAAGAGTCGGACTAAGCTTAGTGCTCGCTGTGTCTTGTGCGTCTTCTTAGGATATGGCATCCAGCAGAAGGGCTACCGTTGTTATGATCCTGTCACTCAGAAATTGTATGTGTCTCGACACGTTACCTTTCTCGAGCGTTTGCCCTTTTTCTCTCTTCCACCCACCCAAACGCCTGTTGCCAAAGAGGATCTTGTGCATATTGATCCATTCCCATTAGAAGTCCCTGTAGAAGAGTATGTTAGTACCCTCGACCTGTCAGATGTTTCAAAGGTTCCTTCTTCTCCCTCCTATCCTATTTCTCCTTTTCCACAACACTATGTCCGACGTGCTCCTCCAACTCCGCGCCCTCCATCTGCTTCACCAAACTCTGATCCGCCTGAACCCCGGTATCCCCCTCGTGACCGTCGCCCACCGGTAAGACTTGGTTTTACTAATACTTGTTTTACCTCTTCTTATTGCTCCTTCTTATCTCGTCTTCATACCTACTTTGAATCTCGGTCTTACAAAGAAGCTTGTAATGATCCAAACTGGGTAGCTGCGATGAATGATGAACTTACTGCTCTTGCTAATACTCAGACTTGGGACTTAGTTACCCTTCCGGATGGTAAGAATCTTATTGGTTGCAAATGGGTCTTTAAAGTTAAGACTCATTCTGATGGTTCTTTGGAGCGATACAAAGCTCGCTTAGTTGCCAAGGGTTTCTCGCAGGAATATGGTATTGATTATGAGGAGACCTTCGCTCCTGTTGTCAAAATGACATCTGTTCGCCTGTTAATTTCTGTGGCTGCTGTGCACCAATGGCCTCTCTTTCAATTGGATGTTAAAAATGCATTTCTCAATGGTTATCTCACCGAGGAAGTTTATATGCGTCCTCCTCCAGGATTCTCTCATGCTCCTGGTCTTGTTTGTCGTCTCCGTCGAGCCTTGTATGGTCTTAAACAGTCTCCTCGTGCTTGGTATGCTCGCTTTCATGATGTGGTTTTACAGATTGGTTTTCAACCCAGCACACACGAATCTGCTCTTTTTATTCGTCGTACTTCGCAGGGTTTGGTTCTTATTTTGCTCTATGTTGATAACATGATTATTACGGGCTCTGACTTTACTGCTATTGATGAGGTTAAACGGCATTTGTTTCACGAATTTGAGATGAAAGACTTGGGTCCTCTTCGGTATTTTCTTGGCATCGAAGTGGCATCTTCTTCTGACGGCTATCTCTTAACTCAAACTAAGTATGCCACTGATATTCTTCACCGTGCTCAACTTACTGATGACAAAGTTGTTGATACTCCTATTGAATTACATGCTAAGTTCTCTCCTTCTGATGGGGTACCTCTTGCTGATCCTACCGAGTATCGTGAGCTTGTTGGTTGTTTAGTTTATCTCACCGTTACTCGGCCCGATATTTCCTATGCTGTGCATGTCATCAGTCAGTTTGTATGTGCCCCTCGCTCTACGCATTGGGCTGCCTTGCTTCGCATTCTGCGCTATGTTTGTGGCACCATGTTTCAATGTCTACATCTCTCTTCTTCTTCTGCCTTGACTCTTATGGCTTACGCTGATGCTGATTGGGCTGGTGATCCTTCTGACCGCAAGTCTACCTTTGGCTATTGTGTGTTTTTGGGCGACTCACTTATTTCCTGGAAAAGCAAGAAGCAATCTGTTATTGCTCGTTCTACTGCGGAGGCCGAGTATCGTGCTATGGCCCATGCTACTTCCGAAGTTGTTTGGCTCCGTTGGCTTTTATCTGATATGGGTGTGTCTCTCTCCTCCCCTACGCCTCTTTATTGTGACAATAAAAGTGCTATTCAGATTGCCCATAATACGGTTTTTCACGAGCGCACGAAGCATATCGAGATTGATTGTCACTTCATTCGCCACCATCTTCAGTCCGGCACTATCACCCTCCCATTTGTCTCCTCTTCTCTTCAATTGGCTGATTTCTTCACCAAGACGCACACCACAGCTCGCTTTCGCTTTCTCCTTGGCAAACTCTCGATGCTCTCCGGGCTCGCATCATGAGTTTGAGGGGGGGGGGGGGGGTGTGAATATATATTCCGTCATTTTATATCTAATTAAGGGTAGATTAGTCTATATCTAATTAAGGGTAGATTAGTCTTTATGTTATTAGGGTTTAGTTGTTCTCTTTTTCTATTTAAGTACTCTTACGTTCATTGTAAATACATTCTCTTTCAATGGAATAATACGTTGTTCTCTCTCACCTTTGCAATCTATCAGTGCTATGACTTGCAGTCGATGCCATGATATTTTCAGCCAGTTGGTTTTACTCTCCTCACAGTAAGCTAACTTAAGTATTATAATGTTTTTCGGAAATCCAACTCTAGTTGACACTAACTTAGATTGAATAATCTGTAGAAAAACGAAAAGCGTTCAAGGAATTGTCAAGAAGTGATCAACAAAGTGGAATTCAGACTCTACAATTCATTTGAGGTTCGTTTGTTATGTAAAAAAGATCAAGTTTGAACCTTTTTATAGCTTGTTAAGTTTAGAGTTGATAAACAAATTGAAATTAGTGTTTGAGTTTAAATTTGTGTTCCCTTGTTAAAAATTCATTTGAGATTGGATTGTTATATAAAAAAATCTACCACCGTTGCATTTGCAAATTTATTTGAACAAGTTACTACTCGACTTGTTTTGTTTACTTAAAAAATTCAAACTTCTTGAGAATGGATTATGATCAGATCAATTCGAGCTTGTTTAAGATTAGCTCGCCTCATAATAATGTCAAGCTTGCACAATTAACTGCTCAACTCGTTTATTGGCCCTAGAAAAGACTTTTGTTTATTTATTTAATTATTTCAGGTAGCATGAATTGAGCATTTTCGCGAAAATACTAGAAATAAAATGGGCCACAAAAACATACCCATGAGAAATCCATGTATACCCTAGCTTCCCTCCCCTGCTCCAAAACCTGCATATGAGATGACACACACAAGGGCCAAGGCCCACAAAAAGACCCGTATTACATTGAAAGGCATCCCTATAATACGGAACGCGGAATTTTACTGTGCACACTCTTCTGTCTCATCTTTTTACACTTGTCATATTACTATAACTCTAAACTCACTACAACTCTGTTTACTAACTAAATCTTTATATTTTCAAAATAATTAACAAAATTACCATTCTGGCAAAAAAAATCCAAAGTTCTGATGGGTAATTGGGTATAGAGATGTGGAGTGTGTAGAATTGTGGTACAAAGAAGTAGCAAAGAGAATCCGGACTCCTAAAAAACACCCCCGTAATTCCCAATTGCGTTCTTTGTTAATTATTTTTTTCGTACAAATTTTGTGTGTATCCAAGGATTCCACTGCAAGAACATTAATAGTATGATCAAATTCTTAGATTAAACTTATTTATTAGTAAGCAATAAAATGGAAGACATGAAATAATAATAATAGAAAGGAAATCCAAATTCAGAAGAATCCCATGGAGTTTTCATGGTTCCTAATTCCCTAATACTTAACTCTTAATTAGAACCCTAAAACAAATTACTTAGCACATGGAGAAAAACTAGGAAAAATTTCACAGGAAGCTCAATCACTTGAAAACCCACGCATTCTGGTTCCGAATTTCCTCTTCTTCCTCGGGACTCAAATCATTCACGATGTTGAACGTCTTCCTTATCTCGTCCGGCGACTTTCCCTTTATCATCTCCGCCACTTTCCTACAAAGCCCTCCCAACAATTCCGGGATGTTGAGATAATTCGCCGCCATGATCAGATCGTACAGAACCGCCTGATCTTTGTCGTAAAATTCAGAATCAAACGACTTGAGATCTTCGTCTTCCTCACTCTCATCGTCATCTTCTTCCTCTTCCTCCTCCTCCTCGTCGTCGTCGTCGTCGTCCTCCTCCTCCTCCTCCTCTCCGTCTTCTTCTTCTTCCTCCTCATCAACATCGTCACTGTCGTCGTCGTCCTCCTCCTCTCCGTCTTCTTCTTCTTCGTTATCTTTGTTCGCGTGTTTCTTGCAGTACTCGACCACCATTGCAAGCGTTTTCCCATCAACGTTGGGCACGGGAATTGTGTCGGACGCACAGTTGTCCTCGATCATGTTCTTTAGCATCCTGGAATTTACTGCGGCCGATTTTTCTATCTCGAATATCTCGCCATCGTAACTCTTTAGGGTTAGTTTCTTCTCTGAAGCCATGGTGTTTGTTGATTTGCCTGAACCAAAAAGACAGCTCGAAAGTTCGATCGATATTTGGGAGGAGTAACGGAGACGAAGAGGGTGATCTCTGTTCAATGAACTTCTATACGTATATATAATAATACATACGCCTCATCAGTTGGAGGTGGATTGGGAATTGAGAATGTGGTGACTTTCCTACTTTGATTTGGAAAGGGTTTGGTTTGGATATGGAAACGAGGAATAAAGGGTCGGATTAGGAAAATACACTACTAGCCGGTTTCAATGGTTTTGGGTTTGTTCCAATTCGATTTAGGCTGTTTGGCTTTTCGGATTATATTTTGGGTCAAGCTTCAAAAAATAAAAAAGTTACTAAAACTCATAAAATAAATTCAATTAAGACATAACTTTAGATTATTATAAAATTCATTAACAATTCAGGTCAAGTTAAGTTAAATAACATCAATAAGTTTAATTCAATCACAACTTCAGGCCAAATCCCAAAAAAAAAAAGATCGTATATATAGTACAACTGGTCTGGTTCGGTCCAGACTGATTTTTAATACCCAGAAATCAAAAATCGAATTAGAATTTTGAGTTTTCAAATATTTCAAATTGAAATCGGATTGGACCAAATATTGATATCCTTAAATCTGCGATTCAGTCCGCTCCTTTTTTTTTGGTTTGATTACCGATTTTTATTTTCACCCTTAAGGACAAGGTAAATTTGACAACCGAATCAAAATTGGTATCCGAGGTTGAAATCGTGTTCGCTTGCTTTTTATGTCTTTTGAGGTTTGATTATATGCACAGGATTAGATTGTCCGCATAGCATTATTCTTTTTACAAGAGTAAGTATGTGTATGTTCAAACAATTTTTGTGCAAAGATCCGAACACAACAGGGTTTGAAACCATTGGACGTATGTGAAGTTTATAAAATAATAAGAGCCTCACGTGTAACCGACGATTTCAGACACAATTATGTTTGGATTCGTGCAAGAAAAGTTGTGTGCATAGCATTGCTCTTTTTTAAAACTTGTTAAGTTCCTAAATTTATTTCGAACAAACTCTACTCGGTTTATATGGTTTATAATGCTAGTTTGAACTTTTTTAAAGCTTGTTAAATTTTCAAATTTAGTTCGAACAAGGTACTATTTGACTCGATCGTTTTTGGTTTGATTACCGGTTTTTATTTTCACCCCTAAGGACAAGGTAAATTTGACAACCAAACCAAAATTGATATCGGAGGTTGAATTCGTGTTTGCTCGCTTTTAATGTCTTTTGAGGTTTGATTCTATGCACAGAATTAGATTGTGTGCGTAGCATTATTCTTTTTACAAGAGTAAGTATGTACATAACTTTTGTGCAAAGATCCAAACACAATAGGGTTTGAAACGGTTGAATGTATGTGGAATTCATAAAATAATGAGAGTTTTACGTGCATCTAACAATTTTAGACACCGTTTGTGTCCGGATTCATGCACGAAATGTTGTGTGCATAGCATTGCTCTTTTTTAAAGCTTGTTAAGTTTCTAAATTTATTTCGAACAAACTCTACTCGGTTTAGATGGTTTATAATGCTAGTTTGAACTTTTTTAAAGCTTGTTAAATTTTCAAATTTAGTTCGAACAAGCTACTATTTGACTCGTTGAATTTATAATGCTATTTTAAACTTTTTTAAAACTTGTTAAGTTTTCAAACATAATTTGAACAAGTTATTACTTGATTCAATTGGTCTATAATATTTAAAATATTTAAGTCATTTCAAATTGACTTATGATTAGGTTTTTGCCCTCTTACTAGCGGTTATTCCCAATCCAAAATACCCCTTTCCCATTCGTGGGGAGAAATTAAATCGTCAAAATCAATAAAAAGATCAATTAAAACTCGTTTAATAAGGACCCGTCTCATAACAAATGTCAAGCTTGAAAAATTAATTGTTTGACTCGTTTATTGGCCTTAGAAAAGAGTTTTCTTTGTGTTAAATGAGCAATTCACATTACCGTAAGTCATTCTTCTTTGGAAAAACTTAGGTACACTCCATAGGGACTCAAACCCTTAACACAACTTAAGACTTAATACATCCATTAAAAATCACTTTAATAAGAAACATGATATGGAACAAACCTTCACCTTCAAACTTTGATATAATATCATTTTGAGAGAGCCAATTTTATTAGTCACCCCTTGATGAATTTATTCATGATTTATCCACCTTAATAGTATTTAAACCAACTAGAACCCAACTCAAAAGATGTTTGAATCCCATTTAATTTTTAGCTCAAATTACTAAAAAATAATGTAAACTTAAGCTATTTTCCCAACACAAATCTCTAAACCCTAAGTTACGCGAACTTCGCAAATACCTTGTGCTCATTTTATCGAGTTTTATACTATATAGTACACTACATTTTAAATCAACAATAGAGAAAGTTTGAAGTTGTCTTTCTTCCCATGCTTGCCCCTCACGAAAATTTAGGTTGGATATTTAGCTCAAAATACAACTTTCATGAGCATCATACTTGCATATATCTACAATTTCATTGCTGTTAGTGAAAAATAAGCTCCATATCAAATAGAAAAATAAATTAAAAATATCATGTTAGGGCGTCTAAGAATGAAGGGATTACATCATTAGAAGTTGTCCACTTGTTAATTTCAAAGTCCTATTTGGTATTAAGTCAGTTATAATTTCAAAAGCACGAGAATACCTGGACTAGTAAAACAAAGAATGAAGAGATGAGCTACTTCGAGCACCATCAATGACTTGTAGAATATTTCTACTCTTCCTGTTTCAAAGGATGATGAGGAAACAAACAAATATGGCTAATCCCTACCACCAAAAGCTTCAGAAAGAACCACCATAGTCTATTGAGAAATGCTAGCATCCTATAAATGTCCAAGAATCGCTAGGTGTCCAACAAAGAGTGACGTGTTGCAAGTGTTGTGTGTGTGGGAGAAATGAAGGGTTACCACCTTAACATTCTGGGACATTTCTAGAATCTGATTCTGGAATCCTAGTATCGCTATAGTCTAGTTGTCCTCTAAACCACAAGAGAACCAAAATCTATATACACCCTAACTCGTGGAGGGTATACGCACAATCACAGAATGTCAGAATCACCGTAAGTCTCAACAAACCAAATCGATTATCATGAATGAAGCATTCTTAGAACCTCTGGTTCTTTTTATTTACAATATGAACAATCACAGAATCGCCCCCACTTCTACTATTTACATGACATTTGGCTTCCAAAAACATATCTATTCCTCCTCTAAACCATATGTGTAAGTAATATCAGGATTAACCAAATCTTTAATCCCTAAAACAATTGTACGCCTCACTAAAACCGAGTTATGACGAATCTTACTCATTATTCAATGACGGAAATCCACTGAATGCCCAAGCGTACTCCGCTCGAACCTCTGCTTCTTCCGCAGGTGTGTAATCGTTCTCGACATTGAATATCTCGCGAACCTCTTCATGCGGCTTGTATTTGATCTGGTCCGCAATTTGTTGACATATGAGGTCCAACAAGCCCTTGATTTCGAGGAAATTCGCAGCCGATACCAGAGAGAGCAGAGTGTGAAGTTCAATCGGCTTGACGTATTCCTTGTCGAAATCCATTAGTTCCTCCTCTTTGGACGAAGGATTTGCGTGTTTCTTGCAGTACTCGACGACTAGGGCTAAGGTCTTGCCGTCGATTTCGGAGAGCGGGATCACGTCGGCGGAGGAGCATTCGGAATCGAACATTGTCTGGATCAAGATCGACTGCAGGGCTACGTCCTTCTCGACGACGATTTCCTCGCCGTAGGAGGATTTCAGTGTCATCTTCCATGACTATATGAGAGAGAGAGAGAGAGAGAGAGTTTATGCATGTATCCGTCCATATATGCATGCGTCGGAGTCTCGGACGGAATCAATGTTATCATACCGTACCGTACTGGCCGGTACGTACCGTTTTGGCAAAAAAATGGTACCAAGTACCTCTAGTACCGTACCGTTCTCAATACCGGCCGGATACCGGCCGTACCGGCGAATACCGGCCGTATCGGCCGAATACCGGCCGGTACCGGATTTTTTTTTAAAATTTTTTTTAAGAATTGCGAAAAAATTAATTTTTTTTGGCTTTCTCTCTATAATTTATATATATATTGATAGTTGCGATAAATCAGGTACGGTATCCGGTACATGACCGATACCGGTACGTACCGTACCAGTAGAAAAACCGGTACGCAAACCGATCCGGTATTCAGAACATTGGACGGAATTGATTGGGAACCTTTAACCGACTTATTATTGTAAACCAAGCTCGTATAATTAGTTTACCAATTTTGTTTGTTCATTTTGTTATAATAGACATAAATAAATACAAAATAAAGTATAATAATTTAAAAGAAAAGATTATATGAACCAACACTTTTTTAGACCAATATTAGACTGACATCTAAATTCTTTATTCCTAATCAAATTTTAATGATCCGAACCGTTCAATGTGTTTAAAACATTTTTTAAGGGTACTCGCGAGAAATTAGCTCAAAATATTACCGAAAAGTGCTTGATCCAAACAGTTGTTCATAAAACAGTTCCTGTCAGTATTTCGAACCACTATTTGGATCAAGTCATTTCCGATAATATTTTGAGCTGATTTCTCGCGAATACCCTTAAAAATATGTTTTAAACACATTGAACGGTTCGGATCATTAAAATTTAATCAGAAATAAAAGAGTTTAGATATTAATATAATATTGGTCTAAAAAAATGTTGGTCTATGAAGTCGGCGCCTAATTTAAATATCACTTACTTATTTGTTTATTTATGTCTTACTTATTTGACATGACTTTACTATTTCATTATTTTTTCGTTCTCATGTGAAATATTTTTATAATTTTTATTTTTCATCAACTTTTTGTGAATTATTAGTTCATTTCGATGAGAGATTTCAGAAAAAGTATAAATAATAAACCAAATTTAAAAAAAAAATTAGAAAAGACAAATAATCCAAAATCATAATTTTTTTGTGCTTATTCGTCGTTTTTATTATTTTTTTTTTAACGTTTGAATATAATTTTATATTTTTTAGATTCCTCTCATAGAGACGGATTAATATTCTACAAAAATTTGAAGCCAAAACAACAAGTGTTTAAAAAATTGAATAGAGGCAAACAAAACATGCTTAAAAATAACTGAATTAGGCCAAATTGAGTTAAATCCTGCAAAATTATATATTTTATTTTTTTTGAAAATAAGGATAAATAAATAAACAAGCACTTGTTGCAATTTAACAATACTATTTTGCAAGAAATGACACGCCGAACCATGCGGCGATCCCTTTGAAGAGTCAAATTATTCGCTCGAATAGTTTAAATTATTCTCATGAATAGTTTAACTCTTCAAAAACATCGGTTCAGAGTTCGGAATATCTTTCCTCAAATAGCACTTTTGGTTGCAATTATCGTAGTTGTAGTTGACAAATATACATCATATTTTTCACACTTACACTATCTTATATTCATTGGAATTCCATCCCAAATTTTAAACAGTTAAATTTATTTCTCAGTTTCACTAAAGTGCCAGAAAAATAACAGTAAAGTGAAAGCCATACGTATTGTTTGAGCATTTCTTTTTGTACCATTTATTTGGAATTTATCTTGTTTTTTTCTTCTTATTTGTAACAAAGTATGAAGAAGCAAAACCATAAATTTTCTTTCTGAATTCCTCCTGTAATATGCTGTCTTGATCTTACTTATTCGAATTTGTTTATAAACTACACACATGCAAGGAACCGAAAAAGCCTACTGAAATTGCCTTCTAGAGATTATTCGCTCATATGCTAATGAAATTGTCCAACCTTTTAATTCGGTTCCTCCTCCATCTGGGCAAAAGATACCAATTAGATGATATTCTGGCAGCAGGATATACGAGGCTGAAATACATATAGATGCTGTAGATGCAACCCAGAAAAAGCAAGTTTTGGAGGGGTCTTAAGGAATGATGGGGGCAAATGCTAGCAGAATTCAATATTGCTCGAGTCTAGAGGCACAGCTGAGAGGTCTCGAAAAAGGACTCTTCCACATTGTGGAGCATAATCTGCGTCATGTAGAAGTGGAGATGAACTCGAAAGAAGCTGTGAACTTAATGAAAGATGGATCATCACCTCACCATCCTCGCAGAAATCTGGTCGAAGAATGCAGAGATCTTCTTGACAAAAGCAAAAGCATTAAATGCCATACCTTGAGAGAAGGAAACGAAGTTGCAGATCTTTTGGCCAACCTTGAAGTATATCAAATGATCCCATGGTCTACTTTACCTACTACAGTTGCGATGAGTGTCCGATACTGCTGGATTTTCGTACGAGAGGGCTTAGCCCTTTTTTCCCCATCTTTTTTGTTGTCTTTTGCTTGGATGAAAAAGAAAAAAAAAAGCTCTCTTTGGCATTATCAAAATTACAGCACAATATACATGTCACCGGTATTTCAACCAATCGGAGCCAAAGACGTTGACTTCGTGGATGAAGCTTTACCCTTACCGGGTGTGATGTGCAGGCTTAACCCCCTTTCTAATTTATCCATTCTTGAATCCATGTCATTCGAACTTCTACCGATTTGGGTCCCCTATTTCCCACAGGATAGGTCTCAAGTAGTTGCATAAGCCCTAACGAGAACACGTGAATGTGCTCCAAAGGGAAACCACTACTGGGAAGTCACTAATACTTGCTGTGAATTATATGAGGCTGCTAAATCATGTGTCCCACAAGAATTTTCAAACTGATCCCCTAGTCAAACACTGTAGCTAGAAAAATTCATAATCTTGCAGCTTTAGATAAAATGATAAAAACTGATCTGAGAGTCCAGTATCGGAAAGAGAGTGATATCGAATTATACACATAATGATACACAGATACTCAATACAATTTGTATGCGCGAATTGCGGTTACCAGGTTTTATTTCAGGAGAGCTATGATCATGAAGGGGATGGACGGGGCAGTCTTTTAGCAATTTCCTGTAAGAAACAAAGCAAAGATTGAAACTTTGTAACTGTTCATTTCTTCGATTAATTCACAGGTTATGTGGAGTAAAATCACCTAGAATCCTCTCCAATAAGAAAGGAGTACTGCACGCAGGTTCACAGAATTCTAATTACAAAACTAAACATTTTAATAAAACTAGAGATTTAAGTTCAACCCATCAACAAGGTATCAATTTTGTCTCCACAAGAGTTGACCCCACAACCACATCGCTTAAGTGCAGCTACACAACCTTTAGGCCACCTGGCCCAGTTATAACAAAGTACTTGGTTGTCCAATAAAAACTGCAACTGTTATAATAGAAAGAGCACCATTGGGCTTATCTCGCGATCAAACTTTGCCACGGAAAGCAACATCAGCAAGAGTAGATAAGATGATCCAAAAATCAACTAAAGAATGATAAATAGCACTTCTCTAGGTTACTAGCCTGGTGGGTTCAAATGATAAAATCATCAACCGCTTGTTCTCAGGGCTGATAAGAACCACAAAAGCATTTCCTCCTGAGAACCATGAACCTTTCTAAGACTTGTTTGGATCAAACAGTTGTAAGGTGACCCGCTTGAGCCCATAACAAATTGGCCGAACCATTATTTCTAGTTGAATTTTTTTTTGAAATAACGTAACACTAAGCAAAACAAGAAGGTGCAGGGTAAATCCAGGTTATAAAATACTCGACACAACTTGCCAAAGCCCAACAGACTATATTTTCTACCTTCTCACTAGATTCTTACTGGGTATGATCCCTAAATTTATAATAATCTTAACGTAAGGAAAAAAAAAAACAGTTGCTAACAGCAATAAAATATAAAGTACTGTTTCAAACTTCTATGAACCCATGTAGTGTTTTACAAAAAAAATATTCCGTGTCCTAAAGCTAGCAACAATCCATAATATTTTGAACATTAAAAACATACTTAAAGGCTAGCTAGTAACAGGGGAAATTTAATTTGAAAACTTGTAAGTCATTGTTCAAGATCCTCATGTTTTCAGTTAGATATAGAAACAATGGCCTTGCGGCAACAAATTTTCTTTTTCTTCCAGCTACTGAAATGAACCACCTAAATATTAAGTGCCATGAATGTACCTCAAACAGCTGATTTACATTATCTGCCGTCTTTGCAGATGTCTCAATAAAAAACATCCCATTCTTCTCAGCATAGTCGATGGCGTCCTTCAGAATACAAAATAAATAAATGAACTTTGTCAAGTCTGTAAGCTAACTATTACCGTATATCACCAAAAAGAAATATATTCTCCCGTCTTTCACTCACTTGAACAGGTACTTCTCGTTTCTCTTGAAGATCAGCTTTGTTACCAACTAAAGCCATGACTATATCTGGGCTCCCATGCTTTTGTAGTTCCTAAAGAAAGCAACAATACTCTATGAGTACAATAACGAAGAAGCAATTGGAGGGAAGCAAAACCTTGAAACAAATTTAAAAAGTACCCAATTAGCAATGTGACAATGGGATATCAAAGAAAGGGGGTAAGGCAATCCGATAGAGAGAGAGGCCGTTCTTTTGTTCTCTAGCGTGGAGCTCCTGATCGGTTCTTCCCAAGTGCATTGATGCCGATGGCTAAACCCCTCTTAATGTCTTTTTGAGCAATTTCCATTTTATCATTAGGAAAACAATGTTCACAGTAAAAGCTATTTACAAAGACCATTGAAAAGATCCCCAAATGTGCAGCAAGCCAGTAACATTACTGATCTAAAAGCACTCGTCTTTAATCGTCTCCATAAGGATTGACCACAGCCAATTTTCCAGACAGAATTATCCATATTTTTTTTGAGAAAAGACTCTCCTATAGTTTTTTCATCGTCTCAAGTTTTTTTGAATGAGTTTTGAACTTCAACATCCTACCTCTAAATTTTGAAGATTAATTTTCATGAGACCAAAACTGACATTATGCTGCACCTATAAAATACTGAGTTTCCGCCATAGTCGCACATAAGGCCAGATATTGCTATATTCTCTCAAACAGACCATTTCCCGTCAAAATCCCTAGTCAAGAAACATTAGAAAGCCTTCCATATAACAACATCCCAAGTAATAAGGCAAAATGAAAACAACATAGGAGTTCATCCAATCTCCACAAATAATACCTTGACCCAATATTGTGCCTTGGTGAATGATTCAGGGCTTGTTATATCGTACACAACAATTGCAACAGCAGCACCTCGGTAGTAAAGTGGTGCCAATGCTGCATACCTGAACAAAACAAGTTTAGAAATTGAGATGTTCTTGTTTAATAAGTTCCACCCAATAGTGGTAGGAAGAGGAAAAAGGCACCTAGAGCGATAACAATGAGTTTAGGAATGCGTAAACATCCAAAAATAAGAAAAAAGATGAATTAAAGAAACAAATAGTTGTACCAATCAATACCTTTCTTGGCCAGCAGTATCCCATATTTCGAACTTAACTGTTGTAGAATCTTGCAAGGCTATTGTTTGTGACAAAAAGGAAGCTCCAACCGTTACCTGAAATGATGAAGAAAATCAAAATGAATTTGATAAAGGCAGGTATATCTATCATGAACTTGCATGCTAGGGTACTTAGTAGAGCTACTATTGGCCAAAAAAATTCCCCCAACTCAGAAAAGCACAAAAATGATACCCAACCAGTAAAGAGCCAAACTATGTCCTTACCTTCGATGTTGGGTCAAACTGACCACGAACAAATCGAAGAACAATGCAGCTTTTTCCTACACCAGAATCTCCTAGTAGCACCAGCTGATTATGATGAAACAAAAATTAGACATATTCAGGCGAGGAAAGGTCTGAACATTGAAATGCAAACAGATAATCACTCATTCCAAATCATGTATACTTTATAATGACGCCCAAAACCCCCTTGAATGACACTCACAAATATTAAAGGTGGACTAATACTTCAAACATTTAATCCTTTGGCATACCATAAGTTGGCAATTTTTCATGACTTCAAGTAAATCAACACGAAAAAACTACTTGGAGGAGGTCATCCCCACTTGTAAAGATGCTGATGGCTTGCAGTACTTAGGAGTCTCTTCACCAGTGCGGATGCTCAGTGGAAGCTTTAATTGTAGCGAAGGGCATTGTATGTCAAGATAGACCTTGAAATCACGCCACACAGAGTTTAGAGTACAAAGAGGGTGCATCCACAATGTCTGGACAGCCAAATATTGGTCAACCAACTTGATTGGTGATCTCAAAAGACCAAAAACTAGGTCGAGAAATGTTATGTCCAGTATCAAGTCCCTGCTGACCAGAAAGCTTGTTTGGACACCGACTTGGAAATTTGGTAGACCAACATGCTTCATGGTCGACCGAGATGTCTTTTTGGTTGACTAACTTGATCAAAAGTTCAATTTTAAAGTCGTCACAAGGTCTTTGGGCTTGGTGAACAAACAACCAAAGGTTTTCTAAAGGATAAGGTCGTTGAATGTGAGCTCTTGTTGAGAAGATACTCATTCCTTTCTCTTGATACAGTCATTCTAGAGAGTTCTTCAAACAGTGTGACATAGAAACAAAGCTCACGTGACCTCCAATTGCATGGCATGGATGGAGCTGACTTCTTGCCTTCACACTTTTCCAAATGTGTCCACTGTAGAATGCCGTTTGGGAATCTCATGAGAGCTATCCTTGTTTGCACTAAGTCGTGTATTAATGGTTGTCGACATTGATTGGACCTAAGGAAAAACTCCTAGTTGAGTTAGTGCATTAGGAATCCAGTGTAGGTCGCCGCTAGTGGATGTAGTAAAGTAGCCAAACCATTATAAAACCCTAGTTTCATCTCGCTTTAGTATTTTTAATTCAATTGATTGTGATGTGTTGACAGTATGCGATGTGAAGAATGGTTTACACCTGCATGCTTGGTATCCACTACACTTGTGACAGCTACAATTGGTAAACCAAAAGGAATAGGCCTAAGTAGAAAGAAAATAAACAACCTAATCTGTCCTATTCAACCCCTTCTATGACACCTCCACAAATCACATTAATCTATACACTACAAACAAAACATTAACGCAAGTTATCCATCCTAAACGACAACTTAAGTCTCTAAATTTCATTGAGACACTTGTTCATATTAGAAAGGATTTCTTATCAGTCCACCCCTAGGTAGTTCAAAATATTATTGAAAGTAGGCTCGGGTATTGGTTTGAGATGTAGATCACATGTCAGGAGAATACACATATACAACTCTCAAGCAAGTGTGGCATATACGCGAAAAGAATGGTAAACAGTCATTCATTCCTTCTCCAAAAAGTTTGGGTTCTGCTATTTGAATCTTGTTCTAACATTTCAACTTGTCCAATGCTGCAACTTTAGATGAAGTCTTTCATTTCTACCTTGGTAAAAATGTCTAGTCCTCCGCCAAAATAGAGCATGCTACTCTTCCTTATTATGCTGTTATAGTCTTCAGTCAACACAACTAAATCATTTTCGGTTCGTTGTTCTGTACCCACATCCATTTCAAGATCAACATATCAACCTTTTTCTTCTTATAAACTTGTTTATATAGTGTCGTCACACTATGCTATGAAATATGACTAATCCTAGCATTAAATAGAATCAATGATGCAAAACATGTCGAGTTATCACCTGACGAGTCCAGGAAGGAATAAGGCACACTTTTAAGGGCCTAAGGGGCCGCAGGTGTAAAGATGAGGTGAAGTAAAGATGATAATAAATATTCAAGGGCACACATGATACACGGTTAACATAACATCGCCATTCTGAACCACTTTAAGATAGAGCACAAATTGAAACAAACTGATTGTAATATTACAACTTTCTCTCTATATCATGCTTGATCATAAAAGCGACGCACACCAAACCTCAATGGTCTCCAAGCCGCTAGTACAACACAAAAACTAAATTAAAGAGCACATTTCCAATTTAGATTTTAGACTTATTCATAACACATGATAAAATAGTAGAAAAGCACTTATATTGAACCTTTTTAAAAATTTAATTAGGATGATCCCACAACTATGCCAACTGGTAATCACGTGCAAGTAATTTGTCCATCTCCTTCAAAGTTGATTACGTTCAACACATGATGCACCAAAACATGGAATTAAATGTTTTCCCACATACAATTAGCTAAGCATGAGATAATCCTTATTTCCTTTGTCACACGCATTGTTTCAACGTTAAAAAGCCAGAAAAATTGACCAGTTCATACAAGGGCAATCAAACCAATTACGCTTTGCACCAACTAGATCTATCTAGATAAGGCTACAACTCAGTACTAGCCTGATGTTTCCTACATTCATGCATCTACCACCCCTTTTGTTTTGGACAGACACCCACTTCGCCACAAAGCCCAAATACTTCTGCATACTTCGATGCTACAATATAGTACTAAGTACTGTGTACCAATTAAACTTCTTACAAATATACTTATTCCCCTGACAATATTTAATGCAACCGAGCAAATTTACCTTCACTCGTAGATTTTTGGCATCAGTCGCGTCACGACTATCAGCAGTAAGTCCACCCGGCCGCCCAGAAGACTTGACTGCACATACAAACCTCTAATCAGCAAAATTTAATAGAAAGTCTCAATAATGTCCCCGATTTTAAAGCATTGTTGACAAATAAAGCTGGATTATCAACACACACATGTAAAATCCATCCTACCAGCAAAACAAGTAATGAAATTCGACACTAATTAAAAAATGAACAGACGAATTGATCAATTCAACCGTTAAAGGAGCAAAACCCTAGAAGACGATGGTCTGTATGTATTACCTGGAACAGACGAGGAGCAGCCCATGTCTGAGGTAACACCGTCTTCGATAACAACCGTATAAGAATATGTAATATGTTCCTCCGCTTAGGGTTTAGCTCAGAGGAGAGAATAAGAGGAGAGAGAAGGTCGATGGTGTATCAAACTGTGATGCGTCCGCGCAGAGAGAGAGAGAGAGAGAGATTCTCGGTGCCTTGACCCTGTGGCTGCTGGCAAACTACGTGTCCAGACGTCAACAAGGAATTGTTAATTGGCGTAGCAGGAATGACTTCTTCCAGAAACCAGTGTCCTCGACATAGTTGTACCTGAGTTTGTAATATGTGTATATTGTGCTGGAAACAGCGGGAGTACAGCGAGCCTGTTGCTAATGCCCACTTCCTAATTCCTATGCTTGAATCTTACAGGATATATGGGTTACTATGGTAAATATCAAATTATTAAATGATATTGTACGATGTGAAATTTAATCTAGTTTAATTTATTTAAATTAAATTATTTGTGTTATATTTCTATCAATTTAAATGCAAGATTTTATTTAAGTTTGTAGGATAAATGACAGAATTATTTATATTCTAGTTTGAACAATATAACTCATATGATGATCAATAAGCCAATATTACAATAATTGAGAACTATTGCGTCTTTTATTTTTACTATACCCTGATGCTACGTGGTATAAATTAAAATTCAAAATCTTATTTTTCTTGAAATAATTTAGCTCAAATGCACTGAATTTTTAAAAGTAAAATAACTAATAAATTAATAATTTAATTTGGCTAAATAGAACTTAAACCAACTACAACTACTTCTCACAAATTAAGGAAAATCATCAAACTACCAAATCCAACAATTGCCAAATAAGGTGGGCCCCAAAACATCCATTTCTGAGTGTTGGTTAATTTTATCTATGTTAATACGGCGCTGAGATTTATTTTTGACTGAATAAATATGGTAATTAAAAATTATATTGCTAAGATGATTTGACCTGTTGGTTATAATTCACATACAAAAGCCTAAAAATAAAAAACATAAAATTAAATCCAAAATCACATAGATGTGATCCATTCCCTATGTGAATACTTCCTTATGTTTCTCCTGAAGTTCATGCCTTCGATTTTTTATTCTCTCATGATTTGAAATGGTCGACTCGATCATTGACCTGAAGGTCCACGTTACGTTGAACCCTAAGCGGGAAGGTACTTGTTGGCCTGCTCAGTAAATAGCCCAATTGAGACACTCTCCCTCAATGTCGACTAGAGAGAGGAGCAAAAAGGTTTAGCAAACATACCCTATTTGGCCAAAATTTTTTTTTGGCTTATTTTTTGTCTTTATTCAAAAAAATTTTGTATTTGTTATTTTTATGTCATTTTTTCGTGGATTATTGGTTCGTATCGACGAAAGGAATCTAAAAAGTATAAAATTATGTCCAAAAGTTAAAAAAAAGTCACTAAAGACGAAAATAAGCCAACACAGACGCTGTTTTTGACTTATTTTTTGTCTTTTCTGAACTTTTTTCAAATGTAGCCGATGATTGATAACTTTTCTGAAAGCTCTTGTCGAGACGAACCAACAATCATCAAAAAATTGATGAAAAACAAAAAATTAAAAAAAAAATTCAAATAAGGACAAAAAACTAAACAGTGAATAATCCAATAATAACCACAGGCCAAATGGACCCATAGGTCCAGTTTTAGGGCCTTTCCATAGGTACTGGTTAGGTTGACTTTGGAAAGGTTATTAACGATTGGATGAAAAATGAAAAATGTATGTGATATATAGCTCATTTGGACTGTGGTTTTTATGTGTTTATTTATTGAAATTTTTTTCGTCCTTATTTGAAATTTTTTTGTAATTTTTTGTTTTTCATCAATTTTTTTGATTTATTGGTTCATCTCGACAAGAGCTTTCAAAAAAGTTATTAATCATCGGCTAAATTTGAAAAAAGTTCAGAAAAGACAAAAATAAATAAAAAAACAGAGTTTTTTGTACTTATTCGTCGTCTTTAGTGACTTTTTTTTAACTTTTGGACATAATTTTATACTCATTAGATTCTTTTCATCAAGACGGACCAATAAACTACAAAACATTGAGATTTGAACAACAAATGCAAAAAAAAAAAAATAAAGACAAAAATTTGAAATAAATAAATTAGTGAGGCCAAATAGGGCTAATTATATATAACTGGTTCAAAATTGTCAAGTAGTGAGAGGCCTGAATGAAATGGGGAGCAGGAAAACAACATCGTTTTACTGTAAATGAAGATTTCAATTGGTAGGAATCTGTCTGAAACAATATTTTGAGCGTCAAAATGACGTTTGACACACAACATGCTCTGTTGTGCACTATGCACGACAAGTCCTCCAAGAATGCTGCTTTTATAACTCAATCATTAGAACTACATAAATTGATGATCCAACATTGGAAATCACTTCTGCTTATTTAATTCCAGCATTTGGACATAAACAACCCCACATAATTTGCTTCTCTTTTAATAGCCAATATCATGGCAATTGGGTCATATTGACCTTTCTGGTGCTTGTTGTATTACTAGTCATTGAATCATTTCCCTTTTGGCCACAGAATAAACAGAGATAACCCTTTGCACATGCGCATTTCCCATTAATGCATATTTGTGTACAATTTTCAATTTGGCATTCTTCATCTACAGTGCAATAAATTGGTGGCCCATAACCTCCTGCTAACCCTGCATACATTTTTGTAATTAGTTTCTAAAAATATTACAAAGATTAAAAGTAACCAAAGCATATTCGCCATCACAATGAAACTTATACGGATCCCAACTAAGTTGACACACTGACCGCTCGACAATCATCTACCTCTAAGGTCCCTAAGAATAAATCAAAAGTTACAAGTTGGACAAGCACCGACTAAAGAGGCTAAACCTATAAATCTAACAACCAAACGTAAAGCATAATCCACTTCTGGGAAGTTTACATGTTCTATTCTTTTATGCAGTCCATATATAAAAGGAAGATTAGTGATTCATTCTACTTGTTCAACACTATACTTTCATTCCTGGAGGTCTCAGTCCTCTTCAAGACACAACATAAACATGGTCAAAGTAATAAATGCCCAACTTTTCGTTGGATACGTAGACCTTCTCGATAAAACTGATTATTATCAAAATTAGCATATTGAGCTTACTATTCGACCATCTAGACTATCAGAGTAAAACCTGTTGTGATCCTCCCAACCTCAATTGAGAGAATCATCAATAGATATGTATAATATCTAATTTTTTATTTATCAATTTTGATTTGTCAACTTTTTAAATAACTGCTTCTACTATTTAAGTAACTGCTTTCATTATCCGATTGATTGACAGACTTCCACTTGTACATGCATTACTTGTGCCAATTATACTATAATTGTTTGTTTGAAGAATTAGCTACAAAGTAGTGAAATTACTACGATGAAATAGTAATAAAAGCAGAGAAGGAGGAGAAGAAGGAGGAGAAGAAGAAGAGGTAACTCTAAAGGGTTGGCCGGGTGTTCAAGACTTGAAATTTAGAGGTATATATGTTCTTTCTTAGATCTCAGGTTCAAAACCTCTCAGATACTATAAACTCTTATGACGTCAATTCATGCAGGACAAAAATCTTAACTTTAAATAGAACCTTCTCAAATAGACAGTCAAATTAGTCCCCCGAGAACTAGTCGCTATTAGGTTGAGAGTAATTCCAAAACCATTTAGTCAAGTATCTCGACTATAAAATATAAAAGAAGAAGAAGAAGAGATGGACTAACCATATGAAATGACCACCATTGCTCCCATAAAAACCAAAAATGTGAATGAAGTCTTATCCATAGTATTTCTCTGGTCTCCAAATGTATATATTGAAGGATAAAATGATTGTGAGTTTGTTAATTTGCTCTGTGAAGTCCTCTAAGCACTATTTATAAGGGAGGAAATGCCTCTCTAATTCAACTATACACATAATAAAATTGTGGTCCCAACGACTAATTAATTGGAGAATTAATTGTTCTAGTAAAACATTAAAATTGTGTCATGTATATCACTTGGTCATGTCACATGAATTTCGATTTTCGATTGGTGGACCTCATATGTGTAGTCTATTTATCCAATGACACATAAGCATATCACACGATTTTGAGTCTTCGATGGTAGACCTCATATGTGGGGTTTACTTACCTAACGGCCCATATGATGAGACGTGGCATAATAAATTATAGTAAAAGTTAATGTCAATATCCTTATTAAGAAAGTAATAAATGATGTTCTTTATATTAAAAGTTATCAAGTCAATAAATTATTTCTATATACGTATTAATGATCAGTTGTATTTCTCAACTACTTACATTTATTATAGCAATAACTATAATTTATTACCAACATTGCCCTTACTTAAATGTTTTTGTCCTTGCTAAATACAACAAAATTTAATTCATTGAAAATATATTTTCTGTTAAGACTATTAGTAAAAAATTTGAAATGTATAATATAGTTGTTTTTTTCATTTAGATTATACTAGCTATTTTCTAATCAAATAAACGGAAATTACCACTTTAAAGGGAAAAAAAAAGAAATAAACAATAGTCTTTATTTATCATTTCGAAAAAATTCTTAAAGAATGTTGTCAATTTTATTTTAATAAATTGAAAGATTAACAATATTATTTTAAATTTTAAGAAGATGGGTAGTATTGAAAAAAAAATCCTACCATCATGCATTGTTCATGTTCAGATTGGCTATTTGTATTCCAATAAATATAATTAGAAGGATTAAATGTTTTAGGTCTACCCCATCAATAGAGATGACAATTCGTCCGACCCGACCCGCTTCGGTCCCCGACCCGAATGGATCGGAATTTTTTCGAGATTCGGATTGGATTTGGGGAATAGATTTTAAAAAAATCGAGAAACGTGCAAGATGCGGGTTCATGTATCCCTATCCCGTCAATTAACCTTTATTTTAAAATATGTTAGAGACTTAGGGTTTGTCGAGTTTAGATTTTTTATCAGGACTTGTTACTTGTTAGTCATTGTCCACATACAGCAGCAGTCGGCTGCTTCTTCGCTTATTCTTCTTCTTCTTTCTCTCTCTGTGTCTCTCTCACACACATACACACTCCCTCCCTACTTAGTTGTTACTTGTTAGCTTTTTTGCAACGTAGATGATAGTTCTTGATTCCTTTTGATGCAATACAGTGCAATTTTCTTTGCTACTGTTGTAATTTTGTAAGAATGATTCTTCACATAAATAGTCCCTATTTGGGATATAATGTAATTACCATTGATTTCTCATAGCACCTGCTTTGGGTCTCACATATCTAACAAATTAACATATTCTTGCTATGTATGTTTTTTTTGACAACCGATGATCATGAGGATGATTTTATGAATGATGTAAAAGCATTTGATTGAATTGTGTATTTTATTGAATGGTGTATAATTGTACATGTGTTGTAAGTGTATATGTGGTGTTTGATTTAGTTTTTTATTTTGTTATTTCATAGGAAGGGTATCAAATCATCTACCGTTGAAGAAATGAAAATGGAATAGACATTTTTTGTGTTGGTTGTGGAATACTTGTTTGGTTTATGAACTTTTATATTTTTTTGTGTTGGTATCGTTTTATGGCTAGCTTGATTGCTATTGTTTATGATTATGTTAGCTATTGTTTAGAATTCTTGCATTTAATATTATTTGATTTTTTTTTTTTGATATAGTTCCAAATTGTTTTAAAGTCTTAATTCCTAATTTAATTTTTTTAAAATTAGAAAAATTAGTTTTTTTTTCATTTTTGGATGTTCGTTCCCCATTCGGAGATATCAGTTTCCCGTTCGGGGTAGGGGTGGAGGACAAAACCAGTTCCCGTTCGGGAATCGAGACGGGAATAGAAATTGGATACAGATTCAGAAATCGGAGGCGGGAATAGCAATATCTATCATGTTGCCATACTTACCCATAAATTGAGCCTCACTATGTTGCAATTAGTGAATATAATTAAAAGACTTAAATTTTTGAAGTTTACTATATTTAATCTCAGTATGTTATAATTAAAGACTATTTAATCATCATTTAATCTAATTTATTTTTAATATATTGTCCCTGCCTTGAAATTAACCAATCGAATTATAAGACGGAAAAATATCATAGTAATTAAACAAAAAATATATATATCAAATTAGTCAAGAGAAGTGAAAATTGTATCTCATCATGAAGGCGTCTAAAACAATATCAAAAGAATAAAAATAATTACATGTGAAGATTATACCCCTTCTTTTACAGGATATGGAATAAGCTGTATTGTCTTGTCGGTACAAGTCTCGTAGTGATAAGGTGAGAATCATTTTATGAAGAGTAGCAATTGATAAGATATTGTTTGTGCATGTAACGCCTCGAATTTGAAGACGTTAAAAAAAACAAAATAACTAAAACACAAACAACCTTCATTTCATATTAAGATAAAAATATGATTGTGATTAAAAACACAAAATATGGATCATTTAAAAAAATATACATCTACAAATGCTTTTAAAGAGCTCTAAACCTATTCTAAATACGCCATGGTGAAATAGTTTATTTTTCGAGATCTTTGTCGTTGATAACAGGAAATTCGGATTCCTCAATTCTGTCATCGGTACCTGGAAAGAAATATCAGGGGCAAAGAAATTGCAATATGAGCTATGAGACTCAATAAATAATCATATCCATGCTACCAAATTTATATTAATGAACGCGCAATAAAATGCAAAAGACTAAATAATCAAAGTTATCATAAACATGTGATCGTAACGTAGTCTCTAAAAGTCAACTGTTATGACCTGAATGTTCCAACTATATTATCAATTCTGGCATGTCGCAATTCTCAATGCAAGGTCGTCACAAGCATTTCTCGTAAAAAATCATAAATTTCCTTGTTCGATATGGTCCTGACCTCTATGTTGACCTGCTATCGATTATTGTCGTTCCCAAATATTGGCTCCCATCCACCATGTTCTCAACCATTATGCTTCTGACCATCATATTTCCTTTACATCATGTCTAACATAAAACTTATCCTACTTCGCTCCTACTACAATAGGTTTTAGTTTAAAGGACACGAGACGACTTAATAACACAATCTGGCTTAAGACATAATTTGTCTTAATACATAACACGGCTAATGACACAACTCGACTCAAGACACAACTTGACTAATGACATTTCATGGTATCAATCATAGTTCGACTCAAATCATATCACGGCTAAAGTCATCCTAAGCACATACCTCAAAAGGTCATTTCACAAATCATCATTTTTCATATTTCACAAAACCATGTTTCTAGTTTTTGAAGTCTAATGTCACTCCACTAATTCTCAAGTGTTCCATCATCAACATATGTCAAGATTGAAATAATAATATAAATTGCATATGAAATACATAAGTTTGCATGCGATATGAAAATGTAGTTTAACACAATGTTCTGAATACCGGATCGGTTTGCGTACCGGTTTTCCTACTGGTACGGTACGTACCGGTACCGGTCATGTACTGGATACCGTACCGGATTTATCGCAACTATCAATATATATATAAATTATAGAGAGAAAGCCAAAAAAAATTAATTTTTTCCGCAATTCTTAAAAAAAATTAAAAAAAAATAAATCCGGTACCGGCCGATATGGCCGGTATTCGCCGGTACGGCCGGTATCCGGCCGGTATTGAAAACGGTATGGTACTAGAGGTACTTGGTACCGTTTTTTTGCCAAAACGGTACGTACCGGCCGGTACCGGCCGGTACGGTACGGTATCGATAACATTGGTTTAACATGGGATAGGTTAAGTGCAAGTGTGATAATCAATGAATAATTGTAAAGACCCAAAATATCATAATTCAAAATAAATAAAATTTAGGCAAATTTATTTAAAATCAGAAGATTATAGTTATTTTATACCTATATAATTCACGGTCTACACATATACACATACGAATATTACATACATGTGTATGCATAACTATATATATAGTTTTTGGCTCACATATACATATATGTAGTATAAGGACCCTAAAATTTTAATTCAATAAAAGAAAAAATTAATTTTTTTAATTTTAATTTCGATAAATTATTATGCATATTCATGTTAGTCACAATTTAAATTTTATATGCACATAATCTTGTCGCACTTGTGTTTATTTATGTATGTTTGACATGGATGGCACCCAAGCCCAATCTGATTTTGACCAACCCAAATTTCATTTACCAAGCTGGCTCAACTCACTTTTTGAGTAGATTTAGCCAAATTTGCTTTGCTCAGCTCTAGATCCACACCCTTTTACTTTGACCTAGTAACCTAATGCAAACCACTTGGCCCAAACTTATCTCTTTTATCGTGAACCATCTGCACTTGATAATCTTTCATCTCCATCATCATTTACCCCATGTGCTAAACTCTCATGTCGATAAAATCTCTAGCTAAATCTTCAAGAGATACATTTTCATAACCTTGTTTGGGTTCTTTGACTGATGATACTCCTCATTCCCTCCAATTGAATTCCTATCCTTGACTCCCACTCTTCCATCTTCCCAGCAATACCACTCAGAATCTTGGTTTTGAACAAAAAACCTCTTCAAACTTCATGTCAATCTGCAAAAACATTCTTTCAGCAATGGCCATACATGAACTCCTCTTTTTTACACTAAATCTTTCATATATGTCTCTCTACATCACTTCTTTATCTCCTCCATGAAATTCTAGAGCTCATAGCAATGTCTTGGAGTTGCCATTGTTGAGAGAACACCATAGTAGAGAGAAAAATATAGATGCCCCTTTTGGAGATTCTAATCATCCAAATACAAGCCTTATTTATTGATCGAGCTTCATTTCTTCAATTCCAAGGTAAATAGCACCTCCACTCTCTTCAATTTGTGTCATTGATCCATGTATGAGCTTCACGAAGCTTTGAAAAAAACAAATCCAGTCCTGAGTTTTTGTGGGGAGATGACTAATAAGTTGAGCAAACCAGCCTGAGATGACCAGTAGGGTGAGAGACTAGTAGGCTGAGATGAGCAAGCTGAGCAGACCAGATTGAGATGACTAGTAGGCTAATAAACCACACTAAGATGACCAAGCTGAAATGACTAGTAGGTTGAGACAACAAGAGGACTGAATGATCAAGTTGGGATGACTAGGCTAAACAGACTAGTAGACTAAGATGATCAATAGGCTGAGATGACCAGTAGGTTGAGATGACCAGTAGACTGAGATAACTGGTTTGCCCTATAACCTAACTTGCTCAATAACTGCCTTCATCTCTTCATCCATACCTTTCAACCTTAGAATACCTTTCATAGGGCTTGGTGAAAGCTTCAATCAGTTGGTTGAGATGACTAGTAGGCCGAGTAGACCCATATGCCGAGTAGACCCGTGTGCCGAGCAGACTAGTAGACCAAGTAGACCCGTACGCCGAGCAAATCAGTCATAGGCTGATCAGACCCATATGTTGACCAGACCAAAAGGCCAAGCAGACCTGATGACTTGAACTTCTATATTTCAATAATCATGTTTTATAATTGCACTTATGCTTATATGATTTCTACATTCAATTTTTCATCATGCAAAATGATATACTTATGCCATCTTGGTATCCTAATTGCTTTTGGAATCATGTCTTCAACTTAGTAACAAGGTATAAGTACATGTCGAGTCACTTTGAGCATGATCATTCACATATTTTGACGATAAATGAGATTTTGAGAAAATCACTAAAATGTGTCTTATGAAATGTGATATTACTACATATGGAGATTGTGTTAGGATATCTTTAGTCGAGATATAGATTTAGCTGAACTATGTTTGCTACCACTGGGCTACGTCTTGAAGTTGAGTCAGTCATGTCTCATGTACTAAGCCAAGTTATGTCTTAAGCTGGTTATATTCTTTAGTTGTGTCGTGTCTTCTGAAAATAAAACCATAATTGATGATGGAGTTAGGATTTTTACATTAAGGCACAACACATGAGAGGCATAACACCCGAGAGCATAATGGTTAGGAACATAGGATACAAGAGTTAATGTTTTGGTACGTATGCATTGGATACGAGGTTCAGCTTAGAGGTCAAGACCATATCGGTCGGAAATATCATGACATGGATTTGGAAATAATTTTGACTCACAGGCAATGCTTGTGTCGACCCGAATTTGGATTTAAAAATGGACTTTGGACATTTACAAGTCTTGGTTAGACACGTGTCGAGATATAGTTTGGACATACTTTGCGCATTTCATACTCCGATCACTTACTATCATTATTGCTTCCACTTATTGTTACATCATTGTTGTTGACCTGTTCATGCATCATTCAGTCTGTGGCATAAATTAGATTACGGGTAGGTTTTTATTTGATAAGCGTCAATCCCTCATATGGTGCAATTTCTCTACCCCTAGTCTTTCATGCCAAGTGTTGAAGATGACGTAGCCGAGCCTGCTTATCCAGATACCACGAACAATACTTTTGAGGAGGATGTCATCACACTGTGGTTTATTTAGACTTTAGTCGAGCTCTTATTTTGATGTAATTTTTGTTAATTTGTACAAATATAATCAAACATTATATTTTGACTATGAAGTGAAAATTTCATTCACTTATGATAAATTATTTTTATTTAACGTTTTTGAGAAATTCGGGCATTACATGTATATGCATATATACATCTAAATACTTACACATACATATCTATACACATGTTATATACATATTGTTCCACACATAGACACTCGTGCATGCACACATAAATTATATGCATACATGCACCCGCGCGCTGCGCGCATGTTGGGTGGGGGGCAGATCCGGAAACACATAAAAAAATACACAATCTTAATCGTTAAAATCAACGACTGAAATTAAAACTCTTCTATTTTGCGTTCTTTTTTATTCTACTTGATTTTGAAAATGAGCCAACAATAAAGAATTTTCTTTTTTAATTTTCTTA